>OY754344.1:16280597-16880597 GCA_963572235.1 Caenorhabditis japonica
ACATGTACAAGCCGCTCAGGCCAGTGGTTAGTTTTAATCTTCCTGGGTTTTAACTTTGCCGAAATCCAGAGTATTTAGCATCGTTGTTTTATTTTCCTTTCCATTTTCGCCTCAAACCGTTGCTTTGCGTTGCGTTGCGCAACAAATAGTGTATTGACCCTCCTGCTGCTGCGAGCGTTGATTTATTTTCCGTTCGTGTGCACATTTTCGCTCATCTATACACTTACGGCGCTTTTTGAAACTTTTGCGATCGGATGAAAACGAAGCGGGTGTGTCGTTCTTTGTCTTCGATAAAAACACAAAAAAATAGTCTGAAACTTTGATGAATGACAATTTCATTCCAAACTCCATACAAATAGAGGGAAAAACGGAAATTGATACAAGTGATAAGAAAAAATAAGAAGAAAACGGAAAAAAGACGCATTTTTGAAGTTTGGTGAGGTGAGCCAAAAATCGTCATTTCTGAAAATTTGGACGTTTCGAAACTTTAATGTTACCGGAGAAAGATTCGACAACTCTGGTATCATTGGCCAAATTTTGTCAATAGTGCGAACACGGCGACGAAAAGTAGAACTGAAGTTTCGAAACGTCCCAGAGCAATTTCTTTACCATAAAAAGTTCATGTTTCCCACCGAGCTTTAATGGACTTGCTCACTCTCTCTCTCTCTCTCCCACCGTTTGTACACTTTTCGGAAGACAGTTCACGCACACTGAAACGTTTTCAAAATGCAAACACACCGCGTGCTGCATAGTAGAGGCGAGAGGCGTCCGCGCGGTGCGTGTGCGGAAGAGGACGCGGAAAATGTGTGTGCGCAAACACGCGGGGTCACGCAGAAAAGGAATACGAGACGAGACGAGACGCGGCGGCGGATGCGAACAAGGAATAGTGGCGCGATGGGGACTATTTGTGTGTTGTTCGATTTCTGGTAAATTTTGAAGAAAGAAAATAAAATCCCCTTGTTTACTGCCTCGTTGTTTTTTCACTTCCTCAATCAATTTCATCTCCACCGCTCCGCTCCGCTCCCCACTTCACTTCCAAATGGTACCAATTAATTGTGTGATGACGGATGTCAGCGCGAGAGAAAGTCGCGACGAGACGCAGACGTGCTTATTAGCCAGGAGAGGAAGAGGCTCGACGGTCACTTTCGTCCGAAATATCCGCTTGTAGTGGTGAAGAAGCGACGAAGCGTTGAAAACGAACGATTTGTCGGGTCTTGGAAAGTGATGCTGGCGCGCGTGAAGAGTGAAGAAACAGGGGGCAATTCCGGGCAAGAGCGAAAACGAAAGGAAGAGAAGGGAAGAACTAGTAAAGATCAAGGAACTGGACGGATTATGAGAGTGGGAAATTGCTAGTCTGGCCAGGAATTAGCCATGGGGTGAACAAGACGGTCATAACTTGGGGTCATGCGAACGAAAATTAGCCTAACTGAAATTTTTGAACAAGAATTTCCAAATTTTCGCAGTAAAATTGCCAAAATCTTACCAAAAAACACATTACACATGAATATTACTCTCGTCTCAGCAGCTGCTCAAACTTTGAAAATAGCCAATTTTCCCACGAGCGCATTTTTCGACACAGTTGAAATGAGTGCGATCACTGGCTCTCATAATGGCAATTTTCGACAAAGTTGCAGGGTTTTTTCTGAAAAAAAACAAGATTTTGAACGGAAATTTAGTGATTTAAAACAACGGAACTTTTCTGCATAGTGGGTGCAAAAAACACTAAAATTTGGCAACTTTTTCAGCATTTTAGGCAAAATTTTTTTGAAAAATTAATTTTTTCTCGAGAAAAACACCAAAATTTGGGAATTTTTACTGCAAATTTTCGAAATTATTTGATTTAATTTATTTTAAGACAAAAATTTAGCGGAAAAGTAAAAAAAAAAGACCAAAAAATAAAAAACCGAAAAAATTTGGGACAAAACAAAATTTTTCCGCGCAAGTACTGTAACCCTAAATATTCCGTGCGAGACCACCTGTACAAATTATGGGTATGCGCCTTTAAAGCTACAGTAATCAATAATTGAGTTTTTGTTAGTTTTTTCATGACTTTGACGTTCCTAATTTTGTGCGCTGTAAGCTGCAATTTTTATCTAGAATTTTTTCAGTCAAGATTTTTCCAAAAAAAGTCTTTAAAAAGTCTACAAAAAAAGTCAGTTAAATTCCCCTCAAAACAACCAAAATCAACGAAATAATTTCAAGGTGCATGGGAAAAATTCATCTGGGAGGTCTTGCAGCGAAAACTTGATTACGGTGCTATTTTGGGACAATTTTGATTTTTCGAGCAATTTTTATTGATTTTTGTTTTTGTTTTTCGAAACGAAATTTAACCAATTTTTTCAGAATTTTAGGCAAAAAATTTTTTTTTATTAATTTTTTCTCGAGAAAGACACGAAATTTTTTAATTTAATTTATTTTAAGACAAAATTTTAGCGGAAAAGTACATTAAAAAGCAAAAATGAATAAAAAAACAAAACATTTTGGGACAAAACAAATTTTTCGCGCAACTACTGTAACCTGAAACGTTCCGTGCGAGACCACCTGTACAAACTATGGGTATGCGCCTTTAAAACTACAGTAACTAGTAATTGAGTTTTTGTTGTTTTTTCATGACTTTTACGCTTGTATTTAATTTTACGTTCAAATGTTGGTTTTTTGTTTCTGTGGCATTAATAATTTTTTCAGCCAAAAATTTCCCAAAAAGTCTCGAAATCCCCACAAAAATGCTGAAATAATTAAAGGCGCATGTTAAAAATTCATCCAGGTGGTCTTGTAGCGAAAATTTGATTACGGTATCGTTTTTAGGCCAACTTTGATTTTTCGAGCAATTTTTATTGACTTTTTGTTTTTTTTTTGTCAAATTGATATCTTTTTTTTCTGAAAACCGTTTCATTTTTTTCCTTTTTTTTGCCCTGCCCGCCCGTCCATCAATTCATCCGACACCTTTTCGGAAGTAGAACAACAAGTGAAAACTGTCAAATCCGTTTTGCCGCGGCGCGCCACAAAAACGGAAGCAGTAAAAGTGGTTTCGTTCCGTCCAGTCGCACTTTTTTTTGTTGTTCCTGGCGTGTCCTTTTCTCGTTTCGTGTTCCGCGTGCCGATATCAAAAAGGGAAAAGATCGAAAGTTATATTATGGTCGAGCGCGTATTATATTTATTGTTATTGGTACAGGAACAAACGGCTGATGATGACGATGATGAGGAGGAGGACGATCAGAGAGAAAATGAAAGGCGCCGGCGCGGGGGATAAGGGCTTTTATGATGTCTGGGGTTATGAAGGGGGCCAGTCTATCGAAATTATAATTTCCATTTATTTAGATGCTGCAAATCGTTGGCTCCAATCGGCCTTTCTGTGCCCTACCACATCGGCTTCTCATCCGAACCTAACAATTCCACACACTGCACCTCCATCGGCGACGACAACGACGCAGAGCTTATTGACAGCAGGTAACTTGCGATTTTGAATGTCTTTGAGCGAGCCCCCAACTAAAACTCCAATTCCAGCCCCCTTCATCAGCTCCACAGTCTTCACGCCAACCTGCGGCGACCTTCTCACCACCTGCGCCCCATCCAACCCATCGCTCCTCCACCCATACCTTCTCGACACCCGCCGCCTTTCCGAGCCCGCCACCACCCCACACCTCTCCACACCATCGCAACGCCAAAAGAAGAACAAGGAGGGACAGGTGACATACCTCTGGGAATTCCTGCTCAGACTCCTGCAGGACGATCAGTACACGCCAAAGTTTATCAAGTGGATTGATCAGGCGAAGGGTGTGTTCAAGCTGGTGGACTCGAAAGCCGTGTCCAGGTTGTGGGGTATGCACAAGAATAAGCCGGGGATGAATTACGAGACGATGGGCAGGGCGCTGAGATATTATTATCAGAGGGGTATTCTGCAGAAGGTGGATGGGCAGAGATTGGTGTATCGATTTGTGCACTTGCCGAATGATGTTGCTAGTGTGAGTTTTTTGGCTCTTTGCGAACGCTCCGCCCACTATTCTGGCTGATTTTCGCAAGTTCTCATTTGGTAGCGGCCATGTGGTCTTGGAGCGGTTACAGTTCGGTAAATTTCTAGGGGTTTTATTGATTTTAGAGGAAAAATTAGTGATTTTCTAGAAAAAACAGCAAAAACTCACAATAATCGATATATTTTTGGAAACTCGAGTATTTTTCGACATAAAGTCGGCACGAACTCGGCATATTCGCGAAACCAGGCAAACGTGACGATTCTCGCGGCATTCTGCCGACTAGGTGCCAACTAGCTGCCACTTGGGGCTTACGCTAAATTTGGTAGAAATTTCCAGAAATTGTTTAAAAAAAAACGAGATTTTTCTCTAGAAAAAGTGTTTTTTCTTCTGTTTTTCGTTGTTTTTCTGCAATTTTCGTCTTTTTATTTAATTTTTGGCACGTGGTGTTTTTGGATCTCTGTCGATTTTTTTTGGGAAATTTATATTTTCCGCAGTTTTTATTTTCAAAAACGAGTTGAAAATCCAGTTTAAACTTCAAAAATTTTTGCAATTCTGCGGAATTATTTTTCAGATTCTTGGTGAAAAGGGGCGGAGCTTATTCCCCGTTTTTTCCAGTGCTTCTATTTTCAAAAAAAAAAGTTCGAAAACACCGGGTTTCACTAAATATGAAAAAAAAATCAGTAAATTTTTTTTTTATCCCAATTTTTCGGTATTTTTAATAGATTTTTCATAAATTTTCGATATTTCTTCTAAAAGCTGAAAATTGGTTTAAATGGAACAAGAAAATCGCAGAAAAATAAGCAAAAAACAACGAAAAAAAAAATCAATTTATTTTGAAAATATTAATTTTGGCGATTTTTGAATTCAAAAAACAGCGGAAATGACGAAAAATTGCTAGAAACATCAATGAAAGCGGTAGAAAACTAGGCATTTCTGGCGTGGACATGGCTATTAGCCATCGAATTTGGAAAATCGAGTTTAGAGCTGTATGCTCAAAAATCGATAAAACTAGCTGAAACGATATATTTTTGCCGCGGATTTGGCTATTAGCTGAGAAAAATGGCTATTAGCCATCAAATCTGGAAAATCGAGTTCAGAACTGTATGCTGAAAAATCAGTAAAAGCGGTAGAAAATTGGTAATTTCTGGCGCGGTTATGGCTATTAGCTGTGAAAAATGGCTATTAGCCAATGAATTTGGCAGATATCTGGCGCATAGTTGGCACCTAATTGGCGATCACCGGAAATTTAGCGTTAATCGGCGCACGTTTGGCCCTGGCTTGGCTACTATCAATTATCTATTTATCTTACCCTCACTCCGATTCCGACGGCTAATAGCCAAAAATCCCTTGAAAATATTGCGAATTGCCAGAAAAGTGGGCGGAGCTTGCTCAAGTCCGCAAACACCGTTTCCCAAATCCTAACCTTCACTTTTTCAGGAATGCGATTCGTGTGACAGCGTCGAGTCGCGGCACAGTGAAAGTCCAAAAGTGAGCCAAGCGGAGGCGTAAATTCCAGATTTTTTTTTTGAATTTTCAACATTTTAACAAATTTCTCCTCGTACAAAACGTCTTTCCCCCAGAAAAATTTAAACCCACCCCCTTTTTAGCCCATATTAGGCTGGCTGCGTAATATTTTTTATTTTTTTTTCCAATTTTGTGCACTGCCAAAATTTATTGATTTTAATATTTGAAAAAAAAAACCAAAAAAAAAAATTGATCGATGATACGAAGTTTTACCGACTTGATACTGTCCAAATCTGTGTTATACATACTTTATATACATGCATATAATGTTAAAATTAATAATATTTAATAAATCAAAAAGTGGTGGTGCCACCGCCACGCTGAATCAACTTAATCAGCAAATCATCGAGCTGCCAGAGGTCGAAAAATTGAATTTTCTGATGCGACTCCATGCATTCCATGCCGACGGCCTGTAATTAGCGAGTTAATTGCCCATAATTAGATGCACCACTCACAAATATACTGCTCATCATTAGAATCACATTGCCAGTTCGGTGCGCGATTTCTTCCTTGTTCATCCCCAGGCTCTGATAGTGAACGTTCAGGGCGCGGAGTATGGTGTCCATGTGCACGTGCATGAACTTTTTCAGGCCTGTGGTGACGTCAGAGCAGGCTGAAAGAGGGGATGCTCATTTTTTTGCTGTAAATTGGGGCTCACATGAAGATTTAAAAGAGACTAGCGCTTTGAGGATGACAAATTCCACAAAACTGAGGTTGATGGCGTTCATCGAGACGCAGACTTCGTTGATTAGACGGTCCATCAATGGGCGGTACAGTCTGGAATTGCGTTATTATTGGGTTGTCAGTCAGCCACGCGCTTTTTATCGGCCGCGGCCATGTAGCGATACAAGAGACGCAGAGAAAAATACAAAAAAATGACTCCAAATTCCTTTTTGGACTGAAATATTGATTTTAAAAAATCTATATTATCGATTTTACAAATCGATATTTCAGTCCGACAATTTCAGAGCAGATGCGGCAGCATTTTTAACCTTATTTTCCAAGGTTTGAGCATTTTTTTTTAAATTTTCAACTTTTTAATGGTCTCGCCACGATTTTAGCGAAAGCCCGAAAAATTGTTTATTTTTTCATTTTTTGTGAAATTTTTCTGATTTCAAATTTATTTTTTATTAATTTTGAATATCACCGTTTTACTAGATTTTTGACCAAAAAAATCAATAAAATACATTTTTGCGGGCAAAAAAAGTCGTGACGAGACCCCATTTTTCAAAGTTTTCTGCGAAATTCTTCTCGCGTTTTTTCATTTTTTTTTTTTCAAAAACAATGTTTTAATGGGTCTCGCCACGATTTTGTAGCTTTTTTCCCTGCGAGACCTTTAAATTTTCGTTTTCAGTTTTTTTGGATTTTTTTCATTATCAAAATTTAGCTTTAAAAAACAGTTTTTGCCCAAAAATCAATAAAAAATTATTTGTGACGCCAAAATATCGTGGCGAGACCCATAAGCGCAAAAACAAAAATTGACGCGAAAAATCGGTTTTTTTTTCAAAAATTGGTATAAAAACCCGTTAAAATACTCAAGAGCCCATTTTACAAAAATTACTTTTTTTGGCCTCAAAATTATCGTGGCGAGACCCGTTTTATCAAAATTTTGGGTGCTACCTCGGAATAAAACTGAAGTGTAATAGAACTGCAGCGATATAAAACTTGCTTCGCAATAGAACCGTTCGGAACAGAACTGTTCGGTAAAGAACTGTAGCAAAATAAAACTGTTTTGGAAAAAAACTGTTCGGAATAAAACTGTAGCGTTTTGGAACTAAATTAGCAATGGAGCGCGATTGCATTGCTTGGCCGTCAAGGCGGGCCGAGAAAAAAAATGATAAAAGTTTATTCAAAAAAACAACAAAACAAACAAATTTTGATGAATAGCTCAAATATAAAACTGTTGAAAAAAGCACGCGCATGAGAAATTCCAATATTTGAATGAGCAAGCAATGCAATCGCGCTCCATTGCTAATTTAGTTCCAAAACGCTACAGTTTTATTCCGAACAGTTTTATTCCGAGGTAGCACCAAATTTTGTGCGAATAAGGTACTATAAAAAGTGGGCGGGGCGGAGCTTTTCGTGGCGAGACCCTTTAGTTTTCAAACTCCGCCCCTTTTCTGTTTTTTTCTCAATAGTTTTTGACTGAAAAAAAGTGAAAAAAGGAACGAAAAAGATATTCCGCGGCTTTTAAACCTATAAAAGTAGGCGGAGCTTGGAATTTCGGCTCTCGCTCGGACGTTTCGAAAATGTTTCTGCATTTTGTCGTCACGGTGTTTGCACAAAATCTTTTTTTTTTTCAAATCTTTTCATGAAATTTTCCTTAAAAAGCTTTTAAAAATGAATATGTGCAAACAAACAGCGCGACCAAAAAAATGCAGAAAAATTTTCGAAGCGTTTGAGAGCCGAAAATCTAAGCTCCGCCCACTTTTAAACATTATAGAGCCGTGGACTGTTTTTTTGTGAATTTTAAGACATTCTGGGCGCAAATTTTCAATTTTTCAGCAAAAATCCGTGTCTTTCGGAATTTTTTTTTTTCAAAAAATGACTCCGGAAGCCATGAAAATCTTTTTTTTTTTCTCAAAAAAAGTCACCAAAATTAGATTTTTCACACAAAAATGTCCTATAAGTGGGCGTGGCGAGACCATAGTCACTGTTATTGTGAAAACGAAAAAATTGCAACGCGGTGTTTGCGTACTTTTGAAATTCAAACGGCAATGAGAGAAATAGCATGGCAAATGAAGAGATTTGTTCCCATTTTCGTTTGAATTTCAAAAATAAGCAAACACCGCGTTGCAATTTTTTTGTTTTCACAATAGTGCCAAAATTTAGAGGAACTCACTGAAATTTCATATCCGAACTGATGCAATCCTTCTCGTCCTCCCATCCGGTTTTATCGCCCGGCTGAACTCCCACGAACATTCCATTGAACATTACGAATCTGAAGATTTAAATTTTAAAATTTGGTCATGAAAACCTGTGGTCTCGCAGCGATAGATAGAGGAGACGCAGAGAAAACTAGAGACAGGAATTTTCGGTTAATATTGTGAAAACAAAAAAGTTGCAACGCGGTGTTTGCGTACTTTTGAAATTCAAACGGCAACGAAAGAAATAGCATGGGAAATGAAGAGATTTGTTCCCCTTTTCATTTGAATTTTAAAAGTACGCAAACACCGCGTTGCAATTTTTTTGTTTTCACAGTAAATAGCCATTTTCAAGATTTTTTTTTTTCAAAGGCTAATAGCCACCTTATGCCGAAAAAAACAAAAACCCACTTATCAGGAAGGCCTAACCGATAGGAAAGGTAGGACGGGTCCAAAATGGTGTGATACAGCACGCATCTTCTCAAAAAGATCAACCGATCCTGGGTGTTCAGCATGTCAAAATGCCTCCAGCCGCGAAGCCACTCATAGATCAACAAGATTTGCGGACGGATGTGTTTTTGGATTTCCGAGAAGGTAAGCGGTTGGAGGTCCGATAATGAGTAGGGCTGTAACAACAAATTTAGATTTATTTCGTGGTCAAAATTCCTTCAAAAAATGCGATTTCGCATAATTTGGCACATTGCCAAGATTAGCCAGCACCATCGATAGAGCACGAAAAAAAAACTCACAATATCATTGGCATTCTCACTTGTCAACAAACTCGACAAACAGCTATTCGAGCAGTATAACAACTTGCGACGCTCATTAAACAGTCGTTCTTCACGCAGCAAATCCTCGAGAACTTGCTCTGCTTCGAAGTTTCTGAAAAGAAAAAAAATTGACGTTATGCGTCAGCAAACGCCGGGTCTCGCCACGAGGAAACCATTTCTTGCAATTTTTTTCTCCTTACAGCGAAAACGGTCCTCCACAATTGATGGACAAATTCGGCGACACTGCCTCCTCGGAGATGCTGCTCGAGTAGCTCTGCGCGTAGTGCACGTCTGGTGAAGCTGTCGACGAGTTGGGCGGCACGTATTCGTATTGTGCGTCTTCCTTGGCGGGACTGTGACTTTGATACGGCACCGTTGAGCAGGATGACGCGTGTTTTGGCTCGGGTGGCGCGTGGTACATGATTTTGCGACGACCGGCGTTGCAGTCGCGACGCGGTTGGACGGCGCATCTGTAGCGTTTGTTGCTTTTTCAAGTGAGTTTTTGCGTAAAAAAAGTGGGCGGGGTTTCCTTTTTTCATGATGCAATTTGACAAAACAATTTTTTCTAAAAATCCCCAAAACCAGTGCACAGCTGACAATAATGCGAATGGTTTTTCAGCGAAATTTCGGATTTTCCAGCTGTTTGTCACAAAGATCCTTCCCAGGCCCGACGCTTCTCCCGGGCCCTTCACACACGCCCATCACCCTGCGTCTCTCCTCGATGGCGGCCGCAGCACCGACATCGGCTATTACAATTGCGCCCCACTGGAAACGATCTACGCCAAGCCGCCGCTAATAATTGTATTTCTTGTCTCCGCCCCTTTTCGGTCCACTATAAAAGGCGAGGATCCGATTAATCGAGTTGGGTTTAACTTCTGCTCGCTTGAGCTTTCTCCCTTTTTGCCGCTCTTGCTCTTTTATTGTATCTCTTTTTGTACTTAAGTAATTAAGTAAAGCCGCGTTAGAGTTATTGTCGGCCCGCCAAAATGATCAAACGCGCTCCGCTGAACTCAACGCTATGCGATTTTCATTTTGGTGTCCAAATTATTTCATTTCACGTATAAATTCAACGTGAAATTAAATAATTTGGAGACCAAAATGAAAATTGCATATTGTTGAGTTCAGCGGAGCGCGTTTGACCATTTTGGCGGGCCGACATTATTTTAACACGAGTTGGCCACTCGTAACTAAATTTTCAATGTTATATTATGTATTCACGAACGAGGTTTGCAAACGGCGCTCCGATGTTCCGCAGTTTATCACTGCGGAACATCGGAGCTTCGTTTGCAAACCTCGTTCGTGAACACGTAATAGCGAAAATTTGGAATTTTCAGCAATTTTTCACAAAATTCTTCCTTCAAATTTTTCAGTGTTCATGAAATTTTGTGGTTTTCCTACATTTTAAACAATTTTTTTTGCAAAGTTATGTTTTTTAAGCGAAATTTTGGATTTTCCTGCAATTTTTCCAATCTTTTTCCTGAAATTGCGATTTTTGAGCCAAATTTTTGGGTCTCTTTTCTATTTTTAAGCTCCATTCTTCTAAATTTCAAGGTATTTCCAGCTATCTGTCAGAAGGATCCACTGAAAATTGGAATTTTGAAGAATCGCTGTGAAAAAATTGCTGAAAAACGCGAAATTTTTCTGTAATTCCGTTAAAAATAACATTTCAGAGGGTAGCTGTTAAAAATCCAAAATTTCGCTCTAAAGTTGGAATTTTGAATGATCTTTGGGAAAAATATTGGGAAATTCCGCTGTAATTCCGGTAAAAATCAATATTTCAGAGTATCGCTAGAAAAATTAGTGGAAAATTCCGAAATTTCGCTGTAAAATCGATATTTTAAAGGGACTTTCTGAAAAATATCGGGAAATTCCAAAATTTCGCTGTAAAATCAATATTTTAAAGGGACTTTCTGAAAAATAACGGGAAAATCCATAATTTCACTGTAAAATCGATATTTTAAATGATAGCTGTCGAAAATAGCGGAAAATTCCAAAATTTCGCTGTAAAATCAATATTTTAAAGGGACTTTCTGAAAAATAACGGGAAAATCCATAATTTCACTGTACAATCGATATTTTAAATGAAGTTGTCGAAAATAGCGGAAAATTCCAAAATTTCACTGTAAAATCAATATTTCACTCTAACGTAAATCGCCGACACGAATTGGGAGCCGCTGCAAGTGCGCCCTATTGCACACCTCAAATGCGCGCGAGATTCAAATTTTGAATATTATCGGCTTTGCAGATGTGAAGTCAATGCACAGAACGAAATGTGTACGGAAGGAAAAAGAAAGATTTTCGACAAAAATTGCGATAAATTTATCCAGAAATCTGTCAACAAATCTTTTTTTAGCCAAAATGCTTTGTATATGAGTCTTTTACATAAAATATTACAACCGGGACATTACAAATTAAGCTCCATGTCTTGTTTTGTTGTTTTATTTTGAAAATTCATCGCTCAATTTTTCGCAAAAAATATTTAATAACTTGCCGATATATTTTAGCTGGGTGAAAGCATGCATTGCAGATCCGAGGCCACTGATGTTTCGATTTTCCGAGACCGGATAACAGACAACAGACTCAAAGCATGCTTCCACCCAGCTCCCTCCGGTCGCCCATTTGATGGTGTCACATAGGGTTGGCAGTGGGGAGCCCCACTCTTTTTTGCACTAGTGACAGATATCCAATTTTAAGCACTCAAACAGTTTCCTCACTTTAAAAAACAATACTAGCACGTCTACTATTCAGATTTGTGGCGGAAATTTCACATTTCCAGAATTGCGGAGGCATGTTTTGGCGATGGGTAGGTTGGGGCGGGGAGGTGGGGAGCCTCCCCACCTCCCCATTGCCAACCCTACACGGCCCGGCCAACGCGACGTGGTCGAGGAAAAACTTGTAACGGTACAGCAGTTTTGGCAGCGAAACTGGTGTGCAAACACCGCGGCGCAACACTGCAGATTGCGCGTCATCACCAATTTGTTTTCGGTTTAATTTTGCTTTTTAAAGTTCTTAACAGCGAAATTAATTGCTTTATTCCATTAAAAATGTTCAAAAAACAACAAAAAAATAATATACAATCATAAAATAAGAATCGGACAACAAGAAAACGAGGAAAAGTACCAGAATAGCTACAAAAACAAGAAATCTTTAAAAAAGTCGTAAAAACCTAGTAGTTTTGGCAAAAAAAAGCAAGATAATTATTTGATGTACGTTAGGGGAATGTTTTAGAACATTATACCTACTTATTTTCGACAAAAAATGTTTTTTTTGCCTGAAATTATCACATTTTTCTATTCTTCGTGGTTTTTCTTGAGAATCGATCCATACATCCTAAAATTATTAGTATCAAAAGAAGCAGAATTACCTGGAGTACGTTGTGGCAAAATATCAGAACGATATACCAACTTGTTTTCGAGAAAAATATTTTTTTACCTGAATTTTTCACTTTTTTCAACAATTTGTGATTTTTTTCAAAAATAAAGTAATACAGTTTTAAATATTCAGTATCAAAAGAAGGAAAATTCCCTGGAGTACGTTGTGGCAAAGTATCAGAACGAAATACCAACTTATTTTCGAGAAAACAGTTTTTTTGTCTCAGTTTTTCCCTTTTTTCAACAATTTGTGATTTTTTTCGAAAATAAAGTGGTACATTTTTATAAACTTGGTATCAAAAAAAAAGAGAATCATCTGGAGTACGTTGTGGCAAAATAACAGAACAACATACCGATTTATTTTCGAGAAAAAAAGAAAGTTTTGTTTTCTGAAATTTCTCATTTTTCGTTTCTTTGTGATTTTTCTTGAAAATCGATCCGTACGTCTTCAAATTATCAATATCAAAAGAAGTAGAATTGCCTGGAGTACGTTGTGGCAAAATATCAGAACGATATACCAACTTGTTTTCGAGAAAAATATTTTTTTGCCTGAATTTTTCACTTTTTTCAATAATTTGGGATTTTTTTCAAGAATAAAGTGATAAAGTTTTATAAGTTTGGTATCAAAAGAATGAGATTTGCCTGGAGTACGTTTTGGCAAAATAACAAAACGATATACGAACTTTTTTTGAAGAAAAGAATTTATAAAAACTCACTTCACGTGTAGACCCGCAGTGGATGACGAGAATCGGCTTTCAAGTCGGTTGTGAGATACACTGAAACGATTTTATGTTTTTTAACAATTATAAAAACAAAAGAAAGTACAAAACGGGAGACATTAGCAAAAAAAAACGAAGGTTAAAAGCTGCATCTCGCGCGCAATGCATTAAAAATGTGGTGGCCGAGTTTTCGCAATTTCCTCGGCCACGTCGATTTGGCCGCGCCGTGCCCTAGTGTCACACAGCCTCCCACACGAGAAAAGCACCAGCAAATTTGTATTTCGTCTGGCACTCTCTCTGCCTCGCGCCGCAAACTTGCATGCGCCTTTAAACAAAACCTTTTTTAATTAAATTTTCTCTTTTAAAATCGTTATTTTTCGGCTATTTTTCACTTTTTTTTTGTTCTAATGTCTAAAATAGTGTTCCAATAGGAAGGAATAATATTTTTTGGTGCACTTGCTCAATCTTTCGTAAATCCTAGCCGTTTTATATCTAAAAAATTGCTTTATTTTACGATAAATGACCTCAAAATTGTTATTTTTACAGATAGCTCAGCAGCAAGATAATGAAATCAGCAACCTAGAAGGACAATCGAAATCATCGGGCCCGGAAATTCAATTTATACCAAAAATCGGTTGAAAACTATTTTTTGTTAATTTAATTATTTAAAAGGTGCTATAAATATGATGGTTGCTTTTCAAAAATCAATAAATTTGGTTTAAATATGTTTCTTTTCTGTTGAATACAATCTACGACCTGGAGTAACTAAGTTTTCATCGAAGATCAGACGCTTCTTCCGCCCACTCTGTTGAAATTCCGAGAAATACAGTAATCGAATAAAATATTCCCGAAACTTCTATTTTATATGGTTTAATAATGTTTGCGAACAATACTGACCTATTCTAACGGAAAGCGACCATCAAGACTGTGATTGAAGCGCTTGAGGGACCGAATTCCGTACCTTCAGATGTCCACCGATCCATGACTGGAAATCTTAAAACCCTATTTTTTCCGTCCATTCTTGACCAAATCGGCCGGTTGAGGTCGCAAAATGACCGCAAGAAAATTTAGAAACTTTCCTCGGCAGCCGATTTTTGATTTGTCTTCTAGTTCTTCAGAAAAAAATTAAAAACCATCAAAATTTGTCCATTTTTTCACTTTTTCAACTGAAATTGGTTTTTCAACTACCGAAGCCATTTTTTGACGATTTCGTTCGTTCAAAAGCGAAAAATGATCGCCGTAAAATTCTCTACAAAACCCTGGGAGCCGATTTTCGAAAACATTTTCGAGACGAAATTTAGGAGCATCTGAATAAGACTTCGTGCTCGAGCGGCCGAAAATGCCACTGTTTGGCAAACAAAACCGCTTGATTTGTCCTTTTTCAATAAATAATCACTTTACTATAATATTCTTGACATGTCTTTATCAAGTATTTCCAAAAATAATAGTGAATTTTTCGAAAAATCTCGAAATTCGTGAAAAATCTTTGTTTAGAGGTATTTCTGTGAAGACAAATTATTATTTCTTCTATGATATCTCAAAAAATCGGCAATTTTCTTTTGTGTCTATTGTGTATATTCCTTTTTCAATTGAATTTCCGGTTTTCAGTGTTTCCGACGCATTCTTAAATTCTGAACATTCCTGCAGGAAAGGCGGTGCAAGCGCGCTCTATCTGCACGCGCGAGAGAGTGCGAGACGCCGAGACCTTCTTTTTAGGGACCAGCGGTGCGCATTTCTCGTGCGGGAGGCTGTGGTGTCACATATGCTTCCGGCGCGTTGCCACTGAACCTTCAGGTTATGAATAAATACTTGAAAACGCAAATTCGAAGCGTCGAGGAGGAAAAAGGGCAAAAAAAAACGAAAAGAAAAAAAATTCAGCGACTCTCAACCCGCATAACGCCAAAATAATTGATTAATTCATAAAATTCACATAAATAAAAAAATAATAAAGTTTCCTGCGGTTGTTCTCTTTTTTCCGACTCTGATTCTCATTTTCATAGCCAAAATTTTTTAAAATTTGAATCTCGCGCGCATTTGAGGAGTGCAATGGGGCGCACTTGCAGCGGCTCCCAATTCGTGTCGGCGATTTACGTTAGAGTCAATATTTCAGAGGATCGCTAGAAAAATTAGTGGAAAATTCCAAAATTTCACTGTAAAATCGATATTTTAAATGATCGCTGTCGAAAATAGCGGAAAATTCCAAAATGTAGCTGTAAAATCAATATTTTGTTTTCAAACCGACATCAAAAAATAAAACCCCGCCTACTTATTTGTGCGCTAGCATGCAATCACAGTGCTATTTGAAGAGACGCAGACGCAACGGTGAATGCCGACTAGTGTTTTCTAAAAAAAAACACTCCCCCCCCCCAAAATTGCACTCAAAAATCGATATTCCAAAGGATTTTTCCGAAAAATCCGCAATTTTTCAGAAAATGGCTAAAATTCCAACAAAAAAAAAATTAGACGAACCTCTCCATGCCCATTTCCAGGCATTTCTGATAGCGGCAAGCTCGGCAAATCACTCGCATCGCTGAAAAAAAGCACAGAAATTTATTTCGCGCTCTAGCGTTACTCACCATAATTCACCCTGCACTGATTCTGATGACTGCACATGTAGTTGCGATTCAATGTCACTGTGCGTCTGAAAATTTTCCGTTTTTTTTTTTCGCCAAAAAAAAAAATCAATAATCAATCAATACCGAAAAAAGGCGGCGCACGCCGAGCACGACGGGGCGCTAAAGTGGTAGCCATTTGACGGTGCTCCGCAAATTGTGCACTCTTTTTGCGACGATGTGGAGCTGACGCGGTTTGGCCAGGAATCTGCAATACGCACTTTGCAAGTGCGGCGCAAAAAAAAACTCACCATGAAACAACATTGTGGAATTGGAAGAAGAATCGAGCATTTTCACATCAAAACCGCTGCAAAAAAAGGTAATCAATTTTTGTTTAGGGGACAAAATAGACTACGAAACACGAATAAATGGCAAAAATTTGTCGGTTTCGGACGCGGGGCGGAGAAAGGACGTTATCAGTGAGCATGTGACACAAAACAATATTTGTGAAGAGTTCTGAGTGGTGCTCGTTTTTACTATTGATGGGCGGAGCCTACGCTTTCTTATTTTGACAATGCTCGAGACACGTGGTGCTTTTGTTGATAAAAAAAAAACTTGATTGGGATCATTGGAACAAGGAAAAGTGCAGCAAAAAGCTGAAAAATCGATATTGTAATAACAGAAAATTCGAAAATATCGGTGAAAAATCGATAATTTGAAGCGTCGTTAGGAAAAATAGATGGAAATTCGAAATTTTCGTTATAAAATCGGTTAAAATCGACATTTTAAAGGATCCATAGGGAATTTCCAGAGTTTCACTGAAAAATCGTAACTGGAAATTCGACATTTTCGCTATAAAATCGATAATTTGAAGAATTCTCGTGAAATTTATCTGAAAATTCGGAAATATCGGTGAAAAATCGCTGGAAATTTAAAAATTTCACTATAAAATCGGTTAAAATCGGCATTTTAAAGGATCGATAGGGAATTTCCAGAATTTCACTGAAAATTCGAAAATTTCGCTACAAAATCGTTTTAAAATCGATATTTTTAAGAATCTTGGCGGAAAATATCCAGAAATTTCCATAATTTCATTGGAAATTTGAATTTCTGAAGAATTTTCGTGGAAATTATCTGAAAAATGGAACAAATCGCTAAAAAATCAATATTATGAAGGATTTTTGTGAAAAATCGTAACTGGAAATTCGAAAATTTCGCTATAAAATCGGTTAAAATCGGCATTTTAAAGGATCCGTAGGGAAAAAAAGATGGAATTTTCAGAATTTCATTGAAAATTCGAAAATTTCGCTATAAAATTGCTGAAAATCTATTTTTTGGAGAATTTTCTCGTAAATTATCTGAAAAATCGATAATTTCAATAAATTTTGTGGAAAAAAAAGCTGGAAATGCCAGAATTTTCCTATAAAATTTCTGAAAATCGATATTTTGGAAATTTTTCGTGGAAATCATCTGAAAAATGGAACAAATCGCTGAAAAATCGATAATTTCACGAAATTTTGTGAAAAATCGCTGGAAATTTCCAGAATT
Organism: Caenorhabditis japonica; assembly: GCA_963572235.1. NCBI lineage: Eukaryota > Metazoa > Nematoda > Chromadorea > Rhabditida > Rhabditidae > Caenorhabditis > Caenorhabditis japonica. The sequence goes on from OY754344.1 coordinate 16,297,917, forward strand.
TCATTGAAAAATCGATATTTTTAAGAAATTTTGTGAAAAATAGCTGAAAATTCGAAAATTTTCGCTATGAAATCGTTGGAAATCGATATTTTGGAGAATTTTCGTGGAAATTATCTGAAAAATGGAAAAAAATCACTGAAAAATCGATTATTTCGAGGAATTTTGTGAAAAATCGCGGAAAATTCAAAAATTTCGCTATAAAATTGAAAATTCCAAGAATTGTTTTGTGAAAATAGCTGGAAATTCGAAATTTTCGCTATAAAATCGGTTTTAATCGCGTTTTTTAAAGATCGATAGGAAAAATAGCTGAACTTTCCAGAATTTCACTGAAAAATCGATATTCTGAAGAATCGTAACTGGAAATTCGAAATTTTTGCTGTAAAATCGATATTTTGGAGAATTTTCGTGGAAATTATCTGAAAATTCAAAAATATCGGTGAAAAATCGATGATTACAAGGAATTTTGTGAAAAATAGCTGGAAATTTAAAAAAATTTCACTATAAAATTGCTGAAAATTGATATTTTGGAGAATTTTCGTGGAAATTATCTGAAAAATGGAAAAAAATCACTGAAAAATCGATTATTTCGAGGAATTTTGTGAAAAATCGCGGAAAATTCAAAAATTTCGCTATAAAATTGAAAATTCCAAGAATTGTTTTGTGAAAATAGCTGGAAATTCGAAATTTTCGCTATAAAATCGGTTTTAATCGCGTTTTTTAAAGATCGATAGGGAAAATAGCTGAACTTTCCAGAATTTCACTGAAAAATCGATATTCTGAAGAATCGTAACTGGAAATTCGAAATTTTTGCTGTAAAATCGATATTTTGGAGAATTTTCGTGGAAATTATCTGAAAATTCAAAAATATCGGTGAAAAATCGATGATTACAAGGAATTTTGTGAAAAATCGCTGGAAATTTAAAAAAATTTCACTATAAAATTGCTGAAAATTGATATTTTGGAGAATTTTCGTGGAAATTATCTGAAAAATGGAAAAAATCACTGAAAAATCGATTATTTCGAGGAATTTTGTGAAAAATCGCGGAAAATTCAAAAATTTCGCTATAAAATTGAAAATTCCAAGAATTGTTTTGTGAAAATAGCTGGAAATTCGAAATTTTCGCTATAAAATCGGTTTTAATCGCGTTTTTTAAAGATCGATAGGGAAAATAGCTGAAATTTCCAGAATTTTACTGAAAAATCGATATTTTTAAGAATCGTAACTGGAAATTCGAAATTTTTGCTGTAAAATCGATAATTTGAAGAATTTTCGTGGAAATTATTTGAAAGTTTGAAAATTTCATTATAAAATCGACATTTTTAAGGATGGCTATGGAAAATCGATAATTTCAAGAAATTTCGTGAAAAAACGCTGAAAAATTCAAAATTTTCGTTAAAATAAATATGAATTCGGTATGAATTTAAAAAATCGCAATGGAAAATAGCTGAAATTTCCAGAATTTCACTGAAAATTTGATATTTTTAAGAATCGTAACTGGAAATTCGAAATTTTTGCTGTAAAATCGATATTTTGAAGAATTTTCATGGAAATTATCTGAAAAATGGAAAAAATCGCTGAAAAATCAATATTTTGAAGAATTTTTGTGAAAAATCGCTAAAAAATTAAAAATTTCACTATAAAATCGGTTAAAATCGGCATTTGAAAGGATCGATAGGGAATTTCCAGAATTTCACTTAAAATTCGAAAATTTAGCTACAAAATCGCTTAAAAATCGATAATTTTAAGAATCTTGGCGGAAAATATCCAGAAATTTCCGAAATTTCATTGAAATTTTGAATTTCTGAAGAATTTTCGTGTAATTTATCTGAAAATGGAAAATATCGCTGAAAAATCGATAATTTCAAGGAATTTTGTGAAAATCGCTGGAAATTTAAAAATTTCACTATAAAATCGGCATTTCAAAGGATCGATAGGGAAAAAAAGATGGAATTTCCAGAATTTCATTGAAAATTCGAAAATTTCGCTATAAAATTGCTGAAAATCTATTTTTTGGAGAATTTTCTCGTAAATTATCTGAAAAATCGATAATTTCAATAAATTTTGTGGAAAAAAAGCTGGAAATGCCAGAATATGGCAAATACTCACTTGCTTGAGGATCATTTGCTATTTTACCATTTGCTATTTTGGATCATTTGCTATTTTGGATCATTTGCTATATTGGATCATTTGCTATATCTCATTTGCTATATTTGTCTCATTTGCTATTTCTCATTTGCTATTTTTGTCTCATTTGCTATGGATTGGCTCATTAGCTATGGGTTGGATCATTTGCTATTTTGGATCATATGCTATTTCTCACTTGTTTTACTTGTCTTATTGGCATTGATAGCCCGAAATAGAGTGAAAACAAATTTCGGCAACTGGCCGATGACGACGCATAACCTTGCCGTTCGCTTGCCGATTTTGTAGATTTTTCCCTTCAATTCGAATTATTGTTATAATTTTATTGTAAAATTGTGAATTAAATATAATGAAAATTGTAATGGGGTTATTCTCGGAACCAGCAAAAAAAAGCAAAAAATAGAAAAAAACAGCAAAAAATTCAGCCAAAATTCGGAGAATGTACCGATTGATCTGAAACTTTGGTAAATTATTTAAAAAGTAATTCCGGTCATTCCCTGAAAATTTCAGACCAAAATATCGATTTTGAAAAGTTTCAGAAAGAAAATTGATATTTTTTAAAATCAATATTTCGACCTGAAATTTTCAGAGAATGTCCGAAAGTATTTTTTTAAATGATCTCTCAAAGTTTCAGACCGATCAGAGCAGTCTCCGAATTTTCGCTGAATTTTTTGCTGGTTTTTTCTATCATTTGCTTTTTTTTGCTGATTCCGAGAATAACCCCATAAGTACAATAGAAAAGTTTGAAAAAGAGAAAATTATACAAAAGAAGAAATTAAAGAAAATGGCACGAGAAAAAATTGGAAAAAACTGAATTTCTAAAAAATGAAGAACAACCATTAGCTTCGTTTCGTTTCATCCGTTTTTGAATTGGCTTTTGGCTTGTCACGCTGAAAAATAAATGTTTTATCTGATTTTTTGTTTTCCCCCTTTTAGTAAATTTTTGTAAATAACGGAAATCATTTATTATCTCGGTTAGGGTAGGCCACTGCTTAATTTTTTGGAAATTTTCTTAAATGTCAAGCTATTTGTTTACAGAGGTGTTACTTAACAAGCCTGAGCTGGCGCCTATCGGCGACAGAAAAAAAAAACTTAAACGTGAAAACCAATTGAACTTGACCATGACCTTTTAAAGTGAACAGACGGACATGTTGACTAGCGTAATATATATGAGAAAGATTTTATATGCTTTTTTAGTTTTTTTTTTCTAAAAATAGTTCAAATCGGTAAGTTTGTCACATTTATTCACAATCAGTGCCAGTTTTGGGAACTAGAACGAGAACAAATTAGGCTAAAACGGCAAGAAAATTATTAAAATATACTTTTTTCCCGAATCTTTAAATTTTTTTTGCCAAAACTCAGCGAGAACCTCGTTGAATTTAAAGTTTTTTTGTGTTCAAATAACGGAAAATTTTGGAATAACAACTAGACATCAGTAAGCACGGTGTGCTATTTTTGGAAATGAATTTTCGCAGGTCATCTCTTTCGCATTTATTGTCCATTCACGAAGAAAGCAAGTGCGCTCCACAAAACTTAGTACTACGTGAATTTCATTTTCGTCGCCAAATTAATTCATCTCACGTGTAAATTCAACGCGAAAAGAAATAATTTGGCGACGAAAATGAAATCCACGTAATACTAAGTTTTGTGGAGCGCACTTGCTTTCTTCGCGAATGGACAATAGCTAAACGTGACATAATGCCACTTGAGACGCAGATAAATGCGACAGGGCGCGTTTGCCGTTTCGTAGGTTCTAACACGCCGTGAATCGTAAGTTTTTGAACAAAAAGTGATAAATCACGGCGATTTCAAACAAATATTTTGATAATTTTTAATGATTTTTAAGATGTGATCAAAAGAATGTAAAGGACCCGTCCAGGAATTCACCAGCTCGGCCACGGTGCTCGCCGAGTTGTCTTGGTCGGAAGAAAATGTTTGGAAGGAGCACCACGGATACGGAAATTACTGAAGCGTCATACGGCCCCAAGAACAGAAGGAAAGGCAACGACTTCCACATCGGCTCTCTCAACGTCAGATCGATATCCGATCAATCCAAGGCCGAGGCATTCGACTTGCTAGCTGTCAATAGCGGCTGCAAGGTGATTGCCCTACAAGAGACGAAGAGAAAAGAAGGGGAATGGGTCTTGTCCAGTGGAGCCGAACTGATCTGCACAAGACGCGAAGCTCGCGAAGGAGGACTGGCTTTTTGGATTCACAAAGACTGGCTCGATAGTCTGGTGGAAACGAAGAGAGAGTCGGACCGTATTAGTACGGCGTCGTTCGATTTTCATGGATCTCATCTCCACGTCATCAACGTCTATGCACCCACCTCGGCCGCTAATGAGACCCAGTCGGATAAGTTCTACAAGGATCTGAAGAAAGTATACACACGGCTATCGAAGTGGGACTCGTCGATCATCATCTGCGGAGACTTCAACGCCGTCGTCGGATGCTCTTCAGACGATCTTCCATTTGTGGGTGGACACGGAACTGGTCAAAGAAGTGATAATGGTGATCGGCTGGTGAACTTCGCGTTCTCCAGCAGAGTTTCAATACTTAACACGATCTACCCCAAACGACCCAACCGGAAGTGGACATGGATCAGTCCGAACGGCAAAACGAAGAACGAAATCGACTTCATTCTCACGAACAGGCGAGAAATTGCAGTAGACTGCGAAGTATACTGTGATTATCTCAACTGCAGTGACCACCGTCTTTTGCGCGCGAGATTCCGCTCAACCGCGAAGAAGGAAAAGTCGAGGAAGTTCGCAAAGGCCAAGCGGGCTGGAGGCGAAAGATCATGGGACCCCGTCAGATTCAAGAACACCATCACCGAAATGCTCACGGAAAATCCACCAACATGCTATGAAGAACTCACGGAGTCGATAAGGAGCGCTGCCAGCACAGCTACGCATGCAACTCATCAACTCAGCAGGATTTCCGAAGCAACGAAGAAAATGATGATGTCCCGCTTCCAGATGATACACGCCGGACAGACGAAGAACGCGGATCTAGCGAAAATCAACAACGAAGTTCGAAGATCTTTGGAAAATGATTTGGACAAATGGCGAGAAGTTAAAAGTCTCGAAGCCGCGGTGAAAGGAAGAAGCTTGAAGAAAACGAAGCGAGCACTGACACTCAAATCCTCCCCGTTCACGAATTTAGAACGGCCGGATGGATCAACGACATACAATCGTCCCGAGATCAGGAAGCTAGTTCTCACTCACTTCTCCAATCTGTACGCAGCGACGACGCGAGAGCCACAATCCAGATACAACCATCCAGATGAGCCGGAAATTCTCCAACATGAGGTCGAACACGCAATAGTCACCTCAAAGACGAACATTTCGCCAGGACCTGATCAGATTACAATGCTACAATTAAAGCTGGGAATTGAGAGCATAGCTCCTCATCTCACAGCCGCACTGAATCAAGTCCTCACGAACGGGAGAACACCGGAAGACTGGAAGACGGTGAAGATTTCTCTCCTTCCCAAGACCACGAAACCGAAGAAAGTGAAAGATTATCGTCCGGTTGCGTTGTCCTCAATCGTCTCAAAACTCTTCACAAAAATCCTTACGAGAAGGATCACCGCCAAAAGCGAGGATTACCTGGAAGAGTCACAAGCAGGATTCAGACGTGGAAGAGGATGCGCAGACAACATTCAAGTCGTCGCGCAGATGTGGGAAAAGTGCACCGAATTCAAGATTCCGCTCGTAGCGGTCTTCCTGGATTTCACTTGTGCCTTCGACAACGTTAATTGGACGAAGATATCCCAAGTCCTGAACAATCTTCAAATCGGAAGAAACGTGATTCGGGCCTTAAACAACTCAAACTCTTCGGCGATTGGAGAGCTGAACGTTCTGAACAAGAAGATGAGGTTCAAGATCAAAAGAGGAGTACGTCAAGGTGATTCGTCGTCTCCACTACTCTTCGCGCTGGCTCTTCAGGCGATCTTGGATGAGCTAGACCCAGCACCTTGTGAGGATGATAAGACCGGAATTGACATCAATGGAGAATCAATTCACCGTTTGGAATTCGCAGACGACGTTGTTTTATTCGCGAGCTCTGTGAAAGAGGCAGAAGATAGAGCAAATCGGATTGCAATGGGATGTCCCAAGTACGGCCTCAATATAAACCCGTCCAAGACGCAAATATTGATGAATAAGTACGTCACAAGATCAGATATCGATATTCTGAACACGAGGATTGAAATCTCCCAAAAGGTCAAATACCTCGGAAGAACGTTTGCGGACGACGGATCTCTCACTGAAGAAGTCGCTAGAAGGATTCGCGCGGGATGGGCTGCTTTCAACGCCATTCGGCGGGAGCTCTTGCAGTCTCCTCAGAAGACAAGAATAAGACTTCTCACAACAACTGTCATCCCAGCGATGACTTATGGATGCGAGACATGGACTTCCAAGGAGGCAGACACGAAGAGACTACAGAGAGCGGTTAGCAACATGTTCGAAATTGCCGGATGTGACCCACCAGACATGGAAAAGCAAGTCTTACGAAGAAAACTGAAGTGGGCAGGACACGTATCACGCATGAAATACGACAGATGGGCGAAGATAGTATCAGAATGGGATCCTAGGGGATCAGCACGACCACGCGGTCGTCCTCCGAAAAGATGGGCCGACGACATCAAGGATTCGATCAAAATCTTCATCCACAATGAGGCCCTCAGGGGCAACCTCGGGCACGGCCGCCGAAGAATTGGCATACTCGAGGCAAGACGAGCATGGTCCACTGTCGGAAGGGATCGTGTAACTTGGCGCAGCTTGGTTCGCAGTATCCAGGATGGAAACTGAGGTCGAACCTCACAAGTATCACAAGCACAAGTAAGAAGGACATGTTGACTAGCGTAATATATATGAGAAAGATTTTATATGCTTTATTAGTTTTTTTTTTTTCAAAAAATAGTTCAAATCGGTAAGTTTGTCACATTTATTCACAATCACTGCCAGTTTTGGGAACTAGAACGAGAACAAATTAGGCTAAAACGGCAAGAAAATTATTAAAATATACTTTTTTCCCGAATCTTTAAATTTTTTTTGCCAAAACTCAGCGAGAACCTCGTTGAATTTAAAGTTTTTTGTGTTCAAATAACGGAAAATTTTGGAATAACAACTAGACATCAGAGGTCATCTCTTTCGCATTTAGCTAAACGTGACATAATGCCACTTGAGACGCAGATAAATGCGACAGGGCGCGTTTGCCGTTTCGTAGGTTCTAACACGCCGATTTTTAAGATGTTTTGTTGTTATCTTGTTGTTGTAAAAAGGAATAAGTAACTGACAAGGAGGAAATGAACACGGCGTGCTAGAACCTACGTAACGGCAAACGCGCCCTGTCGCATTTATCTGCGTCTCGATAGTCACATTCTGCCAAGTTTTTCTAAGTGCGTGTAAAACTAGAGACGCAGAGCTTTGAGAGAGATGACCTCCGAAATTTCATTTCCAAAAATAATTTTAAAAACGTAGTCTCCAGCACGCCGTGATGAAGAATTTTTTTGTCATTCAATTTGGCGTGAAATGTCACTTACACACTGGGGTCTGAGGAGGGAGTGAGTAAACGCGCCCGGACGCACACACGCAACGCATCCAAATGAGGCCCAAAAAATAAAAAAGGCGCGCGAAAAATTTCGCATTATCGAAGAGAAAAACCAACGCAAAATCGTGAAAATTACGAAATCCTATCCAAAATTATTTCGCGCGCGTTGATTTTTCTCTCTTTCGCGCGCGTTGATTTTTCTCTTTTTCGCGCGTCTTTTTTATTTTTTGGGCCTCAATTGGATGCATTGCGTGTGTGCGTCCGGGCGCGCTTACTCACTCCCTCCTCATACCCCAGTGCTTACAGTCTGAAGATGCACGAAATTCACAGAAAAACTATGATTTTTTTGAGTTTTTTTTTTTGCAAAGAAAATTTTGAGTCGTTTTCAAAGTGTTGGTATTTTTCAGGCCACGTAACATTTTTGGATAGAATATATATCTTTTAAACAATTTTTATTTGAAAAAACTCACTATCAATATTTTTACTTGACAGTTGACAAAACTCTTCTAAAACGTTCTCTTCGTATTTGGAAGTTGTTGTCATCGGAGTCTCGTCATCGTCCTCTGAGTGGAACATTTCTAAAAAATTATATATTTTTTTTTGAATAATTTTTACTGCAAAATAATTCAATATGTACTCTTTACCTACGTTTTTTTAGATGAGAATTGCCAGTATTGGGAGAAATGCACCGCGGGTGAACCAATCGCCCAAAATCCTTCAGCAAAATTGATTTTTGATGCACCACAGGTGTCAGACTGCAATAAATATTTATTATAATACCAATGTAGCGATTAAATGTTAACAAAAAATACGAAATTAGCAAAAAAACAGCAGAAACCCGATAGGAAACCAAGAAAATTAATTCAAAGCACATATTTTTTTGGGCAATTTGGCTGCCAATGCTTTAACGTTGGATACTCAGCCAACGCCGGGCCTAACTTTTTCGCGCGTTTCCCAAATTTTCGCGTTTTTTTTCACAGTTTTTTAAAAAAGCCTTTTCGTTTAATACTTTCTGCTGCTTTTTGGCTGATTTCTTCTTTTTTTTAACATTTAATCGCTACTTTGGTCTTATAATTGATATTTATTGTAGTCTGACACCTGCGGTGCAACAAAAATCAATTTACCTGGAGGATTTTGGGCGATTGGTTCATCTGCTGTTCATTTCTCCCTATTTTGGAAACTCTCATTAAAAAAGTGCGTATGGAGTACATATTGTTTTATTTAAAAAAAATATATTTTTTTTTAGAAATTGTTCACTCAGAGGACGATGACGAGACTCCGATGGCAACAATTTCCGAACACGAAGAGAACGTTTTAGAAGAGTTTTTTCAATTTTTTTTCAAAAGTAAAAGGATTGATAGTGAGTTTTTTCAAATAAAAATTGTTAAAAAAATATATATTCTATCCAAAAATTTTACGTGGCCTGAAAAATACCAACACTTTGAAAACGACTCAAAAATTTCTTTGCAAAAAAAAAAAACTGAAAATACATGAAAAATCGTAGTTTTTTTGTGAATTTCGTGTATCTTCAGACTGTAAGTGACATTTCACGCCAAATTGAATGACGAAAACATTCTTTATTTCCTCCTTGTCAGTTACTTATTCCTTTTTACAACAACAAGATAACACCAAAACATCTTAAAAATCATTAAAAATTATCAAAATATTTGTTTGAAATCGCCGTGATTTATCACTTTTTGTTCAAAAACTTACGATTCACGGCGTGTTAGAACCTACGAAACGGCAAACGCGCCCTGTCGCATTTATCTGCGTCTCAAGTGGCATTATGTCACGTTTAGCTATTGTCCATTCGCGAAGAAAGCAAGTGCGCTCCACAAAACTTAGTATTACGTGGATTTCATTTTCGTCGCCAAATTATTTCTTTTCGCGTTGAATTTACACGTGAGATGAATTAATTTGGCGACGAAAATGAAATTCACGTAGTACTAAGTTTTGTGGAGCGCACTTGCTTTCTTCGTGAATGGACAATAAATGCGAAAGAGATGACCTGCGAAAATTCATTTCCAAAAATAGCACACCGTGCTTACTGATGTCTAGTTGTTATTCCAAAATTTTCCGTTATTTGAACACAAAAAAACTTTAAATTCAACGAGGTTCTCGCTGAGTTTTGGCAAAAAAAATTTAAAGATTCGGGAAAAAAGTATATTTTAATAATTTTCTTGCCGTTTTAGCCTAATTTGTTCTCGTTCTAGTTCCCAAAACTGGCACTGATTGTGAATAAATGTGACAAACTTACCGATTTGAACTATTTTTAGAAAAAAAAAACTAAAAAAGCATATAAAATCTTTCTCATATATATTACGCTAGTCAACATGTCCGTCTGTTCACTTTAAAAGGTCATGGTCAAGTTCAATTGGTTTTCACGTTTAAGTTTTTTTTTTTTCTGTCGCCGATAGGCGCCAGCTCAGGCTTGTTAAGTAACACCTCTGTAAACAAATAGCTTGACATTTAAGAAAATTTCCAAAAAATTAAGCAGTGGCCTACCCTAACCGAGATAATAAATGATTTCCGTTATTTACAAAAATTTACTAAAAGGGGGAAAACAAAAAATCAGATAAAACATTTATTTTTCAGCGTGACAAGCCAAAAGCCAATTCAAAAACGGATGAAACGAAACGAAGCTAATGGTTGTTCTTCATTTTTTAGAAATTCAGTTTTTTCCAATTTTTTCTCGTGCCATTTTCTTTAATTTCTTCTTTTGTATAATTTTCTCTTTTTCAAACTTTTCTATTGTACTTATGGGGTTATTCTCGGAATCAGCAAAAAAAAGCAAATGATAGAAAAAACCAGCAAAAAATTCAGCGAAAATTCGGAGACTGCTCTGATCGGTCTGAAACTTTGAGAGATCATTTAAAAAAATACTTTCGGACATTCTCTGAAAATTTCAGGTCGAAATATTGATTTTAAAAAATATCAATTTTCTTTCTGAAACTTTTCAAAATCGATATTTTGGTCTGAAATTTTCAGGGAATGACCGGAATTACTTTTTAAATAATTTACCAAAGTTTCAGATCAATCGGTACATTCTCCGAATTTTGGCTGAATTTTTTGCTGTTTTTTTCTATTTTTTGCTTTTTTTTGCTGGTTCCGAGAATAACCCCATTACAATTTTCATTATATTTAATTCACAATTTTACAATAAAATTATAACAATAATTCGAATTGAAGGGAAAAATCTACAAAATCGGCAAGCGAACGGCAAGGTTATGCGTCGTCATCGGCCAGTTGCCGAAATTTGTTTTCACTCTATTTCGGGCTATCAATGCCAATAAGACAAGTAAAACAAGTGAGAAATAGCATATGATCCAAAATAGCAAATGATCCAACCCATAGCTAATGAGCCAATCCATAGCAAATGAGACAAAAATAGCAAATGAGAAATAGCAAATGAGACAAATATAGCAAATGAGATATAGCAAATGATCCAATATAGCAAATGATCCAAAATAGCAAATGATCCAAAATAGCAAATGGTAAAATAGCAAATGATCCTCAAGCAAGTGAGTATTTGCCCGAAAGGCGCGAATTCAAAAAATAGGCTCCGCCTCCTCGCCGAAATATTTTTGCAATTCTGCGCGCGCCAATTTGCAATCGCGGTGCGCGCGATTTTCTGCGTCGAATTTTTGTTTAACACCTTTCAATTTCCCCTGGAAACCTTTATAAAAATTGTTATTTTGAAGCGAATTTGGTCACTGTTGATTTAAAGTGAGTTTTTGATTTTCTTAATTGGATACTTGTTAATAAAGTAACGGAAATTCAACGCATAAAATCGCGCGCACCGCGATTGCAAATTGGCGCGCGCAGATTTGCAAAAATATTTCGGCGAGGAGGCGGAGCCTATTTTTTGAATTCGCGCCTCTCGCCAGGTGACAAATTTTTTAAAACAATAATAAAACAAAAATTGCACTTTTGAAAATTCAAATGGCAATGAAAGAAAGAGGAAAACCTGCTTTTCCAAAAAATCACTTCACGTTGGGAAGGTATTAAGTGCTTAATTTTTGTCGGAGAGCTTTAAAAAAATTTTTCTGTGGTAACTAGAAGAGTTTATAAAAATAACCAAAAAATAAAAACTTGGGTTCATCGCTGAAAATTGTCTGTGATTTTTTGTTGAAGTTTAGCGAGGTATAACACGAATATGCGCAGTTAAAATTAAATTTTGTTTGAAAATTTAAACTCTCTGTGTTATGGCGCGGCCAGAAATGAAAAAAAGGTGGTCATAAATGCAGAAATTTCCCCTTTTTTCTAAATTCAACCGTGCGATTTAGAAAAAAAGAGGAAATTTCTGCATTTATGGCCTTTTTTTTCATTTATAGGCTCCGCCTCCTCGCCGAAATATTTTTGCAAATCTGCGCGCGCCAATTTGCAATCGCGGTGCGCGCGATTTTATGCGTTGAATTTCCGTTACTTTATTAACAAGTATCCAATTAAGAAAATCAAAAACTCACTTTAAATCAACAGTGACCAAATTCGCTTCAAAATAACAATTTTTATAAAGGTTTCCAGGGGAAATTGAAAGGTGTTAAACAAAAATTCGACGCAGAAAATCGCGCGCACCGCGATTGCAAATTGGCGCGCGCAGAATTGCAAAAATATTTCGGCGAGGAGGCGGAGCCTATTTTTTGAATTCGCGCCTTTCGCCAGGTGACAAATTTTTTAAAACAATAATACCAATATTGTGTTTTCAATCGACTTGCGACATGAGAACGCGAGACTCCGCCCACTTTTTTTGAGGGCGACCACGCGAACACAGTGATATTCGAAGAGATGCAGACAGGTAGCGCACAAATAAAAGGGCGGAGTCTCGCGTTCTCATGTCGCAAGTCGATTGAAAACACAATATCATAATTTATTTTCAGCGCGGCGGCCAGATCGAAGCTCGTCAAATGGTGCAGAACGGACGACGCGGAACAGCCATCGACATCGGCTTAATTTCTTTATATTTTAACATTTTTCCTTGTTTTTTTGTTATAACCAATAAAATGAATTGTCTTTTATTCAATCGATAAAGTTTAGATTCCGGGGAATCTGGACAGAAAATTGTGGAATTTGAACAGAAAATTTTGGAATCTGTGCAGAAAATTTTGGAATCTGGGCAGAAAATTTTGCAATCTGTGCAGAAAAGTTTGGAACCTGTGCAGAAAATTTTGGAATCTGTCCAGAAAAATTTGGTATCTGTCCAGAAATTTTTGGAATCTGCGCAGAAAATGTTGGTATCTGTCCAGAAATTTTTGGAATCTGCGCAGAAAATTTTGGAATCTGTGCAGGAAATGCGCGCCTGTGCAGAAAATTTTGGAATCTGTCCAGAAAATTTTGGAATTATAAGAGGTCGCCAAATATCCATAAATCACTAGTTTATAATTCCAAAATTTCCTATTATAGCAAGAAATGAGTTGCCTGAGAAGGTGGCAAGACAAGAGACCACAACACCCGAACTCACCCCCGAGCAAAAATACCTGGCAGCCGTCAAAAAGAAAAAAGAGGAAAAACTGAAAGTACAAAAAAAAAAAAACTTTTTTTTTTCCTTTCATCAATATCGTATGCTAATTACAGAGGCTCAGACATCCCTGCGTGCTGTGCCCGTCGGATGACAACCAACCATTGTCTGCTGCAAATACCCGTCAAGCAAAGAGCGTTGGTAGCGAAGCAAGGAGCTGGAAATTTGCATCACCTGCGGCAAGCAGCACAAGGCCAAATGCAAGTTCGCCGAATCTCGATCATGCGAATTGTGCAATAAAAAGCACCTCAGCTGGCTCTGCAGAGCTACATTTCCGTAGCTCGTCGACAGCACATCAGCAGGCCAGGCACAATTGTTAAACCATCCAATCTTTTAAATTTGATCCCATTCCCCCACATTCTTATTTCAAAAATTTTTTTTCCCTTTTCTCGTTTTTTTTTTTTGCTTTCCCTTAATGTACCCATTGTCATCAAACAAAGTTTGTGAATGGTCAGAGTCGTAAAATGTCGAAAAGTTATCCAGCATACATCGGTCGGCGAAAAAACAGCATCGCATAACCAGGTCGTGGACCACTCTACCAATCGATAAACACTACAAAAAAAAATTACCGGAAACGAGATCCAAGAAAACGATCAAAGAAGATGCAGACGAAAAACTTGGGCAGCACTTCGCCAGGCAAGAAAACATCTTCGACGAACAAAAGAAGCCAATTCATTCAAAATGGACTTCCGCCAAACGTCGACAAAAATCCAATAATACTCGAAGCCGATTAGTGCAAAATTTAGAGCCGAAGTGCCAAACAAAAAAAAATATATGATGATCACGAACAGGATTCCGCCGGAACAATTTCTAAAAGAAAAAAAAATTACCAGCGGCAGATGACAGAACAGATTTGAACCAGCGGATGGAAGAACGGAGCAGAATACGCCAAGCAACTTAAATCTAACCATCCTCCTCGTAAAGGTTACGGAGAAACCTTAACATTATACGAAGCGCGTGCCAATAGAGATCAGAAGAAAAACGGCGAGCGACGAGAGAGCATACCATATTAAGAGGCACACGCGAGAAACAAAACGACACTCCGTTTGCCGCACTGCAATATTCAAAAATCCAGCGGGAATATTCGAATTCAACGGCATCTCACACAGTGAGAGGGCACAGAGAAATGAGAGCGACGAGAGAACACATAATATTGAGAGGCGCACGCGAGAAACACAACGACACTCCGTTTCGCCGCACTGCAATATTCAAAAGATCAGGCGGGAATCACAGAATATTTTCGACTTTCGAATTAAACGGTTCGAATCTGCGATTCAGCTACTGATTCACTCGCCAATGGACGCCAATCAAGTCTCTGAAAAGGTAACAGATTAAATTATCGCCAACTCATTGAAATATTACTTCCAGAATACGAGAGCAAAAATGGGCAGACGGACAATGCACAAGACGCGCCGCCTCCGCCAATGGGAGACGAGAGAACTGCAAAAGCAGCTGAAGTGTGAGTATATATTTGATCACAAAAATAAAAAGAAGAGAAAAAATAATGATAATTTTCCCGCCTTTTGTAAAAAAAAAAAATAATAAAAATAAAAAAAATAATTTTTTTTTGTGTGGAGGTTTGAACTTAATTAAGAAATCTTGCCGAAACATGGAGTTGTTGCCAAACGAGTTGCCACCCAAAGTTAAAAGGCACGGACAAAATTTGTTTTATTCTTTTGTGGCCTAAAATTTAATTTAAATAGAATTCTCGTTGGCACAGGTCGTTTTGGCCAAGCGAATTGCCGCCCACAGTTAAAGTGTAGCCAAACAAAATCGTTAAAGGCTGGCGTGGCATAAGAGAAATTAATAAAAATAAATACATTCCCTGTAGATTGCAAGGCAAATTGCCGACCAAATTCACAACAAAAAAAAGTATTTTGTATGGATTGAATAACAATGAGTCATATATTAGTTGAAGAAAAGTTAAGCATTATCGACTTATGAAAAAAAAAAACTTTAACTAGATTAATAATTCTTAATTCATTACAGACCGAGAAAGAGAAATCCGCCGGCTACAGAGGATTGTGAGAAGCACAGCGCGCAGCACCTACGTCAGCACCGTGACAGTGAAATGGAGTCGCAAAGCAGACGCCAGCACCAACACCAACCAAGGACCATTCCTCGACAGGGAGGTTCAAAAGGAGCCAGACCCAAGCAAAGCACAGCTTGAGATGATGGAGGCGCTTGGCAAGTTGAAGGTGGAGGAGGAAAAGAAGCAAAAAGCAGACGAAGGCGAAGCACGTGAGCGAGACGGCGACACCCACGCCAACGAAAGTGAAGCAATCGCCGACAAAGCACGCGAAGCAAGCAATAGAGAAGACGCGGACCACGAAGCAATTCGAAGACTGCGCAAGTTGGCCGCCCAGCACACTCTCGACGCAGAAGAAGACGAATTGATGAAAATCTTTGCCGACAGGCTAGGAGTTGCAGCGTCGGCAATTGAAGCAAAGCGAGGCGTGATAGGAAGCATCACGGCGGCGGAGAAGGTAACGCAGTGTGAGGTTTGCAGAAACAGAGTTCTAAAAACCGCCCTGCCGCCTCACCAATCAAAGGACTGCTACGTCCCCTTCGTCGCAAGGACAGCCTGGATGGCAAGGACAAGAAGGGAAACAAACTGCCTGGTCTGCCTCGTCACAACTAACGGAGCGAAGGAGCACCAGTGTTTCCGCCCACCATCACCGTGCCACGTCTGCCGCACACTGGCGGTCAGCACCTCAATCGCGCACAGGCCGTTTAGCGGTGTGTGTCAAATCGCGAAGGCGGTCGGAATACCAGTTCTGCACCAGCACCACGTTGAATTTTTCAACAAGTACAACGAGGCGAAGGCGGAACAGAACAAAGAAGCCTGGAAAGGAGGAGCACTGCACTCGAAGGCCAATTAATTTGTAAATATCTGAATCGCCCGCCCATTTTCCCTTTACCACCCTTTTGTGTTTTATTTTGTTGCCATACCGAGCGAGTAAAATAAAAAATAAAAAATAAATAAAAAAAAAGAAAGAAAAAGAACAATTCAAATGGGAATATGGAATTAGAGTGAATGCGGACTTTGTGGGGGCTTTGCGGAAAAGGAGAGAATAAGAAGTGTGGCTTTTCCATGAAGACGAGAAAATAGCTTTGTATACTGGGTATAAAACGCTGATAACTCGCTCCAATCGAACAAAGAACTTCGCATGCATTTGGAGTGAGGTTTAGAGAAATCAGAGCGAAACATCGGCCACGCTCTCTCGGTTTTCTGCACTATCTCGTCGCCGGCGTGGCCGCGTTCACGACTGTGCGGAGGGAGCGCGTTTGCAGCGCTCCGTACTGAGAATAGCAGACAATATTCTCGAGTAGAGAACAGAATATACACGTCAAGAAGACCCCAATAGAAACATGGGGGGGGGGGTGGAGCTAGAAACTCTACACAATTGCAGTATTGAAAGTTTGAAAGCAATAGTTAAGTTATCGGAAGAGAGCCACCATCGAAGAAGTTCTCACAGATGTCAAACTTAAATTCAAAAAAAAAAAAGTTTAAGCAGAATTCAATTATAGTGACCTCAATCGATCGGAGTAGGTGGGCATGTCGACACCCACATTACTACATCCGACAGAAAGGGGTATTTTTTGTGTATAGGAGGGAACTAAGAGATTCTCCAGAACCGGATTGTGATCGCCTAAGTGTAAAATTTAGTAAGTGAGGAAACTATTAAGCATCTCCTACTATAATTTCGGATCACAAAGCAATAGTTACGAAAAGGAGGGAACTATCGAGCATCTCCAACGATGAATTGGGATAATGTAAGAAAAATTAAGCCAGTGAGGGAACCACGGAGCATCTCATTCGCTGAACTTCAATTATAAAAAAAAAAACGTAACTAATTGAAAGGAGGGAACTATTCAGCATCTCCAACTATAATTTGGATCGCAAAACATAAGTTATGAAAGGGAGGGAACTGATGAGCATCTCCATCGATAATTTGGGATCATTCAACAAAAGTTAAGCAAATGAGGGAACCACAGAGCATCTCATTCTTTATTTTTGGATCGCGAATAAACATAACTTATTGAAGGGAGAGAACCATTGAGCATCTCCAATTATATTTCGGATCACAACGAATATAGTTTCACAATGAGAGGGAACCATCGAGCATCTCCAACTATATATCAGATCACGAAGAACATTCGCCAATGCAAGGAGGGAACTATTAATGTGGCGCACAAAGTAAAAAAAAAAGCACGCGTGAATTTGCGAAACACGCTCACAAAGTGATGCGAGATTTGCGCAATTTTGAAGCGTCATTTTTACAAAAAGATGTTAAGTCCCTTTAAATTTCTTACGGTACTTGTTATATTTTCAGTCGATTTTCTTAACATTTTGCGGCAAATTGTCGTTTTCTGCGGTTTTAAAGATATTTTTTGACAAATTATATTAATTTAGCCCTAATTGAAAGAGTTTGCGTCACGTAATCACTGTTTTTTCATTGACCAAAATATCGGTTTAAAAAATTTTCATTAAAATATTGATTTTCCGGTCCAATTTTTTTGAGCATATCCAAAAGTATTTTTTGCCCTTATTCACCAAAATTTTCAGTCAATCGGAGCATTTTCCGAGTTTTGCGCAGTTTTTTGAATTTCGTGCAAAACCCCATAACACAATGCTACAAAGTTATTCAGAAAAGGATACAACAAAATAAAGTAACATTTAAATTGCAGACATGACCGCAAAAAAATTAGGTAGGTTTCCAAACAATGGAAATTTACTTTAAATAAGAAAAAATAGTGATTACATGACGCAAACCCTTTCAATTAGGGCTAAATTAATTTACTTTATTGAAAATTATTTTCAAAACCGCAGAAAACGTCAATTTGCCGCAAAATGTTGAAAAAATCGACTGAAAATATAAAAATTACCGTAAGATTTTTAAAGGGACATAACATCTTTTTGTAAAAATGACGCTTCAAAATTGCGCAAATCTCGCATCACTTTGTGCGCGTGTTTCGCGAATTCACGCGTGCTTTTTTTTTTACTTTGTGCGCAGCATAAGCATCTCCAAATGGTGGCAAAATTCATGAGGCACACATCAGAACGATGAGAAAGGGCCTACAAGTAAAGATTCCAGGAATTTTCCGACAAACAGTTTGAGAAAGACAAAAGCAAAAAAAAAGGATGACAGAGGGCTACAAAAAAAAAACTAAGCTCTGTATCTACCGTTTCGCTAATCAATAGCTATGGACTGGCCAGACATACTATTGAACGTGGAAAAACACGAATACATAACTCGTGGCAACTATAACGACCAACAAAATGTGTCTAACACACCTTACCGTATTTCATTTCCTTTTTGAACCACCGCCCTCCGACATTGCTTCCTTCTCGTACTATTGTTTATATCTGTCCGGACCAGTAAGATAAATAATAGTATCGCATTCCAGAATCTACCAAACCAACCCACCATCATCAAGCAACCATGCGCATCTTGAATGAGAATTTACGATCGCAAAAGCAGCGAATCACGGGATTCGCAAAGAAAGCTACAGTGTTTCACAACAGGGCAAGAAACTTTGATCAACATCGTAGCCGGGCTCAAAGAAAAACACGCCGTAGCCGAAGACATCGTTCGTCAGCAAGCAGAAGTAGAAGGATGCCTGGACACTCTTTCAAAGCATCAACGAATGGATCGAAGAAGAACTACAACTGGATCGTGAGGATCCAGAACTGCCCGACCGAACGGAGCACTATCGTGCTGTGCTAAAAGCATACACAGAAGAAAAAGAGTATCCTGAATGGATCAAAAAACTGGAGTACATGAACACCCAGCTGACAGCATGATCGGAGTAGAAGCACAGGCACCTTCTCCAAGATCAGAAAGATTCGGAGAGCATTTCATCTATGAAGAACAGGGAGACTTGAACGAGCACGGAAGCGTCGCAAGCAACACAGTTCAAGAACAGTTGAATCTGTCGAGAAATGCACGACCAGCGGAGCAGCACGGGCAATCCCTGCACGAAGAGCTCCTGCGAGTTAAACTGGCTGCAGTCGAACAACAGCAAAAAAACTTGAAAAAAGAAAAGGACGAGTTCGAAAAACAAAAGGCCAGAGAGAAAGCTGAACTAGACAAGCAAAAAGCGAATTTAGTACAATTCAAAGCCAGAGAATTGAAAACCGAAGACTCCGGAACTGACAACGAACAAAGGTCAAAGTCAAGAAAATCCAGAGCACAGCATAGAGATCAGAATGAATATAGATCCAACGAGAAAAAGAAAGGTGAAAGAAAAATAAAAACATCAATCCCATTCACTACTGACGACTCACAATTCGGAGCTTCATCAGATGACTACGGCACAGATTATGAAGCATCAGTCTACGACACTGCCAAAGAAAGCCACTCCGGTAGAGCTAAAAGCAGATCGTACCAACAACGCCCTAGAGTCAAATTAGTCGAATTGCCAAAGTACGATGGCAAGAACAAAATGTTCTATGGAGAGTGGAAGATCATGTTCATGGAATGTTATGGAAACAATGCCGAATTATCCACAATGACCAAGTTCATCCAATTGAAAGCAAGCACGGAAGGAGAAGCAAGAGACCTTCTCACGGGGCTCACCCTCCATAAGGAGAACTACCAGTTGGCATGGAAAATTCTGGATAGAAATTACTTGGAAAAAATTCGCCCAAAAGAAGAGCTCAACGTGAAATTCCTGAGCACAGAAATTCACCAAACTAACTTCACAAAGATGAAAGCAGACATCAGAAAATTGACGGCTATCGTCTACGACATGAAAAATCGTGGAGTGGACGTTGACTCACTCATTTACATGGCGATCATCAACAAGCTCCCATCCGAAATTGGCGAAAAACTAGCTGTGAAAACGCAACGCAAAAACTTAGACGGTGACTTCGATACTTTCATCGATTGGATAGACACAATCATCAATTCGAAAATAATAGTGCAAAGGAAGAGAGCACTAGAGAGTAGAAGAGGAGTCAAAGACTTCGAGCTGAGTGATCAGGAAGCTAACATAATTGAACATAAATATGGAAAGGAGATATCAGATAAGGCAAGAAAGGGGTTTCGGGAAGAGGGTGACCACCCTAGAAGCAACGGTCACGAACTCAAGTGCATGTTCCATAAGGAAGGAGAAACGAACAAGCACGCATTCTGGAAATGTACAAAAACACCAGAAGAGAAGCTCAACATTGCAAAGGCAAACAACTTGTGCTTTATATGCTTCAAAAGAAACCACCAGTCCCGTAATTGCCGCCTTCGCCACAAACTCAAGTGTAGAAACTGCAACAAATCACACAACACAGTTATCCACGAGGCTACCAGAAATCAAGTCGAAGAATGGGGCACCAGCCCCACAGCAACGAGAACAACCAAGTCTCATTAGAGACTTGGCCACAACAAGTGCCTCTCGGAAGGCGCGCAACCCAACAAGCGTTGGGACAGAGTTCAGCAACAGCTGGGCCATAGATGACAATAAAAGAAAAAAGAGCATAAGAGCGAAAACAAAAAAATATCAAGAAAAAAACATTTAAAAAAGTCAGATCATAAAGCCAGAGAATGTTCCTACTGTAGAAAAAGGATACGAAGTCTACGTGTCCACAGCAACTCAGCTACAGGACAACTACATGTCTTATTTACTCCTCAGAACGACAGATGGAAAAGAACTGATTGGGCTCATCGACACCGGAGCCAACTGCTGCCTTATAGCCGAGAGTACAGCAAAAAGAAACAGCCTCGACATCTCGGGAACTACAAAAATAAAACTGAAAGGAGTAGGAAGCGAAAACAGCTATACAGCAAATATTTACGATGTTCCCTCGAGATCCGGAATCATCCAATTCAAAGGCTATAAAGAGCTCAATAGTAAAATCAAACTACCAGCATTAACTAAGACAGAATTGAGAAAAATGAAAGAGTTGGGAGTCGATACGGAACCGATCCAACAGTTACAACAAAACAACGGAAAACCCATCGACATGATTAGTGGAACAGATCTTCTTTGGCCCATGCTAAGTCAAACAACATTCCACAGCCTGAATAAACAGAAAACATTGATCAGAACACAAATAGGCGATTTTTTAATCCCCACTACAATAGGCACAATAGAGGAAAGCGAAAAGAACGACCAAGAAGTTGAAGTGTACTATACAGAGGATTGGCATGAGAACATGTGTTTTGTAATACAAGAACAAGAGCTAAAAGAAGAAGCAGCACAACTCACAATCGCAGCAGAAAAATTATGGACATTTAATGTTCTCGGATTCCAGAATCCTGATACTATAGCGGAAGAAACATCTCAAGCAGATGAAATGATAGCAGAATTCAAACGAACTTCAATTTGGAAAGAAGGAAAAATCTTTGTTAAACTCCCATTTAATGGAAGCCAAATCCACATGAGAAACAATCTAGCAGTAGCTAGAAAAAGATTAAACTCATCATACATTAAACTGATGGCAGACATGGAACTGTTCGCAGCATGCGACGATATCGTTAGAGAACAATTAAAGACCGATATTGTCGAAGAATGCAGTGAACATCCACCGACAGACCGGCCGTGCTTCTACTTCCCGCATCAAACCGTATGGAAAAACTCAAACACGACGAAAATACGAATGGTATTTGATGGAAGCTCACACGTCACCGGCGAACTCTCACTAAACCAATGTGTCCATGCAGGACCATCGATTCTGAAAGAAATTCTAGGTATACTGCTGAAAGCAAGGACTAGCAAATTTTACATGATCAGTGACATAGAAAAGGCATTCCATACGATCAGAATGCAAGAAGACGATAGAGACTGCACGAGATTCTTGTTGTTCCACGATATCACAAAAGGCTTAGTGCCAGGAAACATCGTGACCTACAGATTTAAAAGAATCCCATTCGGACTAACATGCTCACCATTTCTACTGGCAGCAGCTATCCTAGCCTACATGGACAAATACCCAGCAAGCATCAACGAGCACATCAACAGAAATCTCTATGTAGATAACGTACTATTCACAACAAACACAGAAGAAGAACTCAAACAGATGTACACAGATTCAAAAAAAAAGCAACAGGTACTTGGGGAATGAGACTCAGAGAGTACCAAACTAATTCCGAGAAAGTAACAGAGTTTATCAGAGCAGAAGACAGAGCACCCGATAAACCAAACAAAATTCTTGGGCATATCTTTAACTCTAAGAAAGACACAGTCGCAATTTCTATCCCAACACCCCCCAGAAGGGGGACCGACCAAAAGAGATCTCCTCTTATTTCTAGCAAAAATCTACGACCCAACAGGAGTTCTAGCACCGTACGACTAAAATCATTTCTGCAATCCTTGTGGAGCACGCAGATAAAATGGAGGCAAAATATTCCAAAGGTGACAACACAAATTTGGGAATCAATTAAAAAGGATTTCCATCACACAGAATATACCATGCCGAGACAACTCACAACCCGATACGACTATAGCAAAACACAGCTGATTTTGTTCAGCGATGCATCAAAAAATAATTACGGAATCACAGCGTATATACGATTCGAATTCCCCAGTGAACCAGCATCATGTGCACTTTTGTTAGCAAAATCAAGGGTAAAACCATTGAAAGAAGGAGAAAGAATGACAATTCCAAGACTAGAACTCACATCATTAGAGACAAGCACAAACTGTGCCGTGTTCCTCACACAACAATTACACAACTTGATCCCATTTGAATCGGTCGAGTTATTCTGTGACTCAATAATTGCGTTAGGATGGACGACAACACACAAGACACTGAAGTGCGTTGTGAAGCATAGAGTCGATAAAATAAAACAGAATTGCAAGATAATAGAAGACAAGAACATCAGACACAACCTGCATCATGTCCCAACCGATCTCAACCCAGCAGATTTCACAACAAGACGCAAAAACACCACGGACCTGTTTGAGTCGGAATTGTGGAGCAAAGGACCAAAGTTCCTCCAACAGCCTAGAGAGTATTGGCCACAAATATGGACCAATAGCACAATCATTCCAAAGTGGTTGTCATCAGCTATTACCGAAGAGGTCGTCGGTAAAGAAGGAAAGTTAATTTATTCCAAGACAGAGGGAATAAACGAATACGTAGTGAACCTAACTACATCATCCCAATAACCCAACAGTATACGTGTCGAACGTAACATTCGAAGCAGTGGAGTCATTGAGCGAACTCATCGAGATCGTACAAAAACAATTTGCCGAAAACGCACAGACAAAGCAGCTTGACTGTAATGACAAAATCAAGAACTTGTATACGACGGCAACACCTGTGATCGCAGACCACAACCAAAGAAGAAAAGCGGTGTTGTACTACATCATCATAGAACATTATAAGGAGGCAACTACACAACTAAACAGCAGAATAGCACAAGACATGAAACCAATGCAAGACCAATACGGGCTAATCAGGCATGGTACAAAACTGGAAAACTCTGCCTTACCTCAACAAACAATATACCCTATTATCCTAGTAAGAGAACATAAGCTAGCAGAGCTGGCAACAAGAGAAATTCACACAAAAACCGCCATATAGGAGTAGAGCAAACAGTAACAGAAATTAGAAGAGAATACTGGATACAAGCAGCAAGACAACTAGCGAGGAGGGTTATAAACTCTTGCACAGAATGCAGAAAACTAACAGGACGGCATTTCAGGTACCCGGACATTCCTCCACTACCAGATTATAGAGTTCGGAAATCCCGACCGTTCCAGAACATTGGTCTCGACTACTTCGGACCATTAACTTACTTGGGAGCATCAGGCCCACAGAAATGTTGGATTCTGATATGTACATGCCTAGTAACAAGAAACATTCACCTAGAATTAGTCTCACTATCAAACAATGGAACACTGGGATTCATGTTAGCCATGAGAAGATTTTTCTCTAGAAGAGGAACCCCACAAACAGTAATCCTAGATATTGCGAAAACGTTTAAACTAGGAGAGAAAATTTTCAATGGCGACATCCGTCGTTTGGCAGAAGAAGATAATGCCATCGACACGTTCCTAGACAACCACCCAATGGATTGGAAATTCATCACACCATTGAGTCCGTAAAAAGGAGGCATATACGAGAGACTAATTGGAATAGTAAAAAAGCTCATGTACTCATCAGGGGGCACCGAACCGTTTAAATTTGTGGAATAATTCACGATTATAACCGAAATTGAAGCAATTGTTAATTCTCGCCCAATCAGCTACAATGCAGAAACCCAAGATGCAAACGTTCCAGTCAGACCTGTTGACTTCATTCAACCAGAAGTGACATTATCAGTTCATCAGAACGTAGATATCCTAGAAGCAATGAAACATCCAGGATTAACCAAAAGACTAACGAGAGAACACCTCGCATCCATCAATAGTCATCTAGCAGAGCTATGGAAGCAATGGGAAGATTTATACCTAATGCAGCTAAAAGAAGCAAAAACCAAGTCCAAGCACTACACAAGAGCAACCCCAAAAGTCGGACAACTCGTTCTAGTTGATGAGAAACTGGCATCGAGATATAAATGGCCCCTAGCTAGAATCACAAAACTACATCCAGACCCCAGCACTGGAGACATCAGAACCGTATCGATAGTAATAGAGAAAAGCATCTTGGAAGTACTACGGTCAGTAAACCAGCTGATTCCTCTAGACTTGGACGAAGCAACACAAAACGAAACCTCAAATCAAAACATTAAGAATTGCACCAAACCCACTGAACCAACCAAAAGTAGCGATTCTAAATCAAAAGAAATTTCCAATCTGGTAAAAAAGAGCGCAAAGAATCAGCAAAAAAGCAACATAAGTTCTCTACCTAGAAAAGCCAAAGAGGGCATAACCTACTATAACTGTGACACATCACACTGAACATATCAGAATATTGGAATAAAAGACGTGAAAGATTAACCCTAAGAGCATTCGACTCGCCCGGGGGAGTGTCACGAATACGGAGACACCAGAAGCATCTCCTATCGAGACCTTCACAGAATACATAATCCTTTCACTTTATTCCAATTTTATTGGAAGAAAACAAGCATCGTCGCCAGCAAGCCGCGCCATCGTCGACCCGAGAGCTCCAATACAATTTGAACGTGGCGCCAAAACACTACACTTGCTCGCATACACCTGGACGCACTACAACAAACACGCTCCTGTCGACGCACCAATCCTAAAATAATTTCGGCTCGCCCCGCTGGTTGCCTTGATTCACTTGTCACTTTTTCCCCTTTTTTATTGTCAACATTTTTTTTTGTATATTTTGTAATTTATCTATAGCACGTAAGACTCAAGTGGCCTAAAACGAGGTTAACTTGAACCATGCAATAAAATATGAGTAGCACAGAAACCTTGTTTTACTGGTTGTGGTAATCGGGTCATGTTTGGGCACATCCCTGAAATGGGAAACGCAATTCAAAACAGTGACAGTTGAAACCGGCGTTACCATAGTTCCTTCGCTGCGAGACCTTCAGTGTTTAAACTTGAATTTTCCCGCAAAAAAAAAAACAATTGAGCAACTGTGAAAAAATTCAAATTTAAACATAGAAGGTCTCGCAGCCAAGCAACTACGGTAACACCGGTTTCAACTGTCACCTCCTGTTTTTTCTGAAATTTTTTGTGAAACTTTGGACTGCAGAAAACTCCTGGGGATAATTACAGAATAGCCACCCATATATTTCAAAATAGGTACCCATTTGACTCGCTATAGTATAGCCACCCACAGTCGGCGCCGCGTGGGTGGCTATTCTGGAATTATGGGTGGCTGTTCTGGAATAATGGGTGGTTATACTGGAATAATGGGTGGCTATTCTATAGCCCGTTGGTGTGGGTACTTATATTGAAATGCAAGGGTGGCTATTCTGAAAGATTCCCTAGGAAACCAGTATAGGCACCCATTACCACTGAGTGGGTGGCTTAACTGTAATAATATATTCCAGTAAAACCACCCATATATTTCAAAATAGCCACCCACAGAAAATCGCAAAAATCCCATTTTTCAGTTATGTGGGTGGCTATACTATAGCGTGGGTACCTATATTGTAGTGGGTGGCTACACTGGAATTTTCCCAACTCCTGATTTCAGGAATTTTTTGAACTTTGGACGCGGCATTATGCTCCTTTTTTGATGAATACGATCGCCCACGTTCAAACATGCTAACCACTTTACCTACCACGAGGGTCACGAGAACTTGAAAGAAGCATTCCCTAGTGAAACAATTCCCGATTTTTTCTTTATTTTTTCCGCTAGTTTGTAACTTTTTGTGAAAAACTCTTTAACAGAATACGTTCTTCTCAAAGATAATGGAAGAGTACTAACTTGAAACAAGTGCCCGCTTCACTTCTTTTTTTGTTTCCACAAACGATTCTTGCAGGAACAAATTGTACTTCACTGAAAATACCGTTACCTTAAATAATACAATTTGAGAAAACGGGAACAAACTTTTCGACATTTTGCACGGCATGGAACTTCGACGAGATTGTCAAAATTGAAATGAAAACTTTAAAGCTTATCACTCTATTTTTATCTTGCAATGCTTCGCGGTTAATAAAGTCACGTTTTATTTTTTTAACTGAGAAAATAGCATAGGGAATAAGTCGCGTTATTCTCAGTACGGAGCGCTGCAAACGCGCTCCCTTCGAACAGTGATGGACGCGGCCACGTTGGCGACGAGAGAGTGCAGAAAATTGAGAGAGCCGTAGCCGATGTTTTGCTCTGATTTCTCTAAACCTCACTCCAAATGCATGTGAAATTCATTGTTCGATTGGAGCGAGTTATCAGCGTTTTATACCGAGTATATTTATATACGTTTTTGATTAGCGTCAAATACGATGAAGTCAAATCCAGCTGGCTAACACTGAAAGGAGGAGTTCCACAGGGGGCCGTGCTATCACCGAACCTCTTCAATTTCTTAGCTCGTTCGGATGAATATGTGAAACCCTGGCTAATGGCCATCTATGCCTCGCCGGTAATTGATGTTCTAATAATACTTTTGTAGCCACCCGTCGGGCTGCTGCCCGGTGGCTAGCGGACAATGGTGAACATAACACAGAGGTGTGGTTTAAACAATTTATTAAGGAAAACCCGTGGCTACGGAAAGAAAAACCTTAATATTGTAATGTGACGGGAGTTTCTTTACCCGTCATGGAAAATCATTTCCTGGACACGCACTCGCCGCCTTGTGCAAACCTGAAATGTCCGTTGCTTATCTGGACCTAATTCAACGCTTGAGCTTCATCTGAAGCTCGACTCGTGTACTGAGTCGCGTCGAGTGCTCAGTCAGTCGGTACTTTGACTGCGTCGGCGTGGCTGCCGACCTGAGCTCGTCGATCTCCAGAGAGATCGACGAAAGGCGACGAGTGCGAGAGCATTCTGCTCTCACACAAAATAATACGTAAAAGCGGAAAATTTATAAAACGAAGGGAAACGTGCTCCAAAATCACAGTACAAACGAGTCGAAGTCCAACGAAGTGTGTGTGTGTGTGAAATGGCGCAAGCGCGGTCGAAAACTCTGGAAACTATTTTAGGATTAAAGGGAGGCGCGGCGCTACGGTAGACAAGCGGGTCTCACCGCGACCGCGCAGTGCACACAGTGCAATGCGCGCGCCGTTTAAATTATATATTTGAGGATTTTCTTTTCCTCAGTTGTTTTCAATGGAGAAAACTATAGTTTTGCTTCCCAAAAATATGGTTTTTTGGGAGAGCAAGTCGATTATTGATGCTCTTGGGCATCATTTATCGACACTCCCGGGGGAGGGGGATAGGAGCGACCGTCCCATGACTGCTGACATTCGTCACCCTTGGTCTTACGAGGCAGATAAGGTCTAGACCGATAGGGCCGACTGAGTCGGTATTCCTTAAATCGTTTTACCGTGCCAGAGTCCAGTTCGCGAGCTTGTGGGTACGGCTCAGTTACTTTGGAGCCGCTGTCTTGAGGAATTTCTGTGGGTGCTAGATAGTCGGGCTCCCGTGGGTATGGTCCACGTTTCTGTGGTAGACTCCACTGCGGGGGATGAGATTTGAAAGTGACGTCTTCGAAGTCATCCCCGATTCTCTCTTGTATTTCTAGCGGGATGAGCTGACTGACACATCTTTTGTACTCTTTGCCGCGCGCTTTTACTATTGCTGACCGGACTTTGCCGTCTTTACCTTTCTCGATGGCCGAGATGAGACCGAGAGGCCAGTGATGACGTGGAAGGTGCTCTTGGTGTATTAGAACTACATCTCCTTCGGCTGGAGTGATTTTGCGAGATTTAGTCATCTTTCTTTTCGACTCTCTTAGTTCTAGTAGGTACACTGTGCTCCATTCGTGCCACAGCTTGTCAAGCGTGTTGTTTAGTGCGGCCAGGTAATGTCTCGTGGCTTGCTCGGTGGCGCTGTCAAGCTCTCTGTAGAAAGAGCTGACTGAGTCAGCGGGATATCCGAGCATTACGGCTGGGAGTAAGAAGTCGATGGGTCGTAGAGCTAATGCTTCTTCGGCTCTGGTAGGATTGGCGACAATGGGCCTGCTGTTTACTACACCTTCGATTTCGATTACTTTCGTTTCGAGTTCAATGTAGGAAAGTTGCAGATTGCCGAGTGTTGAGTACAATAGTCTTTTGACAAGAACGACAACTCTTTCATACACTCCACCTTGCCAGGGCGTCAATGGGGTAATGTATCGAAATTCGATTTCTCGGTTGGCGAGAAACGACGTTAACGATTCACTAATACATGCTCGGTTAGTGATGTCTGCGTTCACGATTTTTGCGCCGAGCTTGAAAATTGCTGCATTGTCCGACAGGACAGCTTTGGGGACTCCTCTTCTGGAAAACGTCCTCTGCAAGGCCAAGATATAGCTTCGAGTTGAAGCATCTTCCACCATTTCCAGGTGTACTGCTCTTGTTACCAGACAGGTAACAAGTAAGACATAGCACTTTTGCGTGCACCGGGGAACCGCTGTATATCCCAGCGGACCAAAATAGTCAAGTCCGACGTGTTGGAATGGTGAGGTGGGCTTGGTACGACACTCCGGTAGAGCTTTGGAGTAAGGGTAGGCGTCCGGGCGCGCCTTTTGTTTTTTACAATTCACACATTTCGTCGTGATTGAGCGAGCTAATCTTCTGTCTCTGGGGATATGATAATGCTGCCTCAGCGTTCTCACGATCGTCGCTTCTGAGCAGTGGCTATTAGCTAGATGTACGTCTCTAGCAAGCATGCTGGCGAGTGGGTGCTTGGAGATGATGACTGTGGGGTTAGTCGTCTCAAGCGGCAATGGTGCTCTACAGATGGCTCTTCTGTGGTGATACGATCCATCAGGGTAGAGCGAGCACCTGTTTTGTTCGTGGAACGGAATTCGTCGAACTTCGGTTGCGTCCCGGTAGTGATCTGCAATGACGAGCTTACGAGCGATATGTCGTTGTCGTACTGCTTCAGTGAGTTCGGCTTCTGCCGATGTTTTTGCTGTATTGTAGGACGCCACAAATTTTTTCATTGTGTCACTGGTCGAGTTTTTGCCCGGAAAGGCTTTCACTAGAAAACGCAGTACGCTGCTGATAGTGGTGGTAAGTCTGTTGAAAGACTTAAATTTGTTGTACGGAATGAACGAACTCCACTTATCATCTCTGATTTCAGATTTTTCTAAAATCGGTGTGCTCTTTTTCTGCATGTGCAGCAACACTTCACTACCACTTGCTTTTGGTAGTTTTTGGTAGTGCGAAAGAGGAATGCACGAGTTTTTAATGCGCTTTGCGTGTTGCGGTTGAACTACTTCCTTCATAATTGCGGCGAGTTCAAAATCCTCATAGTTTAAGTTTCCACATAGCCTGTTAGGCCATTTTGCTTCTGGCTGTTTCAGAAACTCGGGACCGTCGAACCAGAGTGTGCCACACATAAGTGCTTCCAGCGTGCATCCTCGGGAAGCAATATCTGCCGGATTCAAGTCCGTTGGTACGTGATGAAAGGTAGGGTCCCATTCTTTTAGCTCGCTCATCACATTGTGGATGTTTGCAACTCGATTATTGACAAAACTGTGGCATTTGTCGTTTTTTAGTACCCAGTATAGAGCAATCATGCTATCGCTGAATATTCGCACTCCAGACAGCTCTTTGAGGTGCAATTCTTTGACCAGCGTAGCTGCGGCATTTACGGCGATTTCTATCGCCATTAGTTCCATGCGGGGAATGGAGGCGTTCGTGTTTCTCGACTTCTGTCTAGTTTTGGCAAAAATCAATGTAGACTTTGGCTCTCGATCTTCGTACTCATAACGGATGTATGCGGTGCATGCGAAATTCTCTTTGTTTGCGTCAGCAAAAATGCACAACTGTACCCTTTCGTAGTCGTAGCGCGAGGTTACTTGTCGCGGAAATGATACTTTTGGTAATGTGAATCCACTGGCAATCTTTTCCCATGCTGGGATCATACTGTTCGGAATTTGTTCATCCCATGAGATGCCAAGTGTCCATAAATCTTGCAGGAGTGCTTTAACAGCGACAATTATTGGACTGAAGATTCCAAGGGGATCAAAGGTCTCTCCCAAAAATCCGGCAATCAGCCTTTTGGTTAGCTTCCCCACTGGGGGTATGGCTACGGTGGCGAAGAGCGTGTCTGTGTCTCTGTCCCATTGATAGCCGAGAAGCTTTCCAAGAGAACCCTGCGCTCGATCCTTCTCTGGAATGGCGCTTAGGGTTTCACTTTCATTGACTGAGAACTCGCGGAGATTCATTTCCGCTTTGTCGAAGATACTTTTCGAGCTCTCGTACAATTTTAGTAATTCTTGGCGGTCGTTACTAGACAGAATCACGTTATCTACATATATGTCCCGTAGAATGCGCTCATTGAGCGGATTCGGGTTTTGTTCCAAATGGAACATTACTGCTACGGCGAGCAGAAACGGGGAACAGTTGACGCCGAACGGAATTCTGGTGAATCGGAATATTTCTATATTACCTTCAGAAGTGCCTTTCGTGGGGTCTTTAAACCAGATGCATCTTACACAGTCTCTGAATTTATTTTGGAGACGAACTTGGTGAAATGCTTTCTCGATGTCAGCTGTTATTAAGTACTGCGACAGTCTGGCTCTTACAATTAGCAGGATTCCTAAGATGCTTTGTAGGATGTTGGGACCTGTGTGCAGGCAGTCATTGAGGGAGTATTCACCTTTCATGTGACTGCTTGCGTCAAGAACGACTCGTAGTTTCGTTGTAAGCGACTCCAGTTTAATTACTTCCTGGTGGGGAATGTAATATACGGGGGAGCTGGGCCTGCTCATTGTGTCTGGGACCCGTTCAATATAGCCAGCTGCTAGTTGATCGGACATGACCTTGGAGTAATCTGTTAACAGTTTTTCTCTTCCTTTTAGCTTCTCCCAAAGGCTTTTCAGTCTGCAGATAGCGAGACGGAAGTTGCTCGCAAGTTCTTTCTCTCTTCCATTGAAGAGGAGGGGAACTGCTAGGTGACCATCTGCTACAGTCACCTGTTCCTTCACTTGCTGGATAAACTCATCCGTGCGAAGTTTTTTGGTGTCGCCTTGTTCTGGCGGTGTGATACCAAGTATCTCCAGATCATGGTGTCGGTGATACGCGGCTTCCATTGCCTCATCGGAAGACTTGAAGGATTTTGTTGAAACTGTGTTCAATAGCTCTAGCGGGATGGCTTTCAGGGAGAGCTGTGCACTGTTCTCTGGTGCAAGAAAACATTTTTGTGATGGGGCTGGGTATGTGATAGCACCGTATTTCGTTTTCTCGACAATGCGTCCAGACGGGAGTCTATGCTTCGACGAGCTGAGCTCTGGGAGAAGATCTTGCCCTAAGATCATGTCAATTTTCTGACCGTTTAAGTGACTTAATTCCATAAGTTTCTTTGCGTCGATCCCAATAGAATCGAGATGAGTAATATCTTCTGCCCTAAAGACGGGGGCTCGGAATGTGGTGTTCAGATTCGGGAACCCTCTAACGAAAATTGACCTTGTTTTTCCAGATTCCTCAATTGGAATCAGAAAAATTGGCGAGTCAACAATCGTTTGCCCTGCAATACCTTCGTATCGCATTGTCTCACACGATACTTTGGTGAGATTCCGTGACTGTGCGGCACCTTCCGAGAATAAGGAGCATGTGGCGCCGGTGTCTACAAGTGCAATTACTGGGGGCCCTGACGGGGTCGGTATCGCAACAAAGGGAAGACGATATTCATCATCGTCTCTCTCGTACTTCTGTACGTTCATGATAACAGCGTCGGTCTGAGCAAGATTGTTTTTGCTCTCTCTGTTCACTGCTGCGTTTGCAAATGCATCTGCAAATTCTTTGCTCGGTAGCTTCGCGATTTCTGCGAATATATTCGAAGAGAGAGTAGCGGTGAGGCTCGGGTTGGTATTTGAGACTTTGCCGTCCTTAGAAGGACGGCATGTCAGGAAAAAACTGCTTCAGCTTTTCCAACGTGGTATGGGGATGCTGGATGAAATCAAGGCGCTCACAGTTGTTGGTATGATGTGTGTCTCCGCAATGCCGACATCTCCACGGTTTTTGACAGTCCGTGTTGTTGTGACCGGTTGTCATGCATAGTCTGCAGCGGTTCTGGTCATTAAGAGATTTTCTTTGTTCTCTGGCAGAGAGCTGGCAGTTGAAGCGAGAGTGTGGGCCGCCACACAGATCACATTTGAACGTGGATTTTCTTTGACCCTCTCGTTTTTGACCGTGAAAGATATTTATCTCTTCGTCCGCTTCAGCGTCGATGGTTAATATCTCTGAAACTGTCGGGTACGGTTGCTTCATAATTTCTTTTCTCTGCTGTTCTTCGCAGAATCTGAGCGACTTTGCTCTGTTGTGGATGTGTTGCAACACGAATGCAAATCCCAGGTCAGGATTCGACTCATACTTCTCGAGAAGTTCTCTACCAATTGGCTCGAACGGGAGCTTTCGTATGAGATCGAGAGTATCGGACTGACTGAAAGTGTACTGGCTTCTAGCCAATCTTTCTATAATACCCTCTATCTTGATTGAGTCCACGATTAGCGCTGACATGTTGTTATGTGAGATTTTTGCCGCCTTAAACTCGCGAATCAACGCGGCGACGTTGTTAGATTCTCCGTAGGCTCTGCGGAGATTTGCCATTGTCTTGAAATAAGCATCTTGCTTATTAGGGAGATGAGACAGGAGACTGGAGGCTGGCTCTGCCAATTTAGAGCGGAGGACTGCGAATTTAATATCGCTGCTCCAACTCTGACCTTCTGCTAAAAATTCGAGTTGCTCTTCGAACTCGCGGAAGGTTGAAGTTTCTCCTTTAAATGTGGGAATCATCCGCAACGGGTCTTTAAATGGGTTGCTCTCATAATTGCCGGCGCGCGGCGAGAAGAGGATTGGTGATCTCCCAGTGGCAAAGTCTGGACTGCTGAACATTGGTTGTCTTGTCTGCTTATTTTCTTCGCAAAGATTGGATTGTGGAATGGGTGAGCGGGGCGAGACAGGTTCGAGCCGAGGCTGGCTTGTGAAGCCCGTGAGTGCTCCGATGTTTTGCGACAAGCGATGTCTGGCTAAGTCGCCGTGTGTCAAATTGCTCAAAGGCACTGGTACCTGTGCTGGCACATTTTGATTGAGCGGCGCTGGGTCAGATAGCTCTCTAACCGTTCTGAGCTGCTCATCGTATTCTACCATCACCTGGGACAGTTCTGTCGACCTTTGATTAGCTTCAGACAAGGATTGTCGAGTCGACCGATGACTGGCCTGTTCAGCGTGGAGTAAAACTTTGGCGCGAGCGAGATCCCTTCGCAGCGCGATGAGTTCCGTTTCTGTCACCTCTGTCTGAGGTGATTCCGTTTCATTGCTGATGTTTACGAGCGCTATTTCTTGCGCATCGGCTGGTGTTTCAGCATCCACTAGCGGTGGAGAAGGTTCCGGAGAGCTTTCTAGCCTCGGACCAGTAGTAGGACCTTTCTTCGTCCTTGCCGGGGGACTTGCTGTTCCCTCGACGTTTGTGATCAACGTGAGCTCCTCACGAAGCTGCTGAGCAGCTCGAGTGAGTTGCCCGTGAAGATTTTGGATTTCTGTGGTCTCACAGTGTAGCATCACCGCTTCGAATCCTTCGGCGTACTCGGTATCGGTTAAGTTGAGTAAATGGAGACGATCGGAGATAGTTACTGGGAGATCAGCGACGTGTTGGAGGTGGGCGTCGATTGTGTTGATGATGCCACAAATAGCGTCGCAACGGACAGCTGACGTGCTAGATCCAAGTTTCAACAGTGATTCGCTTTGCAAGAGCGTCTCTTTGAGTTGGTTGGCGAGGCGTGAGACATAGGACTTAACTGGTGCGACCTTTTGGGGCACAGAACGTGTGTCTCCACTCTGCGGATGGTTGGAAGATGATTGCATTATGAGGCAGTTTTACTGGCTTTTTGGGCTTTCTGGAAGTAGAAAGTTTTATTTCGTAATATTAAATACATGGGGTGAGCCTCCGCGGCTCCAGTCCTCCCTTCCCTTTGGAAGGCGACCTGCCTTCCTCTGAAAAAATATACATAAAATTTTTTAATTAGGTTCTCCCTCTGGAGCACCAACGGCTCTCTCACTCTGCGGTCAAATCTGACTTAGTTGTCTTTGTAGAAGAGCGCATCAAAATCTCCGTCGCTTATCTAAGCAGTCTCCTTCTTTAACTGTTGCCACCTTCATAACTCCACATCGGTGGCGCTATTTCAGCCCAGTGCGGGGAGGGGAGAACTTTTATAGGCTCTTAAGCATCTGATCTGATGCGAATTTGACTAAACTATTTTCTTGTAGTTGTATGTTTGTGCTGCTTGGATGGTCCCAGTGAGCTCGGCTGGAACTGCCAAATAGCGTAGAAATGACTCTGCGAAGACGCAGTGAAAGATTCGAGAGCAACGTCAAGTAGTTGCTCTTCGGGTGCCACTCAATATACTCCGGACACCTCTTTCAACGGGGACGGTTTTGTTTCACCGGCCTGAGAAGGCTACTGGTGAGCGAAAAAAATTCGAGAGCGACGTCAAGTAGTACGCTCCACGCACGCAATAATAGGGCGTTTTCTTCTCGCTTGATGTCAATCGAGATCCGTCGATGACTTCTTCAATGCATGCTACCTGATCAACACGCGTTGCGAAAAACTATGGCTGTTTCGGAAAGTAATTTTCTTTTTACTGTAACTGTTGGACAAGAATTATCTGTGATTTTTAATGCTTTGACTTTATTGTCAATGGATAGCGATGTCATTCTGACATCGTTAACGGCGTAAGAAACTTTCTGTCTTGACTGAGCTTCTGCTCTATTTTGCTATGACTGCAAAAGAAAGGAAAAAAATTGGTTGTGGTGGTTCAGTTAAGTAGATGTTTTGAGTCTGCAACTCAACTCGTATAAAGTCAAAAAGAATTTGAAAACATTTAACGGTTCATACGTGAAAAAAATAAGAATTAAGCCGAAGTAGACGAGTGAGCGGGCGTCGCTCGGTTCTTCTGGCGCTTTGGCTGGGGCCCTCCAAATAGTCGCGTCTGCTTCGGCAGAGTAATAGCCGGGTTGCGTAGCGGGTACCTGATGGCGCAGAGAGCCGGCAGATGGTACGGGCCAGAGCTCTCGTTGCCGCACGCCGGACAGTGCCTGTATTGGTTCCTGCACGGCACGTCCTCTGCGTGCTTTTCCGCGCACCTGACGCACTTCTCCCGTTTGATCATCTCGATGAAACGTGCTTGTCCATGCGGGAATGTGGGGCACCGTGTCGCCGCGTGCTCTCCCTCACAAACGAAGCAGACATCCTGCTTTTTCTCCACTGCCGTTGTGTGTCGGTGACCCTCGGCTAGGGCTGCCTTGACCGCAGACTTGACGATTTCGGCCATCTCGGCCCGCATCGCCGAACGAGCTCGGTACACGGCATCTTCGGCGGCTTTCTTGGCGGCGCTCTTCGCTCCCTCAACGAAGACCGGGACGGTCTCCTTGATTTCCGCGAGGAGTTTCCGGATCTCCTCCATTACGGGCTCGCTGCTTCGAGCCTCAGTCATGTGGCTCACCGCGGCGCCGATGGTTTCCAGCTTCTCGTCGAAGACTTCTTCCCACGAGACGAGAGCGTCCGCAGTGGCCGGCCCAGTCGACGCTTCGGTCGTTTCGTCTGAGAGCGGTCCGTCTTTTTCGGCGACATCGCTCATTTTCTGCAAAACTGCTAATTTTTACAAAAAATGTTTCTTTAAAACAACCCAGTTCTTCGGGTTTCCTTTTTGACTTTCGCATCTTCGTCCAGGTGCTTTAAGACGTCCAGGTCACTGGAGAAAAGGTCGATGCACCATTTTGTAGCCACCCGTCGGGCTGCTGCCCGGTGGCTAGCGGACAATGGTGAACATAACACAGAGGTGTGGTTTAAACAATTTATTAAGGAAAACCCGTGGCTACGGGGAGAAAAACCTTAATATTGTAATGTGACGGGAGTTTCTTTACCCGTCATGGAAAATCATTTCCTGGACACGCACTCGCCGCCTTGTGCAAACCTGAAATGTCCGTTGCTTATCTGGACCTAATTCAACGCTTGAGCTTCATCTGAAGCTCGACTCGTGTACTGAGTCGCGTCGAGTGCTCAGTCAGTCGGTACTTTGACTGCGTCGGCGTGGCTGCCGACCTGAGCTCGTCGATCTCCAGAGAGATCGACGAAAGGCGACGAGTGCGAGAGCATTCTGCTCTCACACAAAATAATACGTAAAAGCGGAAAATTTATAAAACGAAGGGAAACGTGCTCCAAAATCACAGTACAAACGAGCCGAAGTCCAACGAAGTGTGTGTGTGTGTGTGTGTGAAATGGCGCAAGCGCGGTCGAAAACTCTGGAAACTATTTTAGGATTAAAGGGAGGCGCGGCGCTACGGTAGACAAGCGGGTCTCACCGCGACCGCGCAGTGCACACAGTGCAATGCGCGCGCCGTTTGAATTATATATTTGAGGATTTTCTTTTCCTCAGTTGTTTTCAATGGCAAGGCTGTCAAATCTCGCGGCCGGCCGAGCCGCGGCCCTGGAAGGCCGCGGCCCTGAGGGCCGCACAGTGAAGGGCCGCGGCCGGCCGCGGCCTCGGCCCTAGCATTAAACATCTACAGAAATGAAGCAGATTGGTTCTAAATTACAGAAATATGTGTAAAAATGTGAAAAATAAAAAATATATTCAAAAAAATGAGACATTTTGAATTTTTAGTTTTTGAGATACAAATAAAAACTTTTTTGAAATCAGTTTTCGTACAATTTTGTGTATTTAGTTGTTTTCTTTATCCATTTGTCAATCTCTTCTTTACGACACACAAAAAAATATAAAAATTGCGATTTTTCAGGTACAATTGAATTTTTCATCATTCTTCATGCCAGAAAAAGTTTAGACAATAAATTTAAAAGATAACCACTACTCACGTTTATTTTTGAAACGTAATAAATACAATACAATACAATACTCATTTTTAAAACATTGTTTCATTTAAAAAATCAAGATTTAAACCAGAAGTTTTTGAATAATGTAAATCATTTTTATTGCTAATCATAAAAAGTTAGAACAAAGTTGACAACACAAAAAATACTCACAAAAGTATGAAAATTCCCCTTGTGAAAGAATTATACCTCTCTCAAGTTATCCCAATCGAAAAAAAACCAAATTTTTTTTTTAAATTTTCAACTTTTTTATCATTTTCACAAATTTCATGAAGATTATCGTTATTTTAGTATAATTTTTGATTTTTCATCCTTTTTTTATTATTTCTCTATGAATTATTCACTTTGGAAACCCTCTGTAGGTTTTTAACGCAAGGGCCGAGGCCGCGGCCCTGCGACGTCGCGGCCCTCAGGGCCGCGGCCCTCCAGGGCCGCGCCTCGGCCGGCCGGGGCCGGCCGTGTGACAGCCTTGTTCAATGGCGAAAACTATAGTTTTGCTTCCCAAAAATATGGTTTTTGGGAGAGCAAGTCGATTATTGATGCTCTTGGGCATCATTTATCGACAAATACTCTTGTGTAATGCTTCATTTTTTTCCTGCCCTGTTTCAACATGGTTAGATATTTACATCTTTTCCCATTTGAACCGTAATTAGAAAATATGATTGTTGAGCTGCTTCATCTGCTACCTCGTAATTCCTTCTGTAATACTGAGGCCTGTCAAGTCCGATTTTCCATCATCGTGATGAATTCCACGGATAGTTTGGCCTATGGTCTCTAGGATTTTCCATGCAACCTTGTAGCTGTTAGGTTTCAGTTAAAGACCAGAAAGTAAGTCTCTTGCTTGTCCTTTCAGGCATCATTTAAGCTGAATCACTTCTACTACTTTGGAAAACTGTGGGGTTTTTTCATAGCTTTCTTTAAACATTGATTTGGATTCAGCGTATGCTATGTTATCTGATCCGTCAAGCTTTGGTAGCTCCTGTAGTCTTACACGAGGATATCTGTGACTTAGTTTCTTTCTCACGATTGGTTCATCGTCGCTGCTTTCATCGCTGTCCTTGATAGACTCATCGCTATCTTCGTTATCTTATATTTATTTTAATTGAAAAGAAGGACATGGCCGCTTATACTATCAATGTTTACAATAGAAATAGAAGATGTGTCAGTATGTATGACAATTGAGACAAAGATACCGTAAAACCTGTATTAGACTTGCATGCAAGTTCCAGTTCCAAAGCCTCACCAGAGTGCAAGTCTACTAGACAGGCAAGTCTATTAGAGGGTGCAAGTCTTTTGTTCCAAAGCGTGGACCAGGTGCAAGTCTATTGGAGGGGGCAAATAATATGATTTAC
The DNA here is from genome assembly GCA_963572235.1 of Caenorhabditis japonica. Classification (NCBI taxonomy): domain Eukaryota; kingdom Metazoa; phylum Nematoda; class Chromadorea; order Rhabditida; family Rhabditidae; genus Caenorhabditis; species Caenorhabditis japonica. Next base: position 16,336,820 of record OY754344.1, read on the forward strand.
GCAACTTTTGCCACTGTTTATGTGTTTGGTTAGAGGGGCAAGTATAATACAGGTTTTACGGTATTCATGAAATTTCAATAATTTGATGTTGTTTTTAAAAGAATTAGTGGAAGGTTTGACAGAAAAAAATATAAGAAGGGAAATCATTCCAACATTTAAGAACTCGATTAGAAAAGAATTGCTGTAGGTACTTGGAGGAATTTTTGAGAGAGCACCGGAGAATGAAAGAGTGACTTGTGTAGATGGGTGTCACCGGTAATAAAGATTTTATACATTAAAGTGAGATCAAATAAAAGTCGCATGTATTTTAGCGAATCAAGGTGAAAGTAATATAAAGACTCAAAATATGATACATAAGTTAATTTAAATTTTTTAAAACAACGATAAATAATAATATTTTGTACAGACTCTAAGAGAATAGTATGAGACATGAGAGTAGGCAAAAATATTTCACAACCATATCCAATAAAGGGGCGGATGTATACTGTAAAACACCGGATAAAGGAATCGAGAGGGGCGTACCGCAAAACGTTGAAAATAATGTTGATTCTTTTGTGACAATTGAGGAGAGTTGATTCGATGTGATTGTCAAAGGAAAAGTTAGACTGAAGGTACCGCAAAACCTGTAATAGAAGGACATGTCCTTTTATTCTCAACCCCGCTCAAATGATGTCCTTCTAATATAGGGTGCCCTTCTAATTTTCGGAAGAAACAATTTTTAGAGGAAACATTTTTATCAAAAAGCTTCCATCAAACCAGCCGTTCGGCAACTGAAAAATGGGGGAGGGGTGGGTACTACGGTAGAGAACTGCTACGAAATAAAACTTCGCGGGATAGAACCACCTGAAATTGAGCTGTACCGACCCAGAACCGCTCGAACAACTCGAAGAATTCTTTCGTTGTACATTGTGGGGCTCTGAGTTCTATTTAGTGCAGTCGTTTTTTTAGTACCGCTTCATTTCAGTCGGTTCTATTCCGTATCAGTTTTATTCTTTGCGAGTTCTATACCGTAGCACGGTGTGTTGAAGCGTACATTTTTTCAAAAATAATAAAAAGTACGCAAATTGCCGTCACATGCGCTTTCAAATTATAACGTTACAGGTTTCTGTGCATGCGCCGAAACTTACGACAATTCAAAAAACATTTTCATTGAAAACGCATGAAACACTTCTGTTAATTCAACGAAAAGTGCTTCTAATGGACTCATTAATTTTTTCTTATGCAGAAGAGTACAAAAAAAAGGTAGAAAATCACGTCAATGTATTGATTAATCCGATATTTCAAAAATAGTGACCGTAATCATCAAACTTTCTTTCAATGAGTAGTGCGAGAGGGCGCGTTTGCAGCGGTGCACCGTTCAACACACCGTGCGTAGTAGCGCCGAAAAATGTGTTCCAAACAATACACTTCACGGCACCCCAGCCTTCCAAAATTGTTTCTACCTGGCGCAATTTTAAAACCCTAAAATGAATAAATAATTTCATTATCCGACGAACTTGATGGCGCTTTGGACGACGCGGGAGGCGTGCACTTAAAAAAATTCAAATAATTTTCTGATGTCTTTATTTTTTTCTTTTCTATGATTTTGAATTCACTCCAACAAGTTCTTATCAAATTTGCCGTCATTCAAACGACGGGCACCACCCGGCAGACGTCGATAATCCGAACTCGTGAACTGATTTTGTGACATATCCTTGCTTTCGTCATGTTAAAATTTTATTTTTTAACAAGAAAACAAAGAAAAAAAAAAGAAAAGTTCGGAAACAAACGTTTAAAAAACATGGGTGTTATTAGTGAAGTGTCCTTTGAATATAGGTGACCTAGAGGTTTGACAATTGCTGGTGCTACCTCGGAATAGAACTGACGCGTAATAGAACTGTAGCGAAATTGAACTCGCTTTGGAATAGAACTGTAGTGAAATTGAACTGTAGCGAAATAAAACTGTTCGGAATAAAACTGATCGGAATAAAACTGTTTTGGAATAAAACTGTTCGGAATAAAACTGTAGCGTTTTGGAACTAAATTAGCAATGGAGCGCGATTGCATTGTTTGCTCATTCAAATATTGGAATTTCTCATGCGCGTGCTTTTTTCAACAGTTCTATATTTGAGCTATTCATTAAAAATTGTTTGTTTTGTTGTTTTTTTTGAATAAACTTTTATCATTTTTTTTTCGGTCCGCCTTGACGGCCAAGCAATGCAATCGCGCTCCATTGCTAATTTAGTTCCAAAACGCTACAGTTTTATTCCGAACAGTTTTATTCCATAACAGTTTTATTTTGCTACAGTTTTTTACCGAACAGTTCTATTCCGAACGGTTCTATTGCGAAGCAAGTTTTATATCGCTGCAGTTCTATTACACTTCAGTTCTATTCCGAGGTAGCACCCAATTGCTGACTTCCTGAGAGTTTGTTACAATATGGTATTGTTCCTTCTTTTTGGTAGTCAGCAATTGTCAAACCTCAGGCGTCTTTTATTTGATCTCACTTTACTGTCGGCCCGCCAACTCAGGTAACATCATATTGAGCTAATCAAACGGCCGCGATAATCTAATCAAACGCAGATGAGTGACTAACGCGTCCTAGGTAGCTTCCGGTTAGCGTTTGATTAGATTTTGAATATTCGATTAGCATAGTGCATGCAATCGATTAGATTAGAGTTTGCAATTTATTAGACTGGTGTTTGCGACCGATTAGATTAAGGGATGGGTGTTACTAGAAGTACATTATTTGTAATTAAAGTAGCATTTAAAAATAAAAATTGATCCTTACAACAAAATATTTATTGAAAACAGTTTTATTTATATTTAATAACACCAAAAATGAAGAAAAGAAGCGATAGTAATACATTTATAAAGTAAGGAAAACATCAAAATACAAAACGAGAGACCGAGAATTTCGACACTGTGAGATTTCGGTGGCATGCCAAATTTAATAAGGAGAAATTGAAATTAGACGAAAACACTGAAATTGCGGTTAGCAATGAGCCAAGGACCGTTGTATGGGCATGGCTCTGGGATTTTTCGAAACTTGTCACTTCAAAACCGCGACGTTTCGAAACCTGCCACTTCAAAATGGGACGTTTCGAAACATTTGTGCATTTTTAGCGGTAAATTTTGACAAAACCTCCGAGTTTGCCGGTAAAAGATTCGATTACTATTTTATCTTTGGCCGAGTTTTGTCAATAGTGCGAAGACGGCGGCGAAAAATAGCATTAAAGCTTCGAAACGTCCCACTTTCGAAGTGGCAGGTTTTGAAACATCCCAGAGTCCTGGGCATACTGGGTAGTCGCGTAGTCCAAAGTCATCGCCACGAATCGACGAGCACATCATTCTCCTTCATCTGCTCGACGCTTGACTCTCCGCAACGAGTGATGAATATGGTTACTAAAAATAAATTGTAACGTATACTTTATGACAATTAATTTATAGAAACGAGACTTACAATCAGTTTTTAATGTGATATTCTAACAGCGCACCGACTTCATGAGACAGTTAGTCCACCGATGCCATTCCGTCCACTGCGAGGAAGTTGACAAGCACCTGTAAATTGGAAAAAAATAAAATGGGTTATTGAAAAAATGGCGAAAATATAGAGAAAAATTGGGCAAATACTCGAAGAAAGTTCCGATTGGTCTGAAGCTTTGGAAAATAATGTCAAAATTACTCCCGGGCATGCTTACAGCATTTCAGACCGAAGTATCAATTTTTCTGATCATTTTATGAAATCGATATAACGGCCCAAAATTTTCTTATCATGAACGGTGTGCCGGACGGGAAAAGCGCCGTTAGGAATAACTGCTGGCGCATCTCTCGTTCTCTCTCCCTCACCACCGCAGCGCAGCTATTTTTTCAACGGGAATTTGTTTCTTTTTTGATTTTCAGCAAAACTAGACCACTTTTTGAAAATCTGTCATTAAAATATATTCTTCAGGTCAAATGCTTCATTTTTATTACAAAAACCACACGATTGGTGCAGAATTGACGGAGGAGATGCATTTAAAAAAAATTAGTACAGAATTTTACTAAAAACTCAAATTTCTGCAACATAATAATGCATTTTAAATGTCTCCCTTGTGCAGAATTTTCTCGCGAACATTTTAATACCACGAGCAGCTCGAAACGTACGAATTCGGTTTTTTTCTCGATGTTTCAACATTTTAAAATGCATCTCCTCCGTCAATTCTGCACCAATCGTGGTGTTTTTGTAATAAATATAAAGCATTTGACCTGAAGAATATATTTTAATGACAAATTTTCAAAAAGTGGTCTAGTTTTGCTGAAAATCAAAAAAAGAAACATATTCCCGTTGAAAAAATAGCTGCGCTGCGGTGGTGTGGGAGAGAGAAGAGAGTGCAGACAGTTGAACACATTTTTCCACTTTGGGACACCGTGTCATGTCCGAGAGTATTTCTGAAACTATTTACCAACGTTTCAGATGAATCTGAGTATTCTCCAAGTTTTCCACAGTTTTTTGCTATTTTTCCTGTTTTCGCCTTTTCTATGAATAGTCCGAAAAATAAATTTATAAAAAACTAACCTGTGCGAAAACACCATGCGAAAACCATACAATTGTTTTGGCGCATCGACGAATGCCTTTAAAAATTAAAGTTAAATATTTAGAAAATTAAACACGCGAAACGAAAAAAAAAACTGTGGCGAATAGGGAAAACAAATGTTTTTTTAATCAATCCATGACAAACGACGAGAAAAATTGTTGTATTAATTTTTAAAATACGAATTAGAAAAAAAAACATTTGTTTTCCCAGCATTATTCAAATAAAAGCAAAAGTCCCAAAACTGGAAAAAAAAATATAGCCGCGAAACGCGCAAATACAATGCTGACGTGTTTTGCGTGCTATTACCGTAGGCTAGTCAAAAGCTAGCTAGATTTGCCACCGATCGATTAGAATCGGCCCCATTCGATTAGTATCGGCAGTGGACGATTAGAATTGGCAGCGTTCGATTAGAAAAGACATTGTTTGATTAGCTTAATATGATGTTACCTGAGAAAATAGTCAAACGCGCTTCGCTGGACTCAACGCTATGCGATTTTCATTTTGGTTTCCAAATTGTTTCATTTCACGTTTAATTTATATGTGAAATGAAATAATTTTGAGACCAAAATGAAAATCGCATACCGTTCCGTTCAGTGGAGCGCGTTTGACAATTTTGATGGCGACAATACTGTATAAAATCTTTATTACCGGTGACACCCATCTACACGAGGCCCCATCTCTTGCCTTTGCTAACTTAAGATTCCTCCGACGTCACTCTTTCATTCTCCGCTGCTCTCTCAAAAATTCATCCAAGCACCTACAGCCATCTTTACTATCTTTCTTATAAATTCTTCACAGGTGAAGGGCTTGAAATCCATATCGGATCCGAAACGGATGGGACGTGGAATTTATAGGAATTTTATATGTATCCGATTTTGATCCTATTAGGATCCACGCTCCCACGGATAGGATGCGGACGTGGGAGCGTGGACTGAAAACGGATCAAAAACGGATGGGACGTGGGTGGGACGTGGATATTTTCTAGACTTCTTGAATTTTCCATTTATTGATTTCACTCAAGATGCTCAATGAGCACATGTATCCAGACAACCAAAAATAGCCGGTGAGCTCTGTGGCACCGTGCCACGGAGCCTTCATCAAGAGCTCCCCTCTCGCCCTTCAGAATTCTCTAACCCAATCCCTTGCAACATCTGCAATGGCGGCGGGTATACCTTCCCATGTGGACCGACATCTCACGGGTTTCGACGGCCCTTATGTTTTGCACGGGAAAGGGGCGGGGCGTAGCGTGGTGACACCAGTTTTTCGTGGATTTTATTATTTTAAGACGTAATTTCACGAAAACTTACTTCATATGCCTGCCGTGGGATATAAGCCCCCACCCCAGCATATATAAGTATAGTCCCTCACCATCGTCGTCCTCCCGACTATCTCGAATCAAAACGTTTCCAAATTAGAACTATGGTAAAGGTGAAATCAGTAACGTAATTGGAAAAGAAAACAAAGATTTTATGAGCCACAAATGTGGAAAATGAATTATGTGGTATTCATTCTAACTGGCCGGCATCCAAGCAGGAGGTTCAAACAATAAGCCGGCATGCCGGACAAATAGAGTAAATACGGTATTACAAATACTTGTTTTGTACTGGAGAATTTGATTTAGCTTATTATTATACAACACTTTTGACACGTGTCCATTTGGAAAGAAAACGGTTCTGATTCGGGACAATTCTGTCTTGATAAAGTTCTGATTCGAAGCTTTTCCTTATTCGGAAAGCGACAAAAATGATAGAAAGAGCTATGAATGGTGCACTTCTATTAAAGGCTTCAATTAATTGGGATTGCTCTTCGATGTTGGTCGATTTTCGCTTGTTGTTTTGCTATTCTGATACGGTGGGGGCTATTCTTATCAGGGGGGGGGGGGCTATTCTGGTATAGCGGAAGGCGATATTGAAATGGAAAATTAAAAAAGGAAAAAGTGGAGGACTTATCTGATAAATAGGCGCTACCTCGAAATAGAACCTTTTCAAAATAGAACCGCGTGAAATAGAACTGTTCCCAAATAGAAATGTTCCGAAATGGAACCGCGTGAAATAGAACTGTTCGGAAATAGAACCGCGTGAAATAGAACTGTACATAGTTTTAGCGCGTTTTAGCACAATTGGGTGAAGACTATTGAATAAATAGCCAAACAGAAAAAGTTCCACTCACAATCAGTGGCGTGACCTGTTTTCGATTTATTGACTGGGTTATATTTCACGCGGTTCTATTTCGGAACAGTTTCATTTCCGAACAGTTCTATTCCACGCGGTTCTGTTTCGCGTCAAGTTCTATTTCGACACAATTCTATACTAGTTATTATACTAGTTCACTCATATACCAGGATAACTGCCAGGTTTTTTTTACAAACCACTGAGTAAATTGGACCAAAATCAACCTGTGCTAAGCCGATCCTTGGTGGTCGATATCAGCTAGGGGGGCTACAATGGTCAATTACCAAATTGCCTGCTCTTCTAATAGAGCCTGACATCCACGCGCCCTGCTTCAGATGAACGCGGATCAGGCTTGTGCGAAAACGAAAACGAAAATTTTCGAATTTTCGATTTTTTCAAAGTTTTTCGAAAAAAATTTTCGACGAAAATTTTTTCGCATTTTTTTTTCGAAAAAAAAATGTTTCGAAAATTTTTTCGACCATTTTTTTCGAAAAAAAATTTCGTCGAGAATTTTTTCGAGAAAATTCGAAAAAATCGAAAAAAATACTGGAGTGAATAAGGCTGTCTGAAAAACTGAAAAGGAGCTCGAAAAACACGAGAATAATGATTCTCTAGTGTTTGGATCAATTTTAGATCCTAGTTTTAAGATGAGTATGATTTATTTGATCGCACCTCTAGAATTTGAAATGCATGGTACGTTTGTTTCGAAAGAGTCTAAAGACAGATTTATAAAACGTACTGTAAAATCTCTATTATATAGCCATGGCACTATATTATTCGGAGCAAAGTTTTATATTAGAGGTGGCATTCAATTAGGGGGTGGCATTCTATTATTCGAAGCGATTTTTTTTTCAAAATGTTTTGAAATGTTTGAACAATTTGGGAGCAGTTTACTTGGAAAATACGTATTTCATTTTCTACGGTACACTTAAAAATAGTTCTAATATTTTTACAAAAGTGGCATTATATTAGGGGTGGCACTCAAATAGGCGGTGACATTTTATTGTTCGAAGTAGGGTTTTGAGTAGCATTCTATTAGAGGTGGCATTCAAATTGGGATGGCCATTTAATAGAGTTTTCACGGTATTTATGAAAAATACGGGATTTCTAGCGAAGTTGAAGTTTTAGCTGACTTCAGTGCCAGTGATGAATTTAAAACCCGTTTTCTGCTCGCTTGAAAATTTTTTTCGATTTATTTTCGAATTTTCGAAAAAATAACTCGAAAATGGAGGTCGAAAAATTTTTTTTCGAAAAATAAAACCGAAAAAAAATTCGAGATTTCGAATTTTCGAAAAAAAAAATCGAAAATAAAATTCGTTTTCGACTTTTTCGAGCACCCCGTTTTCGCACAAGCCTGACGCGGATCCATTCTCCATAACGTCAAAAAATTCCACGCGCCCTCCATATATATTCCATCCTCCCCCACGCCGGCGTGGATCCACGGTGACCCACGCCAAAACAATCCACGCTCCCTCCACGGGGGCGCGTGGATCTATATCGGATCATATATGGATCCAATCCACGTCCCATCCGTTTCGGATCCGTTTTGGCATTATCTCCCACCACCTGTGTTACTTTTTACAATTCTTACTAAAATGCAGTGGACAAAACACGAACCCGTGACATTAGGATTTGTATTCAAGCTGGCTACCGACTGAGCCACAGAGGACAGAAATCTTCCCAAAACAGAGTGCGTATAAATGAATGAGGAAGAGTGGAACGTAAAAAAAAATTATGTGGCGACGAAGTCGACAATAGGCTGCGTCAGCAGCCGCGCAGGACTGCGCAGCAGGCTTGTTACTAATAAAATTTTTCTGTGTGTCTGTCTGTCTGTGTATCGGTATGTTCGCGGTGCTGGCGTAGTCCCCAGAAGTCCGTGGAAAGCCAAAATTGGAAATCTGAGACTCCTGAATGCCGCGATGATGCCCGTCTTTTTCAAATTTTGATATCATTATTTTAAAGGGTACTTTACTGTTAGGCCCTTCAACTTTTTTTTCTTCTACACGTTATGCATTTCTACAGTCCAAATGATATCCGGCTGGAAACTCCAGGTCGTTCGAAATGTGACATCACACACTGGAGAAGTTTTCTGCCGGCGCGATGTTCAAGTGGTTTCACAGGTGAAGGGCTTGAAATCCATAGCGGATCCGAAACGGATGGGACATGGAATTTATAAGAATTTTATATGTATCCGATATTGATCCTATTAGGATCCACGCTTCCACGGATAGGATGCGGACGTGGGAGCGTGCACTTAAAACGGATCACAAACGGATGGGACGTGGGTGGGACGTGGATATTTTTAGGGTACCTGAATATTCCATTTTTTTTACTGATTTCACTCAAGATGCTCAATGAGCACATGTATCCAGACAACCAAAAATAGCCGGTGAGCTCTGTGGCACCGTGCCACGTAGCCTTCCTCCAGAGCTGCCACCCACCCTTCAGAATTCTCTAACCCAATCCCTTGCAACACCAGCGTTGGCGGCGGGTATACTCGGCTATTGATCGGAACTGTTGAGAGTACGTTAGACAACTGTTGGGAGCATGTTCAAGAACCGTTGGGAGTAGCGATCCGAACAGTTGCCGAAAATTCCCTCAACAGTTTCCTAGCGTTCTCTTAACTAGTCCCCAGCTATATCTCTATAATCGCTTAGGGGTTTTGTATTTGTGATTACGATGAATTCTAGTAACAATTTATCAAATGTACATATGTACATAATAATGGAACAACAAAAAAGGGTAAAAAAATAACAAAAAAACGAAAATTTAAAGTTGAATGACTTTTCTCATTATCCATCAGAAGGGGTTAAGTAGTTGGCACTCTCCTCACCACGTTGCTGTTTGTAATTCTTCCAGGACAACACTGCCTCCAAAAGTGGGAAAGTGCAGAAGGTTGGCGCACTTTCCGATGAGCGCTCAATTTCAACTGAAAATGTGGTTTCTTTAAATTTTTTCTTCAATCATACAATTTTTAGTTGTTTTTAGATTCAACTTTTGTCCAAATAGGTATTTTCGATAATTTACGAGCTCGCTCAATAAAATCGGTGGAGAAATGAGGTCGAAATACAAAAAGTTGTAATATCTGAAGGAAAATCATATTTTTTCAAAATTTCTGCCGAATGACTGAATGTTTCCTTATTTTTCGATTCAAGTTTTGTAGACATGACCGAGACAAACATTTTAAGCATAGAACCGGTCGGAAAAGTTCAAAATTAACGGCGAAATATGAATTTGAAATATCAGAAAATTCCTCTTCTGGCATAGAATTTCTGAATTTCTGATATAATATGTGGTTTTTTTTTGTTTCTTTTGTACTTTGTGAAGGTACATTCAATTAAAAATTTTAAAATTTCACAGAAATATAGCTGCAGCGCCTCAGAAAGCGGTAAAATCCGGCGTTTTTTAAATTGCCATCTAACTGAGTGTAGAGAACATTTAATATGTGTTTAAAGTTAAAAAGAAGTATTGTCCGCCCGCCAAAATTGTCAAACGCGCTCCGCTGAACTCAACGCTATGCGATTTTCATTTTGGTCTCCAAATTATTTCATTTCACGTTGAATTTATACGTGAAACGAAATAATTTGGAAACCAAAATGAAAATTGGATAGCGCTGAGTTCAGCGGAGCGCGTTCGACCATTTTGGCGGGCCGACAATAGTTTTAATTATTTTATGTCGATGTTATACATTTTTTCTTCAAAAAACCAATTTTCTTCACGTTTTTTCATTATATTCAAAAGGTGCAATAATTCTCGGCGAGGTACGATGCAATTACGATGTACCTGCACGCATTAGAGATTAGAGACGGAGAGGCGTTGTGCTAAATTCTATGTCTCTGCGTCTGCAAACGCAAAGTGCGCCAGCCAATTTTGTTTTGCGCTTTCCCGCTTTTGGAGGCAGTGGGACAAGTGATTTGAACATTATGCTTTTTGCTGAAAACAGTACGATTTTTTCTTTTTTTTCTAGTCATTTTTCAAACCTTTTCAAGACACTTTTGAGCATTTTGAAACTATTATCGATTCAATATTCTTGCCGGCTACAGCAAGCAATGACGCAAAAAGTTGAAACACCACCCCCTCAGGTTTTTCAACTGAACGCAGTGCAAAAATGTGAAAAGATGTGTCGTCTCGTTATATCTGCGTCTACTACAGTCCGTTCCATAAGTATAGCGCCCCCCTAGAAGTATTCTACCTTGGCACGCCCGGGCAAAATTGCAACCTGAAATCTAATTGAACATTTTTCACCCCGAGTAACCTCTCCTCAAACCGACACGTGGACAATGGGCAAAGGAAAGCATCAACGAACCTCCGGGAATTCATCCTCACCGGAAATTAAAAAATCCAAGAAAGACTAACAACTGGCAGGACTGATATTCGAACTTCTGGAGTCGGAACGTTTTCAAGAACTGTTTATTGGTATAATCGAGAGAAGCAGGTCGAATGAGTACAAGAAGCTGAAAGAAGAACTAGAACAGCAAAAGGCAAAAACTGCTGAATTGGAATCGGAATTGGTTGCTATCAAGAAACTGGTCACAACTCAAGGCGGCAGGAACCCATCACCAACACCTCTATTGGAAAGTGCCTCAGAATTGGAACGGAAGCGATCGGTGGTCATCTCGGGAATCCCAGAAGGTCGACACGGCTCGGAGATAGAAAATTGGAAGTGGGACCACATATGCTATAACAAGGTAATGAACCATTTGAATGTGGGGACCCCGCCTCTTACCATGTATCGCCTGGGTAGACCGAATTCTCATCGTCCTCGTCTTCTAAAAGTGGTTTACGGATCGTCAGCAACCCAATTAGCAGTACTCAAAAGAGCGCCATTTCTGCGATCGTTTCCATCCGGCCGACTACCGGTGTATATTAGGCGGTCAATGACTCGGGAAGAACGTGATAAAATCAAAAGTGAACTCGTACCCAAAACTTTTCCAAACACTCAAATTTCACGTAAAGTAAGACCCCAACCTACTCCTCACTTGAATGTTAACCCCACCCACGCTACAACTAGTGAACCCATGGACCTTTCGGGAAACGAATCATTTGACAATATAACCGCACCCAACTAGCCATTGCTGACAATAACACTTCTTCCATTGCTCTGAACTCCCCAATTAATTATTCTAATTATTCCCCATTTATTCCTGGTCTGAAGCTCTCAATTCTCTCCGCAAATGTTAGGTCAATCGTCGCAAATAGGGCAGAGGCAATTTTTCTTATTAGCACTGATGAAAATGATATTATAATGATACAAGAAACGTGGCTCAAATTGGAAATACCATCCAACGTTTTCCTACAAAACTCTAACTACAAATGTTTTCGGTGCGACCGATCAAATAAAAGAGGCGGTGGCGTCTGCATCATTTTCAAATCTCATTTAGACATAAAAGTAGTAAAATCAGAATCCATATCAAATTCTTATGAATTACTTGTAGCTACCCTTTATTTAAATGTAAAACCACTTGTATTAGTTAATGTCTACCGGGCCCCATCATGCTCCCCGGAAAATTCCAGAAAACTTCTATCGCGCGTTGAATCACTGTTAGATCAGAAAACATCAGACATAGTAATCGCTGGCGACTTTAACATGAGAGAAATAGATTGGTGCTCAAATCCACCCAAGTGCACTACAAAACTCGCATCAGACTTATTAAATTTTCTAACAAACAATGATCTTAAGCAATATGTAAATGCACCTACACGAGCAAATAACTTTTTAGACCTAATCATTTCAAACCTACCCATCTCTGACATCAAAGTTTTGAGTCCAATAGGCTCTTCGGACCACTCCAAAATCCACTTTAACATAGACCTCATCCAACGCTTTCGGTCTAGACGCCGAAATGGACAAAAATTATGAAAACTACCTTTTGTACTTGAAATTTGCCTATCACGCAATCGTACCGTTCATACAAATAAGACCCGAATCCGGACCCTTACCGCCATACTTAGTGTCATTTAAAAAACTAGTAGATGCTAGCTGGTATAAACTGAAAACATCTAGATCGCCAAACGATTTTCAAAATTACGTCCATCTTATGAAAAAATTTAGGAAAAAACTACAAAAATACAAGGCAAGCAGCAAATTAAAAACTCTCACAAAAAGCGGTCCCTCTTGTTTCTCCCATTTTGCAAAATTTTTAATGAAGAAAAAAGTAGGGACAATCCCAACTCTCCAAGATAAATCAGGTCGAAACTTAATTAGTAACAGTGATAAATGCGAAGAACTAGCAAGTTTTTTTGAAAACCAGTTCATTAACCCATCTCTAACGGATCATAATTTACCCCCCAATTACTCAAGTAAGCAAGAAACCCCCTGGGTTACAGATCACGAAATCCTAAAACTCCTGTCCAAACTAAAAAGTAATTTAACAGAAACCCCCGACGACGTCCCAGCTAAATTTATAAAAATCATAGCCCTTTACATAGCCAGCCCATTTTCTCAACTATGCAATCTATCAATGACCACTGGAATCGTCCCAAAAAAATGGCGGCAATCAATAGTGTTCCCACTTCAAAAAGTATCATCGCCGTCAGAAGTTTCCCACTTTAGGCCAATTTTCCTTACCTCTGTTTTTTGCCGCACATACGAAAGATTTTTGCTCAAGAAAAAGTAAAAACTTTCTATCAGACACCAAATTTTGGGCAGCCTCGCAACATGGGTTTAGACCACGTAGATCCACGACTAGCTGCGTTTTAGAAACGACAAACGACATCACCACCAGTTTAGACGAAGGTAAACAAGTACAGTCGGCGAATGCATGATCGGCTGCGCTCTATTGAGACTCCTCCAGTTTTGCCAAGTGCGGCGCGCTTTTTCGGCGCGAAAAATCAAATTTGAATTGTCATCGTTTTTTCGAAACGTCAATTCGTAATTATTATTCTTCTGCTTTTCCGTTTATTGAATTCTCTTTCATATATTTTTTTTCGCAAGCGTTAATAAAATTTTTTATTTCAATTAATTATTGATTACAGAAAACTGCAATGTGTGCGATGGAGGCAATGTAGCAGTGCAAAGTGGCAATGTGTCAGTGAGTATTTTGCAATATTATGGTCTATTTATTGATTCGCATTTGCGATTTCTTTCAAAGAAATATTGTGAAAACAAAAAATTTGCAACGCGGTGTTTACGTACTTTTGAAAATTCAAATGGCAATGAGAGAAATAGCATGGGAAATGAAGAGATTTGTTCTCATTTTCGTTTGAATTTTAAAAGTACGCAAACACCGCGTTGCAATTTTTTTGTTTTCACAATAGTAACGCTATTTTAATTAAAGCGAAACCGTATCGGTTTAAAATCGAAACGAAATTAACTTTAAAGAAAAAAATATTATGTTTTTCGTTGAAGAACGGAGAAAAAGGACGCGCGTGCGCAATCGATTTAAAGGCGCATGGCATTTCCAGTCTCGATGGTCCCGCCGCGCGCGCCACGGAAAGAGCGTCGATAGAGATTTTTGAAAATCGATCGGCATTCTACGTGTTTGACGAGTTTCCCAGCCCACCCACCCGGGGAAAATAAGCGGAAGCAAATTTGAGCAGGTTGAACTCGCAGGAGCTGATTCCTTTATGAGCGTGGTAACCATTTCGGTAAAAGCCCAATCTTCAAATGAAGCTTGAAAATCGAGGAGTCACAGTGGTCAGATGGTCATATGATCAAAAACGGGTAATATAATACAAACACTTGAAAATCTCGTCGAATATATTTGGAATTCAATAAAAATCAAGTAGGTTTGCTCGCCGGAGATCTTTCGGAGCACTAGATGGATCATCAAGAAAAACCGTAAAACATTTTTATTTCGAACTACCCGTTTTTCGCACGAAAAACACATCAGTTAACATAGCACTAAACACGCGGAGCGGTAAGTTTCGAAATGCTCTGCTCTATAACGGAATGAAGTCACGCGGGGTCATTTTATTATCAACTACCCAAGGAAGAGTAAGTCTTTCTCTAATTCTGCAAAACATTTTCAGCATTTTCCTTTTTGGCAACTGCGATCAAAAAGACGATGCGCCGCATTTTTGGCGCAAAAACGGAAATGAAGGAGTAACCAATCGGAAAATCAGGAATCATAGAAGATTGAGATCGGCGACCGGATTTGAGCGATATTTCCTTAACACAAGGATTCAGAATGCCGCGTGAAGAAGGAGGGCATCGGACGCCGAAGATATCATTTAATAACTGTTTAAAATTCAGTTAGTATTTTCTTATAAGTTAGTTCATACTATTTACCGCATTACACTCTTAATTTGTATTGAGATATTGTATTTTAGCGTTGACGAAACGACCTAACCTACACGTTAAAAGCTACTTATTCAATGAATAGTGTGAAGTACTTCCTTTTTTCGTAGAGATGAAACAGAAAAACATATTCTCTGGGAACGAAGAAACAAGAGAATTAAAATTAAAGCAAATTTCTTTATAAATATTTCATGGTTTTCAGCGAACAGTGCCTCGTCTTCGGCAACACCATCAGCGGCAACAACAGCAACACCAGCGACAAAAAAGAAGAGAATAATAAGGAGAAGAAAACGAACGAGAAGGGTGAGTTGATTGAAGATTCATTTAAAAAAATTAAAATTTAAAACTGAAAAATTAAAATAAAAAAAAACCACCAATTTCTAAAATTTCCCACCTTATACGGGCGCGGAAAAAAACGAATTACCTTGACACTCCTAATAAAGAGGCCGCCAGCGAAGCAACATGCAAAGATTGTGCCTTTTGCACTGTTTCCAAGCTTTGCTGCGATGGCGGCGATGCCCTTTCAAACATTGGATGCCAGATCCTCGCCCCTATGCGCGGTGGGTATCTTGGCAAATCAGACATTTTGATCCCTAATACTTTCATTCCGATTTCTTCAGCAGCAACCGTTTTCTGAAAAAAAAAACAAGCCATGCAGGGTGCAAATACATATTATAATGTGTCATAATCATATAATTTTGTTAGGTATTGAGGGAAATTACGCATGAAATTTTATTAGTGTACAGAAGCTTTGTCACCGACCAAAATTTATATATTTACAAACTAACTGAATGTTTTCAGAAGTACAACTGTCATGCACATTGGACCATAAATTTAATTTTTCCATTTTTCTTCCATCCCCGTAGTTGTTTTGTTTATTCTGTATATTTCTAATTTTGTAGTATCATTGTTTTTAAATATGTATTGTTAATAAAGTTTTTTAAAAACATAGCATTTTCGGCAGATACAGGAGAGGCACCTGACCAAATACCGCAACGAGTTTGGAGGCGAGTGGCACTAATTTGGTGACATCCGGCGAGAAATCATGGTTATCAATGCTGGATTGGAGATTATCGCAAGCTAATTTACGTCAATTTTTAATGGCCCATATCCAAACTTGTCTGATATTTCGGCCTCGTCCCAATTACTCGACAATCACAAACCCTCTGGGAGCTCGAAATTTCGCGGAGATCAGTTTTTCAAATGTTAATAAACCTATGAGCGCTTTTCTCGTTTACTTGCGTTATTTTTTTGTCTATTTTATACTTTTTTGCTAATAATAATAATAATAAAGCTGGCAAAATTAATAATATAAAACGAAAAAAATATGAAATACTTAAGCAAATTACTGAATTTCATTGAAAACAACAACAAAAAAAACACAAATTTGAATTACCGCCAATTTTGCAAGTGCGGCGCGGTTCCGCAGGGAGGAGTCTCCGTAGAGCGCAGGCGATCATGCATTCGCCGACTGTAGATATGGTATTTTTTGACTTCGCTAAAACCTTCGACAGAATACCACACGATAAGCTCTTAGAGAAACTAGTAGAGACCAGGCTCAATGTCAATTTAATTAACTGGATTAAATCGTTTCTATCCAAAAGAACTTTTAAGGTAAAAATAGCCGGCGACTTCTCATCAATAATAATAATAATATGTTTATTCATTTCTCGCATAAAAATATGTATATGGCACATGGAAAAGAGGACAACGGTATAAAAATAAGGGGAGAGAAAATAAATAATGTAAGGGATATGCTATCCCTTAGAGTCAGCTCGCTCTTTAGACTTTGCCCCATGACGCACGCATTCTTAGAGCCCCCGCGTACAGTCCATTAGACAATCTATCCTGGACATATGCGCCCCCAGCCTCTGCGCTTCCGCGATATCTCTCAATCTCTATTGTTATCATTAAAGATAGGCTGACCGCTCCGCACCGGACGTCACCAGCTCTCGGACACGCCCACATTCTCGGACTTCTAAACAGCCTATATAACGTTAAACTTTTGCCTTCTCCAGGTTCTAGCTCCCCTTTCCATTACCCCCCCGCACCCGTTGGGGTACCACCCCATGACGGTGCGGGGGTTACCCCGTTACCACCACGACGTATTGCTCCATACCATTAGTATAAATAAAGCCTTACCACCGAGAACCTTTACTATAAGTAAGATGACCAATTGGAAAAATCCGCGGTCAAATAGATGAGAGAAAGACGGGTGGGATGATATCACAAGCACAAAATTTAAAGGTACGAGTCTAGGGGCAACGCAGATATATGGAAATGAAAAGTGGCGCCTGACACTGTTTTCGGAAATTTTTTAGCTATTTTGTTCCAAAGGGAAAGATATTTGTGTAGGAAATTGTTTGGGGTCCATTTACCACAGGGTTGTAGTAGATATGGGAACCTCGGGGTGTGTGCAAGTTTGATATATTGTGAGATATTGGGAAAGTGATACCAACCGGAAATAATATTGTGATATGTTTTTAAAATAAGGAGGACCCGCCTGTGTTTAAGAGTCTGTTGATTGGCTTGGAGGAGACGGTCGGCATATGACAGATAATTAACACGGCAGCGCTTGAAAACCGCTCGAGAAAAGAAACGTAACGGTTTTTCTAAAGACGTGGACATAGAGACAGAACAAGGATTGAAGACTTCACATCCGTATTCAAGAACTGGTCGGATATAAGTGTTAAATAGCTTGAAATAGAAGTTTAAATTGGAAGAGCGAAAGGAGTTAAGTATTTGTCTAACTTTATACATACAAGAATTAACTATGATATTTATATGTTTTCTGAACTGTAACTTTTCGTCAACCCAGATTCCCAAATCTCTAACACTAGTACATTTGTCTATTGTAATTGTGCGGTTCCCGCTTGATTTATTGCTTTTTTCGAGCAAAAATCCATCGCCGATCAGTCCAAAACAGTCCGTGTGCCAAGGGAACGCGGACGCATTTTTTCTTAAAATGTCTGATGCACTCAGAAATTTGACCCGCGAAAACTCTTTCGGCGCGAAATTTCGCGTTTTGTCATCATTTCTTCTGACCGTTGGTCAACAGGTTTGGAAAAAAAGGGTTCTAGCTAGTTGCTGGCAGTTTTTTGCTAGTTGGTTTCTAGTTTTTCTTTTATTGGAAGTTTCCACGTTTTTTAGGTTTTTTTCTTCGCTCGGGTTAAGAGTGTTTTATTATTTTCTTTTTATCTTTTTTTTTATTCCCGCGCACCGTTGCAAGGGATTTGTTTAATAAACCGTTGATTGGATAAATCACGTGTTTTATTTTTTAGTTCCGGAGTTCGTGTGGTGTTGTCGTTCACAACCCACCGAATATCCGACTTGGGGGCCGAAACAAAATTTCTGAGTGTTAACAACGAAAGCTTCGTTTGTTGCACAAAGAAATAGGCATAATTTGAGGAATTGTCCGTGTCTAGTTACCAAACGGCGGATTTTTCTGAAGATTTTTGCTGGGAGGGACATTCACCTGTGTGTGAGCTCTCTGCACCGTTGCCGTGAATTTTGATCTGTTCGTCGTTACGACAGATAACTATTTGCGAATTTCAGAGAAAATCTTTCTCTTTTGTTGCGAATCAATTTGTTTGACTAGCAATTTATCGATTTTTGAAAGAGACCAAAGATCTTGAAGTATTTTGTCGGAAATATCGATTTTCTGCGAATACTGAAAGAAAATACTAAAAATCGTTGTTGAACGAGTGAAATTATTGATTTTTTCAGTAATAAAATGCCAAGCCACTCGAACGAACTGTTCAAGGAGCATGAGCTGCTGGATGATGAGGTCAGCCTACTCCAAGAAGGTCAAGATCCTCGGGATGTGGAGGCCGAATACAGCGTTGAAGCTGGGCAAGAAGGTGTTGCCGACGTGAATGGCGGTGGGCAAGTCAACGACCACACAATTCAATATGATTCTGCGGCGTCTCAGGTGAGAGAAAGAAATCATAATAAAAAGGTACGAGCGGTTGTAAGCCACATCCGCAAGTACTCTAAAGCTTCGGAAACTCACATTATTTTGTTATTGGAGCCAATTACTAAATTGATCCAAGAACAAGTAAAAGAAATTTGTGAGCGAGAAAACTACATTGAAATGGTAGTGAAAGAAGCCGAAGGTGTGAAGAATGAGAATGAGGAGCTGAAAAGATCTATTGAATTGCTAAATGAGCGTAACGGAGAAATGGACGAAGTTTTGCAGATTGCAAACGTCGCGTCGCTCGTCGGAAAGAATGAAGAGGGAAATGGTGGAAAGTCGGAGCTCTTCACGATGCTCGCGGATTTTGGCATCAGCACCCCAGCGGAGCTTCTCGCGCACTTCCAAAAGGTATCTGAGCTTGAATATAAAATTGAACTCAATAATGATACATTGCAGGAAGAAAGGGTGGAGGAGAACGCGGCTCGTGAGGCTTTGTTCCAAAGCCGGCAAGAGTTGACGACCGCCGCGCTGAAGATCGAGATGCTCACGGAGCAGCTTCGAGTCAGCAAGGCGCAGTTGAAGAAGGTGGAGGACCAGATCAACAGCAACCGTTTAAGGCGAGCTGGTGAGAGTAGTTCAAATTTTTCTGAAAAACAAAAAGCCACATTTCAGACCATGGTAGAGCCATCGGCCCGGATGACGCCATCGTTCCGTCGAAACGTCTTTCCAGGTGAGCTCCATTCTTTTCAAAATAAAATAAATCTTGTGGAGAATGAGAGTGAAATAAGAGAAAAACCTCGGCGGTACTGTGAGGAGACGGAGGAAATTTTGGAAGAATATGGGAGTGAAAATGGGTCGGCATTAGCTTCGGCGAGGAAACTCTTGAATGCTCGGGAAAAAGAAGATGAAGCTTCATCTAATTTTTTCACCCAGTTTCTGTTGGCACAGGCAATTCCAGAGCCACCGGTTTTTTCGGCATCGCCTGGTAAGCTGTCTATCAGCACTTTCGAAAAGACGTTCCGTATGAAATTCGGCACTTTGCCACATGAGTTTCAACTCACGCTGTTGGAAACCAAATACTTAGAAGGGAAAGCTTTGAAAGTATTTAAGGGAGTACCGGCGGAAGAGAAAAGGACAGTCGCGGAAGCATTGAAGGCTATGGCCAGTCGGTTGAGGGTCTCCGTCGAAGACGAATCCAGAACGGCTAAAGCCAAGTGGGAGGTGCTAAGAAGGAGAGAAGGGCAGTCAATGGAAGACTTTTGTCTGCAAATAGATGAGCTTTCTCGAGTAGCATTCTCCAGAACGCCTCCAGAAGAACTTTCTTCTCTCAAAACGGCAAAGTTGATTTCAGCATTGGATGATCACACGATCAGATGCATGATTGAAGCGCAGCTCATGGATCTGGACGAGGTCAAGCATTACGATGTCTGTCGGAAGCTAGCCACCAGATTTGAGTTTGATGCCGAAATTCGTTCCGAGAAACGAGTTTCAACGCAATCAAAAATTATGAGCCGGACTACGCAGTTTGAAAGAAGTGCAACCCAACAGGGAAGCTCCAATTTTAGGCAAATACTCACTTGCTTGAGGATCATTTGCTATTTTACCATTTGCTATTTTGGATCATTTGCTATTTTGGATCATTTGCTATATTGGATCATTTGCTATATCTCATTTGCTATATTTGTCTCATTTGCTATTTCTCATTTGCTATTTTTGTCTCATTTGCTATGGATTGGCTCATTAGCTATGGGTTGGATCATTTGCTATTTTGGATCATATGCTATTTCTCACTTGTTTTACTTGTCTTATTGGCATTGATAGCCCGAAATAGAGTGAAAACAAATTTCGGCAACTGGCCGATGACGACGCATAACCTTGCCGTTCGCTTGCCGATTTTGTAGATTTTTCCCTTCAATTCGAATTATTGTTATAATTTTATTGTAAAATTGTGAATTAAATATAATGAAAATTGTAATGGGGTTATTCTCGGAACCAGCAAAAAAAAGCAAAAAATAGAAAAAAACAGCAAAAAATTCAGCCAAAATTCGGAGAATGTACCGATTGATCTGAAACTTTGGTAAATTATTTAAAAAGTAATTCCGGTCATTCCCTGAAAATTTCAGACCAAAATATCGATTTTGAAAAGTTTCAGAAAGAAAATTGATATTTTTTAAAATCAATATTTCGACCTGAAATTTTCAGAGAATGTCCGAAAGTATTTTTTTAAATGATCTCTCAAAGTTTCAGACCGATCAGAGCAGTCTCCGAATTTTCGCTGAATTTTTTGCTGGTTTTTTCTATCATTTGCTTTTTTTTGCTGATTCCGAGAATAACCCCATAAGTACAATAGAAAAGTTTGAAAAAGAGAAAATTATACAAAAGAAGAAATTAAAGAAAATGGCACGAGAAAAAATTGGAAAAAACTGAATTTCTAAAAAATGAAGAACAACCATTAGCTTCGTTTCGTTTCATCCGTTTTTGAATTGGCTTTTGGCTTGTCACGCTGAAAAATAAATGTTTTATCTGATTTTTTGTTTTCCCCCTTTTAGTAAATTTTTGTAAATAACGGAAATCATTTATTATCTCGGTTAGGGTAGGCCACTGCTTAATTTTTTGGAAATTTTCTTAAATGTCAAGCTATTTGTTTACAGAGGTGTTACTTAACAAGCCTGAGCTGGCGCCTATCGGCGACAGAAAAAAAAAAAACTTAAACGTGAAAACCAATTGAACTTGACCATGACCTTTTAAAGTGAACAGACGGACATGTTGACTAGCGTAATATATATGAGAAAGATTTTATATGCTTTTTTAGTTTTTTTTTTCTAAAAATAGTTCAAATCGGTAAGTTTGTCACATTTATTCACAATCAGTGCCAGTTTTGGGAACTAGAACGAGAACAAATTAGGCTAAAACGGCAAGAAAATTATTAAAATATACTTTTTTCCCGAATCTTTAAATTTTTTTTGCCAAAACTCAGCGAGAACCTCGTTGAATTTAAAGTTTTTTTGTGTTCAAATAACGGAAAATTTTGGAATAACAACTAGACATCAGTAAGCACGGTGTGCTATTTTTGGAAATGAATTTTCGCAGGTCATCTCTTTCGCATTTATTGTCCATTCACGAAGAAAGCAAGTGCGCTCCACAAAACTTAGTACTACGTGAATTTCATTTTCGTCGCCAAATTAATTCATCTCACGTGTAAATTCAACGCGAAAAGAAATAATTTGGCGACGAAAATGAAATCCACGTAATACTAAGTTTTGTGGAGCGCACTTGCTTTCTTCGCGAATGGACAATAGCTAAACGTGACATAATGCCACTTGAGACGCAGATAAATGCGACAGGGCGCGTTTGCCGTTTCGTAGGTTCTAACACGCCGTGAATCGTAAGTTTTTGAACAAAAAGTGATAAATCACGGCGATTTCAAACAAATATTTTGATAATTTTTAATGATTTTTAAGATGTTTTGGTGTTATCTTGTTGTTGTAAAAAGGAATAAGTAACTGACAAGGAGGAAATAAAGAATGTTTTCGTCATTCAATTTGGCGTGAAATGTCACTTACAGTCTGAAGATACACGAAATTCACAAAAAAACTACGATTTTTCATGTATTTTCAGTTTTTTTTTTTTTGCAAAGAAATTTTTGAGTCGTTTTCAAAGTGTTGGTATTTTTCAGGCCACGTAAAATTTTTGGATAGAATATATATTTTTTTAACAATTTTTATTTGAAAAAACTCACTATCAATCCTTTTACTTTTGAAAAAAAATTGAAAAAACTCTTCTAAAACGTTCTCTTCGTGTTCGGAAATTGTTGCCATCGGAGTCTCGTCATCGTCCTCTGAGTGAACAATTTCTAAAAAAAAATATATTTTTTTTAAATAAAACAATATGTACTCCATACGCACTTTTTTAATGAGAGTTTCCAAAATAGGGAGAAATGAACAGCAGATGAACCAATCGCCCAAAATCCTCCAGGTAAATTGATTTTTGTTGCACCGCAGGTGTCAGACTACAATAAATATCAATTATAAGACCAAAGTAGCGATTAAATGTTAAAAAAAAGAAGAAATCAGCCAAAAAGCAGCAGAAAGTATTAAACGAAAAGGCTTTTTTAAAAAACTGTGAAAAAAAACGCGAAAATTTGGGAAACGCGCGAAAAAGTTAGGCCCGGCGTTGGCTGAGTATCCAACGTTAAAGCATTGGCAGCCAAATTGCCCAAAAAAATATGTGCTTTGAATTAATTTTCTTGGTTTCCTATCGGGTTTCTGCTGTTTTTTTGCTAATTTCGTATTTTTTGTTAACATTTAATCGCTACATTGGTATTATAATAAATATTTATTGCAGTCTGACACCTGTGGTGCATCAAAAATCAATTTTGCTGAAGGATTTTGGGCGATTGGTTCACCCGCGGTGCATTTCTCCCAATACTGGCAATTCTCATCTAAAAAAACGTAGGTAAAGAGTACATATTGAATTATTTTGCAGTAAAAATTATTCAAAAAAAAATATATAATTTTTTAGAAATGTTCCACTCAGAGGACGATGACGAGACTCCGATGACAACAACTTCCAAATACGAAGAGAACGTTTTAGAAGAGTTTTGTCAACTGTCAAGTAAAAATATTGATAGTGAGTTTTTTCAAATAAAAATTGTTTAAAAGATATATATTCTATCCAAAAATGTTACGTGGCCTGAAAAATACCAACACTTTGAAAACGACTCAAAATTTTCTTTGCAAAAAAAAAAACTCAAAAAAATCATAGTTTTTCTGTGAATTTCGTGCATCTTCAGACTGTAAGCACTGGGGTATGAGGAGGGAGTGAGTAAGCGCGCCCGGACGCACACACGCAATGCATCCAATTGAGGCCCAAAAAATAAAAAAGACGCGCGAAAAAGAGAAAAATCAACGCGCGCGAAAGAGAGAAAAATCAACGCGCGCGAAATAATTTTGGATAGGATTTCGTAATTTTCACGATTTTGCGTTGGTTTTTCTCTTCGATAATGCGAAATTTTTCGCGCGCCTTTTTTATTTTTTGGGCCTCATTTGGATGCGTTGCGTGTGTGCGTCCGGGCGCGTTTACTCACTCCCTCCTCAGACCCCAGTGTGTAAGTGACATTTCACGCCAAATTGAATGACAAAAAAATTCTTCATCACGGCGTGCTGGAGACTACGTTTTTAAAATTATTTTTGGAAATGAAATTTCGGAGGTCATCTCTCTCAAAGCTCTGCGTCTCTAGTTTTACACGCACTTAGAAAAACTTGGCAGAATGTGACTATCGAGACGCAGATAAATGCGACAGGGCGCGTTTGCCGTTACGTAGGTTCTAGCACGCCGTGTTCATTTCCTCCTTGTCAGTTACTTATTCCTTTTTACAACAACAAGATAACAACAAAACATCTTAAAAATCGGCGTGTTAGAACCTACGAAACGGCAAACGCGCCCTGTCGCATTTATCTGCGTCTCAAGTGGCATTATGTCACGTTTAGCTAAATGCGAAAGAGATGACCTCTGATGTCTAGTTGTTATTCCAAAATTTTCCGTTATTTGAACACAAAAAATTTTAAATTCAACGAGGTTCTCGCTGAGTTTTGGCAAAAAAAATTTAAAGATTCGGGAAAAAAGTATATTTTAATAATTTTCTTGCCGTTTTAGCCTAATTTGTTCTCGTTCTAGTTCCCAAAACTGGCAGTGATTGTGAATAAATGTGACAAACTTACCGATTTGAACTATTTTTTGAAAAAAAAAAAACTAATAAAGCATATAAAATCTTTCTCATATATATTACGCTAGTCAACATGTCCTTCTGTTCACTTTAAAAGGTCATGGTGAAGTTCAATTGGTTTTCACGTTTAAGTTTTTTTTTTCTGTCGCCGATAGGCGCCAGCTCAGGCTTGTTAAGTAACACCTCTGTAAACAAATAGCTTGACATTTAAGAAAATTTCCGAAAAATTAAGCAGTGGCCTACCCTAACCGAGATAATAAATGATTCCCGTTATTTACAAAAATTTACTAAAAGGGGGAAAACAAAAAATCAGATAAAACATTTATTTTTCAGCGTGACAAGCCAAAAGCCAATTCAAAAACGGATGAAACGAAACGAAGCTAATGGTTGTTCTTCATTTTTTAGAAATTCAGTTTTTTCCAATTTTTTCTCGTGCCATTTTCTTTAATTTCTTCTTTTGTATAATTTTCTCTTTTTCAAACTTTTCTATTGTACTTATGGGGTTATTCTCGGAATCAGCAAAAAAAAGCAAATGATAGAAAAAACCAGCAAAAAATTCAGCGAAAATTCGGAGACTGCTCTGATCGGTCTGAAACTTTGAGAGATCATTTAAAAAAATACTTTCGGACATTCTCTGAAAATTTCAGGTCGAAATATTGATTTTAAAAAATATCAATTTTCTTTCTGAAACTTTTCAAAATCGATATTTTGGTCTGAAATTTTCAGGGAATGACCGGAATTACTTTTTAAATAATTTACCAAAGTTTCAGATCAATCGGTACATTCTCCGAATTTTGGCTGAATTTTTTGCTGTTTTTTTCTATTTTTTGCTTTTTTTTGCTGGTTCCGAGAATAACCCCATTACAATTTTCATTATATTTAATTCACAATTTTACAATAAAATTATAACAATAATTCGAATTGAAGGGAAAAATCTACAAAATCGGCAAGCGAACGGCAAGGTTATGCGTCGTCATCGGCCAGTTGCCGAAATTTGTTTTCACTCTATTTCGGGCTATCAATGCCAATAAGACAAGTAAAACAAGTGAGAAATAGCATATGATCCAAAATAGCAAATGATCCAACCCATAGCTAATGAGCCAATCCATAGCAAATGAGACAAAAATAGCAAATGAGAAATAGCAAATGAGACAAATATAGCAAATGAGATATAGCAAATGATCCAATATAGCAAATGATCCAAAATAGCAAATGATCCAAAATAGCAAATGGTAAAATAGCAAATGATCCTCAAGCAAGTGAGTATTTGCCCCAATTTTAAGCCGGTTCAAAGAGAAAATGGAGGTCTCAAGAGGTGCTGGGAGTGTCAGGAAATTGGTTGCCATGCACTAACTTGTTCGCGGGCGCCAAGGAGCACCAGCGTGACATGTTATAAGTGCGGCGAAATAGGACATTATTCCAACAAATGTTCCCAAGAGCAATTGTCCTCGTCGGCACAAGCCGTGAACCGACCATCATCGGGTAGCGTGCAGGAAGTAAATCGACCAGTTGCTAAAACTCCAATAGTGGAAAACTTGTCGGAGGGACTTGGTCCAAAGACGGTTGAAAAAGGGAGGATAGGAGGAGTCGAGGTGGAAATGGTAATCGACAGCGGTGCCACCATCTCCCTCATTCCAAAAACTCTATGGCATAAGATGGTGAAAGTTAATGGAAAGGAGTGGGAAAGAAAGTGTGCGTTGGAAGAACCTGATATCACGTCTGTGTTCACAGCGAGCAATCAGCCCATGAAACTGGTGCATCAAGTGAAGCTGGAAACTTCTTTGAAAGCCCGCACGCGGGATGTTGTTTTCTATGTGGTGGATGTTGAACGAGAGTCTGTTATTTTAGGCACGAATGCCTTTGAAGCAATGGGGATCTCGATGAGTATCCAAGGTGTGGGGCGAGACATCAAACTAACGAGAGATGTTAGGTTGGTTCCATGCTCGGAAAAAACGGTGGAAGTATTGATAGATGGAACGATAGTAGAGGAGCAAAGCGAGTGCTTGGTGACTCCCTTGGTGGAATCTCTTGCGTCTGCAGTTTGCAAGGTTGATTTGAATGGTAGAGCGGTTGTCCGACTCTGTAACTTCGGAGAAAAATCCATTTTACTCAAGAAAGGGCAGAGGATTGCCACTGGTGAGGTAGAAGGATTTGAAGTAGTTCCGGAAGACGTTGAAAATCTTGACAGGGTGGAAGAATCGGAGAAACGGGTGGTTAGCCCAGGATTCGAAACCCGGGATGTTCAAGTTAACAGTGTAGATGGAGAGACTGATGCGGGTATGCAGAAGTTCTCGGATCTATGTGCACAGTTGCGTCGAGGAAAGGAGGAAGAAAACGCTAGAATTTGGGAGCTTGTGAAAGAGTTTCAGGATGTTTTTGCCTTAGACGACAAAGAATTGGGGAGAACCAATGTTGTCGAGTGCGAAATCGAACTCTTGGAAGCTGCTCAGCCTATCAGACAAAAACCACGGCCGATTCCTTTGGCTCTCAGACCAGAGATCAGGAAAATGCTGGTGAAAATGATTAACCAAGGTGTTATCAGAGAGAGCAAGTCTCCATGGTCAAGCCCAGTTGTTCTTGTAAAAAAGAAAGATGGCTCGGTGAGAATGTGCATTGACTACAGAAAAGTTAATAAAGTGGTCAAGAATAATGCGCACCCACTTCCACACATTGAAGCCACGTTGCAATCGTTGGCTGGAAAACGTGTCTTTACGACGCTGGACCTGCTCGCAGGATACTGGCAAATCCCGTTGAAGGAAAATAGCAAGCTGATAACAGCTTTTGCAATTGGCAGCGAGCTTTTTGAATGGAATGTGTTACCATTTGGATTGGTCACATCTCCAGCGGTGTTTCAGGCAATGATGGAGTCAGTTATTGGAGAACTTTTGGGGAAAAGTGCGTTTGTCTACGTGGATGACCTGCTGATTGCAAGTGCCACAGTGGAGGAACACGAACGCGACTTGAAAGAGGTGTTGAGTAGATTGAGGCGAAGTGGACTGAAGCTTCGGGCCACAAAGTGCCACATCGCACAAGAAAAGGTTGAATATCTGGGTCACCAGGGGACTCCAGAAGGGGTTCAAACTGAAAAGAAAAAGGTTGAGCGAATGAAGAGTTTTGCGAAACCCACCAATGCAAAGGAACTTTTATCGTTTCTTGGCTTAGTTGGATACTATCGCAAGTTTATCATAAACTTTGCAAAACTTGCCGCTCCATTGACACCGCTCACTTCGAAAAAAGTTTGTTGGAAATGGGAGAACGAGCAAGAGGATGCGTTCCAAAAACTCATTCAGGCAGTTTGTCAAGCACCCGTTCTTGCACAGCCAAACGTTGATGTTGCTCTTGAAGGCAAGAGACCTTTCATGATATACACGGACGCCAGTCGACAAGGAGTAGGTGCAGTGCTTGCACAAGAGGGAGAAGATGGAATGCAACACCCAATTGCGTTCGCATCCAAGTCGTTAACTCCGGCAGAGACAAGATATCATGTCACTGATTTGGAAGCTCTCGCTATGATGTTCGCACTCAGACGATTTAAAACCATTGTTTATGGGACACGGGTTGGCGTGTGTACTGATCACAAGCCATTGATATCCCTGTTAAAAGGATCACCATTGGCAGATCGGCTACTTAGATGGTCGTTGGAAATTCTTGAGTTCAACGTCAAAATTGTGTATGTGGCGGGGAAAGCCAACGTTGTTGCGGATGCTTTGAGCAGAGGTGGTGCTTTAGGGGTTGATTCCACTGAAGGAGAAACCACTGAGCTCACTAATGTGATAAACGAGGTGAGAACTGCGTGTGAAAAAGAGGACATTTTGAACACGGAAAACTGGTTCGAATACCTCCGGCAAGAAGATGAAGGATGGAAAGTGGTGGTTGAACAGTTGGAAAATGGTGAAAGGCAAGGTGTTTTGAAAATTGTTGGTGTAAAAGGAGGAGTGAATCTTCACGACTTCTGCCTGATTGGAAAATCTCTTCGAAATATTGAGAATCCATCTCACAGTCGAAGAGTTGTGCCAATGTGTGCTCGAGAGGCGCTCATCAAAGAGTATCATGAGGGCGCGTTAGCCGGACATTTTGGAACAGAGAAACTGATGACACAGCTCTCTAAAAAGTTCATGTGGCCGCAAATGCGTTCGTCGATTGAGAAAATAGTGAAAGCTTGCTCGAAGTGCATCTGCACGAATGATTACCCAAAAATGGTAGCCCCATTGACACCATACAGGACTTCTTATCCACTCGAAATTGTCGCGTGCGATTTGATTGACGTGGGTTTATCAATCCAGGGAAATCGATACGCGTTGACTATTTTGGATCTTTTTACTAAATACGGTATTGCCGTTCCGATCCCGGATAAAAAGGCAGAAACTGTTTTCAAGGCGTTCGCCGAGAGATGGGCAGTTGGAGAAGGGCGTATTCCGCACACTTTGCTGACAGACCAGGGCAAAGAATTTGCCAACGGGCTGTTTGAACAGTTTAACACAATGCTAAAAATCAAACATGTCATGACCAAAGGCTATAACAGTCGTGCAAATGGTGCCGTTGAGCGCTTTAATAAGACCATCATGCACATCGTGAAGAAAAAAGTGGCATTGCCAATCGAATGGGACGATCAATTACCTTATGCTGTGTATGCATATAATTCGATCGCTCACAGAACAACTGGTGATACACCCTATTTCCTTATGACCGGAAGGGACCCGCAAGGGCCTTTAATAATGGAGGGGGAGGATGCCTGTGGCATGAATTACTCTGATATGGAGGATTACAAATGTGTTCTTACACATGAGTTGCTCGTGGCTCACAAAAAGGCAAAAGAGCACGCGCGGAGTGAATGGGAAGAATACAAGAGATTATTCGACTCAAAACACAAGGTGCACTCTCGAAAATATCCACAACCAGGTAGTCGGGTTCTGGTAGAGATTCCATCAGAAAAATTAGGTGCAAGGTGCCCAAAGTTGGTGAATAAGTGGAAGGGACCGTACCGAGTGGTTACGTGTTCCGAAAACTCTGTCACAGTACGCCCGGTGATGGGTAAAAAGAAGGAGACGTTGGTGATTCCGTTTGACAATGTGAGAGTCATTCCCGCTGAAATGGAAAACATCGCCATTGAGACTAAAAAGGGGAGAATGCGAGTAAAGACAAAAGAGCTCGAAGAGCTAAATTGTGATAATGTAGTTGTTCCAAGTGGGTCAAAAGACATGTTCTTTTTCAGGGAAATCTATTGCTGTCACTGCCACACGCCATGCAATTTCCACCCGCCTGGACTGCCGAAAATTCGAACAACGTCACCCATACAGTTGTTTCGAATTGTGACATTGCTGAAGCGTCATCCGGAATTGAGGGATTGCCCGCAGGAACTCCAACTGCTCAGTAAGCATCCCATTCCGCACGACAAGTCTACGCCAGATGTTGACACGATTCTATCGTTGAGTTCGTGCCCAACAATTCTGCTCACCGTGAAGGGTGTTCCCCTCTGGGAGACAGCTTTTGAAGGCGCTTATAGTGCCATCTTGAAAAAAGCGTTGGCGACGCCATTGAGGAGAAAAGAAGTCTGGACGGTTCTGATGCCAAGTGTATGTGAGACGGTTGTCCCGATACAGACGGCAAGAATGATAAAGTGGGAAGACGTTGAAGGGAAATTCCTGGAAACTCTTCATGGAACAAGGTGTGATGCAATCTTGATCGTTGCACACGTGTTGAATCTCAACAACTTGCTGATCAACAGGATCAAGGATGCTTTGCCGCCGAATATTCTGGTCATACTGGTTGGAGCACCAGCAGCGATCGATGACTATGCCAGAATGGAACAACTGGAAATGGTCTTCGATCAATTCCAAGATGAAGGCGTCATCAAATTGTCCCCTGGTTTGCGAGTGCAGTCGCACAAAAATAGAAAGCTGCTCGAAATCGGAGACTCCGAAGATGTCATCGAGTACTGGAAGGCAGTCGAGGAGTTGGCGAAGGATATGCTGCCGGAGTGGAAGCTGTTCGAACTCCAGGATCCTGCAGTGAAGAACTCGGTGGTTGTTCCGCAGGCTAATCTGGACAGTCGTGCAACCTCGCATCGTGGAAGAGCAATGGTCCAAAATGCTCGTGGGAGTAGCCGAGGAGCCGGTTCGTTAATGACTCGCGGAGGACACAGCGACGCCCGTGGACAGAGTAGTCACAAGCGTGCAAAGCTCTTCTAATAATTTCCTCTTTTTCTTCCCAACCCTATATCGGCGTAAGCACACATTTTCTTTTTCGCTTTTAACCATTTCATACGTTATCCTTCTTTTTATTTTTATCTATTCTAAAGTAGTGGGTTCTGAGACTCTTGGAGTGGACGGACTTGAAATTTGTTGGAGATGTGCGGTTCCCGCTTGATTTATTGCTTTTTTCGAGCAAAAATCCATCGCCGATCAGTCCAAAACAGTCCGTGTGCCAAGGGAACGCGGACGCATTTTTTCTTAAAATGTCTGATGCACTCAGAAATTTGACCCGCGAAAACTCTTTCGGCGCGAAATTTCGCGTTTTGTCATCATTTCTTCTGACCGTTGGTCAACAGGTTTGGAAAAAAAAAGGGTTCTAGCTAGTTGCTGGCAGTTTTTTGCTAGTTGGTTTCTAGTTTTTCTTTTATTGGAAGTTTCCACGTTTTTTAGGTTTTTTTCTTCGCTCGGGTTAAGAGTGTTTTATTATTTTCTTTTTATCTTTTTTTTATTCCCGCGCACCGTTGCAAGGGATTTGTTTAATAAACCGTTGATTGGATAAATCACGTGTTTTATTTTTTAGTTCCGGAGTTCGTGTGGTGTTGTCGTTCACAACCCACCGAATATCCGACTTAATACCTCCTATGTGGTATTCAACACGAGGGTTATGAACACCCAAATGGAGCACCTGGGTTTTATTTTCGGCAAGTTCAAGTAAGAACGCCCCATGTGGTCAAGTAAGAACGCCCCATGTGGCGTACCCCAAGGGTCAGTTTTATCCCCCGTTTTATTCTGTTTATATGTAAATGATATTAGTTCAAACACCAGAAGGTTGTTGACGGCTATCGCCGTCAAAAACCTTCTGGGTAAGCTTGGGGACGTGCGAGTCTCCCTGATTTTTCAAAGAGTTTCAATGTATGTCAAAAGAAACATTGAGCAAATACCCAAAGTTGAATCAATTAAATTCTCAATGTTTTTATGAGTGCCTGTCAATCCGTTTGTGTATATTGGTTGCGAAAAATTACAGGGTGGCCGATAAGTATAGGACGCTCGCTTTCAGCGTTCCCTGGCACGGTGCCAAGGGATATTTTCGAAAAATTTCGAAACTTTTCGAAAGTCCAGAGACTATATAAGTAAGCTTCTCAGTCATTTGTTCTCACTTCTCCATATCGCCGAGCTATGAAAAGTTCTCCTCATCGTCCTTCCATTGAACTCTTGTTCAAGAGAGGCCTCGGAAGTGCTGAGATCGCTCGACGCCTTCAAATTTCGTCTTCGACGGTTCGAATTCTTCGACGGCACTTTGCTGGTGGTCCATTTATCCTTCAACAAGACTGGGCACCGTCCCATGGCTCGAGATCGACATTGGCCGTCTTGGAGGCGCATTTCCCTGGATTCCTGGACAAGAACTTGTGGCCTGCTTCCAGCCCGGATCTCAATCCGATGGATTTCAGCGTTTGGGGCATGTTGGAAGGGAAGATCGCGGGAAAAGTTTTTGCTACTGTCGATGACTTGAAGGCCGCTCTCGAGGTAGCATGGGCTTCGATCGACGACGGATACCTGCGGCGCACTGTCAATTCGGTGAAGAAACGTTTGAGAGCCTGTGTCAAAGCTCGTGGATCCAACTTCGAAATTCTCTTGTAAAATCAAATTTTCTGCTTATTTTTTGTTGTTTAATAAAGGTTGTTCTCGAAAAATCCTCAAATTGAAAAAATGGGAGCACTTTCAAAACGTCCTATACTTATCGGCCACCCTGTATGTCACGAACCTATTCAGTGCAGCAAAAAAAAACAGTTTTTGGGGTTTTCAACCCGATGCATTGCGCAAGAACATTTGAAATAAGAACTACCGTACTCAAATTGAAAAAAATTCTTCGGGTCGCGTCCTGGAATTTGAATATTCTAATGCGTTTTCCAATACTATAATGGATTCAAGGAGGAGTGACACTCGAATTCAAGTTATTATTCAACAAAAAAAAAAGAAGTATTGTGAAAACAAAAAAATTGCAACGCGGTGTTTGCGTACTTTTGAAATTCAAACGGCAATGAAAGAAATAGCATGGCAAATGAAGAGATTTGTTCCCATTTTCATTTGAATTTTAAAAGTACGCAAACACCGCGTTGCAATTTTTTTGTTTTCACAATAACCGAAGAGATTTTTTGTCTTCCACTTTCATATTACTGCGTCGCGAAAACCAGTCAGAGCAGAGCGCGCGACGCTGCTGTGGCAAGGCGTGCGACGCTGCTGTGACTCTGCTGTGACTCGGCTGTGACTCTCCCTTTTCGCGGCGAGACCACAGCGCTCCGCTCTGACTGGATTTCGCGACGCAGTAATATCACTCTGTCACGAATCCATTATAAAAACTCATAACGCAAAGTCGTCTTTACTCATTAAGTTATCTGGAATCGTTATTTATTCCATTTTTTCCTTCCCTCTAAACCTGTAGTTAAAAGTTCACTTGTTCTGGTTTCAACAACATGTTTTTGTTTGGATGGATAGTTTCAAAATGAGTAACAATTTAGAATATTGTTTAAATAGAGTTGGCCACTTTATCAATAACTCCTCAGTCAGAATTTGACGAAAATCGTCGCATAAGCCTACAGTAGCTCAGTAAAAACTCATTAGTAAACATATTCTCCTGAAATTTTTAATTATCTCAGTGCAATGCAAACGTGCATTCTGGGCAGTTTAATGCAGAACAATCAATTAAACTTCTCTTTTACATTAAATTAAAATAACAGAAATATGTGCGAAATTTTTGTCCATAACCGCTCAAAAACGAAAACAGAGAGGAAAACAAAAACTCGAAATAAAATTCAAAAAATTGCTCAAAAATGTGATGAAACGTACCTATACCTAATTTTGTAGGCTGAATTGACACATACTAAACAAAAAATCAGTTACAAAAAAGAAAAAACGACAGTAAAACTCGAACTTCCGACCTCCCACACGCCAGCGTAGACTACAAACCATTTGGACACCGCGCAGGTTGAATAAATCTCGCTATGTGTGCAATGAGATTTCGGCCGACCCACAGTTACCTGTCGGATTTCCTTTCGACTGTAGAAAAGCAAAAAGTGCCGAAGAAAAAAAATGTGGACCGGCCGGCCTAACAGTAAAGTACCCTTCAAAAAAATGATATCAAAATTTAGAAAAGACGGGCATCATCGCGGCATTCAGGAGACTCAGATTTCTACTTTTGGCCTTCCACGGACTTCTGGGGACTGCGCCAGCACCGCGAACATACCGATACACAGACAGACAGACACACAGAAAAATTTTATTAGTAATAGTAAAGATTCCTCCACCGATCGTTACAAAACAATATGCCGACGACTTGAAAATATACCATTCATATCATAAAAAAGAGCCTGATAACCAACTACAACTAGCAATTAACGCGGTAGAGCAATGGTCAAGCAACGCCCAACTAGCACTTAACACTTCAAAAACGATATGCTTGAGTATTGGGCATAAACCAAAACATTTAAGCTACACATTAGGAAACAGCCCCATAAAAAGAGAAACAGTAGTAGGAGATCTTGGTTTCTTACTGAGCAAGAACCTAAATTATGAAAAACACTGGGAAACAGCTATCAACAAAGCCAGATACGCAAACTTTATGATTTTCAAGTTTTTTTTCTCAAAAAATGCTCGACTTCTATTTCAGTTATACAAAACATTCACACGACCATTTTTAGAATACGGTACTGTAATAACCTCCCCCCAGACAAAAAAGCTAGCACAATCAATAGAACGCGTACAAAACAGTTTCACCAGAAAATTAATGAACAGGGCCGCTGGTAAAATAGTCTTAAGAGACGACCCCGATTACAAATCATCCTTAGAACGCCGTTCCGAGTACGGACTAGAATCATTAGAAGAAAGGCGCGCTCAAATTGACACCAAATGGGTAAAACACATGATACTAGGGCTAATTGATATAGACATGAACGACTTTTTCTTTCAAACTACCTAGGACAAGAAGCCACCGCACTTTTAGATGGAAAGCACCAAAAACCAAGAAAAAAGCCAAATTCTTTACTCGAACGTTAACAAGAATAATTAACTCAGCTAAATTTAATACGAAAGATCCCAATATCAAAAATTGAGCTTCAGACCAAAACTTTTGTTTATCTATTGTGTTTTCAATCGACTTGCGACATGAGAACGCGAGACTCCGCCCACTTATTTGTGCGCTACCTGTCTGCGTCTCTTCAAATATCACTGTGTTCGCGTGGTCGCGCACAAAAAAGTGGGCGGAGTCTCGCGTTCTCATGTCGCAAGTCGATTGAAAACACAATATAATCTCTCTATTTTCCATCTCCTTGAATTTCTACAAATATTGTGAAAACAAAAAAATTGCAACGCGGTGTTTGCGTACTTTTGAAATTCAAACGGCAATGGAAGAAATAGCATGGGAAATGAAGAGATTTGTTCCCATTTTCGTTTGAATTTCAAAAGTACGCAAACACCGCGTTGCAATTTTTTTGTTTTCACAATATCTTTGATTTTTTTTCTTCCTACTCCCCCTCCCCCTCCGTCATCCGCGATTGTGTGTTTTCTCTTTTATACCCTTATTTCCAATCATTACTTTTATTTTTCTGTTCTTTCTTATTACTTCACGTTTGTTTTTGAAACGTAATAAATACAATACAATACAAAATAGCATAATTATTTATAAATACAATTAAGAACAATCAATATGAATACAAAAACAAGCATACTGAGGATGACATGGCTGATAGACACAAGAATACAATTTCGAAGGTTATACATGAAAGTAATAAAACTAAATTCAAAAATACAACAAAAAATAGTGAGAAAATGTAAACATTGATTGAAATCTTTCTATGTTCAGTTTTTCCGTTTTATAATTTTTTAAAAGCAAATTTGAGAAGATTTTGGACACTATTTTACAGTTTTTCATTTATTGAAAGGCAGTTGCCTCTCAGGAATTTGATTTATTGTATTTTAAGAAAATTTACGGATCACAAACGACTGATTTGAATAATTATCGTGGCAGGATGAGATTCGTAAACTGTCTCAAAAGATTCGTAACATATCTCATGAGATTCGTGAAATTTTCTCGCAAGAATTCACAAATCTCATGATATCGCAAATCTCACGAGGGCATTTAAGAATCTCACAAGATATTTTACAAATTTTTTGAGCCAGTTCACGAATCTCTTCCGTCGACGATGATTATCCGAATCGGTCGTCTGAGCTATTACAGACCAATCGGTGGTGTTCTTCACATTTTTAACAAATTTTAACACAACAGGGGATTTTTAATAAACAAAAAACTTAATTTTCGTTGGAACAGTTGAAATGTGCCATTTTGGGTACTTGCACACGATGCCGATTGTTCAGTTGTCCTCGTGAACCGCATTCTTGAACAATTATCATTATTTGCGATTGTATTCTGGAGTTTAAAAGATTATACTTTATTTTAAATAGCTGAATTTTCAAAATCAAATGTGAAAAGGAGAAAAAAAAACGAAAAACAGACGGAAAAATTTATTTCGAAATTAATCTCGACGTTTACGTTTTTTTGTTGGCCGAAGAAAATCCTCGACCCCCAGTCCCCTCAGTTTTAAAAAATTTTTCAGCCTTAATGAAAGTTTTTTCGCTATAAAAAGGTGCGCAAAATGTAGGAAATTTAATTTTGAACAATCGTATCAGAAAACATTTGAGATCGAACAGAAAAATTTTGAGAAAACCAGAAAAAACGGCGTTTGGTCGCCAATACGACATGGCCGTGGCCTGAAAAACTCCGTTACTGGTAGTGAAAAAAACGCCGTGAAAAGGAGAGACGAAAGTGGCCGTTGGTGACGACGGCAAAGGCGCCTTCGGTTTTTCGTTTTTATTTATGTTTCCATATTAATGACAATCATCATTTCGTTAACTCACTCACGTCGTCAGTCGTCAATCGAAAATTCGCGCGAATTCTGTGGAATTCAAACTCGGTTGTGCGAGACACACACAAACTAACAAGGGAAGTATTTTCACAAACCATATTGGAATGCTCTGAAACTTGGTGGGCTGATAGAACCTATCTCTGGCTACAGCGTCAAAAAATTTAGCTGCCCAATTCCAAAAATAAGCTCAAAAAGTTGCTCCAACGTTCCGGCTCCGATCCGCCGCACTCCCTTTTTTTTTATGACTGCCCTCCAGAGGAAAAAAACTCAACTAGAGGATGGCGCAGTGGTAGAGTGGGTGTCAGTAGGAGAAAGGTCACGGGTTCGAACCTTCTTGTGGCAATTTTTTTTTGTTTTTTTATAAGTATGGGAAGCAGGGGTGGGACCAAAAAAAAAAAGTTGTTTTGGTTTTTTTTTGGAGAACAAAAACAATTTTTTTTGATGGTGAAGGTAAGACGAAAAATTTTTTTTTCGCTCTTCAAAAAAAACTCAAAAAAACAACAAAACTACTTTTTTTTGGTCCCACCCTTGTTTACTTATTAAAAAAAAAACAACAAAAAAATGTGCCACAAGAGGGTTCGAACCCGTGACCTTTCTCCTACTGACCTCCCCTTTCACAGACAAACCGGCATGGATGAGAAGTGATTGAATGGTGGCCCAACAGGCGGTAATGCGCGAATGGTGCCTGCTTGGTGGAGGAGCCGCAACAACAATGCGTGAGTGTCCGCTAATTTCTGAACGATGCACCACCGGTGGGCGAATAATCGATCGCGCAATATGGCCTCAGCGCATGCGCTTGATCCTATGTAATTTTAATTTGTTTTTCTCGTGAAGTTTACTATGGTTTTTTTTTACATCTTTTTCTATTTGTATTTATTTATTTGTATATTGAAGTACGTGAAAAACTTGTTTACCTTCACTATAAAATTAAAAAATTAATATATTTGCATCATCAGTTAAAACCAAACTGTACCTATGAATACTTGAACTTTGTTCAAATATTACCGCGGCTAGAAACCGTACTGAATCAAGTGAGCTATGTGAAAAAAATTTTTATTTTACAGTGAACCGTGAGGAAGCCGCTGAGCTTCTCAAAAATCTCACTGTTGCCGACGACGGAACCATTCATCATGTCTTAAAGAGATATCGGATAGTCTTTCAAGAGTCTTCTCGGTTGCTAGCTCCTCGGATCGCCGTCCGGAACTCTGACTGTTTGCTGCTTCTACGAGCCGTTCATTGTTGTTGGAAACTATTTGGAAGAGGTTTGATTTTGGATATTTTCAAAGAAAAAACACATTTGTTTTCTGTCATTTCGAAACTGGAACGTTTCGAAACTTTAATGCAATTTTTCGTCGCCGTGTTCGCAGTATTGACAAAATTTGGACAAGGATAAAATAGTTGTCGTACCTTTACCAGTAAATTCGACGATTTTTTCAAAATTTACTGAAAAACTTAACGTTAAAAATGCACTAAAGTTTCGAAACGACCCAGAACCGTGATTTTTTTTAATGAGTCGCATCATTAAAAAGGGAAACCCCGCCAACTTATTCGCGTGCGACCGCGCAATCGGCTCTGGGACGTTTCGAAACTTAAAAGTTTTGAAAAGTTTTCGTTTCGAAACGTCCGAGGGCCGTGCAATTGTTTTAAGAAACACAGACAGAATGGTGTTTGCGGACTCATGTTTTCATGATGCCGCTCGTTTGGAAACAGAAAAATTGTTTACTTTTATCCTGAAGATGGACGCTGAGCACCGTATTCATATTCACTTCACGATGTTAAAAAAAATATATGTTCAGATCGCTGGCCGTACTGGTGCAGAAAATTCAATAATCGTCACGTTGATAGAAGTTCTCAACATTATTGCTCATATCGGATGTGGATGGGTTGCTGATCAGCCAGAAGTCTCCGTCTGGTTGTCAACTACATTGCTCTTATGATGGCTGGACTTGATACCATGATATTTCCATTCTACACAGAATACTGGAGTTTCTTGATGATTAATGTGCATTTTTTTTCCATTTTTTGAATAGTTGTATTTAATAAAAATGCCCGATCCCTTTTTAAAAGCAATATGTTTTATGAGCGAAAAAAGACACTTTGCGCATAGAAAAACCGCTGATGCGCGAAAGGTGGACCATTGAAAAACCGCAAATTCAACCGTTGGTGGTTCCGTCACTCGAGCATCGAGCGGCGCACCAGTGAACCACCATTCAGCCATGCCGTTTTACCTGTGTTACCACTGCACCACCCTCTAGTTGAGTTTTTTTTCCTCTGGAGGGCAGTCATAAAAAGAGGGGAGAGCGGCGGATCGGAGCCGGTACTTTGGAGCAACTTTTTGAGCTTATTTTTGAAATTGGGCAGCTAAATTTTTTTGACGCTGTAGCCAGAGATAGGTTCTATGTATTAGCCCACCAAGTTTCAGAGCATTCCAATATGGTTTGTGAAAATACTTCCCTTGTAAGCTAAATTTTCCTAGATAAGAAAGATTTATTTATTACAAACTATGAAGAAGAAAAATGTCTGTCTACGAATCACACAAATAAAGATGAGCAATAACGGTATAGAGAGGGACCACAAAGTGAGGAGGGCGTGGAACCAGTACGTATTTGTATTTTTTGCCTACTGTCCATTCGCGAAAAAAGCAAGTGCGCTCCACGAAACTTAGTACTTCGTGGATTTCATTTTCGTCGCCAAATTATTTCAATTCACGTGTAAATTCAACGTGAAATTACATAATTTGGAAACCAAAATGAAATCCACGAAGTACTAAGTTTCGTGGAGCGCACTTGCTTTTTTTGCGAATGGACAATAATTATAACCGAAGTACTAGAAAAAAAATATATTAGAATGTGATACGTATTATTGACCACGAGAAATCGATTGGTGATTAGAGATTTGAATAAAAATTAATTTTTTTTTTCAGGCAAGATTGTAAAAAAATTATTCTAAGTTCTAAGTGATGACCTGTGTTTTTAAATTCCAAGAATCAATACATCCTTTATTGTCTGACTACCCTCCTTTCTTCCTAGATTGTTCCATCGTTTGTTTTTACATGTTCAAAGTGATCTTCCTGATCTCTTTGTTTTTTTTTTTTGCTCCCACTTGGCCATGACTCTTGCGGGTCAACAGGTCATTTTATCTTATTCGTTTCACCTCTCAACCCAGTGTATTCCCTATCCTCTTTTTGCCACATGTCTGTTATTAGCGTGTTATGTGCTTTTTTTTTTTTGCAATGCTCACTTTAACAATGTCGAATCGAATAAATAAATTAAATTAAATAGATTTACTCCTAAGCAAGTCCAGGTTAATGCTCTTTTGGGTTGATGTTTTTGAAAAAAATTTCTGTTGGGTTGGACTAAGGATATACATACTCGGCTATCGCGTGTTACCTTTGCACCAACTTTGAGGCAATTTCAAACATTGTGCAAATTCCCTGCAAACATTGTGCGAATTCTTAACACCGTGCAAAGTTTGGACAAAAAATGAGCGGTTTTAGCACTTAGCACCGGTATTTAGACCGTTGCAAACACTATGACACTATGGTTTGCAAACACTAGACCGTTGCAAACACTATGACACTATGGCAAACATTGTACAGATTTCCTGCAAAGTTTGCACCAACTTTCAAGCAGAGCGCGTTCCATCGCAGTCTGCGTCTACACTATTTTCGTGGTGGACACAGAACCATCTGCGCGAAATTTGCAACATTTTTTCTGTATAGCATGTCCAGTATGCGGTGAGATTTATTTTTTTAGTTTCTGATTGTTTTGTTTATTATTGGATTATTAATTTAGAAATCTGCGTCAGCTTAATTATTTTTATGTTATGTATTTGCCACGGAGAGACACTTTTCGGTAATTGGCCGAATAGTTGGCTAGTCATGCTCGCGTGAAAAAAGTTAGCGGAGTTTCACGTGTTGATGTCGCCACTCACTTGAAAACGCTTTTGAAAACGAGGAAAAATTATTTTTGCACTTATCGTATCGGCTCCAAATTTTGGTATTGTGAAAACAAAAAAATTGCAACGCGGTGTTTGCGTACTTTTAAAATTCAAATGAAAATGGGAACAAATCTCTTCATTTGCCATGCTATTTCTTTCATTGCCGTTTGAATTTTAAAAGTACGCAAACACCGCGTTGCAATTTTTTTGTTTTCACAATAAGACCAGCCAATTTTTAGTTTTAATACATAGCGAACTCCCCCACCGAAATCCACAACCCCCGCCGTGGCGAATATTTCATAGGATGCATATTCCGATTGCTTTTATTAACTCCTCTCCACGTTTCACAACTCGAGTCAATTCTTATTCAAAAAAAAATTCCAGATTCGTCGAGGATGGCCACAGACCAGAGTTGCATGGAAGTGAAATTCTCTAAAACAGAAGTAGGAAATGAATATTTTTCCACGGAAGTCGGAATTCAAAAATGAGCTGAAGTCGTAAGTCGGAAATCCATCAAATTGTGACATCGACTACGGCAACAACGCCAAACATCTTATCTTTCTTATATAGAACATTTTAGATTAGTCTGTGTGTTTGTTTGTGTGTCTCACACACACGAGTTTGCAGTCGACAAAACTCGATCTCGCGATCTTACGATTGACGTTCAAACGTGCTAACCACTATACCACAAGGGTCACGAGAACTTGAAAGAAATAGAGAAAAGAAATGATTGCCATTACCATCAATAAAAACAAAAATAAATATTTGACGAAGGCGACTTAGTCGCCACAAGCTGCAGGCTTGTAATAAATTAAATTTTTAGTTTTAATTGTTTCCCATTTTTCACTACTTTGTTAATTTCTGTTTTCCCTATTTGAAAAATCAAATATAATTTTTCAATCAATACATAACTGTAAAATAAGAGTGAGCAATGCAAGGATTCAGAAAAGCGCACAATAATTGCATAGCATCGGTGCGATTTTTGCACAGACGCTATGCAAAAATAGTGCCGATCTTCTGCAATGTTCCCCCAACACCGGGGCAGACATTGCAGAATCTTGGTGCAAAGGTAGCACGCGATAGCCGAGTAGTGAACCGATTGGAGCCTGGAAATGGGAAGGGAAATTGGGGATCCTTTATTTCGAAAGCTGTGCTTTATTTTATGTTAACTTCAGACAAAAGAACACCAATGTGCAATTGCGACAGGCAGCGGAAAAACCACAGGAGATATTAAGACTTTTCCGACAACCTAATATCATTCTTACAGTAGCGGCCACTGAAATATCCCCTTTTGGTTTTTCAGCTATAACTTTTTTAGAGAAGAGCTAGGAGCTTGAGGTCAACTGTGAAAATGTTCCAAAATAAGCCAGAAATATGATCCAGTTTAGCTTTTACCAATAAAATTTTTTCTAATTTTTTTATTCAATTTTCACGATTTTGATCGTTTTTTCTATTTTTTTTTAAAGCTACAACTCCAATATTTTCCAGAGTCTTCAATATCTATTCATTTAGATAATGACAAAAACTAATGAAAAAGTTAATTTGACCACTAACCAGCGATATGCAATTGCTAGAGGGCGCGAGCAGGGACGAACTCTCAGGCAACTTGCTGAGCAGTTCAAAGTCGATCGTTCCACATTTGGAAAATTTTTAAAGCGCTGGACAGCTCAAAATGGACAACCAGGAAAAAGAAGACACTCACGGGTTCCACTTACAAACCATCAAACAGTCAGAAACATCGTACGCGCATCGAGCAGCAACCCCAGGCTCAGTGCCCCCCGAAGTCCTCGATCAGGTTTCTCCCCGTGGATCACCTGTGGCAAGCGTCAGAACGATCCGACGGCGCCTAAACAATGCTGGAATGTTTGGCAGAAGACCTGTAAAGAAGCCGTACATCTGTGACCGCAATAGAGCAGCTCGTGTGGCCTGGGCGCGAGCTCATCTCAACTGGACTCAAAGTCAGTGGGAACGAGTTTTTTGGAGTGATGAGAGCAAGTTCCTGTTATTTGGTTTGGATGGAATTTCTTATGCGAAACGACCAGTAGGGACCAGATTCAACTCAAAATACCAAACTCCGACCGTAAAACATGATGGCGGCAACGTGATGGTATGGTCCTGCTTCAGCAGCTTTGGGGTCGGACCTCTTCACCGCATCCGAAGCAACATGAATCGCTTTGTGTACGAACATATCTTGCAAAATGTAATGCTCCCGTTCGCTCGTGCCTCCCCAAGGCTTCGTTACTCGTTTCTACAAGATAATGACCCGAAACACACGTCCAACCACATCATAGAGAGTAAAATGTCTCACACCATCAGTATCTTTTTTTTATTGGTTCGCCATTAACCGTGTGATCGTAATGGAGTGGCCCAGCCAGAGCCCCGACCTCAATCTTATGGAGCACTTCTGGGAAGAGCTTGAGAGACGCGTTTCCGGCATCCGTGCTCGAATTGCCGACGAAAAATTCTCTTAGTTGCAGACTGCGTGGCTCAGGTTCCACATCCAGTTGATCCAGTTGATGCCAAGAAGATTTCAAGCTTTTATCGATCCTCGAGGGTTTGCAACTAAGTATTGATAAGTTTGAAACTGTTTCTATCGCTTATTACATCATTTACAAGTCGTTTCCCGGGTGAAATCTCAATAAGCGGGTTTTTGTTAAAAGTCGAAAAATCGATTTTTTTATTAAAAAAAAAAACAAATTTTTATTGGTAAAAGCTAAACTGGATCATATTTCTGGCTTATTTTAGAAAATTTTCACAGTTGACCTCAAGTTCCTAGCTCTTCTCTAATTGTAAAAAAAGTTATAGCTGAAAAACCAAAAGGGGATATTTCAGTGGCCGCTACTGTATATAGGAACATTTAGATTAGTCTGTGTGTTTGCTTTTGTATCTCACACACGACATTTTTTTACAATCACCACACTTTACTTGTCTCGAAGGCGAAGGTCGTCTTCGCCGTTGTCGCGAGCGGCAACGGCCGCCGTCGCCGCTCCTCTCGAAGTCGGCGGCCGCCGTCGCCGTTTCTCTCGAAGGCAGCGGCCGCCGGCGCCGCTCTTCGGGAAGGCAGCGGCCGCCGCCGCCGCTCATCTCGAAGGCGGCGGGCGCCGCCACCGCGGTCGCCAGCGGTGACGGCCGCCTTCGCCGCTCATCTCGAAGGTCGAGGCCGCCTTCACCTGCCATTCGAAGGCGCCTTCGACCTCGAAGGCGCAAATCTGCCAGCCTACCGATGAGTCTATGAGGCGTTTTCCTTTTGCACGGTGATTCTTTTACTACCGAGCACACTATTCTCGTTTTTTCTGTCGCGATTTTCTAAATGACTTCGGATCGAGAAGTTTTTTGTCACATTACTTCCTCTCATTATGGCGCATATTTAAAACCGGAATTGGTCTGATTTTTTACGTACAATTTCAAATGCACGGCAATTCTTTTACTGCCGGCCACGCATTTCTAGTCCCCCGATTAGGTTTTTCCTGTCGCGATTTTGTAAATGACGTCTGACCAAAAAGTTGTCTGTCACGTTACTAGCTCTCATTAGGGCGCATATTTTAAACCGGAATTCGTTCGTTTTTATACGTACAATTTCCAATAAAACTGGTTTTCCGTGGTTGCCGAACTGATTTCTGCAAAATTTTTTGCCGCATTTTGCAAAAAGGGGATGGAACTCCGCCCACTTCATGTGATGAGAGAGTGAGAGAGCGAGAGAGTGCGAGGTGGAGAGGGGAAATACTTGCGACCGGGGGACTAGAAATGCGTGGCCGGTAGTAAACGAATCACCGTGTTTTGTGAGCTTCAAATTTAACGATTATCTCGCGCGGGATTCTTGCAAACATCGCCCCGCCAACTGGGTTGGGAGAAAATCAGTACATCGAAAATGAGCATAAAAACGGCTGTAACTCGACAGCGAATAGCTCTTTTGGATTGGTTTTTTTGGCAAAAATCTTAGAATTGGCTGTAGAATGTAATGCAACAAAAACATTTTAGAGAATATTTGTTTTGAAAAACACTTTGTGGTACTCAGCGTTTTTTTCTGAGGCAAGGGTGAGGTCGAAGCGTTTCTGAGGTCCCT
Organism: Caenorhabditis japonica; assembly: GCA_963572235.1. Classification (NCBI taxonomy): domain Eukaryota; kingdom Metazoa; phylum Nematoda; class Chromadorea; order Rhabditida; family Rhabditidae; genus Caenorhabditis; species Caenorhabditis japonica. The sequence continues at coordinate 16,381,535 of OY754344.1, forward strand.
GTGAGGGGTCAGCGAGTCCTTAGTTATTTTTCGCTTCGAGAGTCGGCTAAACAATACGCAGATGTTAAATCGAATTGTCGTATGCAATAAACAAGTAAGCAATTTCTGTTCACTTATTCAATATTTTTCCCAGGATTTTCTATATTTATTTCAGTTTTTTACTATTTCTGTGAAATTATGAGACCCCACGAAAAGGGGGGAAAGTGTGAAAATGTGGGAACGAAAGGGGGGGGGGGGGAATGGGCGGATCTTAATTTTTTTTTTTTGATTTTTGTCGAAGGATTCGAGCATTTTAGTTTCAAAAATATTAAATAAGGTCAATTTGAACATAAAAATATTATTAGAAAAAATGTCGCAAGAGTTTGCGGCACTTTTCCGGTTGACTCCGCCCATTTTCCCCCCTCTTCGTTCCCACATTTTTGCACTTTCCCCCCTTTTCGTGGGTTCTCGAAATTATTGTTATTTTTATGATTCCAGATCAGGCTTTCTCGGAAATTTCCGAAAAGTCGGAATATCCGTTCTGAGACAAAATTATTTCCGAATAAAATTCGGTTTCCGTTGGAAATCGGAAACAAAAACGAAAAATTCGAATTTCCGTAGGAACATCGCAGCAGAATCGGAAATTTCCGAAGGAACCCGGAAGAGAATTTTTTTTATTTCCGAGAAAGCCTGTTCCAGACTCACTGTTACTCATTGTCATTTTAAGTCAAAAAATTTCCTGGAATCACGTATTTTCTGCATTTCAAAGTTGCACAAAAATCCCAGAAATAACAAAAGTTTACCACTATATTTTCGTGTTTTTTTGTTTAAAACTTTCACGCCGAAAAAGACAGTGGTTATTCTGGGATTTTTTTTGCAACTTTGGACTGTAGAAATAACGTGATTCCAGGAAATTTTCATTTTTTCAAATTTTTTTAGTTTTTACAAGCCTGCTGCGCAGTCCTGCGCGGCTGCTGACGCAGCCTATTGGCGACTTCGAGGTCTCGTTATTTATACAAGCCGAATCGCTCACTTCGGTGGAGCGCACTTGCATAGCAGCTCGCTGCGGGCCGCCGATCATATGACCGGCCTCCGGGGGTTGATGAATATGTGCATCGGTGGTGTACTGGTGCGCACTTCTCTCCGACGATCTCGAGGTCGAGGGTTCGAATCCTTCCTCAGGTTTTTTTTTTCTTGATGACCCATATCAGACTTTTTTCTCTTTTTTTGACCCACATAAGACATATCAGAACAATAGAAATTGGCTACAAATACCATTAGAAAATCACTTTTTTCGAAGTTATGCGTGTTGGTGCAGAGCATTTAAAAAAAAAAATTTTCTTTGTTGTTTTTTTCGCACCATTTAAATTTTTTTTATGTGAAAAAGTATTTTTCACATTTTCTGGTGTATTTAATACGTTCTGAGTTCTATTTCAAACTCAAAAACACTAATAAATAAGTGAGATAGTGAAGCATCTGTTCGAAAGAAGTATCTCAAAAGATTTTGGACTGTATCATTTTTTCAGGCTTAAATTATATATTTTTTAATAATTTTAGCTAGAAAAATAAGAGAGAAACATTTAAAATTGAAAGAAATAAGTGTTCAAATGGAGAGAGAAGAAATAGCATTAGAAACAGAGAGACCCAGAGTCAGCAAGTGCGCTCCACCACAAGTGAGCGATTCGGCTTGTGCAATTAACGCAGCGTGCGACTTCGTCCCCACATTCTATTTTTTTGCGTTCCACTCTTCCTCATTCATTTATACGCACTCTGTTTTTGCTAGATTTCTGTCCTCTATGGCTCAGTCGGTAGTGCTCTTAGTGCTCTTCTGGGTTTTTATATATATTATTGTTTTAAAAAATTTGTCACCTGGCGAGAGGCGCGAATTTGAAAATAAGGCTCCGCCTTTTTCTGCAATTCCGCGCGCGCCAATTTGCAATCGCGGTGCGCGCGATTTTCTGTGTCGAATTTTTGTCCAGTGCCTTTCAATTTCTCCTGGAAACCTTCATAAAAAGCGTTATTTTGAAGCGAATTCGGCAACTATTGATTTAAAGCGAGTTTTTAATTGTCTTAAATCGATATTTGTTATGAAGGAACGAAAATTCAACACATGAAATCGCGCGCACCGCGATTGCAAATTGGCGCGCGCAGAATTGCAGAAATATTTCGGCGAGGAGGCGGAGACTATTTTTTGAATTCGCGCCTCTCGCCAGGTGACAAATTTTTTAAAACAATAATAAGAAAGATACCGCGTCCAAAGTTAAAAAATTTCCTAGAATCAAGTTTTTTTCTGCAGTCCAAAATTGCACAAAAATTCCCAGAAATAACAGGTGTTTACCACTGAATTTTTCGGCGTGAATGTTGCAAATTAAAAACACGCGAAAATATAGTGTTAAACACCTATTATTTCTGGGACGCGAATTTCCTATTTAAAACACTAGTTTACGTGGACTGCAGAAAAAACGTGAATCCCGCAGATTTTTCAACTTTGGACGCGCCATTAAAAACGTCATTTTAATTGCAGAGAAGTTTCACGTCTTGCGAACTCCTGATATCTTTTTTTTCAAGGTAGTCTTAACAACCCGCGATGGGAACTGTGTGTAGGATGTGCCCCGAAGAATCTACTGGCGCACGTATCGGCTGAGACGAGTTACATCATATTCAAGGACTCACTGCACCTTGCATCGGGAGACTAGATTCAAAATTCAGAGGAAATGAACAATAGAGCGCACTTGCACCGCGTCTGTCTACGTCTCTTATCTCGGCACACTCTCTCGCTCACTTTTTTTTGAAACAGATAATTAAAATGCATTTTTCAGCATTTTCTCGTTCCCTTTCGCTCTGTTGAATGGAAGTAAAAAATTTTAGAATGTTTTTAAAACAAAGTTTATCAAAATTGGTCAATAATTACTTGTACGCTGTCAATTTTTTGTTTTTCTTTCTTTTTTGCCGACATTTTTTAGCCATAGTTTTGAATTTCTGTGTCGAAATCTTTTTTTCGAGTCTAGGATCGTTCTGGAATACGGGATTCCACAAAATTTCTAATTTTCAAAAACGTTTTGGCACTTCAATCAACAATGAACAAGAAAAAATATTGAATTTGTATGTGATTTTAGCGATTTACATAAGAAAAATAATTGATATATCAGTTTTCAAGTTAAGCTAAAAAAAAGAAATGGGATAAAGTACTCGTCGCACAATTTTCGTAAGTTTTGCATTGCAATTGTAAAATTATGGTTTCTCGCCAAACCAAAGGCCGGTTTTCGTTGAATGGCACGTAAAACTGTAAATTTCAGACAAAATAAATATTAATTGAAAGGGAAAAATAGAAAATATGAATTTTCGGATAAAAAATGCCTGCGAAAATAGAGGAACAACTAAAAATCGATAGAGTGCACGGCAGAATCGACCAATTTTCGAAAAATTTGATTTAAAAACACTCTTAAAAAAATTTGCTACCTTTTAACAGAGAGATTTTTCCAAAATTGAAACGAGAAGATACTTTAAAATGCATTTTAATGCTCTGAAAAAAATTTTTTCAAAAAAAGTGAGCGAGAGAGTGTGCCGAGATACAAGACGCAGACGCGGTGCACGCGCGCTCTATTGACCAATTTCTCTGGTTTTTGAAGCGAGTCTCCCAATGCAAGGTGCAGTGGGACTGTCGTTGTTGTATGTCTGATTCCATGTTTCTCGCGTAGCATCGGTGAAAGCCGTCGAGAACTATCTAGTATTTTTTACAACAACAAACTTTATTTAGGTACGGCAACCGAAATGATCATCTCGTGCCTCAAATTCCAACGGCTTCCTCTGTCCAGTTGCTTGGAAATAATGAGTCGACTGGGCTGAATATCGTCACCAGTTACTGTAAAAGCAACTCAGTAGGGACAGAATTCAGTATGAGTGATGCTTATTCCAAGGGATGTTTTCGGCACGTTATCGTTTGCACCGGACAAGAGAAAAGTTATATATAGGGACCGCAACGTGTTTGACAAAAGTCCAAATTTTGACGAACTGACGATTGGAATATGTTCCAACCCTTGATAAAAAAACGTTCCCAAATTTTTTCCGAAAAAAATTCAGTATGAGCCGAGTTATAGCCATTTTTGTGCGCTCCGCATTACTACTGATTTTCTCACAAAGAGTTGCCGCGGCGCGAAAAGTTGGGCGGGGTTTTCGCTGCAATCTTTCGGCGCACTTTGATTCCCACTCTATTAACCGGCTTCAAAGGGTGAATAATGTTGCGAAGAAGATCTAAAATGGGAAGAATGGAAAAACATATCGTTCTTATATTTAATTATGACTTAATTAACATAATTTTGTCGATTTTAAGTGTAAGAAATCGATTTCTAGGGGCTTTGAAAAAAAAAGAGATTTTCACGATGGAAGTTTATCATTTTGCAAAATTGGGTTTATTTGTTTTGAAATATCACTTTTAAATTGTTTTTAATACTTTTTTCACTTCATTCTCAACTTTCTGACAAAATTTATTTAAATACAGGAAATTTCACCTTTTTCTTTCAATTTGAAGAAAAAATGAAAGAAATAAACGTAAATTTGTTCTATAAATACGCAAAATAACATCCAATGAACAAAAAAACAATTTTAAATTGAGAATTCATCATTAAACTTCGAAAAATTCCTGCGCAAAACATTTTCAAACAGCAAAAAAATCGAACCCGGACCAAAATGTTTGCAAAGCATCCGCTCTAACCACTATGTGCGACGGAATTTGACACCTCCAAATGCTCGTCTAGTGGAGCGCACTTGCATACCTCCTCGCGTCGCGCGTCGCTCATATATCAACGGCCATTGCGGGCACTGAGAATGTGTGCAGCGGTGGCCTAGTGGTGAGAGCTTGAGGACGCCAATCTGGAGGTTGTGGGTTCGATCCCCCTACGCGGTTTTTATTTTTTTTATTCTTTTGTATCTGCTCAGACTAAATCTTATGGATTTTTGTTTCGGATACCACAAAAAATTACATTTGCGTGTTGGTAGAACGTTGAAAAGTTGCCGGTGGCAAGTCCTTTACCCAATCCCCTTTATTATCGGCCTACACGTATCAGCGCCACGGCACTCCGTCTAGACCGCCATTCACGCTGTTAAGCGCCACAAATAAAATAAAAATAAAAGTAGTTTAATTTCACGTGAGTTCACGCGGTTTAGTGCCACGTGGATATTATTTATTTTGAGCGGCCTCATTGGCCATTCAGTTCTTTTTTCTTTTTAGTTTTGTTGTTCTCGCCCTTTTCCGTTTATATATTTTTGGCGATAAATCTTTTGTTTTGTTCATCTTTGCTTATTATTTTATTGGAACCCAACTACTTGGGGGCCGAACCGGTCTGTTGGTTCTTCATAGAATTTCGAGTTTGGCGCAGTGGTTTTGAAGAGACCCGCTCATTCCGAATATTCTTTGAAAAATCAATAGCACTCGCAAAGATTGAACAAACTTTCGCCGAATTTTCGTCAAATTTTCACTGGTTGAAGACCGCTGAAGTTTGCGAAATTTTGTTTCACTGGTTGAAGACCGCTGAGACTAGCCCAAAACTTTTGAATAAAGGTTTTGCCGGTGGAAAACAAATGGACGAGATGACGCCGGAGACAATGGACGGAAGGGGAGCGAGAGGAACGGAAGACTTGGAGTTAACCGTCGAAGATGGACACGTGGGTGTCAAGAGACGGAGGAAGCTGTGGAAGAATTTTGCATGGTTCGTGAATGCGGCCGACAAAGTTGAAGAGCAGGTGATGGAAAAGCTGAGTTCGGTGCAAAGGTGCACAGTGAGGCAGCAGGAGATGATCGTTGGACCGATCGTAGAGTTCAGGAAGGAACTGTCGGCGCGATTCGAAGAAATCGGACGTGACAAGTGGCCACGAGCAGTACTCAGGCTGATGAGGGAGCAGAAACTGGAAACAGTTGAGGAACTGAGAGCACTGTGTGAGCGAGGGAGTCTAGAGGACAGAAGCTCAAGGACAGAAGGTGAAGAAAACAATCAGGATGAACTGATATTGTTTAACGAGGAAAAGGAGCGACTTGAGGCACGCATTCGGGAGTGCGAGACAGAGAAGCTCAGAGCCGAGAAGTTAATGTGCAGGGCGCAAAGGGCGGTCGAGGAGGAGAGGAAGACTGCGGAGGAGTTGAACGGAAGCTTGAAACAAGTGACAAGGGAGGTGGAAAGGCTAAGAAGATATGGCAGAACGAACCAATGTTTCCGTTGTGGAGGTGTGGGCCATGTGGTAAGACAGTGTACGTCGAGGCCAGTGCAGAAAGTGGACACAGCCAAGAAAACAAGGAAAGCAGAGATGGTTGAGCCGGTGGAAAGCCTGGGACAGAGAAGGCGATTCAAGGTCGAAAGTGGGTCGTTCGTATCGGCGATATCCACAAATGGTTGGGAACGATCGAAGAGAAGAAGTTCGAAGTGGGAGAAAGAGGTGGAAGTGTTGGCGAAGCCGAACTTCAGAGGGCCTCCACAGAGTGGTGCTCCGGTTAGAGCGAAAGCGAAAGCAGGTTTCGGACAGTTCATCCGGATGGAAACGGAGAACGAGTGTGCGCCGACGAGCCAGAGCTTGAAGAGTGAAGAAAGGAAAATTGCAGGGGCAGACCCGCTGTTCATAAGGAGGAATCAAGGGATCGGTGTAGGATCGCGAAGCACGACAGGGTGTCCGCCGAAGGCTGCACAAGTGACATTGGGCAAGATGGGTGAAGACAAAACCCGCTGCGTTCCAAGGGAACAGACGAGGTTGGTGTCGGATGGGCAGATGGTAGCCAAGAAAGTAAGACGAGAGGCGCGAAGACATGTAGTCAACTGTGCCGGGGAAAGCAAAATTAGTGTTGAAGACCCGGATTTTTGTCTCAGAAGGACGTTGGAAGACAGACACGGCGGTGTCTATACGGGGAAACCGGACAGGGATCGGTTGTCGTCAATTTTATTGTCGGCGCCGGAGACAAGTGATTCGATGGAATGTCTGATCGACTGCAGTGACAGGGCAGTGCCGGAGCACGAATCAGTGACGAATCGGCGGATGGGCCCATCTTGGAGCAGAAAAGAGTCGCGGAGAGACGTGGACACTTTGCTACGGGTTCGTGCAAGACGACTGGAACGTCATCGCCACGTCAGTTCTGATAAGTGATATTTTTCATTAATGGTTATGGCGTGTGTTACTTTTATCCGTTATTTTGTGTTTTATAGTAGGACCCTATCCATTTAAGAGTTTAGGAATTGTTTAGATTTTATTTCTTAAGCTTAGGATTTTGTGAGTGTATTAGGCCCTGTTAAGACTAGGAAGTAGTTTAAGGTTAGGGACTGAGAATTTGTAGAATTGTTGTTGTTCTAACGTGGCAGTAGAGTAAGCTAGGAAGAGCGAAAAGGCTGGTCATGTTAGGAGAAGAATGTAAGTCGTGTGAACGTGTGTTGTGCCAGCACCGGCCAGGGGTCCGGTTTGTCGGACGGGGGGAAGTTGCCGGTGGCAAGTCCTTTACCCAATCCCCTTTATTATCGGCCTACACGTATCAGCGCCACGGCACTCCGTCTAGACCGCCATTCACGCTGTTAAGCGCCACAAATAAAATAAAAATAAAAGTAGTTTAATTTCACGTGAGTTCACGCGGTTTAGTGCCACGTGGATATTATTTATTTTGAGCGGCCTCATTGGCCATTCAGTTCTTTTTTCTTTTTAGTTTTGTTGTTCTCGCCCTTTTCCGTTTATATATTTTTGGCGATAAATCTTTTGTTTTGTTCATCTTTGCTTATTATTTTATTGGAACCCAACTACTGAAAAAAAATTAAAATTTTCTTTTTTTTTTTTCGAACTACTTTAAATTCGTTAGTTTTACAGGGTGGCCGATAAGTATAGGACGTTTTGAAAGTGCTCCCATTTTTTCAATTCGAGGATTTTTCGAGAACAACCTTTATTAAACAACAAAAAATAAGCAGAAAATTTGATTTTACAAGAGAATTTCGAAGTTGGATCCACGAGCTTTGACACAGGCTCTCAAACGTTTCTTCACCGAATTGACAGTGCGCCGCAGGTATCCGTCGTCGATCGAAGCCCATGCTACCTCGAGAGCGGCCTTCAAGTCATCGACAGTAGCAAAAACTTTTCCCGCGATCTTCCCTTCCAACATGCCCCAAACGCTGAAATCCATCGGATTGAGATCCGGGCTGGAAGCAGGCCACAAGTTCTTGTCCAGGAATCCAGGGAAATGCGCCTCCAAGACGGCCAATGTCGATCTCGAGCCATGGGACGGTGCCCAGTCTTGTTGAAGGATAAATGGACCACCAGCAAAGTGCCGTCGAAGAATTCGAACCGTCGAAGACGAAATTTGAAGGCGTCGAGCGATCTCAGCACTTCCGAGGCCTCTCTTGAACAAGAGTTCAATGGAAGGACGATGAGGAGAACTTTTCATAGCTCGGCGATATGGAGAAGTGAGAACAAATGACTGAGAAGCCTATACTTATCGGCCACCCTGTATTTAAATCCTTCGGCGAGTAACTTTTATCCAGAAAGTTCAGCGGCAAAACGCCGGAAGCATGCGTGAAACCTTGAAAATGGGCGACCGGAGGGAGCTGGGCGGAAGCTTGCTTTGAATCTGTGGTTGAAAACAGAAAACAAAAAAAAAAGTGCACCAAGAGGTATTGAACCCAGGCCTCCAGATCGGCGATCGAAAATGTAGACCACTAGACCATCACAGTACACATTCTTAGTGCCCGCGATGGGCGTTTATATGATCGGCGCCAAAGGAGGAGGTATGCAAGTGCGCTCCACTAGACGAGCATTTGGAGGTGTCAAATTCCGCCACTGTCTAACCACTACACCACGCAGCGCTTTCCCAACTAAACCCCTTTAGTCGTACACTTCGCAGCAGTCTATCAAACTGTTTTGTCATGTTTTCCACAATATTTTTTCACAAATTTCCATAAAAACTACTTGGCAAATACTCATTTACTACTTTTCTCTTTTACTACCGAATCTCATTTACTACCGCGTACATTTATTTAAATTCAACTCATTTACTACTTTTGTCTCATTTACTACATTATCTCTTTTACTATTTTTTTTTCACATTTAACTCATTTACTACTTTTTTTATTATTACCTCTCTGGGACTCCTTATCCAAAAAATTATTGATAACTGTTTTTTTGCCGACAAATGCTCCGGTGGTTTTTTCAATAAAATGGATACGCAAGGTATGACGCGTTGCTGTCCGACTTCTCGTAATTTGTCTCGAGTTTTTCTTTCTATTCAAGCTAAATTTCATATGAAAATCATCGTTGTCCGGATATTTCAGTCTTTAACGCGCCGGAAGCATGTGTGACACCTTTAAAATGGGCGACCGGAGGGAGCTGGGAGGAAACATGTTTCGCGTTCTGGAACCCACTATTTTTTGCGTTTGATATGATGTACTCTACTCAAAACATGCATGGATAATAAATATGATTTGATAGACACACGAAGAAAGCAACAAATGCTTCAGCCTATTATGGATTCGTGAATGAGCGACAAAGCGCGGCGAATTGTGGGGCAAAAGTTGGCTGGTCTCGCCACAATTTTGACAGACTACGGTTAGCGCGAAAAATATTTTTTCTTCTTTTGTTTTTAATAAAAACGCGATTTTTTGCCTTTTGACTAGCATTTTTTCACTATTAAATTTTTTTGTGTAACCTGAAATGGGTAAATTCGTTTCAAAAACACATTCTGTTGAGAAAAAACTATGAAAATGCGTTTTAATTTTAAAAAAAAAGAACAAAAAAAATATTTTCGCGCTAACCGTAGTCGGTCAAAATCGTGGTGAGACCAGCCAACTTTTGCCCCACAATTCACCGCGTTCTGTCTCTCATTCATGAATCCATAATAGCTCTCTTTAATCGTCTTTGAAAGGGTACCACATATTTTTGCATGGTAGTAAATGAGTTAAATGTTAGAAAAGGTAGTAAAAGAGATAATGTAGTAAATGAGACAAAAGTAGTAAATGAGTTAAATAGAACAAAAAGTAGTAAATGAGACGCGGTAGTAAATTAGATGTGGTAGTAAAAGAGAAAAGTAGTAAATGATCCGGTAGTAAATGAGTATTTGCCAAACTACTTTTGAAATGATACAAAACCGAATAAAAAAATATGTTTGCACGAGGCGATTTTCGATTTTTTTTGAATATCGATGGCAAATTTTACGTAGAATTCGATGGTAATGAGAACTCCTGCGCTACGGCCTTGCGTAATACCGAAAAAGCGGAAAAACTAACAAATTCGTTGAGAGTCGGGCTTTTGGATGAGAAAAAAACTTACTTAGAATCGCAGAAAGTGTCTGAAATTTGTATTACAAACATAAAATGATGTGTATTATGCAATTAAATAATAAAAAACATAGGTCATCGCTGAAATATTTTCACAAAATTTTGTGCTACTTTGACTGAAATTTTCAGGATGTTTGCACGAGCGAATTTTTGATTTTTTTTTTCAAACGATTCAGCGTGTCAAAATCTATCGATATCATTCATAAAAACGTGCTCTACGGACCTGCGTAACACCATATTTTCCGTTTTTCTCGAATCGTTTCGAAAATTCCCACCGTTTCCCGTATTTTTCTCAAAAACTGAATCATTTGAAGAAAAATGAATATTTCCATTGTGTTCTACGCAGTCGATTACATGAGAACATATAAAATTTTTGTCGATCCAATACCCAGGAGCCGCAGTACCGGACGGTAAAGGTGGCGAAGCGAATCTGTCGAGAAAAATTTCACTCGCCCCGCCCACCCGCGTTGCGGTCTCTAGTTATATAACATTGCTTTAGACAATCACTACTAAATATCTAATGGGGTTATTCACAAAACCGGAAAAAAAGGAAGAAAAATATCGATTTTTTTTCTGAAAATTTTTAAAATCGATATTTCGGTCCAAAATTTTGTGAGCGTGTACAGGAGAATTTTTTCCAATTTTTCCCGAAGTTTCAGGTCAATCGGAGCATTCTCCGATTTTTCTCGAAGTTTTTTTTCCGTTTTCTTCCTTTTTTTCGGGTTTTGTGAATAACCCCATAAATTTAGGGTACGAAAGCAGCTGGTCCGGGATTCGGCAACTCCAAATGTGGTTGGATGACGCTCAACTTTCTTTTTATTCGTGAGCTATCTTATTTATCTAATTAGGTTATTCATAAATTGCCAAAGAAATAATCGTTTCCTCGCAATATTCAATTCGAAAATTGTAAATTTTTCAAACCTTTTTGGTCCTCGCCCGGTAAAGATTGCTCCAGCCAAACGTTTTTTTTTTTCTAAAGCCGTTGCAAACAAGTGAAAGTCATGCACAAATTGCAAAATAATGGGGTTATTCAAGGGTCAGCAAAAAAATCAAAACAGAAAAAAACTCATTTTTTGCTATTTTTGCTACCCCTTGTATAACCCATAACTATTATTTTTCAGTGTATTTATGAATAACCACATACGTTTTCATTTAATTTTTCTTACATTGACCTTCATTGTTATAGGATTATTCGTGAGAATAAAAATGCTGTTTTCTAATAAACGCCCTTTTTGCATAAAAATTTTCTCACGAATGTGCCCTAATTTTCAACTCACATCTTTTCTGTATGTATAACTTCTTTCATTTTTAATTTTAATATTATATTTTTTTGAATAAATAAATGATAACTTATGTAAAACCGTGTTATATTTAATCTTCAAAGCCGAAAGAGCGTATGCAAAAAGAAAGCTAAATTAGGTGCGTTACAATACTCCTCAATTTCTGAGGCCACAGTGAGGTGGTTTCCGAGGCCTCAGTGAGGTGCTTCCTGAGGTCCCGGCGGGACAAGCGTGGCTCCCCACTTTTTTTCTCCGCCCACTTATTTGTTCGCAACGACGCGAAGACAGTGATATTTGAAGAGACGCAGGCAGAACGGTGAATGCAGATTCGCGTTTTCATGTCGCAAGTCGATTGAAAGCACAATACACTCCGTCCAATAATGATAGGACCCCCCTTGCTTTTAGACGTTCTGGCAAAACTAAGAAAGTTATTAAAAATCTGTGAATGCCATTCGATTCAGAATTCAAAATAACCCCAGGGCCCAATTTTTCATGATCCTACCATGTTCCGTCCCCGCGCACTACTAAAAAGTCACTTTTTCGACCGTCCAATAATGATAGGACCACCTGAGATTTTGGGTGGGTCGGAGATTTTTTCGAGCGGTACGGCAAGAAAAAATCTACTGGAAGACCAAGAAAAGTCACCTCCCGCGATGAACGGAACATCATTCGGGTCGTCTCCAATTCTCCAAAGAGCCTCAACGACGTTCGTGCGGAGCTCAATCTTTCTGTTTGTAAGCAGACAGTGCACAATGCAATCACAAGAAGTGGAACGATTGTTCGACAGAACATAACAAGAAATCATATGAAGAGAAGATCCCAGTTGGTGCATCACGAAACTCTGTGCTTGCTCAGAAACAATGTGGAGTGGAGCTCGGCCCATGATGAGATAATAAACAAATGACTAACTTGGAAGGGCACTTTTAAGACTATATTTTATTTTAGGATTTTTATTACTGTACCTGCACATCAGACGTTTTCCACGATCCCGATTACGGTACACAGCATACCCAAATCAAGGGTTTGGAACTCTTTAAATTGATCTCATTCAAAAAGTTGCGTTACACATGACACTAAATTACTGTCGAAACTCCATAATAGTGAACAAAATAAGATGAACAATAGTTAAAAACAGATAAAACATGAAAGTAAAAACTTATTTTAGTGAAAACCGCTCGAAAAAATTCCCGACCCACTCGAAATCTCAGGTGGTCCTATCATTATTGGACGGTCGAAAAAGTGACTTTTTAGTAGTGTGCGGGGACGAAACATGGTAGAATCATGAAAAATTAGGCCCTGGGGTTATTTTGGATTCTGAATCGAATGGCATTCACAGATTTTTTATAACTTTCTTAGTTTAGCCAGAATGTCAAAAATCAAGGGGGGTCCTATCATTATTGGACGGAGTGTAGTCACACCCCCACGATTGAAAGCACAATAGTCACACCCCCACTTGACCAACTGGACTATTGCCGGTCCGATCGGTCATTTTACATTTTATTTGCTCTGATTTTATAATTCGTACGTAACCATTATGTTGTAATTACACTTGAAAGCAAATGAATAAATTAAATTAAATTAACTATTGTTCATGTTCCAGAAACACTGCGGTACGTCGTTTCTTTTTTTACGCCAATGCATCACGAGTTCGCCGCCACAGTTTGCAAGGACCTGCTGTTTATCCGCCCCCGACCAACACACACAATCGAACCAGTTCCAACAAGCATCACGAATCGTCCTCGTAGACGCCCAAGAAGATTTCCGAACGCTGGTCCAGAGTCGTTTGGGTGCGACCACTGGCTCACAAGCAGTTATAGTCGGCGAATACATCATCAACCTCGCTCTACTGCTAAAATACCTGTAAAACAGTGTTGCACTTGCAAGATTAACTCGAGTTATAGTTTTACACTTCTTTTCAACGGAAAATAACGTATCCACGACGAGTTGCAATTAAAATTTGATTTTTCGCTTCAAAATAGGTGCACTACACTGTTGAAAATTGAGAAGTGCGGTAGAGCGAGGCTGGTGATGCATTCGCCGACTATAGCACGCTGGCTGTACGCAGTCAACTCCACTGTCGTCAGTGCCATTCCGTCACGATTCCATCAAAATTATCAGCTTAAGAAAACCGGCGTCTTCCACAACACGAACAGAAAGCGCAAACAAGTCGATTTTTTTGTTGAGAATGAAGAAGAATCTGGGCGCGGCAAGCCAGGATATCCGACTGCAGACATTCCCACGGACCGTCACTTTGTCATCCCAACCAACAAAGTCACCGCAACACACACCAAACGCGCGAGTTTAACAACCCTCTTGGATTCTCGATGATCATCACGTAACAAAATGCCTTTGGTTGACTCAACGTTCGCAGAAAGACATGTAAGAATTTCATCAATCCGCGTTCTATGTTTTCAGGAACGCCGAAGCCGATATACCGTTAAGGAAAACAACGATCCTCGCTAATTTTGTCAAATTCCGAATCCCAATGGTTACTCCACTGATTTGTTTCGACCCGGATACTCAGTTCTGTGGCTGAAAATACACTTTTTTGGTTCGCATTGGAAAAACCGCCACGCCAAATTGCTTATACGACATCAGGCTTGACTCCTATTTCATCATCATTAAGACGAAGGAAAACCATCACTGCAAGAACTTCTACGACGTCGAGGATACCATCACAAAGCACGTTTCCAAGCGCAGCTGTTTCTGCAACGAGGCATTTTGGTAACGGCCCGCAACAACCCAACAAGAAAACTTGACTGTAATGCCGTTGAATCGGTTCAAAATGCATTTACGAGAAGACTATACAGCCGTATAAAAGGGAGATACCTAACTCCAAATGACCCCGACTACTTAACAGCCCCCCCAACGTAATTCTTTTTTCAATCTATCATCTCTTCATTCAAACGATGACCACTGATGACCGAACGTTTACGCAAAAATTATCCTCTCTTTTCTCTCAAAATGTGTTATTTTCACGTGTACTCTGACCATATTTCCTGTTTTTCTTTTTTGCCACTTCGTTTTCTTGGCTTCCTCTTGTACATCTCTTCTGTATTTATTACTTTTCACGTACCGCAATGGGCGTATACAAATAAATAAATAAATAAATATGTTTCCTGAGCAAGCTGCACGTCAACATCGTCCGCTGCTACAACGCCGAAAGGAATAGTTCAGTGAGGTTTTAGTTCACTTCTCTCCGCTTCATTTTTTCACTTTGCTACTTGTTTCATCCATACCATTGTTTTTCGTTTTCACCGGCTAAAATTTTTTTTAAAATTTTTTTCCCCCAGCAACCATCCCTCTTTTATTGTAGTCTCCTACTTTTTTACAGGAATTTTGCAGTAGAGCGAGGTTGATGATGTATTCACCGACTATATTCGCTGCATATTTCTTTCCTTTTTATTTTTTAAAAAATGAAACTAATTTTTTGTAAACTATTTATTGATTTTAGGAAACGCGCAAAGGGGGGATACTGCTGTTGAGGAGCCGCAACTTTGACGTGCTAGTGAGTATTTTGCAACACATTATAATTTTAGTTTTTTTTTATAGTAAATATGACAAATTATGTGAATTACTTAATTTATTAGTGAAAAATGAAATAAAAAAATTTGAAATCGCGCCAATTTTGCAAGTGCGGCACGGTTTCGCAGAATCTTGTCAATAGAGCGCGGCTGATCATGCATTCACCGACTGTAGCAATCTTTCGGTAATCGTTCGCTAACCCCATTTTACCTGTCTGGGATCATGTTGCCCACCAGGCTTGTGCGGAAACAGTCAGTCGGAAAAGTCGGAAACGGAATTTTGTTTCCGGAAATTTTTTCGGAAAAATTCCTTTCCGACTTTCGTTTCCGAAAAAAAGGTCGGAAATTCGGAAAAGTTCGGAAATATTGTCCATTCGCGAAAAAAGCAAGTGCGCTCCACGAAACGTAGTACTACGTGGATTTCATTTTCGTCGCCAAATTTTTTCATTTCACGTGTAAATTCAACGTGAAATGAAATAATTTGACGACGAAAATGAAATCCACGTAGTACTACGTTTCATGGAGCGCACTTGCTTTTTTCGCGAATGAACAATACCAAAAATTCATTAGTTTCTTTTGTTGTTTTAATTTATTCAAGCATTTTATCATGAAACTAAAAGAATAGGAACTAAAACGCAAGCCTAGAAATACTGTTTTGTAAGTTGTCACATAGTTTCCGCCCTTTTTTCCAAATTCCAAGTAATTTTACTTTATAAAAAGTGAAAATCTAACGATTGAAATTTTGGCAAGGAAGCGGAGCCTGTTTTCAAACATCATGCAACTTCCAAGTTGACAAATTTATCAAAACATTATTATATGAACTCTGGAAATCAGTTATTATTGTTAAAAGAATGTTCCCTTCAAAGCAGTATGAACTTCGAAATTAGGCCCCGCCCCCTTTCCCAAACTTCAGCCTTTTAAATTGTTAGGTGCCAGAATAAAATAAAATTTCAAAAAAAACCATGAAGTTTACGTTATGGGGGTGAGAAGGATCAATTTCAAGTTCATGCGGCATTGGAGATGACAATTTTCTTGATAAATAATATTTATAAAACAAAAGTTGAGACCCCGCCCACTTTTTTGTATCAAAAATTTAAATCACGCTACAACTGATAGAAAACACGTTAGCTTTCGAAAATCGTTCAGTTCGAGATATGATTGCCGGAGAGCAAAAATTACCGCTTTTCAACTTTTGAAGCTTCGAAAAACCTGATTTCAAGTTAAACTAAACATTTACCATGTTTTCATACGATGATAACATACCAAATTGCTTCAAGCTTTTAAAAGCGTCAGGAAAAACCAGAAAAAAAGCAAAGCAAATGCCGAAAAAAAAAGAAGCATAACCCTAGTGATAGGTCTCGAGAATAAATCTTCAGCAATCGGCTGGTTTTTAGTCATGTTTGCCTATTTCCGAATTTCCGAGTTTTTTCGGAAATATTTCCGTCGGAAAAGCTTTTCCGAAAAATTTTTCGGAAACGTTTTCGACGGAAATCGTTTCCGAAAAATGTCGGAAATTTCGGAAATCCGGCAATGCCGATTTCCGTTTCCGCACAAGCCTGTTGCCCACCAAGATAGATCATCCGTTGCCCCCTAGTCTGGGAAAATGCCCCCCAAGATTGAGTGACCCCTCAGATCTATTCCCCCCCCCCCCCCCTCAAAGATAGCGATGCTCAATAAAAGGGAGGTGCGGCGCAACGAAGCCGGAACTTCGGAGCAGCTTTTTGAGCTTATTTTTGAAGTTCGGCAGCTTGAGTTTTAGACGCTGTTGTCAGAGATTGCTGATATTAGCCCACCAAGTTTCAGAGAATCCCAATATGGTTTGTGAAATGACTTTCCTTGTGAGTGCAAGCGGAGAAACTCTCAGAGATGAATAAAATCTTTCTTTTATTTTCGGAACCGGTGCTGATCTTGAACAAAGGAATAAACAAAACATGCGCGTGAAATGTACAAATGGCCTCAAAGTGTAGCTAACAATTTTTTACTGAGCAATTCAGAAAACATAGTGAGCTACACGAATTGTGTGAAAAAGTTGAAAAACAGACTACCCTAAACTCGTGTAGATAGGTCTGCCAATGGATAGGTCCGTCTCCAGTAAGACGCACTCTCTCGTATCTTTGGCTGCCCGTTTCTACAAGAAATTCACACTCTCTCGTTTCTCTGACCACGCTTGTTTACCAATAACAGTGTGTGGCCGACCGCTGAGAGAGAAGTGAGCGGACATGAAAACACAACACGTCAGAGAAACCAGACAAAATGAGACAGTGTGTTCCTCGCAGAAATGAAATCGGACCTATCTACACGAGTTTAGGGTAATTGAACCCATCAAAAAATCTGATACTTTGAATTTTTGAGGTGACTTTCTTACAACAAAGCGCCTCGTGTTTTGTCAATTCATTTATTTCATGATCAATTGCCTTCCAAGATCGATCTGTTCCTGATACCGGTTTCTATTCTGCAGAGTATGTAAAACCCAAGCCACAAACGATGAGAAAATTGATGCAATTAATCCACCGATAGTGACAAGGATCATCGGCACGATTTCCCTAAACCAAAAAAAAACATTTTATCAAGATTTGAATACTAGTATTTACCATGTGCTTTGATACTCCTTTTTTCCTACAAAATAGCAATGGTAAAACAAATCGGCTTGTTGAAGCTTAGTAGAAAGAACCTTTTCTTTACGAATAACCGCATACTGGAGATCTCTCAACTTTTCGAAGCTCTCTTCAACAGAGGATATTTCTCTAGATTTTCCAATAACTGTGCTCTTTAAATCAATTAGCGATTCCGCAATTCGATGAAACGGTATATTGGGGAAATGAACATTATCTAAATGAGACAATGCAAGTCCGAATGACTCCAAGTTTTGCTTCTCAAAGGAAAAATTCGATGGTAGATCTTTGATTTCTGAGAAAAATGTTTCCATCGTTTCATTGAAGTAAAAAAACCTTTCCCATTCATAATCAGTAGCCGCTCGTACTTCAGGTTGCGATGTGTTGATTTTTTTTGCCAATTCCATTCCGCTTGACAGAAATGTTTGAATGCTTTGGTGTAAATCACGTTTCCGAACAACAGCCAAAGCATGTTGAGTTAAGGCCAATTGAATAGCTATGCCAGGAGGATTCCAAACTTGTGACAGACAGTTAAATCCTTTAGGTTCAATAACTTCTGTTTTAATATTGTTTGCAGTCTTAAGCAACTTGTCAAATTTCTGTTTACCGGAAAGTAAAAAATCCGGTAGTTTTTTAACTTTTTCACGTTCTTTTTGTGTCATCGGCGACATTGATTTCAGCAAATCCGAGAAATTGTTTATATCCAATAACTGCGATTCAAATTCCTGAGGAAATTGAACTATTTTGCGCATTTTTGAATATAATTCGTCAGTGAAGAAAGTTTTGAATTCCGAACTTTGAACCAACAAATGTGATAATTCATCTGATTTGCGGTTTAATAAAAATACTTGGGAGCTTATCGACTGAATCATTGAATAGATTCTTCCGGATAATGATGAATTTTTCAGTAAATCTATTCTTTCCTGCTTATTTTTCGAACTGGTCCAAAGTTGTTTCAGCTCAAGAACTGGTTTCTTTTCTTGTGTTTCTGTTATTTCGACCAATGCTTCAAACTCAATGAAAAAGTTTTTGAAAGCTTGTGAAGAAGATAAAAGAGTTTTAAAATTGTTTAAGGTTGCACTGTTTAAATCAGCGATAGGCTTCAAATCACGTAAATAGGATTGCACAATTGTTAAAGATTTCAAAGTTGAAGTTACAGAAAACTCTTCCATATTTCTCAGATTCGTTGCGCTTCGGAAAGTTAAACTTGAATACGTGTTCCTATCCAAAGGATACCAAACTTTCTCCGCTTTGGCTATAACTTTTTTTATTTCCCGAAGTGGCGATAAAAAAGGCTTCAACTCATAAAGAGATTTTCCTCTATTTAACAATTTTTTTAGCCACTCTTTGTCAAAATCGTTAAAAAGCATTTCTATGTCTTGTGATCCACGTGGAAAGCCGATAAGATATTCTCTGTACTTAGCCTGCACTTTTGTACTAATAAGTTTAAATATGTTTTGTATTTTATGCTTGATATGTTTTATATCATATGACGCGAAAATATTTTTGATAGTTTTGCCAGATGACTGTAGACTCTTCAAACTATCTTGGAAACTTTTGGAAAAAATTTGCTCCGTCAGTTGTTGGTAATCTTCAATAAAAAGAGTAAAGGAGCTAATGTTTTCTAAAGATTCAGCAAAAATATTCAAATCATCTTCAAAAATCTTTTTAATTTTTAGCAGTTCTGTTTCATAACTCTCAAAGCTTGAAAATAATGTCTTCACATAAGAATTAATCATTTCAGTGTTTGGAACCGACAAGTTTAGCTCAGTGATAAGCTTGTCCATATCAGTTTTCATGATTTTAATTGTTGGGAAAAAATGACTGAAATTTAATGGACTATCATTAATTGGGAACTTAATTTTTTTGTATCGTGTTTCCGACAAAAACAAATCATCACGGAATGCAGGATTCACTTTTTTTCTGGCTAACAAATCAAAACTTGAACGAATTTTTTTTGCGGCTAACGAATCTAATAACTTTATAGCATGAACAACATCACGTGCATTGACTTTATTAACGGAATCAAACAATAGCTTTTCTTGGACGTCAACAGCTTCCATTAGAACGTTGTTAATGGCTCCTGGTTCATTGTAAAAATCATTAAGTAAGACGATAGCGTTCATCAATCGGGCTAGAGTTGCCGTCATGTTCTCAGCCTCTTCAAAGCCTACAATCGACTTGTTTTGCATGACCATCTTTTTGGATTCATTAAAACGCGGAGAGCCGGAAGTTGCAGTTTGCAAGGATGTAACGGTTCCAATTAGCATGAATAATAAAAAAAACAAAAGTACGTTTTTTTGTTGGATGTGCTCAATGAAATCATATCGTTTCCCCAGAACTTCATTTTTATTTTTTCGATGATTTCCAAAGCAACCACGACCTGAATTAATTATTTAAATATTGTTTTTTTTTCAATCAATTTGCATAATGAAAACACAAAACACTGCACCTTGCATTGGGAGACTCGCTTCAAATACTAGAGAAATTGGTCAATAGAGCGCGCCTGCACCACGTCTGCGTCTTGTATCTCGGCACACTCTCTCGCTGACTTTTTTTGAAAATATGTTTTTCAGAGCATTAAAATGCATTTTAAATCATCTTCTCGTTTCATTTTTGGAAAAATCCCTCTGTTAAAAGGTAGCAAATTTTTTTTAGAGTGTTTTTAAATCAAATGTTTCGAAAATTGGTCGATTCTTCCGTGCACCCTATCGATTTTTAGTTGTCCTTCTATTTTCGCAGACATTTTTTATCCGAAAATTCATATTTTCGATTTTTCCCTTTCAATTAATATTTATTTTGTCTGAAATTTACAGTTTTACGTGCCATTTAACGAAAACTAGCCTTTGGTTTGGCAAGAAACCATAATTCTACAATTGTAATGCGAAACTTACGAAAAATTGTGCGACGAGTACTTTATCTCATTTCTTTTTTTTAAGCTTAACTTGAAAACTAATATATCAATTATTTTTCTTATGTAAATCGCTAAAATCACATACAAATTCAATTTTTTTTCTTGTTCATTGTTGATTGAAGTGCCAAAACGTTTTGGAAAATTAGAAATTTTGTCGAATCCCGTATTCCAGAACGATCCTAGACTCGAAAAAAAGATTTCAACACAGAAATTCAAAACTATGGCTAAAAAATGTCGGCAAAAAATAAAGAAAAACAAAAAATTGAAAGCGTACAATTAATTCTTGGCCAATTTTGATAAACTTTGTTTTAAAAACATTCTAAAATTGTTTACTTCCATTCAACAAAGCGATTTTTAAAAAAAGGGAACGAGAAAATGCTGAAAAATGCATTTTAATGATCTGTTTCAAAAAAAAGTTAGCGAGAGAGTGTGCCGAGATAAGAGACACAGGCAGACGCGTTGCAAGTGCGCTCTATTGCCCATTTCCTCTGAATTTTGAATCTAGTCTCCCCATGCAAGGTGCAGTGCAAAACACTTTGTTCTGCAGCAGTTTTACGCAACTATTCATTATCCGTTTGTTCTCTTCTTATGTCCGCTAATTATAAAAAAAGAACAATTGATCTAAAAATAACTAAAAAGCCAAACAATAGTGCACGGCAAGCTTGTGCGGAAACGGAAATCACATTAAAAACAAACAAAGATTACAAAGTCGATCCGTTCTTCGAGTACCGATGGTACTTCGGAACGCTGCCTTAATTGTACAAGCCGAATTGCTCACTTGTGCTGGAGCGCACTTGCTGACTCTGGTCTCTCTGTTTCTAATGATATTTCTTCTCACTCCATTTATACACTTTTTTTTTTCAATTTTAAATGTTTCTCTTATTTTTCTAGCCAAAATTATTGAAAAATATTTTCGGCCCGTCAAAATGGTCAAACGCGCTCCGGTGAACTCAATGCTATGCAATTTTCATGTTGGTCTCCAAATAATTTCATTTCACGTTGAATTTATACGTGAAATGAAATTATACTCGGCGAATGCATCATCAGCCTCGCTTTACGGCACTTTTCAATTTTCAACAGTGTAGTACGCCTTTTTTAAGCGAAAAATCAAATTTTAACTGCAACTCGTTGCGGATACGTTATTTTCCGTTGAAAAAAGAAATAAAACTAGAATTCGAGTTAATTGTAACAGTCCCGGAGCACTCTTAGCTCCGCCCCCACGTCTAGGCTCCGCCCACATGTTATGGAATATGGAAAGGACCAGAGGATGGCAGTTGTGTGGCAAGTGATGTGAGCTGACGTGTGATGGAGAGGAAAGAGGAACGGTGCTGATCCTTTCTCTTACTTCTATATTGTATTTTATATTCGATCTATTGTGTTTTCAATCGACTTGCGACATGAAAAAGCAAGTCTGCATTCACCGTTCTGTCTGCGTCTCTTCAAATATCACTGTGTTCGCGTGGTCGCGCACAAATAAGTGGGCGGAGTTTCGCGTTCTCATGTCGCAAGTCGATTGCAAACACAATATCATCCTTATATATAAAATTCCGTTTGGGTCTGTAACTGAGTTTCTTGGTGTGTCTGTTTCCAAACTGTATGGCGAAAGCGAACTGGGCGCCCGAGACCAACACAAAAACTCGAACTTGCGTCGTTCGCTTGCAGGGCAAGCGCATAACCGCCTGCGCCACAGGGCACACGCAAGAAATGAATAAAAAATAAATTTAAAAGAAAGTGAAGAAAAAATAATTTTTAGAAATGAAAAGAAATCAAAAGTAGTTATATATTACTTACAAGGGAATGGTCCAAACTTAACTTCGCGTTTTGAAATGAAACCTATATAGGGGGAAAGAGCACTTGATGGGGAGCTCAAATCACTTTTCAATTTTTGCAATAAACTATTCGGAGCCGAGCAAATGAGCTCCAAAGTTTTAATTTTCACGTGCGAATTTATCACCGCAGTTGAGAGTCATTTTCAACAGTGGCCGGGTGGCCGAGTGGTTGGTGCAAGAGAATAGTAAATGGAGGATACGGGTTCAATCCCCGCGCTAAAAAATTTTTTTATTTTGATTTTTGCGTTTACTTTTCCAGGTCCTAGAACTTTTTTGACCAATTTTTTTTTTCAATGTTTTGTGTTTAATACGTATTGTCCATTCGCGAAGAAAGCAAGTGCGCTCCACAAAACTTAGTACTTCGTGGATTTCATTTTCGTCGCCAAATTATTTCATTTCACGTGTAAATTCAACATGAAATGAAATAATTTGGCGATGAAAATGAAATCCACGAAGTACTAAGTTTTGTGGAGCGCACTTGCTTTTTTCGCGAATGAACAATAGTAACAGTTAACAAATAAGAACAAAAATGCTAATCAACAATTATGAAATGGGAAAAACAAATAGTGTTGGTGCATCTCGCACACTTGATGAACGCATTATCGGTACATCTCGTCTGGAAGCAATCATCTGCGCCAACTTGTCCGAAACGGAACTCCGAAGGTGTCAAGAACGGTAAGCTCGTGTCCATTTTGCACGCTTTTTTTTCAAGAGATTGGTTTTTTGTCGGGAAATAGGGGGAGGAAATCCGAGTTCGAAATCAAAAGCTTCTTGGATAATAACGATAAAACACTTGCCACATGAAGTGCCATCTCTAGTTAAAACGAAATAAAAACAAAACACAAACACAAACATACAATCGTCACCATACGTTGAAAAGAGGTTGGCAATGCGAAAAAATATGGTTTAAAAAAAGTTCTAGGACCTGGAAAAGTGAACGCAAAAATCAAAATACAAAAATTTTTTACCGCGAGGGATTGAACCCGCATCCTCCATTTACTATTCTCTTGCACCAACCACTCGGCCACCAGGCCACTGTTGAAAATGACTCTCAATTGCGGTGATAAATTCGCACGTGAAAATTAAAACTTTGGAGCTCATTTGCTCGGCTCCGAATAGTTTATTGCAAAAATTGAAAAGTGATTTGAGCTCCCCATGAAGTGCTCTTTCCCCCTATATAGGTTTTATTTCGAAACGCCAAGTTAAGTTTGGACCATTCCCTTGTTAATCATTTAATAAACTAATATACTGTGCGCGTCATAATTATAAGACACCCCCTATTTTGGGGGTTTTGGGGAAACTAGAAGTTTTTATGAAACGGCATGTGGTGGATCTTTTTAAGCGTCTAAAATAACCCGGAAACCCAAATTTTCATGTACCTACCACAAAAATTACGACTACAGTACCAAAAAGTCGAAAAATCAGCTGCGTCATAATTATAAGACACCCCCAAAAAATGATGAATTTTTCCAACTTTTTTCAACCTTTTTAAACTTTTATCTTTTTTTTGCCGGTTTTATTGTTTTTCATCACTTTTTAAAGGCATTTTCTTCTTTTTTTACCAATACTTGTGTCCTATTTGACCATTCTTTTCAAGTTTCATACATTTTTGAGTTTGACTTCAGAATATTTCATGTAGGATGATCAGAAAACTGTTAATTAAAAGGAAAATTAACCAAAACGTCAAAGAAAATTAGAGAAAACAACAGAAATTTAATAAGAAATAGGTTCTTTAAACTTCTGCATCACTTGGAATAGTCTGTTGTTCCTGCTATTAGTAAGACTCTCGAGGTATGATGGTTGGATCTTGTCCCACCCGGCATCTTTGAGCTCTGCTACAGTTTGAAACTGCTTTCCGTGACGATAAACTGCCCGGGCAAAAAGTCCCCAGACATTCTCTATGGGGTTGAGGTCTCGTGAGTTGGCTGGTCAAGCAAGGACTTTGATCTTCTTCGTGGAAAACCAGTTCATTGTCGATGAGCTTTTGTGGATTGCCGCATTATCTTTTTAAAACATATGGGTCTTCTTGCGGTTTCCACGGTTGAAGAAGAAGACTATTCTTTTCTGGAGAGTGTCCTGGTAGTCCATGGAGTTCATCTTACAAGTCACAAATTCTAAGAAAACGAGTGTTGGAAACTCATCTCACGACAGATCGCTCATCTCTATCAGTGAGGATTCTTGGACGTCCAGTGGATTTTGCTGAGCCTTGAGCCATTGTATCTCGAACTTAGTTTCTTACACAGCATCGTAAACGGGTGATTCTTCTTCTCATCTGCAAAGTAGTGAATCCAAGTTGAATCATAATGTCCAGTTGAGCTTGCTTTTCTGAAGAGAGAGCAGAGGCGAGTCCCATAATGATTGAAATGAGGTGAATGAATGTAACTCATGGCCTAAATCATAATCATCATAATTTTAGCTGGCCTAAACGTTTTGTCATATGTTCTGCACATCTTAGAATCACTGTAGTCAACCAAAATCCTTGAAGGAGATGTGACGGTGAAAAAGTTGGTAAACTTGAAAGAAAGTGGCCAAATATGCCACAATTATTGGTAAAAATTATGAAAATAACTTCAAAAGGAATAAAAAACCGTAAAACCGGCAAAAAAATTGATAAAAGTTTGAAAAGGCTGAAAAAAGTTGAAAAATTCACCTTTTTTTTTTTGGGTGTCTTATAATTATGACGCGGCTGATTTTTCGACTTTTTGATACTGTAGTCGTAATTTTTGTGGTATTGTGAAAACAAAAAAATTGCAACGCGGTGTTTGCGTACTTTTAAAATTCAAATGAAAATGGGAACAAATCTCTTCATTTTCCATGCTATTTCTCTCATTGCCGTTTGAATTTCAAAAGTACGCAAACACTGCGTTGCTATTTTTTTGTTTTCACAATAGGTACATGAAAATTTGGGTTTACGGGTTATTTTGGACGCTGAAAAAGATCCACCACATGCCGTATCATAAAAACTTCTAGTTTCCCCCAAACCCAGAAAATAGGGGGGTGTCTTATAATTATGACGCGCACTGTACTTACAAGGAAGGTCAGTTTACCCTCCGGTTGAGAATTTTCTTAAAATTTAGGAGGGGGTAGTTTCGAACACGGGGAATCCATTTTTCATAATCCCAACCTGCGCATTTTCCATATAATGGAGAAAGAACGTCTGGAAGTTTGGAAGCTGAAATTAACACATGAAATCCATGGTTTAACAATGAAACGTGAGTAGGATTTTCAACGCGAAGGTCACTGACTTTGTTTACCGTTGATTTCATCGGTTCGGTGGTTCAGTGGTTGGGTGTTCAATTGGTAATGGGAAGGTGCTGGGTTCGGTCCCCGCGTCGTTGGAAACTGTTTTGTAATTTTTGACAAGATTCCAGATGACGTGATTGAAGCTTTTGAACTTTATCAAAACGTTTTTAACAACATCGCCGGGCTTTGAGGCACTTCAAGAACTATTCAGCAAATTTTCGAGAAAAATTTTTTTTTGTGAAAATTCGAAATCTGCATCACCAATTGGGTGACAATTTTTGAAATCCAAATTTTTTTAAACTTTCTTTTTAAATGTACTGCTTACTCTCGTACAAAAATACGACACACATAAAAGTTTATATCTACAGTTACATACAACCTAACTTTGAAAAATTACATCATAACCCACTGCCTCCAAAAGTGGGAAAGTGCAGAAGGTTGGCGCACTTTGCGTGCGCCGATGAGCGCTCATTTTCAACTGAAAATGTGGTTTCCTTAAATTTTTTCTACAAGTAGCAGTAAAGTTTTGTAGCAGTAAAGTTTTTGGTTGTTTTTAGATTCAACTTTTGTTTAAATAGGTATTTTCGATAATTTACGAGCTCGCTCGATAAAATCGGTGGAGAAATGAGGACGAAATACAAAAAGCTGTAATTTCTGAAGGAAAATCAAATTTTTTCAAAATTTCTGCCGAATGACTGAATATTGCCTTATTTTTCGATTCAAGTTTTGTAGACATGACCGAGACAAACATTTTAAGCGAAGAACCGATCGGAAACGTTCAAAATGGGCGGGGAAATATAAATTTGAAATTGCAGAAAATTCCTCTTCTGGCATAGAATTTCTGAATTTCTGATATAATATGTGGTTTTTTTGTTTCTTTTGTACTTTGTGACGGTACATTCAATTAAAAATTTAAACATTTCACAGAAATATAGCTTCAGCGCCTCAGAAAGAGGTAAAATCCGGCGTTTTTTAAATTTCCATCTAACTGAGTGTAGAGAACATATAATATGTGTTCAACGTTTCAAAAAATAGCTTTAATTATTTTATGTCGATGTTATACATTTTTTCTTCAAAAAACCAATTTTCTTCACGTTTTTTCATTATATTCAAAAGGTGCAATAATTCTCGGAGTGGTACGATGCAATTGCGCTCTACCTGCACGCATTAGAGATTAGAGACGCAGAGGCGTTGTGCTAAATTCTGTGTCTCTGCGTCTGCAAACGCAAAGTGCGCCAGTCAATGTTGTTTTGCGCTTTCCCGCTTTTGGAGGCAGTGTAACCTGCAGTTAAATGTTCTGTGCAAAATATGAAATATCGCTTGCTTACGGCTTATTGAAGAAAATTTTGAAAACCAGTTCTGTGTCGTTGTCTGAATTCTTCTTGTTCAAGTTTATATCGAGTATTTTATGGAAAAAAATTGAAAAATTTTGGATTTCGAAAATTGTCACCCAATTGGTGATGCAGATTTCGAATTTTCACAAAAAAAAAATTTTCTCGAAAATTTGCTGAATAGTTCTTGAAGTGCCTCAAAGCCCGGCGATGTTGTTAAAAACGTCTTGAAAGTGTTCAAAAGCTTCAATCACGTCATCTGGAATCTTTTCAAAAATTAAAAAAAAGTTTCCAACGGCGCGGGGACCGAACCCAGCACCTTCCCATTACAAATTGAACACCCAACCACTGAACCACCAAACCGATGAAAACAACGGGAGACCAAGGCCGTGACCTTCGCGTTGAAAATCCTACTCACGTTTCACTGTTAAACCATAGATTTCATGTGTTAATTTCAGCTTCCAAACTTCCAGACGTTCGTTCTCCATTTTATGGAAAATGCGCAGGTTGGGACTATGAAAAATGGATTCTCCGTGTTCGAAACTACCCCCTCCAATATTTTAAGAAAATTCTCAACCGGAGGGTAAACTGACCTTCCTTGTCAGAGCAAAAAATTCTTGGCGTGCTACGAGCCCATGCACGGCCTCCCAGACTCCCAACGCGCCAACCAATCACTGACGTATTTCTGGTGTTGGCGCACAACTCGACGGTGCGTCTTTGAGCGCTCTGATGTTCTTGTGTGCGATTTTCTCGTGAAATAATAAGTTTTAAACAATAATTATATGCGGAGATAATGTAGAGAAACGTTTGAAAGAGCAAAAATTGAGGAAAAGCATCGAAAAACTCACAAAATCACCGATTTAATTGGAAATTAGCCATTCCGGCGAGAAACAATTAAAATTTTCATTGAAATCAGCTATTTTCGAGCAAAAAATAACACAACTTCAAAACAAATCACCGTGATTTGATTTGAACCAGAAAAAAAAACCCAGAAAAATGAAGTTGAACTTTTTTTTTAATTTCGAAAAATGGAAACATATTTTTTGGCGAAAATTATGCAATATGTGACTGATTATGACAAAAATTAATGAATTTGGTCTGGACAAATCATTTTTACATAGAAAAAAAAATTTGGCAGACGAAATGAAAATAACGAAGTACGGAGTTCAATTGAATTCATTGAAGCGCGTTTGACCGTCGCGTCGCTCCGGGCCGAAAATACAAAGACGAAAAACGGACAAAATATAGGCAAATTCATAAGAAAACAGTCTTTTTCATTTAATTAATAACTTCAAACTGTATCTCCTTCTCCTACAGGAGTTCAAATTCTTAATTTTAACGCTTATTCGAAAGGTTTCACACTCCTTTTTATTTCGCCGAGAATTTTATGGATAAAAAATTATGGGAAAGACAAAATATTTGACGATAAGTAAATGTTCAGTACTAAATTAAAAACAAATTTGAAAAAACGAAAGTTCGCGCCAAAAGAAGCGGAGCGAGCTCAGTGGAGCGCGATTGCATTGCCTGGAGTCCTGGGAGGCCGTGCCATGTCGGAGGACGTGTGCAGCACGCTGTTCCTCATCACCAAACAATCTTTATCAGATATGTCGTTACTCATAGCACCAGTGCTAGTCAATAATAAGAATTTCAGAATTTTGGTCACAAATACATCCGATAGTGACATTTTTCTACAGAAGAACACAAAAGCGGCAGAAGCCGTCGAGGTATTCGAGAAACCCAGCAAAACAATTATTTTTTGACAACAGGGAACGT
This sequence comes from Caenorhabditis japonica, assembly GCA_963572235.1. Classification (NCBI taxonomy): domain Eukaryota; kingdom Metazoa; phylum Nematoda; class Chromadorea; order Rhabditida; family Rhabditidae; genus Caenorhabditis; species Caenorhabditis japonica. The sequence goes on from OY754344.1 coordinate 16,410,306, forward strand.
CGATATCGACACAAGACCATCCTTTACTTTCTTCCAAAACACGCGAACGCGCGCAAAAACTAAATTTATCTGGGCCCGCAGCAAAACAAAGATCCGCCAACAATTTTTCACAAACCGCACTCTAACCGCAATCACTCTATAAATACTGCTGAACGGACGTCACCAAGATTTTTTATCACTTCTACCCCACCTTTTTTTTTCTGCTCTCATTCTTGATCTGTTTCTACCCAACTCCTTATTGCTCTCATTATTTCCCTGCACATATACTCGGCGAATGCATCATCAGCCTCGCTCTACGGCACTTTTCAATTTTCAACAGTGTAGTGCGCCTGTTTTGAAGCGAAAAATCAAATTTTAACTGCAACTCGTCGTGGATACGTCATTTTCCGTTGAAAAGAAGTATAAACACTAGAATTCAAGTTAATCTTGCAAGTGCAACACTATTTTACAGGCATTTTGCAGTAGAGCGAGGTTGACGATGTATTCGCCGACTATACCTTTAATGCACCTGTGTACACAATATCAACACGTCACATTGGCGTAAATAAATAAATAAATAAATAATATGTTCAGAAAATCAGAAGCAAGTCCTTTTAAAAATTTTCGCAGAATTTCACGATGTCTTTTCAAAAAACGCATACGATTTGGGTAGCTCCAAAACTGACCCGGTTTACATTTACACCAACACAGAAATCCCAGTAAGAGGCAGACCCTACAGAGTCCCAGTAAAATATCAAGCAGAACTTCAGAAGCACATAAATGGTCTTCTCCTCTCAGAAAGAATCACAAAATCCAACACACCGTGGATTAGCCCAATAGTTTTAGTTCCCAAGAAAAACGGTTCACTCAGAGTGTGCTTAGATTTTAGAAAACTCAACGAAGTTACAGTTCCAGATAATTTCCCGCTCCCAAGAATTGACTCTATCATCAGGAAAGTAGGAGGTTCAAAGTTTTTCTCGTCATTGGATATGGCAAATGGCTACTTGCAACTGAAATTGGACGACGAATCGTCGTATAAATGTGGCCTCGTGACGGAAGACAAAGTCTACGCATACACTCATCTGCCTTTCGGTCTCAAATCGGCAGCATCATATTTTCAACGAGCGCTACGCACAGTTCTGGCCGGCATGGAGACGGATGTCATGGTATACATAGACGATGTTCTTATTTTCAGCAAGACATTCGAATCCCATGTGGCCACACTCCGGAAAGTACTCTCACGTTTCCGAGCATACAACTTAACAGCGTCTCCAGCAAAATGCGAATTCGTGAAGAAATCAATCGTTTTCCTTGGACACGAAATCAACGAGGCGACATACTCCCCAAACGAAGCAAACCTCAACACCATCAAGCAACTTCCGGTGCCGACAGACCCCAAGGCAAATACTCTTTTACTACCGGATCTTTTACTACGTTTCTCTTTTACTACCAAATCTCATTTACTACCGCGTCTCTTTTACTACTTTTTTTTCTATTTCACTCTTTTACTACTTTTGTCTCTTTTACTACATGACCTCTTTACTACTTTTTACCAAATTTTACTCTTCTACTACCTTTTGTCTCTTTTACTACATGACCTCTTTCACTACCTTTTTTTCATTTTACTCTTTTATTACTTTATGTTATAATGGATTCGTGGCGGAGTGACATTTCACGTGAAACTAAACGAAAAATCTCTTAATTTTTCAGTTATTTCTTCATTTTTTCGAATAAAAACGTGAAAAAAATTGTCATCTCGCTACGAATCCTGCATATTACCTTTAACTTTGGTCTCCAAATTATTTAATTTCACGTTGAATTTATACTTGAAATGAAATAATTTGAAAACCTAACTACTAAAAATCGAATATCTTTGAGTTCAGCGGAGCGCGTTTGACCATTTCGGCCCGCCGACAATAGTAAATAAAGAGAAATTTTCCTATTTGCGTTTGACTTTTAAAAGTACGCAAACAACGCTTTGCAATTTTTTTGTTCTCATAATAATTCATAGAACTGAATCTTGCCCGTGAACACATACAACAATTGGTATCTGGAAAGTAGTTTAAAAATATTATTTTTTTCAATTAATAAAAGTAAAATTGAAATAGCAAAAAAAACAACAATTTAAAGCAACAAATAGCAATACACTCTGTACAGGGCAAAGCGAATGCGCTCTATTCTTGAATAAAGATTGGGAGTGCACTCATGGAATTTACAATGGAGTTAAATGTAGCAGTGTTGCACGGAAATAGCATTTGAAAAATGCGAAAAGCGGGAACATTGAAGTGAAATTTCTAAAACGGACGTCGGAATTAAATACATTTTTTATACGGAAGTCGGAAACTGGAAGTCGAAAGTGAAATAATTGCCGGAAGTCTTTGTTGAAAATCGGAAGTACTGGCATCTCGGATATCGCGTGCTACCTTTGCACCAAGATTCTGCAATGTCTGCCCCGGTGTTGGGGGAACATTGCAGAAGATCGGCACTATTTTTGCATAGCGTCTGTGCAAAAATCGCACCGATGCTATGCAATTATTGTGCGCTTTTCTGAATCCTTGCATTGCTCACTCTTATTTTACAGTTATGTATTGATTGAAAATTTATATTTATTTTTTCAAATAGGGAAAACAGAAATTAACAAAGTAGTGAAAAATGGGAAACAATTAAAACTAAAAATTTAATTTATTACAAGCCTGCAGCTTGTGGCGACTAAGTCGCCTTCGTCAAATATTTATTTGTTTTTATTGATGGTAATGGCAATCATTTCTTTTCTCTATTTCTTTCAAGTTCTCGTGACCCTTGTGGTATAGTGGTTAGCACGTTTGAACGTCAATCGTAAGATCGCGAGATCGAGTTTTGTCGACTGCAAACTCGTGTGTGTGAGACACACAAACAAACACACAGACTAATCTAAAATTTTCTATATAAGAAAGATAAGATGTTTGGCGTTGTTGCCGTAGTCGATGTCACAATTTGATGGATTTCCGACTTACGACTTCAGCTCATTTTTGAATTCCGACTTCCGTGGAAAAATATTCATTTCCTACTTCTGTTTTAGAGAATTTCACTTCCATGCAACTCTGGTCTGTGGCCATCCTCGACGAATCTGGAATTTTTTTTTGAATAAGAATTGACTCGAGTTGTGAAACGTGGAGAGGAGTTAATAAAAGCAATCGGAATATGCATCCTATGAAATATTCGCCACGGCGGGGGTTGTGGATTTCGGTGGGGGAGTTTGCTATGTATTAAAACTAAAAATTGGCTGGTCTTACCAAAATTTGGAGCCGATACGATAAGTGCAAAAATAATTTTTCCTCGTTTTCAAAAGCGTTTTCAAGTGAGTGGCGACATCAACACGTGAAACTCCGCTAACTTTTTTCACGCGAGCATGACTAGCCAACTATTCGGCCAATTACCGAAAAGTGTCTCTCCGTGGCAAATACATAACATAAAAATAATTAAGCTGACGCAGATTTCTAAATTAATAATCCAATAATAAACAAAACAATCAGAAACTAAAAAAATAAATCTCACCGCATACTGGACATGCTATACAGAAAAAATGTTGCAAATTTCGCGCAGATGGTTCTGTGTCCACCACGAAAATAGTGTAGACGCAGACTGCGATGGAACGCGCTCTGCTTGAAAGTTGGTGCAAACTTTGCAGGAAATCTGTACAATGTTTGCCATAGTGTCATAGTGTTTGCAACGGTCTAGTGTTTGCAAACCATAGTGTCATAGTGTTTGCAACGGTCTAAATACCGGTGCTAAGTGCTAAAACCGCTCATTTTTTGTCCAAACTTTGCACGGTGTTAAGAATTCGCACAATGTTTGCAGGGAATTTGCACAATGTTTGAAATTGCCTCAAAGTTGGTGCAAAGGTAACACGCGATAGCCGAGATAGGCGAAGCTGCCGTTTGCATTGGGCTATCGCCCAAACGTCTGTCCATTAGCTGCCAAAATTTATGTGAGCTAACATTAGTATTTCCCATCATCTGTAAAATTGTAAATTTATTCGTGGGTCAAAGCCACCATCGAATATCGACGCTCAATGTGCACGTTAAACCAAATTTCTCATTGGAGCGTGTTTGCCATGCGTCTCGGTCTTTTTGGTTCATTTCGACTACACTTGCGACATGAGCACGCGAGACTCCGCCCACTTTTTTTGTGCGCGACCACGCGAACTCAGTGATATTTGAAGAGACGCAAACAGGTAGCGCACAAATAAGTGGGCGGAGTCTCGCGTTCTCATGTCGAAAGTCGATTGAAAACTCAGTAAATTCAGGAAAACGCGTTTGACCGTCGTGTCGGGTCAACAATATTCCTTATATAGAAAATTTTAAATTATGGTCCTATTCAGCAGAGGAAAAAAAATAAGTTCTTCGTGGTTTTTTCCTTATGAAGAATTGAGAAAAAAAGACAAAAAACTACAGTAGTCGAAGGTTTTTTGACGTAAACAACTTGTCGTGTCGAGACCGGCCGAAGTGATAATCGGATGCGCCTTTAAATTTCAACCGAATTCCCATTAAAAATTAAAGGCGCATTGCATTTTTCAATGCCTGGTCTCGACGCGATGGGTTTTTTTCCTGGAAAACAACCTGCATAGGGAAAAAAACCGCGAAAATCGGTTATTTCCTGCGCTGAATAGGTCCATTAGTCTGTGTGTTCGTTTGTGTGTCTCGCACAATCGGGTTTGCATTCCACAAACCTCGATTCCGCGACCTTCCGATTAAAGTTCAAACATTTTAATCACTTCGCCACAAAGGGTCACGAGAACTCGAGAGAGTTAGGAAAATTAAATGATTATTGTCGGCCCGCCAAAATGGTCAAACGCGCTCCGTTGAACTTAACTATATGAGAATTTCATTTTGGTCACCAAATTATTTCATTTCACGTTTAATTTATACGTGAACTGAAATAATTTGGTGACCAAAATGAAAATCGCATAGCGTTGAGTTAAACGGAGCGAGTTTGACCATTTTGACGGGCCGACAATACCATTATTATGGACCTATTCACAAAACCGGAAAAAAAAGGAAGAAAACGGAAAACAAAATTGCGGGAAAAATGGGAGAATGCTCCGATTGACTTGAAATTTTGGGAAATATTGGAAAAAATTCTCCCCTCAAAAAATTTTGGATCAAAATATCTATTTTTTTCCGAAAATTTTTAAAATCGATATATTGGTCCAAAATATCGACTTAAACGACATGTAGTCGCCAGAAGCCACAGGCTTGTATATATTTAATGCATTGAAAACAATATTTATTGCAATTTGTTCTGTATTCATTGCTTGTAAACAAACACTGCGTTGCAATTTTTTTGTTTTCACAATATGGCGGATTTTTTCCTTCCGAAATTCAAATTGAGAAATGAGCAGTTCGTATTTTCTGGAATGCAAGGAATAACAAGGCCGACGGCAAAATACCTATTTTCTACGTGGGGAATTGAGAGACGCGAGACGAAATGCGCGAAATTCCGCTGTTGCGTTTTCGAGCGGTGAAACTTTCAGATATCAATAACAAGCCTGATCTGGCGCCCAGGCTTGTGCGGAAACGGAAATCGGCATTGCCGGATTTCCGAAATTTCCGACATTTTTCGGAAACGATTTCCGTCGAAAACGTTTCCGAAAAAATTTTCGGAAAAGCTTTTCCGACGGAAATATTTCCGAGAAAACTCGGAAATTCGGAAATAGGCAAAAATGACTAAAAACCGGCCCATTGGTGAAAAGTTCGAGACCTATCACGAGGGTTCTTCCAATTTTTCGGCATTGTTGAGAATCAGTAATTTTGCTCTCTGGCTATCGTCACTGGAATAGAACGATAATTCTTGAAAACCAATCATTACGTAAATTTCATTCTTTTTTTTTTATTTTTCTTTATTCTGGCACCTGAAAATTTAAAAGCCTGAAGTTTAGGAAAAGGAGCGGAGCCTAATTTTGAAGTTCAGGAGGGGAAATTTTTTTTAAACAATAATAACTGATTTCCAGAGTTCATCTAATAATTTTTCGATAAGTTTGTCACCTCGGAAGCCGCGTGATGTTTGAAATTAGGCTCCGCTTACTTGCCAAAATTTCAATCGTTAGATTTTCACTTTTAGAGAAGTAAAGTCACGTGAAATTTGGAAAAAGGACGGAAACCATTTTTAATGTTCACGTGGTTTGCGAGGTGACAAGTTTTAAAAACCAGCAATACTATACTAGTCTTATGTTTTAGTTTCTAATCTTTTGTTTCATGATAAAATGATTGATTAAATTAAAACAAAAAAAAACAATTGAATTTTTAGTATTTCCGAATTTTTCCGAATTTCCGAACTTTTTTTCGGAAACGAAAGTCGGAAAGGAATTTTTCCGAATAATTTTTCGGAAACAAAATTCCGTTTCCGACTTTTCCGACTAACCGTTTCCGCACAAGCCTGCTGGCGCCTATCGGCGCAGTGACGGAAAAAAAATAGTTAAACGTGAAAACCGATTGAACTTGACCCTGACTCTTCAAAGCGAACAGACAAATTTGAATAGCGTAATATATATAAGAAAGATAATGGAATTGTTCTTAACGTTTTTTGCATAAACAAGCCCATACTTTTTGATTTGTTTTCTATACATTTATCATTCGACATTTGAATATGTCAAACTTCGTTCGCTGTTCTCTAGTTTTGACGTCCACTTGGGAACAAGAATACCGTATTTACTCTGTTTTCACGGTATGCCGACTTGTTTTTCGACCCTCCGAATTGGATGCCGGGCAATGAAAGTACGAAACAAAAACTTCTAAAATGTTTCAACGAAGAAATAGCAAAAATCTGAATTCAAGGCAATAGGTGGGAAAAAATGGTTCTGAAGAGTTTAGAAAACAAGAGAAATTAGAGTGTCGGGAAATTAGAGGTCTCGAGTAATTTGAAGTGCCCGGCAATCAGAGTTAATACGGTGAGTAGATTAGGCGGTCAAAAGTACCATAAAAAATCCAAAAAATAATAGGCTTGTCCCGTAATCCATTTTAAACGCGAAGCTGCAATCATCACGTGCCAATTTGAATAAAACGACTATAATGAACTACTAATGTTGATTTTTCTTTTAAGAATTGAAAATTTTTTAAAATAAAATGAAAATCAATAATATCGGTCACGGCGCTAATTATGAGACATTTTAAGTAGTCATTTATTGCGTTTTGGGTTCGGAAAATTCAAATATTAATAAGAACATCAAAAATATCTAAACTTAAAAAAATATTCGGCTGTCATTTCCATAATGTATTAGCATTTGATACACAGCCAAGTTTTTTTTTTCAATTTATGACGTATTGCACTGGAAATCCATCGTGCGTCGTTTCATAATGCATTAGCGAAACCACAGGTACCAACAGACTTTCGACCTATAAGTATTACATCCCAAATATGTAGAATATACGAAAGATGCATACTGTCAAAGCTTTTGCCATTCCTAGATAAAATACGATTCTGGAACAACAACCAACATGGGTTTAGGCCTAAGCGATCAACTGTGAGTTGCATGCTCGAATCCCTAAATGACTGGACCAATAGCATAGAAAGGGGAAGTCAAGTAGACGTAATTTATTTCGACTATGCTAAAGCTTTTGACAGAGTACCCCACGATCTTCTCTTAGACAAACTAGTCTCAATCAAACTCAATGGAAATCTTTTAAAATGGTTAGCATCCTACCTTAGCAACAGGACATTCACAGTGAAAGTAACTAAAAATCAGTCCTCAACTAAAATGGCCCAGTGCGGCGTACCTCAGGGAGCAGTTCTATCACCGATCCTCTTTGGGATATACGTCAATGAAATTCCCAGTAAACTCCCAATGGGAGTTCACTGCAAGCAGTTTGCCGACGACATAAAACTATACTCAGAGATCCCTAAAGACTCCGACCCACAAAACAATAAACTACAACAAGCCATTGATGCCATCTGCCAATGGTCAGAAACCAAAAAACTCGCGCTGAACAATAGCAAAACTATTTTGATCTCATTAGGAAAAACCACAAAAAACTGCGACTATGTAATCAATGGTTCACCCATCGGTAGAAAACAACTAACTAGGGATTTAGGGTTTATGATTTCCCCGAAATTAGACTTCTCCGAGCATTGGCACAAAGCCACAAACCAAGCAAAATACGCCTTATCACTCATATTCAAAAAATACTGTAGCGACAACAGCAGACTACTCACTCTGCTATACAAAATCTTTATCAGACCCATCCTCGAATACGGTACAGTAATAAGCAACCCACACAAAAAATCTGATATCAAATCTGTCGAATCTGTCCAAAATGCTTTCACCAGAAGGCTATACAGCCGACAAAAAGGCAGATATATAAGAGCTGATGATCCCGAATATCTTTCGGCGCCCGAAAGAAATTCACTCTACGGCCTCTCATCACTAGAAAACAGGAGAAAGTATTTTGACAGGAAATTTCTGACTAAGATGATAGCAGGAAACGTTGATATCGACACAAGACCATTCTTTACTTTCTTTCAAAACACGCGAACGCGCGCAAAAACCAAATTTATTTGGGCCCGCAGCAAAACAAAGATCCGCCAAGAATTTTTCACAAACCGCACGCTAACCGCAATCACTCTATAACTACTGCTGAACGGACGTCACCAAGATCCTTTATCACTTCTACCCCACCTTTTTTTTTCTGCTTTCATTCCTGATCTGTTTCTACCCAACTCCTTATTGCTCTCATTATTTCCCTGCACATACCTTTAATGTATCTGTGTACACAATATCAACACGTCACATTGGCGTAAATAAATAAATAAATAAATAAATTAGCATTTGATACTCAGCCGAGTTTTTTTTTCAATTTATGACGTACTACACGTGGTAAATTAATTATTTCCCGTTTTTTTTTTTAAATTAAAGTATTATTTTACTTAATATTAAAAAAAATGTTATTACATTTTTTCCAGAATTGGAAAAAATGTAATAGCAAATCATTTGATGCGGGCCAAGAAGAAGTTTTTCAATTCCATTTTTTTAAGATTAAAAAAATACAAATTTTTTAAAGTAAAGAAATATAATCTAGAAAATCAAAAACATAATATATTGTTTTTTTTTGACTGTCGGGCTAAGAATGTCGATCTCGCGCGTTGTCGATGATCTAAAATTTTTCATTTCCATTCCATTTCTAGAATTTTCCAAGTTTTGTCATTTATTTTTTGATTAAAAATATATATTTTCCCTCGAAAATAACTCAACACTTCTTCCGTCATCTGTTTCGCGCGAAATCAATGTTTGACCAATATTAACTAAATTCTTAGTCACACCATGACGCAAAAATGGCTCACTGCCTCCGAATGGGAACAAGTGATCGCGAACCATCTGTAAGTGAATGTTTTTTTTTCCCCAGAACAAAACTAAATTTACAGGTACACTGAAGTTGATCAAATAGGCATTCGAGAATTGAAATACTTGCATGACGAGAGAAAAATGACTGTCAGAGTTCCAAGTTGTAGCAATTCAAAAATGCCATTTGACTACCTGATATGGAGCAAAACGTCAAAAAAAAACCATGAGAAACACCAACCACGATATGTTAAGCTCAACATATTTGATTCGCCTGTCAATTCAATTCGCTGTGTTGAATTCCAAAATCAGGCGGTTACCAAGAACGTGAGGAATTTTTAAATGTGTATTTGTCAGTTAATTAATTGTTGTTTTTAGATTGTTCCGTTCAAGGAGTTCATCTATGTACACTATACTGTGAATAACAACATGTTCACGGTCCCGGATCCAAAAAGTCGAAAAAGACGTCTTGAAGGTTATTATTAGTTATTAGATTGTCCTTAGTTTTAATTTTCAGACCACGAGATTTTTCAACTCAAAAACTTTGTTCTCCCCAATCGATCCGTGGTAGGCGCAAAGAGATTCGCGGAGACTCAAGGCATTGAAGTCACCACGAAGCAGGTTAGTGGGATTTTTTATTTTTTACTATTGTTCAAAAAAAATTCCGTATTCCGTTTCCGCCTTTTTAGCCGCTTCCGTTTCCGTTTCCGTATTTTTTTTTTCGAAATTCACAGAAAATTTGTTATACTAAAACATGAAACAATTTGCTTCTCTTTCGAATAGATTCCTGATTTTTCCGCTTGCAAGTACAAGTGGGATAATTATAATAAGACCCCCCCCCCCATGACATACCAATAAAACACCACCAAGAAAAGGGTAAGTCCCCCGACCGACAGTGCAAAATATTGATATGATGGGGCGACTATATTGATATTGTGGGAAGGGGGGCTGTTTTGATACAGCGGGGAACTATTTTGATATGAGAGGAAATGTTTTGATTTAAAGGGGACTATTGTGCTTGTATTCTCGTATACCAGAATAGGCCCCCAGATAGTACAATTTTCGGGTTTTGAAACCCAAAGTTTGCCAAATACTGGCCACCAGACAAAAACCGAGTCGTTCGTGAACGCATAACAACAGTTAAATTACAGATACAGAATCTCATTCGAGGTTCAAAAAGTGCAGTTATTGGACGAACCGGACCACGTTCTACAACGACAATGCCCATTCTTCAGGAAATCCAAGCCAAACACCAAGGAAAAATGAACTACACAATTGGTTAGTAATTTCTATATTCGGACCATATTGCTTACGACAGACATGTCGCGGGCCGGGCCGGATCGGGTCAATGGTGAAGTTTTGTCGGCCCGACCCGCCCGGAAAATTTTATAATACGTGAATTGAAGAGAAAATGCCTGTTTAAAAATCACAACAAAGAATTTCACGTGAAACTGTGTGACAAAAAATATCTTCATTTTTTCCTTATTTCTCCTATTCTCAGTACGAAGCGCTGCAAACGCGCTCCCTTTGCACAGTGGTGGACGCGGCCACGTTGGCGACGAGCGAATGCAGAAAATTGAGAGACCGTGGCCGATTTTTTGCACTGTGGCGCCGCAGTAACGACGTTTTGAACACGTCATTTCCCGCGCTTTTTTCTCGATTGACGTGGCAACTTTCCCGCGAAATTCAAATTTTAATTTCCATGTACCTCTCAACACCCCGTGGTCGGCGAGTACTTCATCAACCTAGCTCTACTGCAAAATTCCTGTAAAACAGTGTTGCACTTGCAAGATTAACTCGAATTCTCGTTTAAAACTTATTTTCAACGGAAAATGACGTATGCACGACGAGTTGCAGTTAAAATTTGATTATTCGCTTTAAAAAAGGCGCACTACACTGTTGAAAATTAAAAAGTGCCGTAGAGCGAGGCTGATGATGCATTCGTTTAGTATATTTCGAATATTTGTGTTTAATTGAAAAAAAAAAACCAAAATAAAAATTGATCTTGCCGACCGGGCCGGGGAAATTTTCTACCGGCCCGAATTTCGACATGTCTGGCTTACGAGAATACCGGGCCGACTCGGTCCGAGCTGGGCCTAAGTATGATTTCAGCGGCACGGTTTTGAAATTTGTCAGAATAGAAGCTGCTCAGTCAAACTTTTCTGAGTAACAATAAAGCCATTATTTAACTTTTTCAAACTTGTCAAGTTTTCCAACTTTTTCAAGACACGTTTAACTTTTTTCAAGACGCTCTAATATTTTTCAAACCTTTTCATGCTAACATCAAACTTTTTAAAGATGCTCTCAAACTTTTCTAAGCCATTTTCAAATTATTCTAATTTGACCCGCGATATTGTGTTTTCAATCGACTTGCGACATGAGAGACGCGAACACAGTGATATTTGAACAGACACAGAAAGGTAGCGCACAAATAAGTGGGCGGAGTCTCGCGTTCTCATGTCGCAAGTCGATTGAAAACACAATACCTGAGTTTGTTAGCTGGCAGAACTTCGCAGCGGGCTTCTTTTTTTTTTGAATAACAAGCATGTGGCTTGTGGCGACTACGTAGCCAACGTAAAATGTTTGTTTATTATTTACTTCTTTTTCCATTCACTTCTTATTTTATTGCTTTTCTCTATTTTTCAAATAAACTGAGAATTTTGCATTAATTTTAAGAGAAAGAAAGTTTTTTGTGATATTTCATTACCATTGAAACTTCTGGTGAAAAATTTTGTTAGTACAGTTGTAGTTAATAAATTCCAAAAATTCGAGTTGACACGTTCAAAATGTTTTATTTTTTCAAGGCGGGCCGGGTCGGAAAAAGTTTTTCACCGGCCCGGGCCGAAATTTGCCAAGTATGCTTTTTTGCACCCCAGAATTGTAGAAGAACGCATTTTCCAGCATTAAAATGCGGAGTCACTAAGCTTTCCACGGCGGGCGTTTTTTGCCCGTCCGACCCGTTCGGGGAAAGGGCCGTCCGATCCCCGGCGAAAAAGAAAAATGCCCGCGTGAAATGTTTATTATTTTTTCCAACTATTCAAAAAATGGAAGAAAAAAGTTCACGCATTTTCTACACACATTTTCAATTTCCCGTGACAAAATATTATTTTTTTGATTCCACATTTGCCAACGCGATATGCCCTTATTTCTATCCTAGGAAACCGTCACGTAACATTGCAGACCGGGCAGCGCGGACGGGCAGCGGGCACCCGTTCTCCGGACGGGTAACGGACGTTTTTGGACGGCCCGGCCCGTCCATGGTGGAAAGCTTAGGAGTCACTTATTGACTAAACTTAAACTTTTTGACATGGTGTGCGTATTTTTTGGTATCATTCCCAAAATGTGTTTCCGCTAGACGCGCACTGTAGTTTTTCAAACTATAGGGCCCCAAGGGAGCCCCCAGAATCATATTTTTTATTTTAGACTCAAACACTCAGGTATCGCGAGTCAAACTTTTCTGATCCCTTTTCAAACTTTTTCAAACCTTTTCATGTAACAAATAAGCAATGCTTCAAAAGGATTAAGTATGGCTTGAAAAAGTTTGAGGAAGGCATGAAAAGGGTTGAAAAAGTTTAAAAGTTTGAAATTTTAAAATTGTCTCGATTTTGTTTCTCAAAAAGCCTGCTGCGCAGGCTAATGATGGCTGCTGAATCAGCATTATTGATTGACGCCTTTCACTGTATTTCACACTTTATTTCGGTAACAAAAAATATACGTATAAAGGCAGTAAGATAGGAGACAAAAAATTCGCAGTAATTTCGGCGGATGTTGCCTGATGCTTCCTTGTGCTCGGTTGTTGTTTTGTTCCGTTGAAGAAGACGCCACCAGCCGATGTTGAGGAGCCCTGTAAATTATAAATTTTTTTCTCCAATTGTTATGCTACGTACAAAGTTTTTAAACAATTTCTAAAATCAGAATTTTTATACAGTCCAGTGATGGAAACACTTTAAGTTCTAACAGTATGCTACATTTCAAACTTATCCGATCTCAGAAAACGATTTACACAGCAAATCTCACACGGATGTATTATTAAGCGCAATTGTGGTTTAAAAAAATTTATTTAGTGGCAAACCACTTTTTTTGCTGTGATATTGTGAAAAATTCCATGTTTTTTAAAATTTGGAAACGGAATTACAGTTTGAAAATTACCTTATCAGTTTTTTTATACAAATAAATCTACAAATAAAAAAAGGGAGTAAAAAGTCAAAATATTATTTTTTCAATAGAAAAAAAATCAAGTAAATTTCAATTTTAAAATGATTATGGGCCTATGCAGATGAACTTTCCTGTCATTTATTCCTGCAAACCTACTTTTCAATGCAGGAAAATGCAGGTTAATCAATTAAAATGCAGCTGCATAAGAATGAAATCACAGAAAAGTTCATCTGCACAGGCCCATAATCATTTTAAAATTGAATTTTACCTAATTTTCTATTGAAAAGGGAATATTTAGATTTTTTGTTCGCTTTTAAAGTTCTAGAAAGTAATTTATTTCTAGGGAAAATTATTGCGGAAAACAATGTTTTTGTGACGAACTGGCGTTTGCGCACTTTTCGCCTTTTTTTTTCATTAAAGTCTGGAAAAAAACTCACTTTTTCACTTTTCACCTCCACTGTTAACGCGATTTCGCGATGCCCGGTTTCGAGATGTCTGGTTACGAGATGCCCGGTTTCGAGATGTTGCAAAGCCTTAAAAACGCTAACTAGTTCATTTAGTATTGTGTTTTCAATCGAGTTTCATCATGAAAACATGAAACGCCCACCTTTTTCACGCAAATATCAAATTTTAGTACATTTTGAATTTATGCGTGAAAAAAGTGGGCGAGTTTTCACGTTTTGATGTCGCAACTCGAATAAAATCACAATACTTACAAATATCAACGCTTAATAATATAATGGATTCGTGGCGGAGTGACATTTTACGTGAAACTGGGAGACGAAAAATCTCTTAATTTCTTCAGTTATTTCTTCATTTTTTCAAATAAAAACGTGAAAAAATTGTGACTTCGCTACGAATCCATTATAGTAAAGATAAAGATGAGAAAAATGAAACTCTCAAAATTTTCAACAAAAAGAAACAGCAATTATGTGGGCGTAGCCTAAAATCGTCCGAAGATCGGATATTTTGAGTTACGGTAGTACATCACTGTATTTTTTCGTCAAAATAAAAATTATGAGATGAGAAAATATAAAAAAAACGCGTAATCAAAAAAAAATTGCGCAAAATAATTTTCGAAAATATGAAAACGCGCGCACGCGTTAAGAGTCTGCCCTCTCTTATTTTTCCACACTCTCATTTAGTACGCAGTTCCCAAACCGCGGAACTGACGACAATTGGTAAACCGTATACGGCCGCAAGCGAGGTTTGAAAAGGTTTGAAAATGTTTGAAAAAGTTTTAAAAAGATTTCCAACTTGTGCCGGCAGCAAAAGTTTGAAAAAGTTTGAATAGCGCTCAGAAAAGTTTGACGAGCGACGTTTGTCTTGAAAAGGTTTGAAAAGGTTTGAAATGCGATCAGAAAAGTTTGACTCGATACCTGAGCAATTTCCTAAACTTCACTTTCGTGCAATCCTTCCCAGAAGCTATCAGTGTCTACTTGAAAAGTTGCCCAGAAAAGGATAGTGTAGACAAATGGAAGTCAGATATTGACAAATTAATTACATTGGAAAAAGACGCCAGAAGATCAAATATAAAAAGTTTGATGGAATCCTGTGAGAATAGCGTAAGATTCCCGTCCCGTTTGCACATCGATACCACTTACAATCTTGGTGATTGCTATGTCACATTTCTAATGGGTGAAACAACAACTTTCAGGTACACCAAATGTATAGACAAAACAAGTAATAGTAAAGTTACAGAACCAAGGAGTCAGGAAAATACAGAGTACTCCCACTAGCATATATGCTCCACACGGATCGGTCTTCTAGCAACCATGTATTATTCGCGGATTTTATCCGCGCGGAATTTTTCAAATTCCATGATACATTGGATAAAAAAAGTATGCCCTGCTTAATTATAGATGGCGAATCATCTCTAGAAAGATACGGAGAGGTAGTCTCGCTTTTGAAAATTTCCCCCAATTTAACTAAAATTATTAGCATTTCTGCAGGTTCTCGACACACCAACTCTAAGATGTGACTTTCACATGTTTTCACTACTACGACACAAGTTTGGGAAAAAAGCAATTGACCAAGCGAAACCGATAATTTTTGGAAAAATGGTGATTTTTCCACACAGTTAATTTAAAAAACATCTTTTTCAGATTGGCCAAACGTGGAAAACAGGTTTACTGGGCGCATTCAGCGCTGAAGAATACAATATAAAACTGAAAAAAGTGGAAGGAGCAATCAGTAATGAAATCTTCGAGTGGTAACGTTTTTTTGAAATTTCGAAATTACGAATTGTTCATTTCAGGCTAAACTCAAACAAAAAAATGCTTATCGGGTCCGCATCGGCTGCTGCTAAGCTCAAGTGCGGCATACTCCTGCAGTATTGCACAAACAATATTATTGAAAACTTTAACGGTTTTTTGAAAATCGATATCCCAAAGCGAATTCCAGCAGATAAGCTGATTGAAAAATTGGACGAAGCATCCGAAAGTAAAACAAAAATTTATCTTGATTTAAGCAATTAATCACTTAAAATTTTCCAGCCGCAATTCGAGAATGTTGGAGTAGTGTGGTAGGAGCATCGGAAAAAGTCGTGTTTGTGGGAAATTGTGATATGGTGGATTTCGATGCCAGGTTTCAATACTTCAAAACTTTTGGGTTTATGCGATTACGCCTACTTGCTTTAGATATTCCGCTGAAGTTTGCGAGAGGTAAATAAATTATATCATCTGGAATTTTTATATTAGATGTTTAGAAATTGACATGATACAAAGTCAAACGGAAGACCAAGCCGCTGAAAACGTCTTTATCGTTTTTAAAAACGACGAAGTTTTTGTACTGAAAGATACTAACGTTGGCGCCATTACAAAGTAACTTTTAATATAATTTGCAACTTTTAATATAATTTAAATTGATATGTTCAGAAACGTGCAAGTGGAATATGGTGACAGTGGACTCGCATGCTCCGTGTGTTTGGAAACTCTTCCAAGATTTATTTGCAGTCACGTGTAAGTCGATTTGTATTATTCCGCTTAAGCTGCAAAACTTTGCTGCAGCGTCGCGCTAACTTTTCGGGAAAGCTGCTTCAAAATGTGGTATTGACCGGAGGATTCACGAATATCGCATCGAAATCAAACAAGATTTTTGGCGCATTCTACGAAAAAATAGAAGATTAAGAGAAGTAAAAAAGTCGCAGCTTAAGAAACCAGCGTTTAGCATTTTTTTTCGAACATTTTCGCCGGACCAGAAAACCGGAGTCGCTTGTCTATGAAACCTCGACGTCTCCCTGTGGTCTGCTATATTTCAAATAAACGATTATATTTTTTTCGAGGCTAGAAAGAAAACTTTCAGAAACATTCTAAAGAGAAATTAAAGAGATTAAAAATAAAGAAGAAAATAAAATAGTTTCGAAATGAAAAAAAAAACATCAAAAGTAGCTTTTGATTTATAAAGCCAACCTTGTTATAATGGGTTCGTGACGTAGTGACATTTCACGTGAAACTGGGAGACGGAAAATCTCTTCATTTCTTCAGTTATTTCTTCATTTTTACGAAAAAAAAACGTGAAAAACATTGTCACTCCGCCACGAATCCATTATAGTTTGTATTTATTTTCAATTTAATATTCTTGCCGGCTACCATAAGAGTTCACGCGAAAAATCGGAGGCCACATACCCTTACAATTAGCTTTTAAAAAATATTTTTAACTGACAATGAATGCAATGAAAAAAGTTGAGTGGGTGTGACGACACGTGGCTTTTTCATTTCTTAAAATAACTGCGGTGTTAGCAAAATTTTCATGTGAAATCCTATTGTCACCGGCAAAAAATTGAATCAATAATATTGTCCATTCGTGAAAAAAGCAAGTGCGCTCCACGAAACTAATAGTTAGTACTTCGTGATTTTTGTTTGGTTTCCAAATGATTTAGGTAACTTCACGTGTAACTTAAACGTGAAATGAAATAATTTGGCGACGAAAATGAAATCCACGAAGTATTAAGTTTTGTGGAGCGCATTTGCTTTGTTTGCGAATGGACGATAGAAATGAAAAGAATCTAAAGTAGCTTCTAATACTATCAGCCTTATACCTAAAAAAAAAGGAAACAAAAAAAAAACAAAAAAGTTAGCGTTTTTCGAGCACGAATACTCCGTAAATTGTGTTATTGGGTTACTGTAGGTCACCGCTTTATTTTTCAGACGGTTTTTCTTTTTATTATTCAAATCACAAATTGCAGAATTTGCTGTCTACAGTCACTTGAAAATAGTGAAAGAATCATTCAATGGAATTTAATTTCGAAGCGGGTAACACAGAAGCAACGCGTGATGCTGAGAGCTCCAGTGAGAAGCGGATACAAAAACAGCGATAGAATCGGTTCTCGTTGTTCTTCACAAAACCACATACGACGAGTGGCTGATGTATCCGAGTAAGGAAATAACATTAATGCAGTTTGTTTAGAATTTTCAGAAAATCATTGCTTAGTGATATGAGCTCTGTTGAAAACACCTCGCTTGAAGAGCTCGAAACGCTTCAAATTGATTCGTCGTCAGCTGAAAGCTCTGATGCATTGTATCAAACTTCCAAAGAAAATTTGACCGATAGTAACCTTTTCGTACCACTTCTCTCATCGACAATGTTAAATGAAAGTAGACGTTCCGGAAGAAAAAGGTACATTCAATTTTTATAATAAATTTAAAAACGGTCAGTTTACAGAAAACCAAGAGCGGCGTTCAGTCCATCATCGAACGAACAATCATCGCTAAATTTCGAAGAATTCAATTGATTCGTTCATAAACCCAATTCATTTGATTGAGTTCGCAATAGGCTAAAACTGATTTAACCATAGAAAATGGAATGTGAACAAAAAAAGATAACATAGTATCCCGGGAGCTTGCAATCGTGATTGATATATTTAAGCGCTCGTTCACTTTTTTTGTCCATATTCCTTTACTAGGGTCCTTTACTAGTAGTACACTGTGATGGGCGCTCCGGATGCGCTTAAGTCGGTGCAGACACTGTCGCAGCTGACAAGGGAGTTACATATGGTCAGGCTTTCAGAATTCCCTAAATAATAGGCTGACGCATAATTGATTGTGAGAGTCTAGTGTGAACTTTTTTGATTTGGATGAAAGTTCACCCTACTAGGCAAAAACACTGAACAGTTTAAAAACTCTCGTTAGACTGTTAAGTGTTTTTGCCGAGTAGGACTCTAACCATCAATTATATGTTGCCCAATTTTCAGGAAGTTCTGAGAACATGACTAAATATTTATCAGTTTGCGCAAAATTTCCGTTTCCGTCTTCCACGAAAACTTGTAATGGGGTTATTCACAGAATGGCAAAAAACTGCGCGAAAACTCGGAAAATGCTCCGATTGACCTAAAATTTTGGGAAACAAGAGAAAAATTCTTTCGGACATTACCCCAAAATTTCAGACAAAAATATCGATTTTAAACATTTTCGGAAAAAAAAATCAATATTTGTTAAAAATCGATATTTTGGTCTGAAATTTTGTGGGAATGTCCGGGAGAGTTTTCCCCCTCATTTCCCAAAATTTCAGATAAATCGGATCTTTTTCCGAGTTTTCGCGCAGTTTTTTGCCATTTCGTTCGCGTTTCTGTTTCTGTTTCCCGCGTATAATTCTTCTTTCCGTTTCCGTTCCCGCTTTCCGCATGTTTCAAATTTTATTTCCGTGCAACACTGCTACATTTAACTCCATTGTAAATTTTTTTTGCTATTTCAATTTTACTTTTATTAATTGAAAAAAATAATTTTTGTAAACTACTTTCCAGATACCAATTGTTGTATGTGTTCATGGGCAAGATTCAGTTCTATGAATTATTATGAGAACAAAAAAATTGCAAAGCGTTGTTTGCGTACTTTTAAAAGTCAAACGCAAATAGGAAAATTTCTCTTTATTTACTATTGTCGGCGGGCCGAAATGGTCAAACGCGCTCCGCTGAACTCAAAGAAATTCGATTTTTAGTAGTTAGGTTTTCAAATTATTTCATTTCAAGCAGTGTGCCTTATCGAAAAAAAATTTGTCGACAAATGCCCTTTTTGACAAATTATCGACAAAAAATTTGTCGAATTTGTCAAAATTTTGTCGACAAATTTATCGACAAAAATTCGAATTTGTCGTTTTTGTCGATAAATTTGTCGACAAAAAATGTCGACAAAAATTCGACAAATTTGTCGACAAAAAATCGACAAAAAATTTTCGACAAAAAACGACAAAAAATTTCGACAAAATATATTTTCTTGCTAGTCGACATCGGTTGCCGCGCCGATCTCATGCAAATGATAGCGATCGCGGACCCGTGATTTGTCGGTACAAGAAACTATGTATAGCCGGTTGCGTTCTCCAAGAGGGCAGCTACCAGACAGCTACCTGGCCGCTATTTGGCAGCTATTTGGCAGCTATTTGGCAGCTACCAGACAGCTACCTGGCCGCTATTTGGCAGCTATTTGGCAGCTATTTGGCAGCTATTTGGCAGCTATTTGGCAGCTACCAGACAGCTACCTGGCCGCTATTTGGCAGCTATTTGGCAGCTATTTGGCAGCTATTTGGCGGCTATTTGGCAGCTATTTGGCGGCTATTTGGCAGCTATTTGGCGGCTATTTGGCAGCTACCAGACAGCTACCTGGCGGCTATTTGGCAGCTATTTGGCAGCTATTTGGCAGCTACCAGACAGCTACCTGGCAGCTATTTGGCAGCTACCAGACAGCTACCTGGCGGCTATTTGGCAGCTATTTGGCAGCTATTTGGCAGCTATTTGGCAGCTACTTGGCAGCTATTTGGCAGCTATTTGGCAGCTATTTGGCAGCTATTTGGCAGCTATTTGGCAGCTATTCGGCAGCTATTTGGCGGCTATTTGGCGGCTGTCTGGCGGCTGTCTGGCAGCTATCTGGTTCGATTTCATACCAGTTCTATTTCGTACGAGTTCTATTTCGTACCAGTTTTATTTCGTACGAGTTCTATTTCGTACGAGTTCTATTTCGTACAAGTTCTATTTCGCACGAGTTCTATTTTGTACGAGTTCTATTTCGTACGAGTTCTATTCCGTACGAGTTCTATTCCGTGCAGTTCTATTCCGCGCAGTTCTATTCCGTGAAGTTCTATTTCGCACGAGTTCTAAAACGTAGCAGTTCTATTCCGTGCAGTTCTATTCCGTGGCAGTTCTACTCCGTGCGAGTTCTATACCGTAGCACCCA
This sequence comes from Caenorhabditis japonica, assembly GCA_963572235.1. NCBI lineage: Eukaryota > Metazoa > Nematoda > Chromadorea > Rhabditida > Rhabditidae > Caenorhabditis > Caenorhabditis japonica. The sequence continues at coordinate 16,430,913 of OY754344.1, forward strand.
CGAAGGAACTGCCCGGAATACAGCTATCCGAAATAGAATTGTAAAATTTGATGTCTTCTGCAGTTCTACAACAACACTTCGAAATTGCGCGCTGCATTATTTAACCAATTTGTCGAAATTTTTTGTCGACAATTTGTCGAAATTTTTTGTCGAAATTTTGTCGACAAATTTGTCGAATTTTTGTCGAAATTTTTTGTCGAATTTTTGTCGACAAAATTTCGACAAATTTGTCAAAATTTTTTATCGACAAATTTGTCGAATTTGTCGATTTTTTGTCGATAAATTTCGACGAAAAACTTTGACAAATTTATCGACAAATTTGTCGAACCTTTGTCGATAAGGCACACTGATTTCAAGTATAAATTCAACGTGAAATTAAATAATTTGGAGACCAAAGTTAAAGGTAATATGCAGGATTCGTAACGAAGTGACAATTTTTTTCACGTTTTTATTCGAAAAAATGAAGAAATAACTGAAAAATTAAGAGATTTTTCGTTTAGTTTCACGTGAAATGTCACTCCGCCACGAATCCATTATAACATAAAGTAGTAAAAGAGTAAAATGAAAAAAGGTAGTAAAATAGGTCATGTATTAAAAGAGACAAAAGTAGTAAAAGAGTAAAATGAAAAAAAGGTAGTGAAAGAGGTTATGTAGTAAAAGAGACAAAAGGTAGTAGAAGAGTAAAATTTGGTAAAAAGTAGTAAAAGAGGTCATGTAGTAAAAGAGACAAAAGTAGTAAAAGAGTGAAATAGAAAAAAAAGTAGTAAAAGAGACGCGGTAGTAAATGAGATTTGGTAGTAAAAGAGAAATGTAGTAAAAGATCCGGTAGTAAAAGAGTATTTGCCCCAAATATATGCCTGTTCTGGGCTTAAAATAAGTCTATCGCGGGTGGCAGCGGCTACCCTCCTGCGACAGACTTATGTGTGTGGCGACCGCGTTAGGCTTATTACAAGAGGCGCCGCCACGCCGGCTGTACGATACAAGCGCACTCGGCGGCTACAAGACGAGACGCAGCGTACGCAGAGACATTTTTGAGTTGCCTAATTTTTTTTGGGCCTTTTTGCCTTACTCAGTCGCTTTTTTGAGGTACTTTTACTGTTTTTAGTTTATTTTTTTGAAAATTATTATCTTTAAATTAATATGATGTGATCATCATCATCAAAAACTTAAACAGTGTCCATTTTTTCATGCAAAAATTCGAAATACACTAAAATTTAAAATTTGCGTGTAAAAAAATGGACGGTGTTTAATTTTTTGTTGATGTAACACTGCACCTTGCATTGGGAGACTCGCTTCAAATACTAGAGAAATTGGTCAATAGAGCGCGCCTGCACCGCGTCTGCGTCTTGTATTTCGGCACACTCTCTCGCCCACTTTTTTTGAAAATATGTTTTTCAGAGCATTAAAATGCATTTTTAAGTATCTTCTCGTTCCATTTTTGGAAAAATCTCTCTGTTAAAAGGTAGCAAATTTTTTTTAGAGTGTTTTTAAATCAAATTTTTCGAAAATTGGTCGATTCTTCCGTGCACCCTATCGATTTTTAGTTGTTCTTCTATTTTCGCAGGCATTTTTTATTCGAAAATTCATATTTTCTATTTTTCCCTTTCAATTAATATTTATTTTGTCTGAAATTTACAGTTTTACGTGCCATTCAACGAAAACCAGCCTTTGGTTTGGCGAAAAACCATAATTGTACAATTGCAATGCAAAACTTACGAAAAAAATTGTGCAACGAGTACTTTATCCCATTTCTTTTTTTTTAGCTTAACTTGAAAACTGATATATCAATTTTTTTTCTTATGTAAATCGCTAAAATCACATACAAATTCAATATTTTTCTTGTTCACTGTTGGTTGAAGTGCCAAAACGTTTGTGAAAATTAGAAATTTTTGTCGAATCATCGATTTTTTCAAAAAGCCCATTCGCGCCATTTTGTGAAGGGGGAGGGACTCAAAAAATTGTTTAAAAAATATATTCAAATCGAGAACGACAAAAAATGTGAAGCACTTTTTTGGGTGGCCCTCAATAACCGGTATCGCGCCGTTTTTTCCTTCGAAAATTAATTTTCACTTTCAGACTGCCCGACGCCACCTGCTCAGCCGACGCTGCCCGACTACCCGACGTAGAATGTGAGTTTTTAGTTAAAGTAGTAAAAAAAGAGTTTTCGGCAAAAGGGGGCAAAAGTTTTCGGCAAAAACTACACATTGACATCGGCAAAAAAGATTCGTGATTTTTTTTTGCAATATTCGTAAATTTAATCGTGAGATTCATGAATTTTCTCGTGATATTTGTAAATTCTTTCGAGGTCTCACGAGGAAATACACGTGTCTTTTGAGCAAGTTTATGAAACTCATCCATCCACGATGATTACTCAGGAAATTTTTGGCTAATAGCCATTGAAAACGGCTAATAGCCACCGATTCGGGGCGTGTGCCATATGTATTTAGCACACTCCCCATATTCTAAGGCTATTAGCCGTTTTCCATGGCTATTAGCCGTTTCCGTCGGCTATCATTTTCAAAAATTTTGCCATTTTAAATTTCGGTCATCTTGTGGCTGGAAAAAGTCGCAAAAGCACTGAGTAAGCGCGATGACTGTTTTCCCTAATTGTTGCATGTGAACATTTTATAGCTGCGTTTCCAACAGACGAATTTTTCATAGGCGATGACATTACCCCATAATGGCTAATAGCCCTTTTCGGCGGCTAATAGCCATATTGGACGGCTAATAGCCATATTGGCTAGTAGCCAAATTCGTCGGCTAGTTGCCATTATCGCCCGCTATTAGCCTTTTCGGCGGCTATTAGCCATTTTCAGTGGCTATTAGCCACCTAGACGCCGAATCTCGCCATACGGCGCCAAAAATTTCTTGAGTATCCGAGTTTTCCGTTTGAGTCTTGCATTAATCGTCAAGAGCGAATTGCCGTAAATTCTATTTTGTGAGCTATCAGAAAATTTTTAGGGAAGAATCATTGCCACACGTGAATAAAAAACTTAATTATTCTTATTCCAATCCCGAAATGTTTGTCTCCGCGCGTTTTTGATGATATGATAACTTCAAAACCGCATAGTAATTCCGTTCAAGGTAGTGATCAAACAATAAATATTGAAAAAAATCGTGCTTGTTGCTTCTCGATTGAAGGTTCAGCAACTCAATTAATAACTATAATTTTCAGGTTGTGCATGCGCCTGGCGACAGTCTGGAGCACTGGAGCACAGCCGAACGATGGCCACTAGGGAATGGCCACTTGGGCACGAGCGAAATTATAAGTTGTTTTTTTTTCTATTTTAAACCGGCTGCCTGGGGCAAATCAATTTTATTTTGAAATTGACAACAAATTTTCACTATAATGGATTCGTGAAGGAGTGACATTTCACGTGAAACTGAGAGATGAAAAATCTCTTGATTTCTTCATTTTTTTTGAATAAATACGTGAAAAAAATGTCACTCCGCCACGAATCCATTATATATTGTATTCGTCGAAAAAAATAATAAAATGCCCAAAGAAATTGAGATATTTTCCGTCTCCCAGTTTTACGGGAACTCCGCCACGAATTCATTACATAATGGGGTTATTCACGAAATGGCGAAAAAAGGAAAAACCTGTGCAAAAACTCGGAAAATGTTCCGATTGATGTGAAATTCTGGGAAATAAAGGAAAAAATACTCCCGGACACTCACAAAATTTCAGACCAAAACATCTTTTCTAAAAATTTCAGAAAATAGCAATATTTTTTAAAAATAGATTTTTCGGTCCAAAATTTTGTGAGAATGTCCGGGAGAATGGTTCCCCTTATTTCCCAAAATTTCAGGTCAATCGGAGCATTTTCCCAGTTTTCGCGCAGTTTTTTGTCATTTCGTGAGAAACCCCATTATGGATATGACAGTTTCGAAAGAACGTGAACTCAGGTATCGCTTTTTGTAAATACTTGATAACAAAATGTTATCTGGGTTTGAAAATTCGAATTTTTTTTTTAATTTAAAACATTCTCCAGGCAGCCAAAATTTTCCCTAGCCGTCTTATTTTTCTCTGTGATGCTGTTGTTATTTTACATGTTTTCTTTTTATTTTTTCTCTTGTTAAATTGTATTTATATATTGTTTTAATTAATTGTAAATAAATTGATATTTAAATAAATGGTTGATTTCAAGTTTTTTAAGAGCATATTTCAGTTCTAATATGTCGCGGTAAACCCACTCTTGAACTTGCAATAGCCGCGAAAAGCCTATTATAAGCTTTAAAATTATTTTCTAATGACCGCGATAAGCAAATTGTAAGCAAAACTCACCCGTGATAAGCTTATTCTAGGCCAATTACAGGCGTCGAGCCGCGATAAGCCTTTTACAGGCTTACTTCGCTGCCCTTCGCGTGTACTCGATAGGCCTTGCGCGCAACCTATAATAAGCTGAACGCGCTCTACCTGTGCACATCTGCACACAACTCGACCACCACTGCTCACCCAGTTTTTTTTTTGTGCTTATGATAAGGATAGATGAATGAACTCGTTATCTACTGCTGTAGACAGCCGACTCCGGAATACTAATAATTGAACATATTATATTTCTTGGATGATATGATTAGCGGTTTTAATCTACAAAATTTCAACCATTGATCGCCAGAAAGTGACAACCGAATGTATCGAAAAACCCCATTGAAAATATCAAGAACCATGTTGGCTATCAGACACATGAGATTTCGCTGGAAAAAAAAACAAATGCACAGCTCGGTAAACGCCTGCAATTGTTACGCAGACTTTGGCAACTTTTACGCAGCTCTTAAGCAACTGTTAATTTACGCGCTATGGGTTTCTGCTAAAGATCTGCTCAAAAGCTGCGCAACTAACAAGGGAACTCATTTTACATAAGCGTTGAGATTTTTCTGAAAATTGGTGGGCTGTTACTTCACATCATTGGCTATTGCGTCCCGCAAAAATTAGCTCCGTATGCAGAAACCGGCTGAAAATTTCATTCTGAAAATTATGACCCAAAATCTTTTTTTCATTCTTTATAACTAGTCTTATCAGATATCCTTATTGCCTCGACGCCATCCGTTTTGCTCTATTTTGTAACCTGCCTCTTGAAAGACTGTCGATGTGGAATTCGTAGCCGAGTGGTGCACAGGTGATTCGCCACTTATGCATTATACGTGCAGGCAAACAATTTACAAATTGTACGTAAATCGCGAAGAGGAAAATTGCGATTTGAACACAATTTGTAAATATTGCATTGCCGAAAAATGGTCGGCATTTCCCAACTATGGGTAAATTATTGATAAGTCGCGAAAATACAATTGGCGAATCCCGAAGAAACTCTCGCAGCGAACTATTTCTCATCCTTAATTGAGGCCCAAATTAATTCATTCGTGAAAATGCTTCAATATTTTTATAGCTGTTATTCCTTCTACCTTTTTTATTGATTATTCTATCGTTACTCTTATATTTCCAGGCGTCCGGGCAGTCATTCTAAAAAAGGCCTGCGGCAACCAAGGAAAACGTGAGTTTTCAAATTTTCATTATGAACAACTCAAGTGTAAAAATATTTTAAAAGTATCATTTGAAAAAATAGGCTCACTTTTCAATTTTTTGTTAAATTCACCGTGCTGGAATTAAATTCAGAAAGCCACTGTTCTAAGTAGTGTTTAAAATCGCTTCTTAAAAATTGCGAGGCAGCAGCTTTAACCGTAACAAAATGCTATCAATAAACTTTTAAAGTTTGCAATAAATAGTCGCTATTTGAAAATTTTAATAATAGATGGGCGGAGAAAACTCTGATAATTTTGGCAACGCCCAAACTATTCATTGAAACTGTTATTACAGGAAATTGTCATTTTCTCGTGAACATTTTGAAATTTACCATTTTCTTTCACTTTGTAAATGTTTGCATAGGTAAAGCTTTTCCAATGTTTATGCTGGGAGCCTATATCACAATAATGGGGGGGGGGGGTTTAATAGAATGTCCCCGAGGAGATAATACCCCTTAAATAAAAATCCCGCGATTAGAAGACGCTAACATTAAATAGATGAGAATGAGAGAAACCCAAAAGATTTTTCCCCCTTTTTCAGAGGTTGCAGCTGCACATTTGGCCCCGATGTCGTCGCGAAAACGTGCGAAAAGTTCCGACTACACCTTACTGTTCGTGCCCATCAAGTCGTCCAAGAGTTGTTTTTATCAACAAGAAGCTTGTCACCCTCTTCTCTCCCTACTATTGTGACCGATTGGAATATGCTTGTGAGCCCCACAATGGTTTGCTCTTTCAAGGTAATGGGTTTAATGATTTTTAGTTTGTGTTTATTATTATTTTTCAGGGCAAGTACGGACAACAAGCAACTACAAACGGGCGCAAGGAGACTGAGGATTGATTAAAATAATTTGCCACACGACTAAGAAAAACATTGAAGAAAGCCCCGATCGGTTTAAAACTTTGCATGCCTGGCAGTATTTATGCCAAAATTTCACAAAGTTTCAGACCCATCGGACCATTCTCGGAATTTTTCCCAATCGTTTATCATATTTTTATTGATATTTCAACCCCTGTTAATTTGTTAATTTTTTGTATCTACATATTGTTATTTTAATTTGTCCTTGGTGTTACCGTGCAATTTTTTAAAAGTTTGATATATAATAAAACAACATACTTACAAGGGAAGTGTTTAGGGTCACCAATTTGGAAAGTTCTGAAAATTTAACCACACATTAGAGATGGTCTGAAAACAACTCTCAAAAATTTCTAAAAAAGGGCCGCCACTAGGAACCGAGATATGACGCTTCAAAGTTTGGGCCACGCCCCTTTTCAAATTTAACACAGGAAAATGCGTTTTTTTCAGTAAAACGAGCGAAAAATACTCAGCGCCAAAGTCACTGCCTTTCTCCCCCGTTGATTTCATCGGTTCGGTGGTCCCACAGGTGAAGGGCTTGAAATCCATATCAGATCCGAAACGGATGGGACGTGGAATTTATTGGAATTTTATATGTATCCGATATTGGTCCTATTAGGATCCACGTTCCCACGGATAGGTTGCGGACGTGGGAGCGTGGACTTAAAACGGATCAAAAACGGATGGGACGTGGGTGGGACGCGGATATTTTTTGCCTTCCTGTAATTTCCATTTTTTATTGATTTCACTCAAGATGCTCAATGAGCACATGTATCCAGACAACCAAAAATAGCCGGTGAGCTCTGTGGCACCGTGCCACGGAGCCTTCCTCCAGAGCTGCCACCCACCCTTCAGAGGCCGTATTCATGAACATTTACCGTACGGTAAATGAAAAAGTAAATGGGTTTTCTGACGGAAATAATAAGTTTCGCTATTCCTAAAACAATTCACGGATCGTTTATAGTGCCATGAACCCCGTGCACATTGCAGAATTTAAATTTTCTGTCAAAAAGATCATTTACCATTTCCATTTACCGTACGGTAAATGTTCATGAATACGGCCTCAGAATTCTCTAACCCAATCCCTTGCAACACCAGCGTTGGCGGCGGGTATACCTTCTCCTGTGGACCGACACCTCACGGGTTCCGACGGCCCTTATGTTTTGCACGGAAAAGGGGCGGGGCGTAGCGTGGTGACACCAGTTTTTCGTGGATTTTATTATTTTAAGACGTGATTTCACGAGTCCTTTCTTCATATGCCTGCCGTGGGATAAAAACCCCCACCCCAGCATAAAAAATTATAGCCCCTCACCATCGTAGTCCTCCGACTATCTCGAATCAAAACGTTTCCGAATCAGAACTATGGTAAAAGTGAAATCAGCAACATGATTGGAAAAGAAAAAAAGATTTTATGAGCGACAAATGTCGAAAATGAATTATGTGGTATTTACTCGAACGGGCAGGCATCCAAGCAGGAGGTTCAAACAATAAGCCGGAATGCCGGACAAATAGAGTAAATACGGTATAACAAATACTTGTTCTGTACTGGAGAATTTGATTTAGCTTATTATTATACAACAATTTTGACACGTATCCATTTGGAAAGAAAACGGTTCTGATTCGGGACAGTTCTATTTTGATAAAGTTCTTATTCGAAGCTTTTCCTTATTTGGAAAGTGACAAAAATGGTAGAATGAGCTATGAATGGTGCACTTCTATTAGAGGCTTTAATTAATTGGGATTGCTCTTTGATGTCGGTCGATTTTTGCTCTTTGCTTTGCTATTCTGATACGGCGGGGGCTATTCTTATCAGGTGGGGGCTATTCTTTTCCGGTGGGGGCTATTCTGATATAGCGGAAGGCGATATTGATATGGAAAAGAAAAAAGGAAGAAGTTGGGACTTATCTGATAAACAGGAGCTACCTCGAAATAGAACCGTATGAAATAGAACTATACATCGTTTTAGCGCGTTTTAGCACAATTAGGTGAAGACTATTGAATAAAAAGCCAAACAGAAAAAGTTCAACTCAGTGGCGTGACCTGTTTTCGATTTATTGACTGGGTTCTATTTCACGCGGTTCTATTTCGGAACAGTTCTATTCCACGCGGTTCAATTTTGCGTCAAGTTCTATTTCGACACAATTCTATACTAGTTACTATACTAGTTCACTCACATACCAGTATAACTACCAGGTTTTTTTTTAAACCACTGAATAAATCGGACCAAAATCAACGCATAAGGGATGCTAAGCCGATTCTTGGTGGTCGATATCAGCTACAATGGTCAATTACCAAGTTGCCTGCCCTTCTAATAGAGTCTGACATCCACGCGCCCTGCTTCAGATAAACGCGGATTCATTCTCCATAACGTCAAAAAAATTCCACGCGCCCTCCACGAGGGACACGTGGATCCATATAAGATCCGATATGTTTCCATTCTCCCACGGATCCACGCGCCGTCCATATATATTCCATCCTCCCCCACGCCGGCGTGGATCCACGGCGACCCACGCCAAAACAATCCACGCTCCCTCCACGAGGGCGCGTGGATCTATATCGGATCATATATGGATCCATTCCACGTCCCATCCGTTTCGGATCCGTTTTGGCATTATCTCCCACCACCTGTGGTCCAGTGGTAGAGGTTTCAAGTGGTAGTGGCAAGGCGCTGGGCTCGATTCCCGCATAGTGGAAAAATTTTTGCATTTTTTTTTTCAAAATTTCAGAAGACGTGATTAAAGGTTTTCAATCAATTTCAGGACTTTTTATTACCCTTTCGTAGTTTTAAATTACTTCAAGAACTATTTCACACGTTTTTGAGGAAAAATTTTTTTTTGAAAAATTTACGAATTTTTGTCCACCAATTGATCATTATTTTTGAAATTCAAAAAATTTTGAAAAAAAATGTTCATACTCTCAATTGAAAACATTCAAATGAAGAAACCAAAGAGACTTTTGAAAATCCCTGAAAATAACATGCTGAAACCAAGATTCAGCAAAAATTTTCAATTTCCGTTTGAACCACTTGATTAGGCAATTACATAGAATTGTATGATTTTTCTATATCGAAAAATAATAGACATTAACAACGTATTTTAAGAGAGATAATTATGAAATTTCAATTGGTTTATCGATTTTTCAGTGCAGTAATTAAAATTATTGCCCAGTTTTTGGGCTCTAGAACGTTTCCAAACTGTTTGCTTCCCAGTTTCGAAATGGTAGGCTTCAAAACTTCTCAAAGCCAGTTTTCGATTACAGCTTGTTATAATTTTTTTTTTTCAAAATTTTTTGAATTTCAAAAATGATGATCAATTGGTGGACAAAAATTCGTAAATTTTTCAAAAAAAAATTTTCCTCAAAAACGTGTGAAATAGTTCTTGAAGTAATTTAAAACTACGAAAGGGTAATAAAAAGTCCTGAAATTAATTGAAAACCTTTAATCACGTCTTCTGAAATTTTGAAAAAAAAATGCAAAAATTTTTCCACTATGCGGGAATCGAGCCCAGCGCCTTGCCACTACCACTTGAAACCTCTACCACTGGACCACCGAACCCACAGGTAAAACGGGGTTAGCGAACGATTACCGAAAAAGAGCTGTATTAGCGAAAGATTATCGAAAGATTGCTAAAATCAGCGAAAATTAGTGAATGATTGCTCAGCGATTGGCCAACAGATGAAAAGTGAAAGAATACCGAATAGTTGTTTATTTTATTTATTTTATTTATTTATTCATCAGCAAGTGTAAAAAGAAAAAAAAACAAAGTAAAACAATAAACGGATGGAACAAAAATAATTATATATTCGAATCATGTCTTTGGCGATGGGATGAATAAAGAAAAATGAAGTGATAAAATAGACCCGCAAGAGTCCAAAACCACACAAAAAAAATAATGGGGAAACTATGAAACAAATGACTCTAAAGGAAGCTGACCGACACGACTTGCAAATACTTCTTCCGAGACTAGTTTAGGAAAGTGTGGGACAATTTTATCCCAAAGGGAAAAATATTTATGTAAGAAACTATCATTTTTAGCGCAGCAGAGTTTGAGCCTGTATGGGAATCGGGTAGAGTTGGCCGGTTGAATAAATTTTGATAAATTTGGAAAGTGGCACCGGTGCGTAACTATTTTGAAGTAGGTTTTCAGTATTAAAAACAAACGTCTAAAAAGAAGGGAATGTTGAGAAGTTATTCTAAGTCTACGTTCGTAGGGGGATGATGTGTCGGACAATGTTTGAGGACGAAAAGACATGTTGCATCTAATGAATACTTTCCTAGAAAAAAATCTGAGAGGGTAATCTAGCCTAGCTGTTAAACGAGAGGAAGACGGATGGAAGAGCTCACATCCGTACTCCAAAGTTGGTCTAATGAATACGTTGAATAATTTAAAGTAGAAGTTAGGATTAGATGATCTGAAGGAGCGGAGGACCATACGTGATTTATGTAAAGCGTTGTTAACTATTTTATCGATGTGATTTTCGAATGTTAAAGCGTCATCAACAAGGATGCCGAGATCGCGGGCGCATGTCGTGGATTGAACTTTTGTGGTACCGGTAAAGTAACTATGTTTTGGGTTAGATTTGCCAAGATGAAGAACTAGGGTTTTGTTTTCCGCTAAAGCCAGTTTCCATTTGACACACCACTCTGAAAGTATGCCCAGTGACTTTTGTAGGCTGTCGCGGTTGGTACTGAACAGCTTCAGGTCGTCAGCAAAAGCAGTTACTTTAACGTCATCAGGAAAAGCTGATAGCAAATCGTCAATGTAGACGAGGAAAAGAAAGGGACCTGTGACAGTGCCTTGAAGAACACCGGATATGTTGGCAAAATGATTTTCTGACACTATATTACCTATCTTTACTTTTGAAATGCGATTAGCAAGAAATGACTTGAACCAATCACAGATATCTGGATTTATGCCAAAGTTGAGCATTTTGAAAATTAAGAGATCATGAGGTACAGTGTCAAAGGCTTTCTTGAAATCTATGAAGATGACGTCAAGGAATGATTTAGGTTTTGAAAGCAGCACATGATAATTAGAGATAGAATCTAGGAGGGCAAGAGGGCAAGATCGTTTGTCAAGAAATCCGAACTGTGAGCGTGAGAGCTTGTGAGAAAAGTCACGTTTCAGAGATTTTAAAACAATTCTTTCAAAAAGACGGGCGAGTGGGTGTGTTAAAGAAATCGGCCTATAGTTGGCCGGGTCGGAAGTTTTGCCCTTTTTATGAAGCGGAACAACAGTTGATGTTTTCCAAACTTTTGGGAATCTTTTTGAAGTAAGAGATTCGATAAAAATAAGGGAGAGTGGGATAGAAATAGAGTCAGAGCATTTTTTAATGATATAGAAATTTATGTGGTCAGAGGAATACCCAATTTTTGGACTAAGCTTTTTGATAGACTGGGCAATACTAAAAGGGGACAGGTCGATGTGTGTAGAGACAGGTCTTGGGTGAGGCAAAGCAGGAAATGGTGGAACTCGAGCCGTGAAACTTTTGGAGAAAGTGCGAACAAATTCGTTCGCTATATGGGCGGGATCTTCGAGTGTAGCATCATCAACGGTGATCTGATTGATTGAAGAGTGAGGAACAGTTCTGCTTCTTATAAATTGGAAAAGTCTACGTGTATTGGACGATTCAATAAGAGAGTCTTCTAAGCGTTCATTATTTTTTCGAGCCAGCTTTAAACACCGTTTAGCAACTTTCTTCAGCTTGGTAGTAGTCCAGTTTTTCTTTTTCCGTTTGAGACGTTTGAAAAAAGATTTGTTTGATGAAGAAACAAGGAACGGTGGACGACGGAAACAGTTGGACTTTGGGGTGAAATACTCGATAAACTCATTGAAAACTCTGAGGAAATGCGCCAACTTGGAATCACAATTGCTAAAATACGATAGTTGCTTTGGCCAGTTAAACCGTAGCAAGGCTTGGTTTAGAGCTTTAAAATCGCATTTCCGATAAAGTAAACGTTTCAAAATTGTTGGGGCTTTTGAGGAGGCGATTTTGGCGTCCGGGAGGTTTAAGTTGAAGTTTATAGATAAATGATCGGATAGTAAAATTGGTTCATCAGGATTTAAGTTGCTACATAAAGACGAATTATCGCTGAGAACTAGATCTAAAAAGTTGCTAGTACCAGAGTTAGAGGTTCTAGTGGGGAAATCAACTAATTGGGAAAAGCTATGCGATTCAACAAAATTCAGAAAATTTTGACTTTCCGAGTTTCTACTACTGGGTAAGAAATTTTTGTGCCAAGTTAAATTCGGAAGATTGAAATCGCCTAGAACGATGTGATGCTTAATTTTATCCGAGAGAAGAGATCCGAGCGTCGAACACAGGTTATTTGTTTGAGTTGCTGAAGTGTTTGGTGGGCGATAGACTAGGATAAATCTTGAGCAAGATGCACGATGGTCCACGGCGAGTATTTCACAAAAATGAGAAGAGTAAGATTCGACGGAGAGATCTATAGGAATTAAATCGATATTTAAATGACGACGAACGAAAATGGCGCAACCGCCACCTCTGCATTTTGGATGCGGGGGTAGACGATCAGCCCGAAGACATAAAATATCGGTAGAAGAGCAAAGAGATTCCGGAAGTGTGGGTGAAAAGAACGTTTCTGTTACAAATAATATGTCAATGTTATTATCTATAATGTAACTGTGGATATACTGAATTCGTTCTAAAGAGGCAATAGACCTAACGTTAGAAAGCTTACAAGTTAAACGCACCGGCCCTCTTTTACAACTGATTTTGGAGAATTTCTTATTTGTGATGAGGGGAGCCGCCTTGGGTAAGGGGAAAGAAAATCTAAGACTAGGTTTTGGGAAATGAGGAATAGAAGGGGAGACAAATGATGATGATCTGGGAGGAGTGTACTTTAGGCGGCCAGGTTCCTAGGCAGTAGGCAAAGAAAGCGCAGAAGCCTCAGCAGCTCTTGGGATAGGACGTGGTGACTGAAGCTCGACAATTTTGAGATCCTGCACAACGTACTTAACTATTCCAAGTTTAGCGTTAGCCTCATACGCTTCTTTGCGAACTGTGCGCAGCACATTAAGCTCCTCACGCGTCATGTCACGCCGCGCTCTAACTGGACGGGGACCAATGGGACGATTTGGGTGCGTGCGCCATTTAGAAGAAAAAGAACGCAAGAACGTGTCACGGTCAGCCCGGGAAGAAAAATGTACTTTAGTTGGGCGAGCCAAAACATTTTCAAATTTACACGGGACGCGATGAATTCTGACTGGGGTAGGGAGATCGTTAATTGAACAAAAATTTTCTAGAAAATACTTATCTTGCAATTCCTGGTTATCCTCCTTCGAATCCAACAAATTCTCGACCACGGCAACCACACTTTTCTTCTCGATTTCCATCAGATCCGACGCGAGGGCCAATCGATCCGAGACTTTGTTGACCATCGGATCTTTGCTGACAATATTCGAGTAGAGAGAGCATTGACGGCGAGACGCAGACATCGATCCAGATGAAGACGAAGAGAGCGGTGGAAAAGACGCGCCGGACATTTTCAATAGATCAATTTCTTTTCTCTGAGCATCCATTTCGCATTGCTGCGTCTCCACCAAAAGTTGTAGTTCCTCGATCGTACATCGCATTTTTTTAACAGTAATTTCGAGAAAAGCAAACTTAGAAATAACATCCGAAAGCTCAAAGTCTCGTTTTCCACGTTTCTTCTGGGGTTGAACGATGAGTGTTGAATCAGAGTCAACATCGGAAGATCGAGTTGGGGGACTCGTGGCAGGAATAATAGAACGTTTGGGAGGCATTCCTAGACGGGTTAGGCAGACGACCGACCAGTGCGAGACAAACGCGCGGAATGAGACAAACGCGCGGAATGTGACAAACGCGCGGAATGAGACAAACGCGCGGAAAGTTGAGTAATTATTCATTGAATTTTTTTTTGTTGAGTAATTATTCATTGAATTTATTTTTTGCAATCTCCATTTATTTTTTGTTTTTTATCAATTTTAACTTCTTTTTTAAATTAAATTTCACATAAACTATGTATCGAACGAATAGGCATGTTTTCCGCCATTATCAACACAACGTCGTCGTCTTTTGGGTAGACGTCCGCGAAGTTCAACTTCTGAATCGGACGACGAAAACAGAGGTAAAGGGAATCTACATGGTTGAACCCATTTTTTTTCAGATTTTGGAATGAGTCTACGTGCACAATCAGATGAGCTGGTGACTTCATGAACTCCGAATTCAAACAATTTTTATCCTCGCATGATGATCCTGAGTTCAGAAAAATGCTATCAACTTATGGGATAATGCATACTTAAACTCAATCTATGCGGAAAAGAAGGGCAAATTTATGTGAAGTGGTGCTGAATTATAAATTGAGCAATATCATCTTTATCTTTTTTCAATCAGAGAGAGGTTGAAACTAGACAAGAATTTCCCGCACAATCTCAATGGACAATATTTTTGAAAAGTGTGAAAAATGGAAGGAAAAAGAACGAAATAAATTACACCACAATAGCAAGTATTGATGAACTTTCATTGAATGCAAGTATTGATGGACTTTCATCTATGACATATGCAGGAATAAAATATTAGTGTACTATTGTCTCCTGGACATCAGACCAGGCTTTCTCGGAAATGAAAATTCCTCTTCCGAGTTCCGTCGGAAATTTCCGATTTTGTAATTTTCTCTTCCGATGTTCCGACGGAATTCCGAGTTTTTCATTTTCATTTCCGAATTTTCGTCGGAATTCCGAAATTTCAAATTCTCGTTCCGATTTCCGTCGGAATTCCGACTTCCGACGGAATTCCGATTTCCGATCGGAAAAATCGGAAATTAACCTGAATAGGCCCATAAAATCTTGAATTATCCACAAAAAGTTTAAAAAAAATTGAGGAAAGATACGTATACTCGTGTTTTAAAGGCTCCGCGACATCTCGAAACCAGACATCTCGAAACCGCGTTAACAGTAGGGAGGGGGTTGAAAGAGAGGTATGTACGAAGTGAATTTTTTTTTCATAATTTAATGACTATTCAACAAAAAATCAAAAAGTGCAGGTTTTGAACGTCATTTCTTTGGCGGCCACCAAAAGTAGTTTACAGTACGCGAACTGCACCTTGCATCGGGAGCAGGGGTGGGACCAAAAAAGGTTTTTTCGGTCGTTTCTTTTGTTTTTTTCTGGTTTTTTTTGGGTTAAACAAAAAACATTTTGTTTTGTTCATGCACGTGAAAAAAACGTTTTTTTTTAAAGCGAAACAATGTCTGTATTTAAACAAAAACTTAGCCGGGATATGCTCTGAATTGACAAAAATCTTTAATTTTCAACGAACTTTTGAAAAATTTCCATTTAACTCGCAGAAATTCACTTTTTTTTTGGTATTATTTTCTTGAACAAATTTTTTTTTGAGAAAAAAATTTTTATTTGTCCTTAAAACATCATTCTTATATATAAAATTCTGTTTGGGTCTGTAACTGAGTTTCTTGGTGTGTCTGTTTCCAAACTGCATGTGTCTGTTTCCAAACTGCATGGAAGCAAATTGAGTGCCCGAGACCAACACAAAAACTCGAACTCCGGTCTGTAGCTTGCCGGGCAAGAGTTTACCCGACTACGCCACAGGGCACACGCGGAAATTGCATGAAAGTTATATTTGAAATGAAGAATAAAAACATTTTAAAAATGAAAGAAAATCAAAAGTAGCTTTTGATGCAGCCAGGCTTGTTTAAAAATAAAAAAAAAACAAAAAATGGTAATTTTCCAATGTTTTTGTTGAAAATTAGAGATTTTTGGTCAATTCAGAACATATCCCGGTTTTGTTCAAATAGAGGCATTTTTTGCGCCTCCGCGGATTAAAAAAAACCTTTTTTCTCACGTGCATGAACAAAAAAACATTTTTTGGTCCCACCCCTGCTCCCGATGCAAGGTGCAGTTTGCCTACTGTCAAAGAAATGACGCTCAAATCTTGCACTTTTTGATTATTTGTTGAGTAGTCATTATGGTACGTCCAAAGTAGAAAAAAAGCGCAAAAAAAGGCGTCCAAAGTAACTTTGTTTTTGCGTCTTTTTTTCTTTGTTGTTTACCGCCAAACAAGCAAAAAATTAATTGTAAACATGTTTACAACTTCGTTTGGCGGTAAACAACAAAGAAAAAAAGACGCAAAAACAAAGTTACTTTGGACGCCTCTTTTCGTCTTTTTTTGCGCTTTTTTCTTACTTTGGACGTACCATTAAATTATGAAAAAAAAAATTTTTACTTCCTACCTCTCTTTCAACCTCCCTCCCCACTGCTAACGCCTCGGCAAAAACACCGAACAGTCTAACGAAAGTTGTTAGACTGTTGGGCGCAATCTCTGCGTTTTGCACACTCTTTTCGCAATAACTGTTGTATTGCATTAAACAGTCTGAAAGCAGCTGTTCCTAAAACAACAGTCTAAAGACAGCTGTTGCAAAAGACTATGATAATCGAATAGACTTTTGTCTGCCTTACGCCAAACAGTCTGACAACTCTCGTTAGACTGTTCAGTGTTTTTCCGAGGCGGTTTCGAGATGTCGCGGTTTCGAGATGTCTGGTTTCGAGATGTCGCGGAGCCGTTTTAAATAGGAAATTTTGACATGGTCGAATTTTTTCAAAAAAAAAAACGATTTTTCGTACCAAATTTCGACAGAAAAACATGTTTTTTTCTGACGTCGGAAATATATTATTTCCGACGGAAACGGAAATATCTTCGGAAATCATTTTGTCTCGGAACGGAATCGGAAATTTTTTCGGAAGTGAAACTGCCTCGGAACCGGAATCGGAAATTTCCGACATCGGAATTCCGACGGAATTCCGACTTTTCGGAAATTTCCGAGAAAGCCTGCATCAGACCCGACCGTAAGTTGATTTAAAGATTCTTATAAAACATGATTCTTCAGGCGAAGCGATCTCTTTTCGACGTCAAAAACTGCAATTCGGAATCGTCCTTCTTTTTTTTTTGAATGTGCTCAGGAACGTGTCACAAAACAATGTGACGCACATTCCTGGCCTAAACTGAAACTCGACTTAAAGAATTCAACAAGGAATACGCTGAGTGAGTTTCATAATGGATTATTTTCGTAATGTGTTCATTTCAGAAATGAGCATTTCCAACTCTCAATGCAAATCATCGGCAACATTTTCATCGAACAGCAAAATTCGACAGCAGCTACAGATCAGTTCGAGACAGATGAGAATGTTCCGATATCGAACGAGGAAACGGTCCGAAGTGTCCACACGGAGTGATTTTTAATAATATTTTTGCTTTAATTGTTGTTGTGTTGCCTTTTATGTTAATGCTGTTATTTTTTCGAAATGTAATTGATAAAACAAAATTGATTTTGATTAAATATTTGAAACAAGTGATTACTGAAGGATTGCGCAGTGGTAGCCGAGCAATTAGCGAAGGATTAGTAATCGATTGGTGAATTCATTCGGTAACGGATTGTTCTCCCTTCGCTAACTATTCGCAAACTAATTACTAATATTTCGCTAACCCCGTTTTACCTGTGCCGATGAAATCAACGGGGGAGAAAGGCAGTGACTTTGGCGCTGAGTATTTTTCGCTCGTTCCACTGAAAAAACGCATTTTCCTGTGTTAAATTTGAAAAGGGGCGTGGCCCAAACTTTGAAGCGTCATATCTCGGTTCCTAGTGGCGGCCCTTTTTTAGAAATTTTTGAGAGTTGTTTTCAAACCATCTCTAATGTGTGTTTAAATTTTCAGAAATTTCCAAATTGGTGACCCTAAACACTTCCCTTGTTAGACTTGTTAATAATGCATTTATTCATATAAAGAATGAACAAAGCTATAAAACAGCTGGACCCGCCAGAGACCAGTTGCCGGACGAAAAGAATAATAAAAATGTGGTCAGAATGGGGAGAAAAAAATAAAGGGAAACTAGGAATATGGTATAGTAAAATGACAATCGGTGGGAATAACTGAATAAACATTCACAATATGGGTGACAAATAAAGTTAATATGGTAAGAAAGAAAGATGTAGACAATACGATTAGTGTAATATGTAGTAAAATTAATCAACAGCAAAAGAAAAGAAAAAACGGGGAAAAAAAAAAAACGGGGCGAAGAACCATAAGTGCTTAAAACCGGGCTATTGACGTGTTCAAATAATTCGAGAACTCAGAAGGGGATAGAAAGTTAAGTGTATTACATAGTAAAGCATTCCAAATAGGAACTGTGGAAGCGAAGAAATGGCCGGTACTGCTCTCTTTCCTACAAAGCAACATTGGATGACGCTTGGAGCGGGAAAAGGTTACAAATTCAGACAGGTCGGGAAAGTGGATGGCGTTAGTGACTAAGTTGTACAATAATAGAAGTTGGGACCTGAGGCGAAGATGTCTGATTGATGTGAGATTAAGAAGTTCGAGTCTATGTACATAAGAATTGAACGATATGTTAGAACGCTGAAGAACCCGCTTGGTGAAGAGCCTAAGGGATGATTCGAGTTTGGGGGAAAGCGTAGATTTGGGAGAAGGTGAGTAAATAGGTGCGCAATAGCTGAGTAAGGGTAAAACATAAGTCTTGTAAAGATTGGTTAAAAATTGTGGGGAGGAGGAAGAAAAAGCTTTGAGTAATTGTTTAGTGCGAAGGAGAGCAAGGGAGGTAGTTTTGAGGATATGATTCTTGAAGGTTAGT
The DNA here is from genome assembly GCA_963572235.1 of Caenorhabditis japonica. Taxonomy (NCBI): domain Eukaryota; kingdom Metazoa; phylum Nematoda; class Chromadorea; order Rhabditida; family Rhabditidae; genus Caenorhabditis; species Caenorhabditis japonica. Next base: position 16,449,924 of record OY754344.1, read on the forward strand.
TTTTCGTCAAAAACCAAGCCAAGGTCGTGAACCACAGGGGAAGGAGAAATTTCAAGACCGGAAATAAAGTATTTATTCCGAGGATTTTTTGGTCCTAGGTGAAGGAGACTAGTTTTGGTGGGGGCAAGAGGAAGGCTATTTGACACGGACCAATCAGAAATTATGTTAATAGTCTCTTGGAGATATATAGGGTCAGTAGAGAAAATCTTAATGTCGTCGGCAAAACAAGCAAAATGGACGTCTGGAGGAATTAGTTGAAGAAGATCGTTAATAAAAACTAAGAAGAGAAGAGGACCGCAGACCGAACCTTGAGGAACGCCGGAGGGGATGGAACAGGAAGAAGTCGAAATCGAGGAGTTAACTTTAACGGAGAATGACCGGCCAGATAGAAAGGTTTTAAACCAAGAACAAAACTTATGCGGTATTCCAAAAGAGCTGAGCTTATTGATGAGAAGAAGGTGTGGAACCTGGTCGAAGGCCTTTTTGAAGTCGAAATAGATTACATCGAGACTTTTAGTGGTGCGAAGCAATTTCTTGTAGAGTGCCGAGGACCTGACGAGAGAAGCGGGGCAACTGCGCCGATTCAGGAATCCATGTTGGTGAGGACTGAAGGCGGAAGAAAACTCAATTTTAATCTGACGGCAAACAATCTTTTCCATGACTCTGGCAAAAGGATCAGTAACACGGTGATTCTTTTACTACCGGCCACGCATTTCTAGTCCCCCGGTCGCAAGTATTTCCCTTCTTTCTCTCGCACTCTCTCACTCCCTCATCACATGAAGTGGGCGGAGTTCCCTCCCCTTTTTGCAAGATGCGGCAAAAAATTTTGCGGAAATCAGTTCGGCCACCACGGAAAAACAGTTTCATTTGAATTTGTACGTATAAAAACGAACGAATACCGGTTTAAAAAATGCGCCCTAATGAGATCTAGTAACGTGACAGACAAATTTTTGATCAGACGTCATTTACAAAATCGCGACAGGAAAAACCTAATCGGGGGACTAGAAATGCGTGGCCGGCAGTAAAAGAATCACGTAGAATTTGAAATTGTACGTGAAAAATCGGACCAATTCCGGTTTTAAATATGCGCCATAATGAGAGGAAGTGACGTGACAAAAAACTTCTCGATCCGAATTCATTTAGAAAATCGCGACAGAAAAAACAAATCGGTGGACGAGAATAGTGTGCTCGGTAGTAAAAGAATCACCGTGAGTAAGGCTGATAGGTCTGTAGTTAGTAACAGCCGCTGGGTTTCCTTTCTTCAGAAGGGGTACCACCACAGCATGAGTCCATTTATCCGGAATAACGGATTCAGAAAATGATTCAGAGAAAATTATTGAAAGCGGAAAGGCCAGAGTTGTGGCGCAACGTTTGATGACGAAGAAATTAGCAAGGTGTAGAGAGAATCCGCGTTTTGGTGGAAGTTTCAGAAGAGTTTGTTCGATAACATAAGGAAGAAAAAGATCAGAATGTGTTGCGGTAGAGGATGATGTGGAAGAAGATGGTGAGGAAGTAGCCGGTGAAGAAGAATGAGGCGGGCAATTAGGAGTAGAGAAGTTGCAAGAGAACGAATCGAGAAAAACTTCGCATTTGTCGAGATCCGAGGTTATGAGTTTACCATTGTGGGATAAGGAAGGTATAGAAACTGTAGATTTTAGGCGTGATGCGACAAGACGGCGGATTTCAGATTGGTTACGGTTAGAAGTAATTCGATGTTCGCGTTTCCTGATTGCGGATTTATAAGAGCGTAAGAGATGTTTGGTTCTTTTTGCGAGTAAAGTTAGACGACTGGAATTTCCGGAGGAGATAGCTAAAGAAGTTGCCTTTCTGAGACGGCGTAGACGACGCAAATGATTGCACGGTCTAGGTAATGGAGTGTGACACAACGGTGGACAGTGACGCGCAATAGCAGTGTTGAGGAATTCGATGAAACGATCATACTTTTCCGATATGTTTTTGCAAGAACTAAGGAGAAGAGTCCAATCGTGAGAAGCTAAATCTCTGTTGAGATCAGAGAAGTTGCATTTGGAATAGTTCAATTTAGGCGGATGGTTAGGCGAAAATGAAGAAGACGGCAAAGAAACGGGTAGGCATGGATGTTGAAAGAGAGCGAAGGAAACTGATAGGTGGTCCGAGTTGAGAAGAGGTGGTTGAGCAGAAATATCATAAACGGGAAGGTTATGGGAGGAAGCGACAAGATCAAGAGTGTTGCTAGAGGTTGAAGAAATGCGAGTTGGAAACCGGACTAATTGGGTCATGTTTTTGGATCGAAGAAATTCGTAAAAATTATGGTTAGATGGGTATGACCAGTCGATGCTTGGATAATTAAAATCGCCAGCAAGTATGCAATTAGTAAGCGGGGTGTAGTCGTTAAGATGGGAAAGCAAGTTAGCGGTTTGAAGTGAGGAAGAACTGGGAGGTCGATATACAATTATAAAAGTGAGAGGGGGAAGAGCGGGATAGTGGAATTGGCAAGAAATAACTTCAGAATTGTGCAAGGGATAATGGTGTTCCATGTTAATGTCGAGGACTGTGGTGACCACGCGGCTCTTGGAGAGAACTGCGACTCCACCACCAGAAGATTTAGAATGAAAACTAGGATTTCTGTCAAAACGAAGGCAAGAAAAATGGGGGGAGGAGAGGAGGGAAGGGGGGATGGCATCGGAGAGAAAAGTCTCCGTTAGAAGTAACACGTCGTAATTAGAAGATATGAAAAAGTCGGATAAGGCGCTGAGTTTGGAAAGGGAGGCAGTACCGCGCAGATTGGCAAGAAGAACAGTTAAAGGCGAGTGAGGGTGAGATAAAGAGTAGGAAGAGACTATTGGAAAATCGGAGAGAGAAGGTTTACGTGAACGAGAAAAATGAGAAGAACAAAAATCAATAGAGGTGCTGGAATTTAGAGAAAAGGACGAGGATTAGGGTTCGATTTGACATGAATGTCGGAAAGAATAAACAGTGATTTCCCAGCTTCCTTATTCCTATCGTAGATAGTTTTTCGACTTGCACGAAGAGTGGCGAGTTCATCGAGAGTGAGATCACGGCGGGCGCGGGGTTTACGAGACAAATCGGTGAACTCAGATTTACGAATATCCCGGTTGAAGACTTTCACAAAAGCGTCGCGGTCAGATTTCGAGTTGAATTGAATTTTAAGAGGTCGCATTTTAGCAGAACAAGAATGTCTAAAGACTTTCGAAGGAAGTGGAAAGTTGTATTTCCTGGCAAGCTCGTTGATTTTCAATCGGTCCTTTTTTTCTTGATCCTGATCCTCTGGGTTGTCAGTAAGAAGTTCAACCACAGCACGCTGTGACTTATCAATCATAGAAGCTGCCTCAGCAGCAATCTTCTGAGGTGTCCAAGAAGAAACTATATTGGTAGGAACAGCAGGAATCGGAGAGCGTTTGGTGTTTGGAAGAGGAGCAGATGTTGGCAAAGAAAGAGAAGTAATGAGATCAAGACCAAGAGATTGAAGTTGACTAATAGGAACAATAGTCTGAAGAGCGCGAACTAACTGAGAGATTGTTCGACGCATTCCGTCACAAGTATCGCGAAGTTGGAGAAATTCGGATAGAGGAACTGTGGCGTTTGGATCGGATTCGAGCGTTTCAGAAAAATGGCGTTTGGCAGTCGGTTCCTTAGCAGTATCGACACCCATAGGAAAAGGAATAGAAGAAGATTCCATGGCGCGAAGAGATTAGAGTCAATAGAGAATAAAGGTGAAAAGATTTTTTTAAAAAATCGATATGAGAGCGCACAACCACTCGGTAGGCAAGAGGACCGCTCGAAATGACAAGAGGACCGCTCGAAATGACAAGAGGACCGCTCGAAATGCACATATATAATTAGTAAGCTTACAAGCCAACTAATTATATGATCCGAGAATTTTTCAACGGCTAATTAAACAAAATTTTTCGGGATTTGTCATTTGTGTGCGAATATAATTATTGTCGGCGAAAATTTCCTTTCGTGAATTGCCAATTGTTGGTCATTTTTTTCGGAATTTGTATACAATTTGCAAATTACATGTAAATTTTCGCGAATTGTGAATTGTTCGCGCACAAAATTAATGTTCACGCGTACCCATTTCGCAAACGCGCGAACAATTTTTGACAAATTATTTGCGTCACGCGAATCATCTGTGTGGGAGGCGGTGTTATTAAGTGGGTTGTCTATAGTTCGAACCCCTTTGTGGACAAAGTGTTTTTGCTTGTCGTTTGAAAGACTCAAAAAAATCCTACAAGTTTATGGAATTAAAACTTGGCGAAAATCTTTAAAGTCCGAAAAATGGCTAAACAATTTTCACTTTTTTAAAATTTTCTATCGTGTTTTCAATCGAGATGAGTCACTAAAACGTGAAACCTAGCCTACTTTTTTCACGCGAAAATTAAACTTTAGTACTTTTTGAATTATTGCGTGAAAAAAGTGGGGGAGGTTACAAGTTTTGATGTCAATTTTTTTTTTTCGCATTTTTTAATCAGGGCATTTTCAGAGAAGTTTTGACGCATACATGGCGAGAATCGCCAGCTTTGTGGCTAGTAACTATGAACAACGGCTAATAGCCATTAAAAAGGCTAAAAGCCATTAATTTCGGGGCGCTCGCCAAATTAAAAGTGGGGAATAGCCAAATGCGGGAAACGGATTCAAAACTTACAATTATTATCGTTTTAAATAAGTTGTTACCTCCGAAGCCGCGTGAACTTTAAAATTAGGCTCCGAGGTGACAACTTTTATAAAACGATAATGGTACTTCATGATTTTCATTTTTGTCGCCAAACTATTTCATTTCACGTTGAATTTACACATAAAGTCAAATTATTTGGAAACCAAAATGAAAATTTGTTTGCTTCACGAATGAACAATATTGTGTTTTTAATCGAATTGCGACATCAAAACTTGTAACCTCGCCCACTTTTTTTCACGCAATAATTCAAAATGTACAAAATTTTAATGTTCGCGTGAAAAAAGTAAGCGAGGTTTCACGTTTTGGTGGCTCATCAAAATTTTAAAAAAGTAAAAATTGCTCAGCCATTTTTCGGACTTCTTTTTTTTTAAAGATTTTCGCCAAGTTTTAATTCCATAAACTTGTAGGATTTTTTTGAGTCTTTCAAACGACAAGCAAAAACACTTTGTCCACAAAGGGGTTCGAACTATAGACAACCCACTTAATAACACTGCCTCCCACCACTCGGCTACGAATTCCACATCGACAATCTTTCAAGAGGCAGGTTACAAAATAGAGCACAACGGATGGCGGCGAGGCAATAAGGATATCTGATATTGTGTTTTCAATCGACTTGCGACATGAGAACGCACTGCCCCCAAAAGCGGGAAAGCGCCAGCAAGCTTGACGCACTTTGCGTGCCTTGGCGCGCTTGCCGACGAGCGCTCATTTTCAACTGAAAATGTGGTTTTCTCAAGTTATTTATTCAATTAGAAACATCTGTGTTATTTTTTCTAGATACGTTTGTTCATACAGGTATATTCGACAATTTACAAGGTCGCGCAATGAAATCGGTGGAGAAATGAAGGCGAAATATACAAAAATCGGAATAACGGGAAAATCATATTTTTTTAAAATTTCAGCCGAATGTGCTCAATATTCCTAATTTCTTGGACATAGCTTTGTAGGCATGGTCGAGACAAACATTTTAAGTGCACAATCGATCGGAAAAGTTCAAAACTGGCGGTGAAATATGAATTTGAAATATCTGAAAATTCCTCATCTGGCATGGAATTTCAGAATTCCTGATATAAAATGTGGTTTTTTTGTTTATTTTGTACTTTATCAAGGAACTTTTATTAAAAAAATTAAGAAATTCACAGAAATATAGCTGTAGCGCCTCAGAAAGCGGAAAAACCCGGCGTTTTTCAAATTGCCATCTAAACGAGTGTGGAGAACATTTATTATGTGTTAAAGTTTCAAAAAAATAACTTTACTTATTTTCTATCGATTTTATAAACTTTTTCTTCAAAATTCCAATTTTCTTCCCGTTTTTTTTCGTTATATTCAAAAGGTGCAATCATTCTCGGCGAGGTACGATGCAATTGCGCTCTACCTGCACGCATTAGAGATTAGAGACGTAGAGGCGTTGTGCTAATTTCTGTGTCTCTGCGTCTGCAAACGCAAAGTGCGCCAGCCAATGTTGTTTTGCGCTTTCCCGCTTTTGGGGGCAGTGGAACGCGAGACTCCGCCCACTTATTTGTGCGCTACCTGTCTGCGTCTCTTCAAATATCACTGTGTTCGCGTGGTCGCCCTCAAAAAAGTGGGCGGAGTCTCGCGTTCTCATGTCGCAAGTCGATTGAAAACACAATAAGACTAGTTATAAAGAATGAAAAAAAGAATTTGGGTCATAATTTTCAATATGAAATTTTCAGCCGGTTTCTGCATACGGGCAGCTAATTTTTGCGGGACGCAATAGCCAATGATGTGAAGTATAGTCGTCGAATACATCAGGACTTCGCTGGTCGGTCGGCGACGCTGCGGTCGAATTGTGATAAACAAAGCGCAATTTTGCATGCAGTGGGATTACGAAATAACGTATTTTCGCGCCAATTTCTATTTTAAATTCTTGGAGCTTTTTTTTCGATGATCTCTTCATATTTATTATTATTTTTTCCTTTTTCGATGGTTTTCATTCATGAGCGTATTGATTCTTAATGTTTTTTCATGTTTTTCTTGTTCATTTTATGCAGAAAACGAAACTTGGCGCTATTCGGGCTGGTGGTAGTGGGCCAACAATTTTTTTTTCGCATTTTTTATGTAGTTCACGTTTTGTACATGCGTTTCTGATATGCTTATTAATCAATGTACGGAAAGTTCAGCGTAGACGACCCGTAAGCATGCTCGAAACTTTAAATGAGCGATCGGCGAGGGCGGGGTGGACGCATTTTTTGTGCTTCGAGAATGACCTTTTTTGTAATTTAACCAGAAGGTTGTTGACGGCTATCGCCGTCAACAACCTTCTGGGTAAGCTTGGGGACGCGCGAGTCTCCCTGATTTTTCAAAGAATTTTACTGTATGCAGTGTGCAGTGTCGACACGAGATCGACAATTTTGTCGACAAATTTATCGACAAAATTATCGACAAATTGTCGACATTTTATCGATAAAAATTTGTCGCAATTTTATCGACAAAATGTCGATAAAAAATTGGACATTTTGTCGACATTTTATCGACAAAAATTTCGACAAAATTTTATCGACATTTTGTCGATAAAAAATTGTCGATAAAATTTTGTCGATAAAATGTCGATAAAATTTTGTCGATAAATGAGTGTCGACAATAGTTGTTCCGACAATTTTATCGACAAATGAGGTTGAAATTTTCGCATACATTTAAATGTGATCATGCGGAATACATTTTCGACGAAAAGAGAAAAAAAAAATAAATGTTTTTTGTTTGCGTGATTCCATAACAGATAGGATTATCCATCTATTTTTTGTCAATGTGTTCTGCTGACGACAAGTTAAGGACCCACGGCGTGCTGGCCGGAACGTTATTTGCAATATTGGGTCCCGCTGATTGTGAGTGTCTGCGTCTCTCCGGCGAGAGTTTGCTACAAAACACGGCGTTTTTTTCACTACCAGTAACGGAGTTTTCCAGGCCACGGCCATGTCGTATTGGCGACCAAACGCTGTTTTTTCCGGTTTTCTCAAAATTTTTCTGTTCGACCTCAAATGTTTTCTGATACGATTGTTCAAAATTAAATTTCCTACATTTTGCGCACCTTTTTATAGCGAAAAAAACTTTTAATAAGGCTGAAAAACTTTTTAAAACTGAGGGGGCTGGGGGTCGAGGATTCTCTTCGGTCACCGAAAAAAACGTAAATGTCGAGATTAATTTCGAAATTAATTTATCAGTCTATTTTTTCGTTTTTTTTCTCTTGCTTCACATTTCTTTTTATAAATTTAGCTAAAATAAAATACATTTTTTTATTTCAGAATACGATGATGGCCATTCAAGAATGCGGAGCGCGAGGACGGCTGAACAATCGACATCGCGGGCATGGACAAAATCAACATTTCGCACGAAAATTAAGTTTTTCAGTTTATTTAATTCGAAATTTCCTAAAAATGTAAAAAAACACCGATCGGTCTGTAATAGTTCAGACGACCGATTCGGATAATCATCGTGGATGAATAAGATTCGGGAACTGCCTCAAAAATTCGTAAAATATCTCGTGAGATTCATAAATGCCCTTGTGAGATTTGCAATATCTCATGATATTTGTGAATTCTCACGAGGAAATTTACGAATCTCATGAGCCAACTGCTTTTCAATAAATTAAAAACTGTAAAATAGTGTCCAAAATCTTCACGAATCTGCTTTAAAAATTATAAAACGGAAAAACTGAACATAGAAAATTGTCAAATAATTTTTTCATTCAATATTTCAGTCAATTTCTTCCTTTCCGGCTTGTCCGTTTGTTTTGAGAATTTTGGTCCAAGATATCAGATCGATCTGGGTTTTTATCGCATTTTCTCATCATTTGTTTGTATTTTTTTAATTTATTTTCATTACTTCTTATGTATGGCCCCTTAATTTGTATTTTTGTATTTATCTATCAGTCATATCAGCCACGGTATGCTTGGTTTTGTATTGATTCTGATTTTTTATTGTGTTTATAAATACTTTTGCAATTTTATTGTTCAATTAATTATTTTATTATTTTATCAATAAAGTTTAATTGTTTATTCACAGCAGAGACTTGAAAATGTTCACTACAGACACCCAAAAATGTTCACAACAGACTCAAAAATGTTGACAACACTGACTCAAAAATGTAAAATGAAAAACTGCGCGGAGTTTTTGCAAACCACGCCCCTTTCTCCGCCCACTTTTCACGCTGATTGGTGGCTGTTTCGCGAGCAAACTTTCTACAGCAGGTAGTGAGAAAAACGCCGTGTACAAAACAACAATATCCTCGCACTCTGCTACTCTGCGTCTCATATTCGTATGTATAAATTTAATGCGATGAGTGGCTGTGCAGCTAAATGCAGCCTACGGTAGAAAAATGAGTGCTACCCCGGAATAAAACTCGTTTGAAATAGAACTGTTGCAATATAGAACTACCTGAAATGGAGCTGTACAAGAAAAACCGCTGCGCGCAACTGAACTCAATAACCCACCATGTACAACTGAATACTTATTCGAGCTGCTCTAGCTTTCCTGGGTCACTACAGCTCCACTTCTGGCAGTTCTATTTTGCTACAGTTCTATTCTAAAACTGTTATATTTTGCTACAGTTCTGCTTTGGGACAGTTATATTTAGCTTCAGTTCTACTTCACTACAGTTCTATTCTAAAACATTTCTATTCCATTCCGAACAGTTTTATTTTGCTACAGTCCTATTTTGCTACAGTTCTAGTTCGAGCGAGTTCTATTCCGAGGTAGCACCGAAAAATGCGACAACTCTTAAGCCAGAATTTTTTATTCGGGAAAAAAGCCCGCGCAGTTTAAGTTGTATTTTCCAATTTTCCATCAAACATGCCGTAGAGCCTGCAGAGAAATTCAAAATTCAACAAATTCATTGAAAAAAAAATCATCAAAATAGCTTCACCAAAAAAAAAGTACATTATATTTGTAAAAAAATCTTGATCAACTTCCTCGATCTCCAAAAAAATTGTAAAATTGTATTGAAAAATTTTATTGTGGAGAAACCACGCCCACTAAATACCACGAAAAAATACACCGAAACTTAACACTTGTGGGAAACAAGTTGGCAAGGTTTAATGTTTTAATTTAGCAACTCGAATGAATACACCATATGAATTTCTTAAATTTTACCTTTTACGGAATCGGTAAAAAAAAACATTTTACGCCTGGAATACATTTTTTTGAAAACGATTCAACGACATTCCGAAATTACGAAGCGAGATATTTAGCGAGGAAATTTTATTGTCGGCGATTATCGACAAAATGTCGATAAAACACGACAAAATTTTGTCGATAAAATGTCGACAATTGTCGATAAATGTCGACATTTTATCGACAAATTATCGACAAAATTTTGTCGAATTTCGTCGATAACGGGTTTTGTCGATAATACGATGTCGACAACTGCACTCTGACTGTATGTCAAACAAACATTGAGTAAATAGCCAAAATTCAATCAATTAATAACTTAATGTTTTTCTGTGTTCCTGTCAACCCGCTTTTTTTTTAATAAATATTACACTGCACCTTGCATGGGGAGACTAGATTCAAAATTCAGAGGAAATGGGCAATCGAGCGCACTTGCACCGCGTCTGCCTGCGTCTCTTATCTCGGCACACTCTCTCGCTCATTTTTTTTTTGAAACAAATCATTAAAATGCATATTTCAGCATTTTCTCGTTCCCTTTTTTTCAAAAATCACTCTGTTGAATGGAAGTAAAAAATTTTAGAATGTTTTTAGAACAAAGTTTATCAAAGTTCGCCAATAATTACTTGTACGCTGTCAATTTTTTGTTTTTCTTTCTTTTTTGTCGACATTTTTTAGCCATAGTTTTGAATTTCTGTGTTGAAATATTTTTTTTCGAGTCTAGGATCGTTCTGGAATACGATTCGACAAAATTTCTAATTTTCAAAAATGTTTTGGCACTTCAATCAACAATGAACAAGAAAAAAAATTGAATTTGTATGTGATTTTATCGATTTACATAAGAAAAATAACTGATATATCAGTTTTCAAGTCAAGCTAAAAAAAGAAATGGGATAAAGTACTCGTCGCACAATTTTTCGTAAGTTTTGCATTGCAATTGTAGAATTATATGTTTTCCCCGAGACAAACGGGTAATGTTAGCACGCGCGCATAGGGCCCGGATAAATTAATCGATTAAAGGCGCATACTGTTTTTCGGTGCGCGGGTCTCGCAACAGCTGAGAGAGCAGACGGGCGACCTTTTTACGCCATTCTACGAGTTTCTGAAGACGTTGAACGTTGATTGCTGATATTCTGGTCAATTTCAAAAATTTTTCGTGGCGAAAACGATGGATGGAGAAGAATACTCGCCGGAATTAATGGATACTTATGCCGAAAAGATTTTGGAGAAGCTGAAGCCGGAAATAAAGATGTTTGCGAAACAGAGGGAAGAAGAAAAACCACCGACCCTGTCGCAAAAAGGGCTCCAAATGCAAGCCGACCTGAATACAAAGCTGATCAATATGCTGGAGTCGGGAATGGAAACCGGAGATTTGCCAGGTACGATAAAAAAAGCGAGTGAATTGTTAAAAGAGCGAAACAAGGAGTTGAAGCTTTTGGATACGGATCCGGAAGCACTGAAACTGGTGTCGAAAATGAGGACTGTGGCGGAAGCGGCTGGAACGTCATCGGACACGTTGGATTCGAAGCTGCTGGCAATTGCTCAAATCGTGAAAGAAGAAAAGCCGAGGGAGAAGAGGCTGCCTCCGACAAGAAGCAACCGGTGGTTTCCAGGAGCGGGCTCCATTTATCGGCCGAGTGGAGTCCGCAGCAACAACTTCTATGGCTACGAACGAGTCGGTGATCGAGATTTCGGATCGGACACCAGAAGATTCAAGCGGCAAGCGGAGCCAAGAGAAGATGAGCCTGAACGACTTCATGCAAAAATGCCTGTCCGGTGCTACGCGTGTCAGAGACAAGGCCACTACGCAAGCGAATGTCCCCAGCTCAGAAGGTATAGTATATCCAGAAAGACTTACAGATCACCTGAGTTTCTGGAAAAAGGTTACGTCCGATCCATGGATAATTAGTATAGTGGAGTCAGGTTATTTGATTCCGCTAGAATCAATAGATAATCTTCCTCAGCCAGAGGGGATGAGAAAAACTTCGCAAAATAATATTGACTTTGTAATTTCAGAGGTCAATAAACTTCAACAGTCGGGAGTGGTTGTGGAGTGCAGGACTCCAAGAGTGGTTTCACCACTGCAAGTGGCAGTAAATAGTGAGAAAAAACGTTTGATCCTGGATCTTTCAAAGTTAAATAGGAGTCTGGCTCCCCCTCATTTCCGTCAGGAAGATTGGAAAACGGTCTGACCGTTTTTGAATAGAGCGAGCGTTGCTGCAACTTTCGATTTTCGTAGTGGCTACCACCACATTAAAAATAGAAAAAGGCTCTCAGGGCTGCTCGCTTTTTCGCTAGCGAGTCCACCGGCGCCACCGTTTTTTAAATTTAAAGCGCTCCCATTTGGTCTATCGACAGCGCCATGGGTATTCACAAAACTTTTTCGACCACTGGTGGGTCGGTGGAGAGCAAAAGGAATAAAAAATTTCCTTTATTTAGATGATGGCCTAATTTTAACAGAAGATAGAGAGGAGGCGGAAAAAGCAGTGAAGATAGTGAGAGAGGACCTGGCCGCAGTCGGAGTATGCGTTGCAGAAGAAAAATCAAACTGGGAGCCCAGCGCGCAGTTTACATGGTTAGGATTAGAAGGCAACCTAAACGCGCGAACGGTCACTTTGACCGAGAAAAGAGAATGCTCTTTGAGAAGGCAAATAGAGAAAATGAAAGAGAGTCAGACTCCTACGATCCTGGATCGGCAAAAATTATGCGGTTATTTGTCATAAATGACAATCGTTTCAGAGCACTCGATCAGTCGACAACGAGAGATGGCGATCACAGTGGTCGAGCATCAATCGATGGGTGAAACGCAGCGCCAGCAGATCCCTTTGTCGCCAGGTGAGAAAGAAGAATTAGAATTTTGGAGCAGGAATTTAGAAAATAAAGCGCTAGTAAGAACGATGGAAGAAAGATTTGAGCCCAGTTGGTTTTTATTCACTGACGCATCGGCAGAAGGGTTAGGAGCGGTATTAAAATACCCCTCAGGTGGAGTAGTGTTAAAGTTATCAGCACTAGGAGATGATAAATTTAAAAACGAATCTAGTGCGAAGAGAGAGCTGAGAGCCATAGAAATGGCCGTTAAAAAGATAAAGAGTTGGAAAACAGGAAGTATCCTGATACATTCCGATAGCCAAGCCGCAGTTATCATTTTAAGAAAAGGGTCCATGAAGCGAGAGTTACAAGAAATAGCGGAGAGAGTGTGGTCAGACCTAAAAAAAATTGGCCCAGCGCAGTTTAAGTGGATTCCGAGAGCGGAGAACACAGAGGCTGATGAGGCTAGCCGAGATTTCGACTACGATGATTGGTCGGTACATTACTGGGTGTTTAGGTGGGCACAAAACAGATGGGGTAAATTGGGTTGCGATTGGTTTGCAAACAGAGAGAACGCAAAAACAGCAAATTTTTATTCCAGATTCGCAGAACCTGGTTCCGCTGGTGCCGACGTGTTCGAATGGGTTGCCGAAGTGAAAGAACTGGGATTGGCATGGTGGGTCCCTCCTCCTAAGGCGGTTCCAAAATTAATGGAAGTGGCAAAAAGAGAAAAATTAAAAGGGGTACTTTGAGTGCCCATGTGGTACGCGCACCCGTTTTACCAGGCGCTCGTGGACCGTCACGGTCAGTTCATAAGTAACATGGTAGACTGGAAGGTATTTAAGGTCAACACAAAAATTATTGTCCCAGGGGTTGGCTCGGCTAGGAGCGAGCGAATGGCCTCGGAATTTTCCCGTTCTCCTTTTCTGCTAGCCCTAATAGATTTCTCCCAGTAGCCCCCGGGTTTTGCGGGTTCTACAAATTCGAAACTCCAAACCCGACAATAAATCTGTAAAATTAGACATTATTTTTTTAGTGTGTTTTCGGCCTTTAGCCTCAATAGGAGCAGGGGAAAACTATTTCTCCGCAGCCGAAGGTAGTGGAGAATTATATGTTTACCCCGAGACAAACGGGTAATGTTAGCACGCGCGCATAGGGCCCGGATAAATTAATCGATTAAAGGCGCATACTGTTTTTCGGTGCGCGGGTCTCGCAACGAACAGCTGAGAGAGCAGACGGGCGACCTTTTTCACGTCATTGTACGAGTTTCTAAAGCTCCCACCCACCATCCCAGAGAAAAAAAAGAAGTGAAAGCTCAAGAGATTCCATTTACAGAAGGAGAAAAGCGAGCCTTCTTGGACAAAATCTCCCAAGCACAGCCAAAGCCTACCTATCCGAATGCAACAGAAGATGGTTGTGGAGTGACGGGAAAAGAATGCTGGTTGGAGGAACAGGCGAGCAGAGATTTTTACTCTTCCTGGCGGAGAGATCTCTGGAAGTCGGAAGCAGCGCGTTGGCAAAGGCGGTGGCGGCATTCCAGTTGTCAAACAGCACACTTTCACCATTCGCAGCACAACTCTCGTCGGACATAATAAAATCTCGAAAGAAATCAGAAATATTCCACAGAACACAACCAAAGAAAGTTTCCGAAGACGTCGTCCTGAAGATTATCGAATCGGTGACGGATGAGAGGAAGTCGGAAAAGGACACCTTGTTGGTAGCCATTTTGTGGTATGTGCTGCTGAGAGCGGAGGAAGCGGCCAATTTGCAATGGCAGGATATCGGAGGACATCGAGGCACTTTCAAAGTAACAGTCAGACAAGCCAAGAACGACCAACTAGCCCTTGGTCGATCTACATTCGTAGAGTGCAAAGAAGGCTCGCTGCTGATGAATCCGATAAAAAGCAAGTACGTGTTTCCCAACCTTACAAACGGCGCAAAACTATCAGCTAGGGCCGTCGCGGAAATATCCAAGGAAAAACTGGCGTCAGTCGGCATGGTCGCAACTCATCACGCATTACGGAGAGGAGCCGCCAATCATCTTCAAGAAAAAGGGCTCACTTTCGAACAAATCAAAGCTAGAGGACGATGAAGGTCAGCGGGGGGCGTATCCAGATACCTTACGGACGCTCCAGCGGCACAAGGGATCGTGGAAGAGATTGCGGAGGAAAGCGGAAACGAGTTGACAACTCGAGAGGAGGCCGGTGCAACGCCAGAGAGAGAACTGAACCATATAAATTATAATTGATTGTTACTCACCAGTCTTTGTTTATCAATTACACTGGGGTATGAGGAGGGAGTGAGTAAACGCGCCCGGACGCACACACGCAGCGCATCTAAATGAGGCCCAAAAAATAAAAAATCGCGCGAAAAATTTCGCATTATCGGAGAGAAAAACCAACGCGCGCGAAATAGTTTTGGATAGGATTTCGTAATTTTCACGATTTTGCGTTGGTTTTTCTCTCCGATAATGCGAAATTTTTCGCGCCCCTTTTTATTTTTTGGGCCTCGTTTGGATGCGTTGCGTGTGTGCGTCCGGGCGCGTTTACTCACTCCCTCCTCAGACCCCAGTGCAATTACCACTGTTTCGTTTATTACTCATCATCATGTTCAATCACCCAACATATTGTTACAATAATCATGTTGTTTTATTAACATTAGAACCCTATCTCGTGCATCTTGCCCTTTTCCGCTCTACCTCCCATCTTTTCCCCACAATACCATCTTATTGCCCGATCGCATCGATCGGTTTCTGCTGCATCTTGCCAACTCCTCTTTCAGCTCTACGAGTCAAACAACATCTCCCCTATTATCAATTCAATATTCTTGCCGGCTACCACATGCGCCCGCGAAAGTTTTATAATAGACGCAGACATAGCGACACATGTCTGCGGCGACACACCCGCTCACATTTTTTGATCTACGTTCAGTTGAATTCAGTTGAATTCAGTTGAAAAGACCTGATGGGGCGGAGCCTCGATGTTTCGCGCCACTGCTTACTGTAGCCGGCAAGACTATTGAATTGATAATATCTTAACCACATTATCACCTTATTGCCCGATCGCATCGATTTCGAACCTGGTTCGATTAATGGTTACGTCCAAATTTGAAACTCCAAACCCGACAATAAATCTGTAAATTAGACATTTTTTTTAGTGTGTTTTCGGCCTTTAGCCTCAATAGGAGCAGGGGAAAACTATTTCTCCGCAGCCGAAGGTAGTGGAGAATTATGGTTTTTCGCCAAACCAAAGGCTAGTTTTTGTTGAATGGCACGTAAAACTGTAAATTTCAGACAAAATAAATATTAATTGAAAGGGAAAAATAGAAAATATGAATTTTCGGATAAAAAAATGGCTGCGAAAATAGAAGAACAACTAAAAATCGATAGGGTGCACGGAAGAATCGACCAGTTTTCGAAACATTTGATTTAAAACACTCTAAAAAAAATTTGCTACCTTTTAACAGAGAGATTTTTCCAAAAATGATACGAGAAGATACTTTAAAATGCATTTTAATGCTCTGAAAGACATATTTTCGAAAAAGTGAGCGAGAGAGTGTGCCGAGATACAAGACGCAGACGCGGTGCACGCGCGCTCTATTGGCCAATTTCTCTGGTTTTTGAAGCGAGTCTCCCAATGCAAGGTGCAGTGTATTACAACATAGCTCAAAAATAAGAAGAAACGTATTTGAATCTAAATTTTTCGGCTAAATTGACACAAACTAAACAAAAACTCTCAGAAAAAAAATCAATATTTTTTAAAATCGATATTTCGGTTTAAAATTTTCTGCGCAAGTCCGAAAGCATTTTTGACAGTTTCTCCCAAAATTGCAGACCAATCGGAGCATTTTCCGAGTTTTCTCCCAGTTTTTTGTAATTTTTTCCGTTTTTCTACAGTACTTTGAATAGGTCCATAACAAAAAAGAAAAAACCACTGTAAAACTCGAACTCCCGACCTCCCGCACGCCAGCCTAGACTACAAACCACTTGAACATCGCGCCGGCTCTAGAGGTCGCGAGATCGAGTTTTGTCGACTGCAAACTCGTGGGTGAGACACACAAACAAACACACACTAATCTAAAGTTTTCTATATAAGAAAGATATTGTCCATTCGCGAAAAAAGCAAGTGCGCTCCACGAAACGTAGTACTACGTGGATTTCATTTTCGTCGCCAAATTTTTTCATTTCACGTGTAAATTCAACGTGAAATGAAATAATTTGGCGACGAAAATGAAATCCACATAGTACTACGTTTCGTGGAGCGCACTTGCTTTTTTCGCGAATGAACAATAGTAAAGATGCCGAAGAGGGAGCGTAAATAGACACATAAAGTGTGCCGCCGTGCCACCCAGCTCCCTCCGGTCACTGATTTGAAGTTTTTGAACATACGTGTTTCTGGCGCATCACCGCTGAATTTTCCGAGCAACAATTAGATTCCGGATAATATAGATATTTTAAACAATCAAATGTGAATGAAAATCCAAAGAAAAAACGGACAAACTAATTTTTTTCTGTCCAACCCACACCAACCCGTATAGCGCTTAAAACTTTTTGCGACTCGTAAGCCTTCTCTCCTAGATTAGTCTGTGACCTCTATAGTCGTGTGCGTTACCGAAAAAAATTCCGTTAAACGCATTTTTCGGCAAAGATACCGGTAAATTTGCCGAAAATTTTCATAGCTGTCGACTCCAGTCGGCAAAGCGGTGGGCTTCGCTGACAAATTTTCGACAAAGATTCCTTGAGTTTTTTCCACTCTTCAATCACAAGGCTTGAACCACGGCGTGCTAGACCCTACGTAAAGGAATTCGCGCCTTTTCGAATGTGTCTGTGTCTCAACAGTGGCGTTCTGCCAAGTCTAGCAAAAAGTGTGCAAAAATGGAGACACAGAGACACGAGAATTGGCGCCCGAAAATTTGACTTCAAAAGTTTTCTGAAACGTAGTCCCCAACACGCCGTGTTAAAGCGGATCTCAGCAGCAGAGTTGCATAAAATTCCGACTTCCGTTAAAAAAATTTCACTTCCATGCAATTAGAAAAAATATTAGATTTTCACCCGGTGTGAGCGGAGATCTCAGAAGCTCTTCGATGCTTGGCGATTTTTGTCGAAGAGGCGTTCAGTTTATGTATGTGAGATTTCGTGTAACCAGCATTTTTACAGCTCCTAATGTACCCATTTGCACCAAATTTGGCAAAGCAGTTTCAAACCCAAGGGGCATGAGGCGGCCGAGTTTTAAAGGCAATCGGACAAGTTCGAAGGGTAGCATACTAAAGGCACTTAGTGTCGGCGACTGCGCCGGAAATCGACACCTTAAATGGCTCGTCCAGTGGAGCGCGTTTGCATAGCAGCTCGCGTCGCGCACCTTTTATATAAACGCCCTTTGAAGGGTTTTTGAGGGTGAGCAGTCACAGGTAAACCGGCATGGATGAGAAGTGATTGAATGGTGGCCCAACAGGCGGTAATGCGCGAATGGTGCCTGCTTGGTGGAGGAGCCGCAACAACAATGTGTGAGTGTCCGCTAATTTCTGAACGATGCACCACCGGTGGGCGAATAATCGATCGCGCAATATGGCCTCAGCGCATGCGCTTGATCCTATGCAATTTTAATTTGTTTTTCTCGTGAAGTTTACTATGGTTTTTTTTACATCTTTTTCTATTTGTATATTGAAGTACGTGAAAAACTTGTTTATCTTCACTATAAAATTAAAAAATGAATATATTTGCATCATCAGTTAAAACCAAACTGTACCTATGAATACTTGAACTTTGTTCAAATATTACCGCGGCTAGAAACCGTACTGAATCAAGTGAGCTATGTGAAAAAATTGTTTATTTTACAGTGAACCGCGAGGTTAAGGTGTCACACATGCTTCCGGCGTTTTGCCGCTGGAATTTCCGGATAAAAGTATACAAATATCAAAAACATTCAAATTGGTGCAAAAAAATCAGAAATTGACATTTTTTATATTATTTTTTTAAAAAAATTGTCACCTACCGAGAGGCGCGAATTCAAAAAATAGGCTCCACCTTCTCGCCAAAATATTTTTGCAATTCTGCGCGCGCCTATTCGCAATCGTGGTGCGCGCGATTTTCTGCGTCGAATTTTCGTTGCTTTACTAACAAATATCGACTGAAGACAATTAAAAACTCACTTTAAATCAACAGTTGGCAAATTCGCTTCAAAATAACAATTTTATACAGGTTTCCAGGAGAAATTGAAAGACACTGGACAAAAACTTGACGCAGAAAATCGCGCGCACCGCGATTGCAAATTGGCGCGCGCAGAATTGCAAAAATATTTTGGCGAGAAGGCGGAGCCTATTTTTTGAATTTGCGCCTCTCGCCAGGTGACAAATTTTTTAAAACAATAATAGCACCAAAGAAAGTTTTTTCAGATGTATTTATTTTCCCAGCAACTTTCTAATGTTATTCGTAACCAAATTCCATAAGCTTTAGTCATGTTTGTGCAAAAAAAAAAAGAAAACAAAAATAAAAACCATCAAAAGGAATCGAACCCGTGACCTCTAGATCACCGGCCTCATCTGCACACCACTTGACCACCACCACACACAGCCGAACCGTGCTTGCCAAGGGCGGTGATAAATACGGTGGGCGCCGTGAGCATTTTGATGAGCTCATTTTCAAGCTTTTCGCGATTTGTGCAGGTGGAGACTATGAAAAATCGATTCAGGAGGCAAAATAACCCCCAGGTACAAATTTTAAGAAAATTCCCAAAGCCTGACCCTACGGCATTCCCTAGTAAGTCAATCGGACCAAAATCAACGTATAAGGGGTGCTAAGCCGATCCTTGGTGCTTGATATCAGCTACAATGGTCAATTACCAAGTTGCCTTCCCTTTTAATAGAGCCTGACATCCACGCTCCCTGCTTCAGATGAACGCGGATTCATTCTCCATAACGTCAAAAAAATTCCACGCGCCCTCCACGAGGGACACGTGGATCCATATAAGATGGCAAATACTCACTTGCTTGAGGATCATTTGCTATTTTTACCATTTGCTATTTTGGATCATTTGCTATTTTGGATCATTTGCTATATTGGATCATTTGCTATATCTCATTTGCTATATTTGTCTCATTTGCTATTTCTCATTTGCTATTTTTGTCTCATTTGCTATGGATTGGCTCATTAGCTATGGGTTGGATCAATTGCTATTTTGGATCATATGCTATTTCTCACTTGTTTTACTTGTCTTATTGGCATTGATAGCCCGAAATAGAGTGAAAACAAATTTCGGCAACTGGCCGATGACGACGCATAACCTTGCCGTCCGCTTGCCGATTTTGTAGATTTTTCCCTTCAATTCGAATTATTGTTATAATTTTATTGTAAAATTGTAAATTAAATATAATGAAAATTGTAATGGGGTTATTCTCGGAACCAGCAAAAAAAAGCAAAAAATAGAAAAAAAACAGCAAAAAATTCAGCCAAAATTCGGAGTATGTACCGATTGATCTGAAACTTTGGTAAATTATTTAAAAAGTAATTCCGGTCATTCCCTGAAAATTTCAGACCAAAATATCGATTTTGAAAAGTTTCAGAAAGAAAATTGATATTTTTTAAAATCAATATTTCGATCTGAAATTTTCAGGGAATGTCCGAAAGTATTTTTTAAATGATCTCTCATAGTTTCAGACCGATCAGAGCAGTCTCCGAATTTTCGCTGAATTTTTTGCTGGTTTTTTCTATTATTTGCTTTTTTTTTTGCTGGTTCCGAGAATAACCTCATAAGTACAATAGAAAAGTTTGAAAAAGAGAAAATTATACAAAAGAACAAATTGAAGAAAATGGCACGAGAAAAAATTGGAAAAGACTGAATTTCTAAAAAATGAAGAACAACCATTAGCTTCGTTTCGTTTCATCCGTTTTTGAATTGGCTTTTGGCTTGTCACGCTGAAAAATAAATGTTTTATCTGATTTTTTGTTTTCCCCCTTTTAGTAAATTTTTGTAAATAACGGAAATCATTTATTATCTCGGTTAGGGTAGGCCACTGCTTAATTTTTCGGAAATTTTCTTAAATGTCAAGCTATTTGTTTACAGAGGTGTTACTTAACAAGCCTGAGCTGGCGCCTATCGGCACTGGGGTATCAGGAGGGAGTGAGTAAACGCGCCCGGACGCACATACGCAACGAATCCAATTGAGGCCCAAAAAAATAAAAAGTCGCGCAAAAAATTTCGCATTATCGGAGAGAAAAATCAACGCGCGCGAAATAATTTTGGATAGGATTTCGTAATTTTCACGATTTTGCGTTGGTTTTTCTCTCCGATAATGCAAAATTTTTCGCGCGCTTTTTTTATTTTTTGGGACTCATCTGGATGCGTTGCGTGTGTGCGTTCGGGCGCGTTTACTCACTCCCTCCTCAGACCGTATCGGCGACAGAAAAAAAAAATTAAACGTGAAAACCAATTGAACTTGACCATGACCTTTTAAAGTGAACAGACGGACATGTTGACTAGCGTAATATATATGAGAAAGATTTTATATGCTTTATTAGTTTTTTTTTCTAAAAATAGTTCAAATCGGTAAGTTTGTCACATTTATACACAATCACTGCCATTTTTGGGAACTAGAACGAGAACAAATTAGGCTAGATAAATGCGACAGGGCGCGTTTGCCGTTTCGTAGGTTCTAACACGCCGATTTTTAAGATGTTTTGTTGTTATCTTGTTGTTGTAAAAAGGAATAAGTAACTGACAAGAAGGAAATAAAGAATTGTTTTGTCATTCAATTTGGCGTGAAATGTCACTTACAGTCTGAAGATGCACGAAATTCACAGAAAAACTATGATTTTTCATGTATTTTGAGTTTTTTTTTTTGCAAAGAAAATTTTGAGTCGTTTTCAAAGTGTTGGTATTTTTCAGGCCACGTAACATTTTTGGATAGAATATATATCTTTTAAACAATTTTTATTTGAAAAAACTCACTATCAATATTTTTACTTGACAGTTGACAAAACTCTTCTAAAAAGTTCTCTTCGTATTTGGAAGTTGTTGCCATCGGAGTCTCGTCATCGTCCTCTGAGTGGAACATTTCTAAAAAATTATATTTTTTTTTTGAATAATTTTTACTGCAAAATAATTCAATATGTACTCTTTACCCACGTTTTTTTAGATGAGAATTGCCAGTATTGGGAGAAATGCACCGCGGGTGAACCAATCGTCCAAAATCCTTCAGCAAAATTGATTTTTGATGCACCACAGGTGTCAGACTGCAATAAATATTTATTATAATACCAATGTAGCGATTAAATGCTAACAAAAAATACGAAATTAGCAAAAAAAACAGCAGAAACCCGATAGGAAACCAAGAAAATTAATTCAAAGCACATATTTTTTTGGGCAATTTGGCTGCCAATGCTTTAACGTTGGATACTCAGCCAACGACGGGCCTAACTTTTTCGCGCGTTTCCCAAATTTTCGCGTTTTTTTCACAGCTTTTTAAAAAAGCCTTTTCGTTTAATACTTTCTGCTGCTTTTTGGCTGATTTCTTCTTTTTTTAAACATTTAATCGCTACTTTGGTCTTATAATTGATATGTATTGTAGTCTGACACCTGCGGTGCAACAAAAATCAATTTACCTGGAGGATTTTGGGCGATTGGTTCACCTGCTGTTCATTTCTCCCTATTTTGGAAATTCTCATTAAAAAAGTGCGTATGGAGTACATATTGTTTTATTTTAAAAAAATATATTTTTTTTTAGAAATTGTTCACTCAGAGGACGATGACGAGACTCCGATGGCAACAATTTCCGAACACGAAGAGAACGTTTTAGAAGAGTTTTTTCAACTGTCAAGTAAAAGGATTGATAGTGAGTTTTTTCAAATAAAAATTGTTAAAAAAATATATTCTATCCAAAAATGTTACGTGGCCTGAAAAATACCAACACTTTGAAAACGACTCAAAAATTTCTTTGCAAAAAAAAAAAATGAAAATACATGAAAAATCGTAGTTTTTTTGTGAATTTCGTGTATCTTCAGACTGTAAGTGACATTTCACGCTAAATTGAATGACGAAAACATTCTTTATTTCCTCCTTGTCAGTTACTTATTCCTTTTTACAACAACAAGATAACACCAAAACATCTTAAAAATCATTAAAAATTATCAAAATATTTGTTTGAAATCGCCGTGATTTATCACTTTTTGTTCAAAAAATTACGATTCACGGCGTGTTAGAACCTACGAAACGGCAAACGCGCCCTGTCGCATTTATCTGCGTCTCAAGTGGCATTATGCCACGTTTAGCTAAATGCGAAAGAGATGACCTCCGAAAATTCATTTCCAAAAATAGCACACCGTGCTTACTGATGTCAAGTTGTTATTCCAAAATTTTCCGTTATTTGAACACAAAAAAACTTTAAATTCAACGAGGTTCTCGCTGAGTTTTGGCAAAAAAAAATTAAAGATTCGGGAAAAAAATATCTTTCTTATATATAAAAACCCAGATCGGGATGTCTGTGCGCATCCTAATGTGTCCGCACTTGCCTTTTTGCAAGAAAATGCAGTCGACAAAACACGAACCCGTGACATTAAGATTTGTATTCACGCGCACCACCGACTGAGCCACAGAGGACATAAATGTTCTTAGAACAGAGTGCATATAAATAAATGAGGAAGAGTGGAACGTAAAAAAATAGAATGTGGCGACGAAGTCGCCAATAGGCTGCGTCAGCAGCCGCGCAGGACTGCGCAGCAGGCTTGTATTTTAATAATTTTCTTGCCGTTTTAGCCTAATTTGTTCTCGTTCTAGTTCCCAAAACTGGCAGTGATTGTGAATAAATGTGACAAACTTACCGATTTGAATTATTTTTAGAAAAAAAAAAAACTAATAAAGCATATAAAATCTTTCTCATATATATTACGCTAGTCAACATGTCCATCTGTTCACTTTAAAAGGTCATGGTCAAGTTCAATTGGTTTTCACGTTTAAGTTTTTTTTTCTGTCGCCGATAGGCGCCAGCTCAGGCTTGTTAAGTAACACCTCTGTAAACAAATAGCTTGACATTTAAGAAAATTTCCAAAAAATTAAGCAGTGGCCTACCCTAACCGAGATAATAAATGATTTCCGTTATTTACAAAAATTTACTAAAAGGGGGAAAACAAAAAATCAGATAAAACACTTATTTTTCAGCGTGACAAGCCAAAAGCCAATTCAAAAACGGATGAAACGAAACGAAGCTAATGGTTGTTCTTCATTTTTTTAGAAATTCAGTTTTTTCCAATTTTTTCTCGTGCCATTTTCTTTAATTTCTTCTTTTGTATAATTTTCTCTTTTTCAAACTTTTCTATTGTACTTATGTGGTTATTCTCGGAACCAGCAAAAAAAAGCAAATGATAGAAAAACCCAGTAAAAAATTCAGCGAAAATTCGGAGACTGCTCTGATCGGTCTGAAAATTTGAGAGATCATTCAAAAAAATACTTTCGGACATTCCCTGAAAATTTCAGATCGAAATATTGATTTTAAAAAAATCTCAATTTTCTTTCTGAAACTTTTCAAAATCGATATTTTGGTCTGAAATTTTCAGGGAATGACCGGAATTACTTTTTAAATAATTTACCAAAGTTTCAGATCAATCGGTACATTCTCCGAATTTTGGCTGAATTTTTTGCTGTTTTTTTTTTCTATTTTTTGCTTTTTTTTGCTGGTTCCGAGAATAACCCCATTACAATTTTCATTATATTTAATTTACAATTTTACAATAAAATTATAACAATAATTCGAATTGAAGGGAAAAATCTACAAAATCGGCAAGCGGACGGCAAGGTTATGCGTCGTCATCGGCCAGTTGCCGAAATTTGTTTTCAATCTATTTCGGGCTATCAACGCCAATAAGACAAGTAAAACAAGTGAGAAATAGCATATGATCCAAAATAGCAATTGATCCAACCCATAGCTAATGAGCCAATCCATAGCAAATGAGACAAAAATAGCAAATGAGAAATAGCAAATGAGACAAATATAGCAAATGAGATATAGCAAATGATCCAATATAGCAAATGATCCAAAATAGCAAATGATCCAAAATAGCAAATGGTAAAATAGCAAATGATCCTCAAGCAAGTGAGTATTTGCCATATAAGATCCGATATGTTTCCATTCTCCCACGGATCCACGCGTCCTCCATATATATTCCATCTTCCCCCACGCCGGCGTGGATCCACGGCGACCCACGCACGGCGTGCTAGACCCTACGTAAAGAAATTCGCGCCTTTTCGCATGTGTCTGTTTCTCGACAATGGCGTTCTGCCAAGTCTAGAAAAAAGTGTGCAAAAGCGGAGACACAGAGACGCGAGAATTGGCGCTCGAGAATTTGATCTTAACACGGCGTGCTAGAACCTACGTAACAGCAAACGCGCCCTGACGCATTTATCTGCGTCTCGATAGTCACATTCTGCCAAGTTTTGCTAAGTGCGTGTAAAACTAGAGACGCAGAGCTTTGAGAGAGATGACCTCCGAAATTTCATTTCCAAAAATAATTTTAAAAACGTAGTCTCCAGCACGCCGTGCTTAAAAAAGTTTTCTGAAACGTAGTCCTGAACACGCCGTGCCACGCCAAAACAATCCACGCGCCCTCCTTTGAGTTTAATATCGACGTTGAAAAATATAGAATTACATTAAACGCGGTGTAAAAATCGTGAAATAGGTACAAACAAACGGCAACAAGAATTGTGCTCCAGCGCACTGCTATGCGTCAGCAATACCCCATATGTCGGCAATTTGCCGCCTGAATCGGCAAGCTGCCGCGGGCGGCAAGTCGGCAACTTGCCGAGTTCGTGCCGACATCACGCCGGGTCATGCATTTTTAGCTGCCGACTTCCTGCCCGTCGGGAATTTGCCGATTTCAGCGGCAAATTGCTCATTTCAAGCCGACTTTACGCCGATAATTCTCTGAGTGGGAGTAGTTGCGTTTCTGATCATTGAGATGCTGGTTCGACCCCCTCCCCTCACGAAGTTATTGTTTTTTTTCTTTTTTTGGAACTTGGCTGTGGACCTATTTAGCACATGTACATGAACAAATCGAAACATTTTTTTTCCAAATATGAACTGATTGGAATTTTCAGATGGGAGAAGGAGCGCTTGATTACAGACATTTCAGAAAACTTGAAATATTGTGAAAACAAAAAAATTGCAACGCGGTGTTTGCGTACTTTTGAAATTCAAATGGCAATGAGAGAAATAGCACGGGAAAAGAAGAGATTTGTTCCCATTTTCGTTTGAATTTTAAAAGTACGCAAACACCGCGTTGCAATTTTTTTGTTTTCACAATAATCCATGATATGATATGGCGAAAAGTTTCAAAATTGAATCTGAATATTACCATATCCAAAGTGTAAAGGGAAATATTTAACGCAAACTAAAAAAATTGTTTCCAAAAAACTTTAAAAAAAAATTGTATGAAACAAAATTTAAAGAGAAAAAAAACAATAACTTCGTGGGGGTCGAACCAGCATCTCAATATTCATACACAGGTAGTGCGCGTTCAGCTTATAATAGGTTGCGCGCAAGGCCTATCGAGTACACGCGAAGGGCAGCGAAGTCAGCCAATAAAAGGCCTATCGCGGCTCGACGCCTGTAATAGGCCTAGAACAAGCTTATCGCGGGGGATTTTTGCCTACAATTTGCTTACCGCTGTCGACAGAAAACCTATTGCACGTTAATAATAGGCCTTTCGCTGCTATTTAATGCTTGGATTTGGGCTTACAAAAGGCAGCCACAACGATAATTAGTCTCAGCTCGGCTTGAATTTGAGCTATTCCACTCAAATAAATTTCAATGTGGGAAATTATCAGATTTATTGCAAATTAAACCTTCAAAAAAAAAAATTTAACAAAGATAATAACAAACAATGAAGATTTAACAAAACATTAATAAACCACATAAAATATGCCGGGTGAGCTTTCAGAACTTTTTAAAAATTGGCCAACGTTCAGTTCGTTTTTCTAATGGATTTTTTTGCATATCCCTTTCTTACTGGAAAACTTTATTAGTCTCAAAACTTCAAATAAAAGGCAAAAGCTAGAAACTCCTCACAAAGCTTGCGATTCAGGAAAAATTGCATTGTAAATTCGTATATAAATGGGCTCAAATAGTAATGGACTAGAATGTGTGTGTTTTGGAAGAAGAAGAAGAAGAGGAAATGGTATATTGTCGGCCCACCAAAATGGTCAAACGCGCTCCGCTGAACTCGACGCTATGCGATTTTCATTTTGGTTTCCATATTATTTGCTTTCACGTTGAATTTATACGTGAAATAAAATATTTTGGAAACCAAAATGAAAACTGCATAGCGTTGAGTTCAGCGGAGCTCGTTTGACCATTTTGGCGGGCCGACAATATAAAGATTGCAATTTTTCAAAACAATAATACACGCTAGCCAATTTTTAAAAAATTCTAACAAGCATACCAAGATTACGCCAAGCCATTAAAAAAAATGTCGCAGTCTGTGCCGTCGTCGATAAATCCTCCTTCCCGCGTAATGTTCCAGCCGGTGTCCCGTCATAGTCTGAAAATTTCAGTGCATAAATGAGAGTTTACGGGCCGTATTCATAAAGCCATCCGGAATTCCGCATAGCTTCATGAATACGGCCCAAAAAGAAAAAACGGAAGAAGGCAAATATTGAGTATATGCATAGCAAACCCGCGATTATATGGTTATTAAGCGAGAGGAAAATATCATTTGCGAGGTTTTTTTCTGCATTCAGCAGCATCAAAGCGCCGAATTTTTTGCAAATCATAGTTAAAGAAATCTTCGTCCAGAAACAGGCGCGAGCAGCGTTAAAAAATCAGTTCTTCAAGTTTTCGGGAAAAAACGGAAATAGTATGATGGATTCGTGGCGGAGCGATTTTTTTTTCACGTTTTTATGCGAAAAAATGAAGAGATTTTTTGTCTCCCAGTTTCACGTGAAATGTCACTCCGTCACGAATCCATTATAAACAGACGGGGCTAAAAAAGTGAAAGCAAGAAAGGAAGGAAAATAAATGTTGTGCAACACTGATGCGAAAACGCATATTGTTTTTAATGGAGTCGCAACATTAAAAAAAAAAATGAAAACTCGCCCACGTTTATCCCGCAAAAATTCAAAATGCGCTAAAATTAAAATTTTTGTGAAAAATGTGGCGGAGTTTCATTTTTTAACGATGCAACTCGATTGAAAACAAAATATTGTGTTTTCAATCGAGTTCTGACATCAAAACGTGCAATTTCGCCCACTTTTTTCACGCAAACATTAAGTTAGTGCATTTTGAATTTTTGCGTGAAAAAAGCGGGCGAGGTTTCCCGTTCTGATGTCACAACTCGATTGAAAACACAATATAAATATAACGTTAATTATTTTTAAATAAAATTGTAAAGAAAAAAAAATTAAAACGGTAAACGTACTCGAAAAGGCGACGGAGTAAGGAAAAAAGGCCCAAAAATTTAGGCAGCTCAAAAATGTCTCTGCGTACGCTGCGTCTCGTCTCGTAGCCGTCGAGCGCGCTTGCATCGTACAGCCGGCGTGGCGGCGCCCCTTGTAATAGGCCTAACGCGGTCGCCGCACACACCGGGTGCGCGATAAGTCTGTTGCAGGAGGGTAGCCGCTGCCACCTGCGATAGACTGATTTTAAGCCCAGAACAGGCCTATATTCGGCTTACACCTATTATAAGCTGGACGCGCTTTACCTGTGTAAACGGAACTGCTCCCGTGACCTCTAGATCACCGGCCTCATCTGCACACCACTTGACCACCACCACACACAGGTAAAACGGGGTTAGCGAAATATTATTGTGAAAACAAAAAAATTGCAACGCGGTGTTTGCGTATTTTTGAAATTCAAACGGCAATGCAAGAAATAGCATGGGAAATGAAGAGATTTGTTCCCCTTTTCATTTGAATTTTTAAAGTACGCAAACACCGCGTTGCAACTTTTTTGTTTTCACAATAGTAATTAGTTTGCGAATAGTTAGCGAAGGGAGAACAATCCGTTACCGAATGAACTCATCAATCGATTTCTAATTATTCGCTAATTGCTCGGCTACCACTGCGCAATCATTCACTAATCTTTTTTTTATCTAATCAAAAATCAATTATTTTAAAGCAATTCAGGTTTATTCCGAAAAAATAACAGCATCAACATAAAAGGCAAAAACAACAATTAGATCGAAAATGGTGTCAAAAATAAATAAGTCCGAGGGGACACTGTCGACCGTTTCCTCCTTCGATAAATTTATTTTTATTTTTTTTCAGTCGAGTTTCAGTTTCGTCCAGGCATTTCCGTCCCTCACGGTTGCTGAAAATTTAATTTGAAATGAAATAAGCATTTCTTGTTTTGTTTTCCGAAGTAAGGTATATTAAAACTCACTGGCATTTGTCTCGAAAACCTTCGAATCAATTTTCGGGTACAAATTGTTCCGACCTCTTTCCGGTGAACTGTACGCATGCGCATGATAGTCGGCTTTTCGAACCTGAACATTACAGATTGAATCTCAATTTTTCTAGGAGATTTGAACACTTTACCACACTCTTTTTAAATTGGGTCATGGTGTAACATGCTGACCTGAGACCGTACTCATGAACATTTACCGTACGGTAAATGCAAAAGTAAATGTCAGTCCTGATTGAAAAAAGTAGTTTTGTTATTCGTGAAACTATTGACAGGTCGTTTATAGTGTCATGAACTATTAAACATTCCGAAATTTTAAATTTATGTTGAGAAAACAATTTACCGCACGGTAAATGTTCATTAATACGGCTTCTGCTTGTAAAACTTATCACACACTTCTTGATGGATTTTTCTATCGTCTTCCCAAACCAACCACGTGTCTTGTTGTTCAACTCGTTTCGAAGGTTGTCCTGAAATTAAGCATTCTCTCGTTGTTTTTAACTGAAAATCCTACTTTGTACTCTTGTTGAGAGAGTCTTGCACCAGTCGTCGAATGGTAGCATTTATTGTAGATCAGAGAAGTCAGATTTCACTGGCCTCCGCTTGAAGAAGGGCACTTATTCCGCTGAAAAAGCGAAAGTAACCCATCTTTAGACGCATTATACATTTTTTTATGGATTCTCGGAAAAATGAATCCCACTTGCAGTTTCGTAGTTTCAACACACTTTTGTTGTTTTTGTTTGTTTCATGGGCAGTGTCATCGTATGAGCTGTGAGATTTCGTGGTGTTCATCTGAAATAAATATAGTTCATATTTGGCAACAACTGTTTTGTTAACACTTCAAATACTTTGTGAAAACGAAGAAATAGGACGAAAACAGATTGAAGAAAAAAAAAACCAAATTTTCGAATATTATTGACAGATTGCTGAATGATTTCTTTTGTAGAAAAACATTTCTATTTGTTCCAACCAATGTGCTCCACCGGTGGCAAAAACCGATAAAAACCGGTGTTTTTTAATACCGGTGAAAACCGGTAGAAACCGGTTTCCACCGGTTACAAAAAAACCGGTTTCCACCGGTGTGAAAAAAACCGGTTTCCGCCGGTTTCTACCGGTTTCCACCGGTGAAAACCGGTGTTTTGTGTGCAAACACAGCGACGCGCAATTGCGGACCAAAGTTGTTTTTTTTTTATCTTAAACAAGCCTGGCTGCATCAAAAGCTACTTTTGATTTCTTTTCATTTTCAAAATGTTTTTATTCTTTATTTGAAATATAACTCTTTTCATGCAATTTCCGCGTGTGCCCTGTGGCGCAGGCGGTTAAATGCTTGTCCGCTAAGGGACAGACGCGAGTTCGAGTTTTTGTGTTGGTCTCGGGCGCGCAGTTCGCTTCCGCCATGCAGTTTGGAAACAGACACACCAAGAAACTCAGTTACAGACCCAAACGGAATTTTATATATAAGAATGATGTTCAAATCTTGCTTGCTTTTCTAGTTTTTGCTTCTTTTTTCCTCTATTTTTTTATAAATCTTTCCCGAATTTCGAATTTTTCAGCCAAATGACGTCTCCAGTATGCAAAGTATTCGATAAGCCGATTGATTCGAATCAAAAAATTGTGGCATGTTCAAATAAATTATCGCACTTAAAAAAACTCACCCAGATGAATACGCAAGAAAAACAAAAAGGTAAGCTAGGAAATTAATTTTTTGAAAAAAAAATATTTTTTTTATCGTCAATGGCGGAGCCGACAAGATTTTCTTGAAAATCAAGTTCACCAACAACAACGAGTACCGCATCACCCAGTCGGCTCCAAGGACGTCGCCATCACCCGTGCCGTCGAAGTGCCAAAGAAGGATAAGCCTTTCGTTTAATGCGCCCCAGCCCCACCTGACGACCTGGCTGTTTTCGCCTTCGTCACCCCGGCCGGAACCCTGACCATCACCAGGTCGGTTTTTTTCGGAACTCCTCTCAAAAAGTAATATTTTTCCCCATGATGAAAGTTTGGATTATTTCATGCTATTTTTATTGCAGGTTTGATTTATGAGACGAAAACGAAGACCACGAAGACGACCTCGAGTACGATTACATTGATACGGATGATGTGGAAGATCCAGGAAAAGTCAGAGCGGAATCTTAAAATTCTGAAAACGATGACGATTACTTTTGTTCGACTAGATTTAGCTGATCAAATTACTAAAATACATTTGTTTTTTTTTTCATTCATTCGTTCTTTTTTTTTTTGTTTTTTTTTTTACTTTTTGTTGAAATAAAACGAAATTTCTTAATTACCAAGAGAAATATAATTTTCAAAGATGAAAAAAACGTAAATTTTAAGATGAATGAAGAATTAATTATTCAGACCTTGTGGAGCCGCAAAAAAACAACTTTGCGCGTACTATTCAATGTATCTGCAATTGCGCGTCGCTGTGTTTGCACACAAAACACCGGTTTTTATCAGAATAGAAACCGGTTGTTTCGAATAACCGGTTATTCGAACAACCGGTTTTTTTCCACCGGTTTTTTGAATAAAAACCGGTGAAAACCGGTTGTTGGAAATCGGTTGAGCACATTGGTTCCAACCATACTTAATGTGAACTTTAATTTAAAAATATGTTAAAATTGATAAAAAACAAAAAATAAATGGAAATTGCAAAAAATAAATTCAATGAATAATTACTCAACAACTATTTGGCAATCTTTCATTTTTCATCTGTTGGCCAATCGCTGAGCAATCATTTGCTAATTTTGGCTGATTTTAGCAATCTTTCGCTAATACAGCTCTTTTTCGGTAATCGTTCGCTAACCCCGTTTTACCTGTGTCACCCTCGCATGTTTTGAAGTGAACAATGAAGGCATCTATGAAATCGGGTGGTCCTGGCGAGAAAAATAGCTAGTGAAAGGCTATTTTTGCTAAAACCAATGCTAAAAATGGTCAAACTTTGGACTGAAATTTCATATATTCAGAAGTCTCGTAAGCAGGGTTTGAAAACTAAAATGTAATTTTTAAAAGTCCCTCTTTCGAACTGTGTCAACGGTTAAGGCAGAGTCCATGCATTAGATAAATGGTTCCCTAGTGAGTAATTCTTGTTAAAAACGTATTACTTCACGAGAAAATCGCTCAAGAACATCAGAGCGCTCAAAGACGCGCCGTCGAGTTGTGCGCCAACACCAGAAATGCGTCAGTGATTGGTTGGCGCGTTGGGAATCTGGGAGGCCGTGTGATAGTTTTGACTTCGTCCAGAAGTTTCTAGTGGTGCACGCCATTGCCAGACCACCATACAGACAACCCAGAGCGGGAAGCAGCGTCAGTGGAAAAGTCCTTGTTCTCGAATTTTCCAATCCAAATAAGAATTGTATTTTCATGAGGGCCTCGGCCTTATGAATTTGCACCAGACGGCGATGAACCCCGCCACTTTCAAGTTGGATAGAAACAAAAAAATAATGATATGTCGTAGGGTGATTTGGGTTAGGACGAAAATGGTCCATGGGGTTTGAGAGAGAGAAGCAGTAGTGGAAAGTGGATATTCCGCAGTGGTGGCAGTAGTGGGAGCAGTAGTGAAAAGTGTTCAATTAAAACAACGCGGGTAATTAGGAATACGATTGGCACGATCTCTTCTAGGATCGGCGCTACCTCGAAATAGAACCTTTTCGAAATAGAAATGTGCCGAAATAGAACGTGACGCAAAATAGAACCGCGTGAAATAGAACTGTTCTGAATTAGAACTGTCCCGAAATAGAATTGCGTGAAATAGAATTGTACCGAAATATAACCGCGTGAAATTGAACCCAGTCAATAAATAGAAAACGCTCTTCAACTGAAATCCAACGCAGTTCCACGGTTGTTACAGGTCACGCCACTGAGTGGAACTTTTTCTGTTTGGCCATTGATTCAATATTCTTCACCCAATTGCGTTAAAACGCTCTAAAACGGAGTACAGTTCTATTTCACGCGGTTCTATTTCCGAACAGTTCTATTTCACGCGGTTCCATTTGGGAACATTTCTATTTCGGAACAATTCTAATTCAGAACAGTTCTATTTCACGCGGTTCTATTTCGCGTCACGTTCTATTTCGGCACATTTCTATTTTGAAACGGTTCTATTTCGAGGTAGCGCCCTAGGATCCATTCGATTTCTCAAAACGTAAATTTAGAGGAAGAGGCATAATGGTGTCCGGTTTTTTTAGTCTTCTGGTTTACTAATACTAAATTTTGTATAAAAGCTACTCAACTTGAATTCATGTCAGAACAACCCAAAACAGCAACTCCTCTTGTTCCTCCGTTGATAAGGCCTCATCATCCAACAAAATAACACATACGCGCATGCCAGTGGACTGGCTCAAGATTAAAAACCATGTTTTCCCTTGTCCAGCATGCTCTCTAGACTAGAACCTAATGGATAACATCTAGAAACTGTTCTTCGAAAAATCATTCTAGCCGATAGCTGCACTGGAGGTCACCATTCTTCATGCGTAGAGTATCTTGGAACAGGAATTCAAAAACAACACTGCCTAACACATACAAAGCGTATCTAATTCTATGTCCATCCGTGAATATGAAGTTATAAACTTCTATGGCACAGCTACTGATAATCAACTTGTGTTTTTATTGAGATTTTCCGATTTTATGTGGGGTGCGCTTATATGTTACGGTTGCAGGAGCAGTTTTTTCAGACATATTAGTCAAATTACAAGAGTTTCGTGATTATTAACTTGAAAGTTCGTACAGTGGGTAAATTTTGCATGCTGATAACGATTTTCAAGACCTCAAGTCTTTAGATTGCATGCGAAAGCCGAATCAGGTATTTTCAGGGGTGCGCTTATACTTATGTATGTATGTTACGCACTGTATGCTAATCGAACAGTCAAACGCTAATCAAAAGCTAATCGAAACCTAGCTAGGACGCGTTAGTCGCTCATCTGCGTTTGATTAGACTATCGCGGCCGTTCGATTAGCTCAATATGGTGTTACCTGAGTCTCGAAACCGGACATTTCGAACCGCGTCAACAGGTGTAGTAGGATATTGGTCCTATCCTACTTTCCTCACTTTTCCCTAACGTTTTATTGTCGTTCGAACGTTTGATTGATTATTCTATTGGCATATGTTGTTTACACTGCACCCATCTGTCCTGTACGCACCCCTATCTCGCACATTCAAAGACCTTGCATTGATGGGGAGAGGTCGCCTCTGGCGATTCTCTCTTCCTGTACCAACTAATAAAATATATATATTTTACTATTAGTTAAACAACTAATTTTGGAGCAAGGGAAGAAACCACTTAGCAATATCCCTAGGCGCAAGGGATTAATTGTTACATGGAAGTCCCACCTCGAGTAGGGTAATGAAGTTTTGCGTCTATTTAAACTTCATTATCCGAGAACTCTTGGTCGCAGAATGAAGACCTGAGTGCTACCATATTCAACCGCTACACCAATGGTCACCATATATGTCTACTATTCATTCTACTGCATTCTCAGCGCCAGAAATATTTTTTTGGTTGATAGTGAAGACTGAGTATTCTGTTGCTTGAATCACTATTTCTTTATCCCGCTCTTATTCATTATTTTACTACTGTCGTTGCCGATGGATTCGTGGTCGCGAACAATGGAAAAAGGACAGTTCGACTGGATGAACCAAAAATCAAACAATGGACTGAAAATCGACACAGTAATTAGAAATTTTCTGATACCCTTTAATGGTCGCAAGTAGTCTCTTGGTTAAGCCCACCAAATTTTGTTATGCTCAACTGAAAATTCGTCAGTTGTATTCTGATTGTTATTTCTATATTGTCCAGGTTTTGATTACCCCGCAGCAAAAGTTTAACGCTGATCCCTAATACGGACATAGGTCACTAAACGCGGAGAGACAGTAGAGATAAATGCGCAGCGTACATTCCAGGCTTGTTTGTATTTTATAGTGATAATTTTGTTTTTGTTGTTGTATACTGTTAACAACGTTTCAAACTTTTTGGCTTCAGGGACGAAGCATCTTTCTAAAGGGGGTGGGATGTAGTAGGATATTGGTCCTATCCTACTTTCCTCACTTTTCCCTAACGTTTTATTGTCGTTCGAACGTTTGATTGATTATTCTATTGGCATATGTTGTTTACACTGCACCCATCTGTCTTGTACGCACCCCTATCTCGCACATTCAAAGACCTTGCATTGGTGGGGAGAGGTCGCCTCTGGCGATTCTCTCTTCCTGTACCAACTAATAAAATATATTATTTTTACTATTAGTTAAACAACTAATTTTGGAGCAAGGGAAGCAACCACTTAGCAATATCCCTAGGCACAAGGGATTAATTGTTACACAGGGGAGGTGAAAAGTGAAATAGTGAGTCGATACAAAAAACGTTTCAAAAAATTTAATGACAAATGAATCAAAAAGTGCGCATTGAAAAGGGCTGTTAGGCTCCGGTTTCGGGGCGTGGGCCATAAGTATTTGGCGTTCCCCCCGAAGTGCACAAAAAAGGCGTACATTTTTAAAAAATATAATGAAAATGAATCTAAAAGTGCACACACGTCAGTTCCTCAAAAAACCGTGGTTCCTGCAGCGGTTATGTTCATAGAAATGAATCAATTTTAAGAAAATTAAAAAGGAAAAAAACCTTCTAAAAACTATTTTCAATATAAATAGTATAATTCAGTTTCAGAACGATTATGGACCTATTTACATGAACTTCGCTGTCATTTTCTTCCATTTTTCGATAGGATTAAAAGCAGGTTTTCATAGGAAGAAAATGACCAGAAAATTCATGTAAATAGGCCCATAATCGTTCTGTAATTGAATTATACTAATTTTTATTGAAAAGAGTTTTTTGAAGGTTTTTTCCCTTTTTAATGTTCTGAAAATTAATTTATTTCTATGAACATAACCGCTGCAGGAAGCACGGTTTTTTGAGGAACTGACGTGTGTGCACTTTTAGATTCATTTTCATTATATTTTTTTAAATGTCGTTTTGTATTTTTTTTAATTTATTTCGATAGAGAATTTTTTCTGAATTTCGTCATGTTTTCAAACCGCGCGAACACGACCGGCAATCTTCCGCAAATCTCAGAAAACTGAATTCTTCGAAAAAATGTGTTACTTTTTAAGAGTTTTAACTACTTCATAATTTTTCAAAAGCTCTAAATTTTTTTGTGTGTTTTCTAAGAAAGTTGACAACCAAAAAATAAAAATAGGGGGTAATCGCTGAAAAATTTTTGTAAAATTAAGTTGAACTTTGGCGGTGTATAAAAAAATGCGGGCAGTTGAAATTAAATTCTGTTTGAAAATTTTAATTCAGCGTATCAAAAACTATACGAATCAATCATAAAAGCCCGCGAACACAATCTAGATTACCGCCAAAAAGTCAAATTTTTGACTGTCATTTCGCTTTTTTGGATTTTCAGCAAAAACTAAGAATTTTCAGGCAAATCTGATGTCACCAGTCGATTCCTTGGGCTTGATTACATTCAGTTCAACCGTCACATTAGTAGATACCTAGATAGTATCGGAGCAATGAGAGCTCAAACTCGAAAATCAAAACCCAAGAGAAAAAATGGTAGGCTCCGCCCTCCTCCCGTTTTTTCTCGTTGCGGCGCCTACCCATAGGCGCTCGGTAAAAGTCACCAACTTTTACGCAACACTTATGCAACTTTTATGCAAACTTTATGCAACAATACTTTTAGACTTCATACAACGGTTGCATAAAGTGTGCTTAAAAGTTGCATAAAGTGTGCTTAAAAGTTGCACATTTTTTGTTCTAATTTTGTTTTTTTGTCTCTCACACTCTCTCACTCTCTTAAATAAATCAATAGATATGAAAATATAAAAATCGTTTATTATGTAAAAACTCTTTAAATAATAAGGTCAGTGGGAAATTGATAAATTATTCAGGCATATATAAAAATATTACTGGAGAAATTCAAAGAAACGCAAAAGATAAACAACGTTTTTTGCTTTATAAATGTGAATATCTCCTAAATTTATCGATAGGTCACGCACCATCGATGATGCCCATCTCCTCTTGGCTTATTTTTTGGCACGTGTTCCGAATTTGCTCGTCGAAAAAATTCGCGCGGCAGCCCGGTGCATTCCCTCCGTCTTCCAGCCAAGGTCGCTACCACACTCGCATTAGTCCTGGAAGAAATCAACAATTTTTGGTAAAATTCCATCAGACTTTTGCCAAAACAGCGTCGCGCCGTTTGTTGTGCCAGGCAGTGTGCCTTATCGAAAAAAAATTTGTC
Organism: Caenorhabditis japonica; assembly: GCA_963572235.1. NCBI lineage: Eukaryota > Metazoa > Nematoda > Chromadorea > Rhabditida > Rhabditidae > Caenorhabditis > Caenorhabditis japonica. The sequence continues at coordinate 16,487,140 of OY754344.1, forward strand.
GACAAATGCCCTATTTGACAAATTATCGACAAAAAAATTTGTCGAATTTTTCAAAATTTTGTCGACAAATTTATCGACAAAAATTCGAATTTGTCGTTTTTGTCGATAAATTTGTCGACACAAATTTCGACAAAAATTCGACAAATTTGTCGACAAAAAATCGACAAAAAATTGTCGACAAAAAACGACAAAAAATTTCGACAAAATATATTTTCTTGCTAGTCGACATCGGTTGCCGCGCCGATCTCATGCAAATGATAGCGATCGCGGACCCGTGATTTGTCGGTACAAGAAACTATGTAAAGCCGGTTGCGTTCTCCAAGAGGGCAGCTATCAGACAGCTACCAGACAGCTACCTGGCAGCTATTTGGCGGCTACCTGCCAGCTACTTGGGGGATATTTGGCGGCTATTTGGCGGCTATTTGGCAGCTATTTGGCGGCTATTTGGCAGCTATTTGGCAGCTATCTGGCAGCTATCTGGTTCGATTTCATACCAGTTCTATTTCGTACGAGTTCTATTTCGTACGAGTTCTATTTCGTACGAGTTCTATTTCGTACGAGTTCTATTTCGTACGAGTTCTATTTCGTACGAGTTCTATTCCGTACGAGTTCTATTTCGTACGAGTTCTATTCCGTAGCAGTTCTATTCCGTACGAGTTCTATTCCGTGCAGTTCTATTCCGCGCAGTTCTATTCCGTAGCAGTTCTATTCCGTAGCAGTTCTATTTCGTTCAGTTCTATAACGTAGCAGTTCTATTCCGTGCAGTTCTATTCCGTGGCAGTTCTATTCCGTGCAGTTCTATTCCGTGGCAGTTCTATTCCGTGCGAGTTCTATTCCATATCCAGTTCTATTCCATAGCGGTTCTACTCCGTGCGAGTTCTATGCCGTAGCACCCCCGAAGGAACTGCCCGGAATACAGCTATCCGAAATAGAATTGTAAAATTTGATGTCTTCTGCAGTTCTACAACAACACTCCGAAATTACGCGCTGCATTATTCAGCCAATTTGTCGAAATTTTTTGTCGACAATTTGTCGAAATTTTTTGTCGAAATTTTGTCGACAAATTTGTCGAATTTTTGTCGAAATTTTTTGTCGAATTTTTGTCGACAAAATTTCGACGAATTTGTCAAAATTTTTTATCGACAAATTTGTCGAATTTGTCGATTTTTTGTCGATAAATTTCGACGAAAAACTTTGACAAATTTATCGACAAATTTGTCGAACCTTTGTCGATAAGGCACACTGGTGCCAGGCTTTCTAGGAATTCCCCGCAATTTCGGAATTCCGACGGTAATTCGGAAACAACTATAAAAATTTTGGAACACCGTCGGAAAATCGAAAAAGAGAATTAGAAAATCAGAATTTTCCAACGAAACTTTGCCGTGAGAGGCCGAGGTCGCGAATGGCATTGTGCCGCGAAAAATGACGTGTGCTCAAATCTTGCCATTGTCACACAGATGACGTAGAGAGCCCAAAACGAGCGCAACTGCGGCGTGATTTCGGCGCGACCTCGACATCTCAAGGCGCGGTGACGGAATTTCGTTCAAAAATCACTGATAGCCACCCTTTCAAATTAAACACTTACACAAGCGATCTATTTTTTTTGGTTCCTTGTCGACGTCGCACGTTCGCCGATCTTTTCTGCAACATATGTCTATTAAAGTTAAAATTTTCAACTAGCAAGCGGCATGAAATCTGTACAAAATCATCCTTATATATAAAATTCCGTTTGGGTCTGTAACTGAGTTTCTTGATGTGTCTGTTTCCAAACTGCATGGCGGAAGCAAACTGAGCACCCGAGACCAACACAAAAACTCGAACTCGCGTCGTTCGCTTGGAGAGCAAGCGCTTAACCGCCTGAGCCACAGGGCACACGCAAGAAATGAATGAAAAATAAGATTAAAAGAAAGTGAAGAAAAAACATTTTTTGAAATGAAAAGAAATCAAAAGTAGCTTTTGATGCAGCCAGACTTGTTAAACTTAAAAAAAATATATTGTCGGTCCCTTAAAATGGTCGAACGCGCTCCGCCGAACGTGATTTTTGTTTCGGTTTCCAAATTATTTCATTGCATGTTGAATTTCACGTGAAATGAAATAATTTGGCGACCAAAACGAAAATCGCATATTGTAAGCGTCGAGCCCTTCCTAGGCCCGTCGCTTCTCCCGGGAACTCTTATTCGCCGATCACTCTGCATCTCACTACGTTCGACACCTCATACACGCCCACTCGTACCGCATGCCGTCTCGCGCCTCCACGCCGACCGTACACTCTCGCCAGGAGGACTGTTGGACCATTTCGATCGGCGCGATTACCGTTAATCCACCAATCACTGATCTTATTGACTCCGCCCCTTTTTCACTCTATAAAAGGCGACAAACCGTTCATTTCAAGGGGTTTATATATATTATCTTGAGCCGACTGTTGTCGCCTCCGCCTTCCTGTTTGCCTGCCGCCTATTTTATGTTTTCCCCGCGCCTCTTTCACATTTTTCATTGTCCCCTTTAATAGTAAAATCACTTTTTATCAATAAAGCCGCTTAGTATAAGAAGTTTTAGCGTTTAAGTTTAACACGAGTTGGCCACTCGTAACTATATTATTATTCCAAAAAGGTTTCACCGGTGGCCCATCGGAACCTAGGCCACGCACAACAAGGCCAACAAATATCTCTTTTCTACGTGGGAAATTGAGAGACGCGAGGCGAAATGAGGTGAAGTCCACAGTTCACGTTGCGTTTTCGAGCGGTGGAATTCTCAGAGATAAATAATAGCGTTGACTTCAGCGGAGCTCGTTTGACCATTTTCGCGAGCCGATATTAAATACGTGCGAAAAAAAAACACTTCGAATTTGGGAAAAGAAAATGGTTTCAATTTTTAATATTACGCCGCTTGCAAAGAAATTTTTACGCATGCAAAGAAATTAAAAAAAAAAACCTACAGTGCTTCCAAATCGCCAAAATCCCTATTTTCGGGTATTCCATATGATGAAGTGACGTTGAGAATCTGCAATTTATTCTTTTGAATAGAAAGAATACTAATGGTGCGCTCAATGAGCGCAAAAAAAAATGCAAAATTTTCAAAAATAAGCGTTCGTATATTTGTGGTATTGTCGGCCCGCCAAAATGGTCAAACGCGCTCCGCTGAACTCAAAGCTCTGCGATTTTCATTTTGGTTTTCAAATTTTTTAATTTCGCGTATAAATGCAACGTTAAATGAAATAATCCAACCAAGAAACCAAGAAGTACTAAATTAGCAGAGCGCGTTTAACTGTCTTTGCGGGCCGAAACTATTTGGCTAAAGTTGCTTTGACAATTATGAAGCAAATTTTGTCTGATATACATAGATGAGCCGGAAGCAGATGAGAACTGTCAAATTTGCAAAAATTAATTTCGTTATTTTTTTCGAGCATTTTTAGCGAATATTTCAGAAAATTGAAGAGAAAAAAAAACATAAAAACCCGTCAACACCACAAAAAAACGTCGAAAAATACGCGAAAACGCTCTAAATACATCGAACGCTTTTTTTTTGCATTCATCGAACACACTACAAAAATATAAGAAATATACCATATTTCCTCTAATATAGGCGCATGCGCTTCTATTTTTTCATTTCTTCACAACTGCCGGGTATTTAGAGGTTTGCACACCAAACTTCGGTCGTCTCATGCCTGCTTGGTCAGGAAGTTTTTTGGCGAGTTTGGTGTCCAAACCTCTAAATACCCGGCAGTTGTGAAGAAATGAAAAAATCGAAGCGCATGCGCATATATTAGAGGAAATACGGTAAATTCCGATTAGATAAAAGTGATAAATATTATTGATTAAAGACGAAAATGAATCAAAAAATTTGAATGAATGAGCACGGTATGAAAAATCAATATCGAGACATCTAAAAGTTTGCAAAAATGTTGTACTTTTTCGCAGTTTCTGCATAGATGTTCCATAAGTGTTGCTTAAAAGTTGCGACAGCCTTAAAGTTTGCGTAAAAGTTGCCGACTTTCACCGAGCGAGAAGCGACCCGTTGGAAAACCACGGATGAGATGGAGCGACTCACTAAAGGAAGAAGTATCATTATTTGATGGCGAACATCTCAAAACACACTGGTCAACAATCGCCAAAGACCGAATAGCTGGGAAAGCTGTGATCCGCGACCACATCAGATGATCGAAGAACGGATCGACTAAGTAACTCAGTAAGTAAGTTTCCTTTTTTATTACTTTTTTCATGTGAACCTCTATAACAGAAAGCGTGCCTCTGAAAAATATAGGAAATGTACTAACTTGGAAAAAGGGCTCGTTTCATTTTTTTTTTGTTTCCTCAAACGACGTTTGCAGGAACGGATAGTACTTTACTGAAAATAGCGTTTACATTAAAACAGTTCAAATTAATGAAAACAAACTTAGCGACATATGTGTGACAGGGATCTTTGTAGAAGAGCTTATCAAAACTGAAATGAAACTTCAGTTCGGGCGATCGTATTCATCAAAAAGGGACCATGAACGTTAAGGAGGTCACGCATGTATATGTCTATATTATTTGTTATTTTAGGTGTAATTTTGTTTTAATTGTTTTTTTTTGTTGTTACGTAAACTTTTTTAGTTCTACGTGTTTTTCCTAATGCTGCGCACAAAGTAAAAAAAAGCACGCGTGAATTTGCGAAACACGCGCACAAAGTGACGCGGGATTTGCGCGATTTTGAAGCGTCATTTTTACAAAAAGATGTTATGTCCCTTTAAAATTCATACGGTACTTGTTATATTTTTAGTCGATTTTCTCAACATTTTGCGGCAAATTGACGTTTTCTGCGGTTTTAAATATATTTTTCGATGAAGTAAATTAATTTAGCCCTAATTGGAAGGGTTTACGTCATGTAATCACTATTTTTCTTATTTAAAGTAAATTTCCATTGTTTGGAAGCCTACCTAATTTTTTTGCCGTCATGTCTGCAATTCAAATGTTCGTTTATTTTGTTTTATCATTTTCTGAATAATTTTGTAGCATTGTGTTATGGGGTTTTGCACGAAATGCAAAAAACTGCGCGAAACCCGGAAAATGCTCCGATTGACTTGAAATTTTGGGAAATACAGGCAAAAAATACTTCTCGATATGCTCAAAAAAATTTGGACCGAAATATCGATTAAAAAAAATATATTTTTTATGGACCTATTCACAAAACTGGAAAAAAAAGAAGAAAAAGGAAAAAAATTGCGGGAAAAATCGGAAAATGCTCCGATTTACGTGAAATTTTGGGAAATATTAGGAGAAATTCTCCTGTACACGCTCACAAAATTTTGGCCCAAAATATCGATTTTTTCTGAAAATTTTTAAAATCTATACTTTGGTCCAAAATTTTTTGAGCGTATACAGGATAATTTTTTCCAATATTTCCCGAAATTTCAGGTCAATCGGAGCATTCTCCGATTTTTCCCGCATTTGTTTTCCTTTTTTTCCGGTTTTGTGAATAGGTCCATTAATGAAAATTTTTAAAACCGATATTTTGGTCGATAAAAAAACATTGATTACGTGACGGAAACTCTTTCAATTAGGGCTAAATTAATTTACTTTATCGAAAAATATCTTTAAAACCGCAGAAAACGTTAATTTGCTGCGAAATGTTGAGAAAATCGGCTGAAAATATAACAAATACCGTAAGAATTTTAAAGGAACATAACATCTTTTTGTAAAAATGACGCTTCAAAATCGCGCAAATCTCGCATCACTTTGTGCGCTTGTTTCGCAAAATCACGCGTGCTTTTTTTACTTTGTGCGCCACATAAACACGTGGCATTTCCAAAAAATCAAGTGAAAGCTTGATCCGCGGGCGTTTTCTGAAACAACGCGCCCGAAGCATATGTGTGACCCATTGAAATTTGACGACCGGAGGGGGCTGGATGAAAACATGCTCCGCGGGTGGAAGCATGCTCCGCGGGTGGAAGCATGCTCCGCCGGTGTTTTCAGAGGCAACGCGCCGGAAGCATGTGTGATCCCTTGAAATTTGACGACCGGATGTGGCTGAATGAAAAAATGCTCCGCGGGTGTTTTCAGAGGCAACGCGCCGGAACCATGTGTGATCCTTTGAAATTTGACGACCGGAGGGAACTGGATGAAAACATGCTCCGCGGGTGTTTTCAGAGGCAACGAGCTGGAAGCATGTGTGGTCCTTTGAAATTTGACGACCGGAGGGGCTGGATGAAAACATGCTCCGCGGGTGTTTTCAGAGGCAACGAGCTGGAAGCATGTGTGGTCCTTTGAAATTTGACGACCTGAGGTGGCTGGATGAAAACATGCTCCGCGGGTGTTTTCAGAGGCAACGAGCTGGAAGCATGTGTGGTCCTTTGAAATTTGACGACCGGAGGGGGCTGGATGAAAACATGCTCCGCGGGTGTTTTCAGAGGCAACGAGCTGGAAACATGTGTGGTTCTTTGAAATTTGACGACCTGAGGTGGCTGGATGAAAACATGCTCCGCGGGTGTTTTCAGAGGCAACGAGCTGGAAGCATGTGTGGTCCTTTGAAATTTGACGACCGGAGGGGGCTGGATGAAAACATGCTCCGCGGGTTTTTTCAGAGGCAACGAGCTGGAAGCATGTGTGGTCCTTTGAAATATGACGACCTGAGGTGGCTGGATGAAAACATGCTCCGCGGGTGTTTTCAGAGGCAACGAGCTGGAAGCATGTGTGGTCCTTTGAAATTTGACGACCGGAGGGGGCTGGATGAAAACATGCTCCGCGGGTGTTTTCAGAGGCAACGAGCTGGAAGCATGTGTGGTCCTTTGAAATTTGACGACCTGAGGTGGCTGGATGAAAACATGCCCCGCGGGTGTTTTCAGAGGCAACGCGCCGGAAGCATGTGTGGTTCTTTGAAATTTGACGACCTGAGGTGGCTGGATGATAACATGCTCCGCGTGTGTTTTCAGAGGCAACGCGCCGGAAGCATGTGTGTTCCTTTGAAATTTGACGACCGGAGGTGGCTGGATGAAAACATGCTCCGCGGGTGTTTTCAGAGGCAACGCGCCGGAAACATGTGTGATCCTTTGAAATTTGACGACCGGAGGTGGCTGGATGAAAACATGCTCCGCGGGTGTTTTCAGAGGCAACGCGCCGGAAGCATGTGTGTTCCTTTGAAATTTGACGACCGGAGGTGGCTGGATGAAAACATGCTCCGCGGGTGTTTTCAGAGGCAACGCGCGGGAAGCATGTGTGTTTCTTTGAAATTTGACGACCGGAGGTGGCTGGATGAAAACATGCTCCGCGGGTGTTTTCAGAGGCAACGCGCCGGAAGCATGTGTGATCCTTTGAAATTTGACGATCTGAGGTGGCTGGATGAAAACATGCTCCGCGGGTGTTTTCGGAGGCAACGCGCTGGAAGCATGTGTGACACCTTAAAATTTGAAGACAGGAGGTGGCTGGATGAAAACATGCTCCGCGTGTGTTTTCAGAGGCAACGAGCTGGAAGCATGTGTGACACCTTAAAATTTGAAGACAGGAGGTGGCTGGATGAAAACATGCTCCGCGTGTGTTTTCAGAGGCAACGAGCTGGAAGCATGTGTGACACCTTCAAATTTGAAGACAGGAGGTGGCTGGATGAAAACATGCTCCGCGGGTGTTTTCAGAGGCAACGAGCTGGAAGCATGTGTGACACCTTAAAATTTGAAGACAGGAGGTGGCTGGATGAAAACATGCTCCGCCGGTGTTTTCAGAGGCAACGGGCCGGAAGCATGTGTGATCCTTTGAAATTTGACGACCTGAGGTGGCTGGATGAAAACATGCTCCGCGGGTGTTTTCAGAGGCAACGCGCCGGAAGCATGTGCGTTCCTTTGAAATTTGACGACCGGAGGGGGCTGGATGAAAACATGCTCCGCGGGTGTTTTCAGAGGCAACGAGCCGGAAGCATGTGTGGTCCTTTGAAATTTGACGACCTGAGGTGGCAGGATGAAAACATGCTCCGCGAGTGTTTTCAGAGGCAACGAGCTGGAAGCATGTGTGACACCTTAAAATTTGAAGACAGGAGGTGGCTGGATGAAAACATGCTCCGCCGGTGTTTTCAGAGGCAACGGGCCGGAAGCATGTGTGATCCTTTGAAATTTGACGACCTGAGGTGGCTGGATGAAAACATGCTCCGCGGGTGTTTTCAGAGGCAACGCGCCGGAAGCATGTGCGTTCCTTTGAAATTTGACGACCGGAGGGGGCTGGATGAAAACATGCTTCGCGGGTGTTTTCATAGGCAACGAGCTGGAAGCATGTGTGGTTTTTTGAAATTTGACGATCTGAGGTGGCCGGATGAAAACATGCTCCGCGGGTGTTTTCAGAGGCAACGCGCCGGAAGCATGTGTGTTCCTTTGAAATTTGACGACCTGAGGTGGCTGGATGAAAACATGCTCCGCGGGTGTTTTCAGAGGCAACGAGCTGGAAGCATGTGTGACACCTTAAAATTTGAAGACAGGAGGTGGCTGGATGAAAACATGCTCCGCGGGTGTTCTCAGAGGCAACGCGCCGGAAGCATGTGTGTTCCTTTGAAATATGACGACCGGAGGGGGCTGGATGAAAACATGCTCCGCGGGTGTTTTCAGAGGCAACGAGCTGGAAGCATGTGTGGTCCTTTAAAATTTGACGACCTGAGGTGGCTGGATGAAAACATGCTCCGCGGGTGTTTTCAGAGGCAACGAGCTGGAAGCATGTGTGGTCCTTTGAAATTTGACGACCTGAGGTGGCAGGATGAAAACATGCTCCGCGAGTGTTTTCAGAGGCAACGAGCTGGAAGCATGTGTGGTCCTTTGAAATTTGACGATCTGAGGTGGCTGGATGAAAACATGCTCCGCGGGTGTTTTCAGAGGCAACGCGCCGGAAGCATGTGCGTTCCTTTGAAATTTGACGACCGGAGGGGGCTGGATGAAAACATGCTCCGCGGGTGTTTTCAGAGGCAACGAGCTGGAAGCATGTGTGACACCTTAAAATTTGAAGACAGGAGGTGGCTGGATGAAAACATGCTCCGCTGGTGTTTTCAGAGGCAACGGGCCGGAAGCATGTGTGATCCTTTGAAATTTGACGACCTGAGGTGGCTGGATGAAAACATGCTCCGCGGGTGTTTTCAGAGGCAACGCGCCGGAAGCATGTGCGTTCCTTTGAAATTTGACGACCGGAGGGGGCTGGATGAAAACATGCTCCGCGGGTGTTTTCAGAGGCAACGCGCCGGAAGCATGTGTGTTCCTTTGAAATTTGACGACCTGAGGTGGCTGGATGAAAACATGCTCCGCGGGTGTTTTCAGAAGCAACGAGCTGGAAGCATGTGTGACAACTTAAAATTTGAATACAGGAGGTGGCTGGATGAAAACATGCTCCGGGGGTGTTTTCAGAAGCAACGAGCTGGAAGCATGTGTGACAACTTAAAATTTGAAGACAGGAGGTGGCTGGATGAAAACATGCTCCGCGGGTGTTTTCAGAAGCAACGAGCTGGAAGCATGTGTGACAACTTAAAATTTGAAGACAGGAGGTGGCTGGATGAAAACATGCTCCGCGGGTGTTTTCAGAAGCAACGAGCTGGAAGCATGTGTGACAACTTAAAATTTGAAGACAGGAGGTGGCTGGATGAAAACATGCTCCGCGGGTGTTTTCAGAGGCAACGAGCTGGAAGCATGTGTGACACCTTAAAATTTGAAGACAGGAGGTGGCTGGATGAAAACATGCTCCGCGGGTGTTTTCAGAAGCAACGAGCTGAAAGCATGCGTGACACCTTAAAATTTGAAGACAGGAGGTGGCTGGATGAAAACATGCTCCGCGGGTGTTTTCGGAAGCAACGCGCCGGAAGCATGTGTGACACCTTAAAATTTGAAGTTAGGAGGTGGCTGGATGAAAACATGCTCCGCGGGTGTTTTCAGAAGCAACGAGCTGGAAGCATGTGTGACAACTTAAAATTTGAAGACAGGAGGTGGCTGGATGAAGACATGCTCCGCGGGTGTTTTCAGAAGCAACGAGCTGGAAGCATGTGTGACAACTTAAAATTTGAAGACAGGAGGTGGCTGGATGAAGACATGCTCCGCGGGTGTTTTCAGAAGCAACGAGCTGGAAGCATGTGTGACAACTTAAAATTTGAATACAGGAGGTGGCTGGATGAAAACATGCTCCGGGGGTGTTTTCAGAAGCAACGAGCTGGAAGCATGTGTGACAACTTAAAATTTGAAGACAGGAGGTGGCTGGATGAAAACATGCTCCGCGGGTGTTTTCAGAAGCAACGAGCTGGAAGCATGTGTGACAACTTAAAATTTGAATACAGGAGGTGGCTGGATGAAAACATGCTCCGCGGGTGTTTTCAGAAGCAACGAGCTGGAAGCATGTGTGACAATTTAAAATTTGAATACAGGAGGTGGCTGGATGAAAACATGCTCCGCGGGTGTTTTCAGAAGCAACGAGCTGGAAGCATGTGTGACAACTTAAAATTTGAAGACAGGAGGTGGCTGGATGAAGACATGCTCCGCGGGTGTTTTCAGAAGCAACGAGCTGGAAGCATGTGTGACAACTTAAAATTTGAATACAGGAGGTGGCTGGATGAAAACATGCTCCGCGGGTGTTTTCAGAAGCAACGAGCTGGAAGCATGTGTGACAACTTGAAATTTGAAGACAGGAGGTGGCTGGATGAAAACATGCTCCGCGGGTGTTTTCAGAAGCAACGAGCTGGAAGCATGTGTGACAACTTAAAATTTGAAGACAGGAGGTGGCTGGATGAAGACATGCTCCGCGGGTGTTTTCAGAAGCAACGAGCTGGAAGCATGTGTGACAACTTAAAATTTGAAGACAGGAGGTGGCTGGATGAAGACATGCTCCGCGGGTGTTTTCAGAAGCAACGAGCTGGAAGCATGTGTGACAACTTAAAATTTGAAGACAGGAGGTGGCTGGATGAAAACATGCTCCGCGGGTGTTTTCAGAAGCAACGAGCTGGAAGCATGTGTGACAACTTAAAATTTGAAGACAGGAGGTGGCTGGATGAAAACATGCTCCGCGGGTGTTTTCAGAAGCAACGAGCTGGAAGCATGTGTGACAACTTAAAATTTGAAGACAGGAGGTGGCTGGATGAAAACATGCTCCGCGGGTGTTTTCAGAAGCAACGAGCTGGAAGCATGTGTGACAACTTGAAATTTGAAGACAGGAGGTGGCTGGATGAAAACATGCTCCACGGGTGTTTTCAGAAGCAACGAGCTGGAAGCATGTGTGACAACTTAAAATTTGAAGACAGGAGGTGGCTGGATGAAGACATGCTCCGCGGGTGTTTTCAGAAGCAACGAGCTGGAAGCATGTGTGACAACTTAAAATTTGAAGACAGGAGGTGGCTGGATGAAAACATGCTCCGCGGGTGTTTTCAGAAGCAACGAGCTGGAAGCATGTGTGACAACTTAAAATTTGAAGACAGGAGGTGGCTGGATGAAAACATGCTCCGCGGGTGTTTTCAGAAGCAACGAGCTGGAAGCATGTGTGACAACTTAAAATTTGAAGACAGGAGGTGGCTGGATGAAAACATGCTCCGCGGGTGTTTTCAGAAGCAACGAGCTGGAAGCATGTGTGACAACTTGAAATTTGAAGACAGGAGGTGGCTGGATGAAAACATGCTCCACGGGTGTTTTCAGAAGCAACGAGCTGGAAGCATGTGTGACAACTTAAAATTTGAAGACAGGAGGTGGCTGGATGAAGACATGCTCCGCGGGTGTTTTCAGAAGCAACGAGCTGGAAGCATGTGTGACAACTTAAAATTTGAAGACAGGAGGTGGCTGGATGAAAACATGCTCCGCGGGTGTTTTCAGAAGCAACGAGCTGGAAGCATGTGTGACAACTTGAAATTTGAAGACAGGAGGTGGCTGGATGAAAACATGCTCCGCGGGTGTTTTCGGAGGCAGCGCGCTGGAAGCATGTGTGACACCTTAAAATTTGAAGACAGGAGGTGGCTGGATGAAAACATGCTCCGCGGGTGTTTTCAGAAGCAACGAGCTGGAAGCATGTGTGACAACTTAAAATTTGAAGACAGGAGGTGGCTGGATGAAAACATGCTCCGCGGGTGTTTTCAGAAGCAACGAGCTGGAAGCATGTGTGACAACTTAAAATTTGAAGACAGGAGGTGGCTGGATGAAAACATGCTCCGCGGGTGTTTTCAGAGGCAACGAGCTGGAAGCATGTGTGACACCTTAAAATTTGAAGACAGGAGGTGGCTGGATGAAAACATGCTCCGCGGGTGTTTTCAGAAGCAACGAGCTGAAAGCATGCGTGACACCTTAAAATTTGAAGACAGGAGGTGGCTGGATGAAAACATGCTCCGCGGGTGTTTTCGGAAGCAACGCGCCGGAAGCATGTGTGACACCTTAAAATTTGAAGTTAGGAGGTGGCTGGATGAAAACATGCTCCGCGGGTGTTTTCAGAAGCAACGAGCTGGAAGCATGTGTGACAACTTAAAATTTGAAGACAGGAGGTGGCTGGATGAAAACATGCTCCGCGGGTGTTTTCAGAGGCAACGAGCTGGAAGCATGTGTGACACCTTAAAATTTGAAGACAGGAGGTGGCTGGATGAAAACATGCTCCGCGGGTGTTTTCAGAAGCAACGAGCTGAAAGCATGCGTGACACCTTAAAATTTGAAGACAGGAGGTGGCTGGATGAAAACATGCTCCGCGGGTGTTTTCGGAAGCAACGCGCCGGAAGCATGTGTGACACCTTAAAATTTGAAGTTAGGAGGTGGCTGGATGAAAACATGCTCCGCGGGTGTTTTCAGAAGCAACGAGCTGGAAGCATGCGTGACACCTTAAAATTTGAAGACAGGAGGTGGCTGGATGAAAACATGCTCCGCGGGTGTTTTCAGAAGCAACGCGCCGGAAGCATGTGTGACACATTAAGATTTGAAGACAGGAGGTGGCTGGATGAAAACATGCTCCGCGGGTGTTTTCAGAAGCAACGAGCTGGAAGCATGTGTGACACCTTAAAATTTGAAGACAGGAGGTGGCTGGATGAAATTATGCTCCGCGGGTGTTTTCAGAAGCAACGCGCCGGAAGCATGTGTGACACCTTAAAATTTGAAGACAGGAGGTGGCTGGATGAAAACATGCTCCGCGGGTGTTTTCAGAAGCAACGAGCTGGAAGCATGTGTGACACCTTAAAATTTGAAGACAGGAGGTGGCTGGATGAAAACATGCTCCGCGGGTGTTTTCAGAAGCAACGAGCTGAAAGCATGCGTGACACCTTAAAATTTGAAGACAGGAGGTGGCTGGATGAAAACATGCTCCGCGGGTGTTTTCAGAAGCAACGCGCCGGAAGCATGTGTGACACCTTAAAATTTGAAGACAGGAGGTGGCTGGATGAAAACATGCTCCGCGGGTGTTTTCAGAGGCAACGCGCCGGAAGCATGTGTGACACCTTAAAATTTGAAGACAGGAGGTGGCTGGATGAAAACATGCTCCGCGGGTGTTTTCAGAAGCAACGAGCTGGAAGCATGTGTGACACCTTAAAATTTGAAGACAGGAGATGGCTGGATGAAAACATGCTCCGCGGGTGTTTTCAGAGGCAACGCGCCGGAAGCATGTGTGACACCTTAAAATTTGAAGACAGGAGTTGGCTGGATGAAAACATGCTCCGCGGGTGTTTTCAGAGGCAACGCGCCGGAAGCATGTGTGACACCTTAAAATTTGAAGACAGGAGGTAGCTGGATGAAAACATGCTCCGCGGGTGTTTTCAGAAGCAACGAGCTGGAAGCATGTGTGACAACTTAAAATTTGAAGACAGGAGGTGGCTGGATGAAAACATGCTCCGCGGGTGTTTTCAGAGGCAACGAGCTGGAAGCATGTGTGACACCTTAAAATTTGAAGACAGGAGGTGGCTGGATGAAAACATGCTCCGCGGGTGTTTTCAGAAGCAACGAGCTGAAAGCATGCGTGACACCTTAAAATTTGAAGACAGGAGGTGGCTGGATGAAAACATGCTCCGCGGGTGTTTTCGGAAGCAACGCGCCGGAAGCATGTGTGACACCTTAAAATTTGAAGTTAGGAGGTGGCTGGATGAAAACATGCTCCGCGGGTGTTTTCAGAAGCAACGAGCTGGAAGCATGCGTGACACCTTAAAATTTGAAGACAGGAGGTGGCTGGATGAAAACATGCTCCGCGGGTGTTTTCAGAAGCAACGCGCCGGAAGCATGTGTGACACATTAAAATTTGAAGACAGGAGGTGGCTGGATGAAAACATGCTCCGCGGGTGTTTTCAGAAGCAACGAGCTGGAAGCATGTGTGACACCTTAAAATTTGAAGACAGGAGGTGGCTGGATGAAATTATGCTCCGCGGGTGTTTTCAGAAGCAACGCGCCGGAAGCATGTGTGACACCTTAAAATTTGAAGACAGGAGGTGGCTGGATGAAAACATGCTCCGCGGGTGTTTTCAGAAGCAACGAGCTGGAAGCATGTGTGACACCTTAAAATTTGAAGACAGGAGGTGGCTGGATGAAAACATGCTCCGCGGGTGTTTTCAGAAGCAACGAGCTGAAAGCATGCGTGACACCTTAAAATTTGAAGACAGGAGGTGGCTGGATGAAAACATGCTCCGCGGGTGTTTTCAGAAGCAACGCGCCGGAAGCATGTGTGACACCTTAAAATTTGAAGACAGGAGGTGGCTGGATGAAAACATGCTCCGCGGGTGTTTTCAGAGGCAACGCGCCGGAAGCATGTGTGACACCTTAAAATTTGAAGACAGGAGGTGGCTGGATGAAAACATGCTCCGCGGGTGTTTTCAGAAGCAACGAGCTGGAAGCATGTGTGACACCTTAAAATTTGAAGACAGGAGATGGCTGGATGAAAACATGCTCCGCGGGTGTTTTCAGAGGCAACGCGCCGGAAGCATGTGTGACACCTTAAAATTTGAAGACAGGAGTTGGCTGGATGAAAACATGCTCCGCGGGTGTTTTCAGAGGCAACGCGCCGGAAGCATGTGTGACACCTTAAAATTTGAAGACAGGAGGTAGCTGGATGAAAACATGCTCCGCGGGTGTTTTCAGAAGCAACGCGCCGGAAGCATGTGTGACACCTTAAAATTTGAAGACAGAAGGTGGCTGGATTAAAACATGCTCCGCGGGTGTTTTCAGAAGCAACGCGCCGGAAGCATGTGTGACACCTTAAAATTTGACGACCGGAGGGTGATGGATGAAATCGCGCTCGGCGTGTGGAAGAATGCTCCTCCACTGGTGAAGCGCCACGGGCCCGCGGCGGGCCCGCTGCGGGCCCGCCAGCGGACCGCTGACAGCTAAAAGAGTACACGCGTGGTGCACGCAGCGGGCCCGTGGCGGGCCCGCCAGCGGTTCGCTAGCTGCTACATCGCGGGAGTGACTACCTTCTTGCTTTTTTCTTTATTTGATATTTTCTCATGAAAACTAACACAGTTCGTGTTTCTATCAATATTTATTGAAAAGAAAATAAAACAAAAATTCAATACAGAAATTATTTATATTATTCCAAAATTCGTCGTTGTCGTTGTCCCGCTCATCTCAGCATTGATCGTCCTCATCAAGATGTGGCACGTGTCTGAAAATTCAGTAAATTTTGTTGTGTAAGATATTCGGCCTCCCGGAGGATGATAATTTCTTTTTTAATTTTTATTAGGCAAAGCGCTCAAATTTTTATGACACAAATTCCGTTCAATTCAATGTCTTCGCTTATTCATTTGAAGTTCAAACTTACCAATGTATAATTTTTTGCAACGGACATTTAAAAATATACGTTTTGACTTGAGGAAACGCGAGCGAAAACCACTATCACATGAGCCAGCAAACGTAAAACATTTTGTCATGAGCCAGGAAACGTAAAACATTTTACAAACAAAGCCAAAATAGTGTCAGTTTTTATATCATTTAACTTTGGGCCTCCTTTGTTTGAATTTTCAGTTAAGCGTCGGGCGCGTTTGCTTTCTGCCGGCGCATGAGTCTGTGCTCCATGGCCGTTACAATCAATTCTTTTTTTTTCAAGTATTTTCACTGTTGCACAAGCTATAGCCACTGAGAATCGTCTAGTTTTTTTAAATCAGCAAAAAACTTCGTTAAAAACACCTGAATTGTTCAGAGCTTGGAACTATCTTTTCTAACGCGAGAACGCTAGTATCGGTTCTCAAAATTATAAATGGACCAGTTTATTCAAGAGAAGAATATAATTGCTTAATGCTCGACAGAATTAAAGGCAAAAATATTACTCAAAACTCATATTTTTGTTTCATTTTAACTAGACAATTCTCGGCTGCTTTCCCCGGTGTAACGGTGAAAAGACCCCCAAGTGCCTTCAGTATGCTACACTTCAAACTTAACCGATTTGTATCAAACTTCGGCAGCCTTGTTCCACTTTGTTTTAAAAATGTTTCGCCAAGTTTGATGCAAATCGGTCCAGTAGTAGCTGAAAAAACGCACACGAAACCTCACACGGACACAGGCACAAAAGACATGAATAAACACATATTTTTGCTATATTTTTGTAGTAAAAAATAAAATTTTGAACGAGCAGAACCTAAATCACGGTCTACAAATCACATAGGTGTTTTTGTTCGTAACAAAACACGCCTAAATTTATTCGACGATGGTTTTTTAACAACTTTTTTTCCAAAAATTCTGCACTTTTGCATTTGTTTTGTATTTAGTTGTGCAAAAATATGACTCATACATTATTCTGCTAATAAATGCAATTGCTTAAAAAAATATTGAACGTTTTATCAATAAAAAAGAGTACAAACGGAGCTAGAATTCATTCAGCGATGGTTTTTAAAACATTATTTCAAAATAAATTTATGTTCTCTGAATGTTAGCAATTTTTTTGTGCGAGTTATTTATTTTTCTTGTTAAAAAGATAGGTGTAAAATTTATAAATCTTTAGCCTATTCAATAGGAAAAAATCGATATTTTTCGAAGCGGCGTGCCGCATCTATTCAAAATCATTGTTAGGGCATAACCAATTTAGATCCGCTCGTAAATTTTATTTCTTTTCTTTCTTTAGAACGTTTTTTTTTTTAAATTTTTGACAGTAAAAATAATAAAAGAAAAGAAAATCTTACCGACGCCGGCGGTGTCAAATGTCCATTGTCCCACTGGCACCTGAAACAAAAAAAATTTGAATAAGTTATTGGTAATATTCAAAACAAATTAATAAAGATTTAAAAGAAAGAAAAATGATTTAAAAAACGGCAGCAAAACATACAAAATTGGAGTTTTTTGGCAAAAATCGTTCAAAAATGTTAAGCTCCGCCCACTTTGCAATATGGGCACAACATTTGGCAACCATGCTGCGCGCCTCTTGTATCACGAATAACTGGGCAGTATTTTCCGCTTCCACGGGGTCGCCGAAGGAACATCGCTGAAATGATCTTGACCGCCCCGCGAATGCGGTCAAATAAATGCGTAGCGACTCATCCACGTACGCGATACACAGTGAAATCGGCGCCGTTCAATTCTGTTGTTTTGTGTGTGTTTTTTAATTATTTTCTTTTTCAACTCCGTTTTCAATTTATTTCTTTTTATAGGTTTTAGTTTTTTTTTTTTTAATTTTTTCCAATTCGTCGATGTTTAAATATGTTTTTTTAATCACAGAAAAAACACAGTTTTCCCATGATATAGCATTGATAAAGAAGAGACGCGGAAGGTGAGAGGGTGAGGAAAGTCTCTCTTTCTCTCCACTATCAATTCTGTATCATGGGAAAACGTTGTTTTTGTCTGTCTGTGTTTTTTAAAAACATATTTCAAACCGCATGAATCGATTTTTCACTATTTTTTGACGTTTTTGTTTCCAAATTGAATTAATGTGCTGTTTTGTCCACTTGTACGCAAAAATAGCACGTTAATTTGTTGTTAATATTTCCATCATGAATAACTCTTTCTGCTTTTGCGACATATAAATTTGATATTATTAAGATTATTTTAGGTCATCAGCTACATGAGCTTCTTCCGCAAGCATTGTAACATCAACCCAGCTCACGGAGTCTTTCAAATACAAGCTCCATTAATGATCTTTTGGCGCACTGTCAGAGGTAAGCCTATTCTGATTCTTAGAACTTATTCAATCTCAGTATTTTTCAGTAATGCCCCACGCAAGAACATAAAATCGAAACTCTCAAGGATTTCCACGCTTATGAAGGAATGTCAGCCAAGTGCCAGAAGACCAAGACCGTCGACGCCACATCTGCCAGCAGATTCCGCCTTCAGCCAAAAAAAAGTTGTCTTCGATTGGAGGACGATTGTGAGAGGTAAGAAAAAAGTTTAATTACCAAAAATTCGAAGAAAAAAAAATCATTACATAAAAACATTCGGAGGAAAAATTTTAGCTTTTGTCATTGATCAGGTTTCTAAAAAAAAGTAAAACATTACGAACGTTTTTTTTTTGCGATGACGGAGTGACATTTCACGTAAAACTGAAAGACGAAATATCTCTCTATTTCTTAAATTCCTCATTTTTTCGATTAAAAACGCAAATTCGAGCGTATTTATATACACAAAAATGAAACATTTAATTCTATATTTTCAGCCGCAAAAGTTCTGCAAACTGATGGGACCAAACGGCTATGAGCTCGACGACGTGTGCAACGCTTGCCTGGACGACGAATGCTCAAAAAGCAACCAAATGTGGAAAAGGCGATTCTATTCTAAAATGTCTTTATTCGGATAAAAACAATTTTTTAAATGTTTTTTGTTCTCTCCGTTCAGCGATTATAAAAGTGAATTAGGAAAGTAATAAAATAAATAAAAACGTTTATAATGCCATTTTACAACAAAAAATAGGGCAAAAATCAATATAAAACACGATTTTGGCATGATGCCAATATTCAATCTGGCTGGTTAAGGTAGTCTGGTAGAGCGCGCTTTCTCGATGTTCCCTCGGCGACCCCGTGCGCTTCCGTTATTATTTTTGGAATATTTTTGATTAAAGATCAAAAATGAGTATGAAATTACTGAAAACAACAGAACAAATAAAGAAAAATCACACGTAATCGCCTTAAGATTGGCATATTGAGCAATGTTAGCCTGCGCTCAACTAATTTTCGAAGTCAATCCGCAGTCACCGATTGTCATCGTTATTAAATCGGTAATTGCAGTATTATAGGCTGCCAAGCCTGCTGCGCCGACGTCCACTGGCTATTGATAGTGCATTTAGGGGGCTTGGAAAAAAACAAGGCACGCTGAAAACGATAAAGGTCTCTTTAGCAACCGATACTACACGCCGTAGCAACATTTTTTTTAAAAGAACTATAAGAATTAGAAAACGCAGAAAATCTCTCGATCACGCAACGTGAATTGCAGACTTTCCCGCATTTTGTCGCGTCGCT
This sequence comes from Caenorhabditis japonica, assembly GCA_963572235.1. NCBI lineage: Eukaryota > Metazoa > Nematoda > Chromadorea > Rhabditida > Rhabditidae > Caenorhabditis > Caenorhabditis japonica. The sequence goes on from OY754344.1 coordinate 16,506,433, forward strand.
CAATTTCCCAAAGAACGAATCTCGTAGGTTTTCGAATACCGCCTACTTTTGCCTACATCTTTTTATTTGAATTTTCGGATAAATTAAAGATTTCTTGAATTAGAATAACATTTCGTAAGCAAATATTAAAACAAACGAAGCGTTTATGCAACTTCTACGCAACTTATCCGCGGTCGGTCAAGTCCAATTCTTTAAACAAAGTCTACTAAATATCTCATCATGCGCGATATAATTCACATAAAACCAGGAAAAAACATTTAGAAACATTCTTGAGACAAAAATTTTACCATCGTCAGCTAACCGCTGGCGGGCCCGCGGCGGGCCCGCAGCGGGTCCGCCAGCGCATCACCAATGAATGTCAGCATTTTTGATCAAAAACTCAACTAACTAGTGTCCTATGCGCAATTTTACATGGTTTAAAATAACCACAATTCATTTATAAACCAATTGGAAACAAAAAAATTTCAACCTGTCAGTCACCTACCAAATATCATAGCCGCCGCGGGCCCGCCAGCGGCCAGCGAGGGCACCCAAGCGCTGGCGGGCCCGCTGCGGGCCCGTGGCGGGCCCGTAGCGTCTGCGGAGCCGCCGCGGGCCCGCGCGCGGTTCACCAGTGTCGGGTGTTTTAGTGGCAACGCGCCGGAAGCATGTGTGACCCTTTAAAATTTGACGACTGGTGGAAGCCGGGTGAAAACATGCTCCTCGGGTGGAAGCTGCTTCGCGGGTGCTCCGCCCCTTGATAGTGTATTCGCCACTACATTTGCTTTTTTATTCAGAAACACAATGTTCAGAGCAAAATCTTGCATTTCCATAGACCACCTCAGCAGTCTGTCTGCCAAGTTGTTTTCTTTGAAAAGGCTAGTCAGCGTTGGTGGTCGGTATATACCGTAGTTGGACACCCAAATATAAAATGTTTGAATCTTCTGGTAGCAAGCAAAACAGCTAGCGCTTTTCTATCACTGGTGTGATAATTCTTTTCAGCGGGTGTTAACGCCTTCGACGCAAACACTATCGGATAGACTTTCCCGTCTTCTCCAAGTTGCGCAAGCACTGCTCCGATTCCAAAGCCCGATGCATCAGTAAAAATACAAAACGGTCTTGCAAAACTTCTCGCGGATTCTATATCCGACTGGGCAAGAACTGGTGCCTCGACCATTCTTTTCTTCAACTCGTCAAATGCATTTTTTTTTGCTCAACCCCCATCTCCACGCTACTTTTGGTGAAGTAAGCGGTGTCAATGGTGCTGCTATTTCCGCGAAATTTATGATGAAGTTTCGGTAATATGAACACATCCCTAAAAGCGGATGCAGTTATTTCCTATCTTTTGGGACTGGAAATTTTTCCAGTTTTTCGACCACTTTACCATCCGTATGAACTCCCATCTCATCAATAACATGCCCCAGATATTCAACCGAATTCTGTGCGATATTTTTTTCATTTTTGTGTCTTCAGTTTCAATTTACACTCCTTTATCCTTCTCAAAACCTTCACCAAATTTTCTACGTGCTCTTTTTCGGTACGACTAGCAATTAGAACATCGTCAATATAGACAAAGACCGATTTCCCTAACCATTCTCCCAATACTTGTTCCATAGCCGCTTGGAATATGCCCGGACTTGTTGCCAAGCCAAACGGCATTACTTCAAACTAAATTTTTCGCTTTTGACCAAGGATCTCAACCGTTTCGACCACCTTTGCTCCTCCACCTTCAGACTCTTCTGACTTCTTTTCCTTAACTGCATATGCCGGCTTAGATGTGCATTGGCGAGACATGTGACCGATGCCTCCACACTGGAAGCATTTTAGATTCGGTTGGGACTGATTTTCTACTCTTTTGAAACCCATTGCGTCTTTTTTTCCCTTTAATGTTATTTGGGTGACGATCACTACTTTTCCAGGACGCACCACTGCCTCCAAAAGCGGGAAAGCGCAAAAAAACATTGACTGGCGCACTTTGCGTTTTCAGACGCAGAGACACAGAATTTAGCACAACGCCTCTTCGTCTCTAATCTCTAATGCGTGCAGGTTGAGCGCAATTGCATCGTACCCCGCCGAGAATTATTGGACCTTTTGAATAGAATGAAAAAACGTGAATAAAATTGGTTTTTTTGAAGAAAAAATGTATAATATCGACATAAAATACTGTCGGCCCGCGAAAATGGTCAAACGCGCTCCGCTGAACTCAACGCTATGCGATGTTCATTTTGGTCTCCAAATTAATTAAGTTCGCGTTGAATTTACACGTGAAATGAAATAATATGGAAACCAAAATGAAAATGGCATAGCGTTGAGTTCAGTGGAGCGCGTCTGACCATTTTGCCGGGCAGACAATAATTAAAGCTATTTTTTTGAAACGTTAAATATATTTATTTTGATTGAAAAGAAGGGCATGACCACTTATACTACCAATGTTTACAAAAGAAATAGAAGGTGTGTCAGTATGTATGACAATTGAGACGAAGATATTCATGAAATTTCAATAATTTGATGTTGTTTTTAAAAGAATTAGTTGAAGGTTTGACAGGAAAAACATGAGAAGAGAGATCATTCCAACATTTAAGAACTCGATTAGAAAAGAATTGCTGTAGGTGCTTGGATGAATTTTTGTGAGAGCACCGGAGAATGAAAGAGTGACGTCGGAGGAATCTTAAGTTAGCAAAGGCAAGAGATGGGGACTCGTGTAGATGGGTGTCACCGGTAATAAAGATTTTATACAGTAAAGTGAGATCAAAATAAAGACGCCTGTATTCTAGCGAATCAAGGCTACAGTAATATAAAGACTCAAAATATGATAGATAAGTGTATTTAAATTTTTTAAAACAACGATAAATAAAGGATTTTTGTACAGACTCTAGGAGAATAGTATTGTGTTTTCAATCGACTTGCGACATGAGAACGCGAGACTCCGCCCACTTATTTGTGCGCTACCTGTCTGCGTCTCTTCAAATATCACTGTGTTCGCGTGGTCGCGCACAAAAAAAGTGGGCGGAGTCTCGCGTTCTCATGTCGCAAGTCGATTGAAAACACAATAGAGACATGAGAGTAGGCGAAAATATTTTACAACCATATTTAGAGACCGCAACGCGGGTGGGCGGGGCGAGTGAAATTTTTCTCAACAGATTCGCTTCGCCACCTTTACCGTCCTGTACTGCGGCTCCTGGGTATTGGATCGATAAAAATTTTATATGTTCTTATGTAATCGATTGCGTAGAACACAATGGTAATGTTCATTTTTCTTCAAATGATTCAGTTTTTGAGAAAAAATACGGGGAAACGTCGGAATTTTCAAAGCGATTCGAGAAAAACGGAAAATATGGTGTTACGCAGGTCCGTAGCGCACGTTTTTATGAATGATATCGATAGATTTTGACACGCTGAATCGTTTGAAAAAAAAAATCAAAAATTCGCTCGTGCACACATCCTGAAAATTTCAGTCAAAGTAGCACAAAATTTTGTGAAAATTTTTATTATTTAATTGCATAATACACATCATGTAATGTTTGTAATACAAATTTCAGACACTTTCTGCAATTCTAAGTTAGTTTTTTTCTCATCCAAAAGCCCGACTCCCAACGAATTTGGTAGTTTTTCCGCTTTTTCGGTATTACGCAAGGCCGTAGCGCAGGAGTTCTCTTTACCATTGAATTCTACGCAAAATTTGGCGATGATCAAAAAAAATCGAAAATCGCCTCGTGCAAACATACTTTTTTATTCGGTTTTGTATCATTTCAAAAGTAGTTTTTATGGAAATTTGTGAAAAAATCTTGTGGAAAACATGACAAAACAGTTCGATAGACAGCTGCGAAGTGTACGACTAAAGGGGTTCATTTCGGAAGGCGCTACGTGGTGTAGTAGTTAAAGCGGATGCTTTGCAAACATTTTGGCCCGGGTTCGATTTTTGTGCTGTTTGAAAATTTTTTGCGCAGGAATTTTTCGCAGTTTAATGATGAATTCTCATTTTAAAATGGTTTTTTGTTCATTGGATGTTATTTTGCGTATTTTTAGAACAAATTTACGTTTATTTCTTTCATTTTTTCTTCAAATTGAAAGAAAAAGGTGAAATTTCCTGTATTTAAATAAATTTTGTCAGAAAGTTGAGAATAAATTGACAAAAAGTTTTAAGAACAATTAAAAAGTGATATTTACAAAAAAAATAAACCCAATTTTGCAAAATAATAAACTTCCATCGTGAAAATCTCATATTTTCTTCAAAGCCCCTAGAAATCGATTTCTTACACTTAAAATCGACAAATTTATGTTAATTAAGTCATAATTAAATATAAGAACGATATGTTTTCCCATTCTTCTCATTTTAGATCTTTTTCGCAACATTATTCACCCTTTGAAGCCGAGAAAATAGAGTGGGAATCAAAGTGCGCCGAAAGAATGCAGCAAAAACCCCGCCCACCTTTTCGTGCCGCGGCAACGCGCTGTGAGAAAATCAGTAGTACTGAGGAGCGCACAAAAATGGCTGTAACTCGGCTCATACTGAATTTTTTTCGAAAAAAATTTGGGAACGTATTTTTATCAAGGGTTGGAACATATTCCAATCGTCAGTTCGTCAAAATTTGGACTTTTGTCAAACACGTTGCGGTCCCTAACCATATTCAATCAAGGGGCGGATGTATACAGTAAAACACCGGATAAAGGAATCGAGAGGGACGTACCGCAAAACGTGGAAAATAATGTTGATTCTTTTGTTACATTCGATGTGATTGTCAAAGGAAAGGTTAGACTGAAAGTATACACCCAAATGCCGGATCTTATCAGTGTAGGGCACTACTGTGCTTAAAATGGTAAATGTGGGTTTAGAACTGGGGATCAATTTTTTTGAAAAACGAAAACTGATTTTTTCACATTTGTTTGGAGCCACATCCAACTGCCAAGTATGACACCAATTAGACAAAACATCAAGGTCAATTGAATATCAGGCGTTGAATGAGAGAAAATTTTCAGATCATCTGCATAAAGCAGGTAATTTGATTTGAAATTATCTCCAATATCGTTGATGTACAACAGAAACAACAACGGCCCAAGCACAGACCCTTGCGGGACCCCAGACATGACCGAAGAGCGTGCAGAGAAGGTCCCATTAACACATACAACTTGATTACGGGCACTGAGAAAACTTTTAAGCCAACAGAGTAAATTTCCGCTGATCCCATAAGCCTGAAGCTTGAATTCAAGTTTTTTGAGAGAAACTGTGTCAAAGGCTTTTTTGAACCCCCCTTGATTTTGAGGGTCTAGGCAAAACCAAAAAAGATACAAAAAATCTGTAATTACCATTCGATTCAGCATACAAATAAACCCCAGCAACCAAATTCCCATGTGTCTAACATTTTTTTGACGCCCGTACCACCGAAAAGACACTTTTTTAAGCGTCCAATATTAATAGGACCACCTCGGGATTTTAGTGTGTCGGTGATTTTTTTATTGGGTTTTCATCAGGAAACATAATTTTTCATGAATTTTCGGTCTGAAAATGACTATTTATTTGATTTTATATTTTTTTAAACTATTTTCATGGTTCTTTTACACTTCTTCACCAATTTTTTTCACTCTTCATGGTCATTTTCAGATTGAAAATCCATGAAAAATCATGTTTCCTGTTGAAAACCCAATAAAAAAATCACAGACACACCAAAATCCCGAGATGGTCCTATGAATATTGGACGCTTGAAAAAGTGACTTTTTGGTGGTACGAGTGTCAAAAAAGTGCTAGAAACATGGAAATTTGGTTTCTGGGTTTTTTTGTATGCTGAAACGAATGGTAATCACCGATTTTTTGTATCTTTTTTGGTTATGCCTAGACCCCCAAAATCAAGGGAGGTCCTATTAATATTGGACGCTCTGTATACACTATGGGTAACAAGTTTTTTCATGCAAGTACCAATGGAACGAGAGCAGCTGGGAGACGGTTCCTCGATGCGACCGAAAACCATACTGTCGATCAATAATCAGTCTATTCACATTACACGCACACACGGAGTAATGGCGAGTGACCTGCTGAAAACGTGCTCCATTAATAACACGCGCACGCCGCACGCGCCGCATTCCACGGCAAAAATTTTGGACACTGTGCCAATGCAAACAGCGTCGCGAGTGTTCTCGCGCCAAAAAAAATCGTTTGAAAAAAAGGCAGTCGCCATTACCCCGTGGCTTTAGTAATGTCATCGCTTACATCTTCATTCGCAGCACTGTCTCAAAGTATACCTATTTTCTCGTCACTCTTCCACCCAGAATTGACAAATTTATAAAAGGCATGTTGAGAGGAACCTTCGCACAGTAGATTTTCAGTAATTCGTTTTTCTTCCAGAGAAAGACGAGTTCGGAGAAGAAGAGCGAGAGCTCGGTAGTTTACCGAATTCCCTTCTGTCCTCCAGATATCGAGCTTTTTGCTTTGAAGTTTGCGAATAGAACTGGAATGCAACTTTGTGGAAGGTTTGAGAATTTTAACCGGAATGAATTTGTCAATTAAAATGGATAAAAGAGCAATAAGATCTTGGTACATTTTTTCTACAGTTAGAGTTGAGAAACGAAGATCCCAATCTATGCGACTGAGGATGTAGTTGATTTCATTATAAGACGCCTTCCTAAAACACTTCATGGTGAACACTTTTGATGATTTTTTGCGCTGAATGGTCAGGGAAACGTGCACAAAACGATGATCACTGAACAAGTCGCCTACAGTGATCTCGTTTACAATGTCCGAGTTTGTGAAACAGTGGTCAAGCACATTGTCAGGATTAAGACGAGTTGGGGACAAGACATGTTGCTTAAGACCATTCTTAATTGAAAAAGACAACAACTTTCTACACTTACAATTAGGATCAGACGCTTTGAGATTGGCCCAGTCGATGTGAGGAGAATTGAAATCAACAAAAACCAGACAGTTGCCTCTAACACTTATTAGACAATCAAGTAGACTGTCAATAGGTAATTTATGATTTTGATGGTAGACTGACAGAACACGTAACCTACCACTTGTGAGCAATAAATTGACCCCAATCACTTCAAGACACCCAAAAGAATCAGGAATTTTAATTATAGAAAAATTTAAAGATTTTGAAATAAGTACGGCTACACCCCCTTCATGCCTATCACGATTTTTACGTATGACTGAGAAACGGTTGTTAAGAGAAAGAATGGGTTCAGAAACAGAGTAGTCTAATTTTGTTTTGGTGAGACATATAACGTAAAAAAATAAAGAATTAAACGTAAGCTCAAGAAGGGGAATCTTATTTACAACTGAGCAACAATTGGCATACCCTATATTTAAATTACTCACTGAACGTTTGACTTTCGTGTTTCCCGAGCTTCCCAAGGGCGATAAACTTTTCCTTCCTTGTACTGAACTTTCACTGTGAACACGAACTTTCCGGCCTTGTTGTTCTTCATCACTGCCTCCTTCCACGCCGCACGATGCTTCTCTCGTTCTGGTTGCGACAGATCCGGGCGGACGACTGCAGTCGAGCAACCTTGAATGTTGGACTTGACCTTGTAGAACCGTGACATGATCTTTCTGGCATCTTCTTTCTTCTGCAACTGAAGCTTGAGCAACGGGGGGCCTGACTTCCTCTGAAGACAAAAAACCGAAGCCAACTTATCCTGAACTTCGCAGGCTTTCAATACTTCTTGTCCAAACTGGCCATTAGAAGACGCGCTCTCCGGTAGCTCAACTTTGTCCAGAACAACGGCCGCATTTCTCTTCTCAGCATCATTAGCAATCTCAGCTGCCTTGATGAGACTGACCTGGGCAGCAGAAGATTTAAGACCGGCAGTGACCACTTGGGCAAATGACTTTTTTGATGATAAACGATCATCTTTCAATTCTTTCACGATGAGCTCCAAGCTCTCAACCTTCTTCATTAACTCTCAATTTATCTGAACGAGCTCCTTCTTTTGCAGTGTTAGCTGCGCGAGAGATTTAGACATCTCGACAACCAGACGATAAACATCTCCAATGGCAATTTCCGGAGTTTTTGACTCCCAATCTTCCACAGGCGCCAGAACATTTGAGTCCAATGAAATTGAAGTAGACGACATGGTTTTAAATAATTTTTGAGGGCCGGTAGGCGAGCTAGCTAAAGTTCTCTTCATAAAAACAGTGGAAACACATATTAAATGTTCTCTACACTCTACACTTGTCAGTTAGATGGAAATTTAAAAAACGCCGGATTTTACCGCTTTTTGAGGCGCTGCAGCTATATTTCTGTGAACTTTTCAAATTTTTAATTGAATGTACCTACACAAAGTACAAAAGAAACAAAAAACCACATATTGCAGTGCGTAACATAAGTATAAGCGCACCCATGCAAATCTGAAGACTCGGGACCTTGAAAATTGTAATCAGCGTGCAAAATTACCCCAGGACTACATAGTCCAAGTTAACATTCACAACACTCTTGAAATGGGCCTGAAAAGTCTGAAAAAAGTACTCCTGCAACCGTAACATAAGTATAAGCGCACCCACCAAAACAGATGAAAAAACTCAAAATTTTTTTGAAAACAGTCAATGAGTGTTGTCACGTACCTTCCGAATTTAACAAAAAACTTCCTCACAGTAAAAACAAAACCGAAAAAGATCATTCAATCATGCCACGTTGCACAAATCAGTCAAACACCGATAAAACGCAAATCCAAGCAATCAACACGGCCAGATGGTCGAACTGAGTAATTGTGAAGCTGCAGAATCATTCCACGACGTGCAATAACTATTATATGAGAAATCAGAACCTTTACAAAAAGTTTGGGGTGCCGCCAAAGCCGTCTGTCAGAAAAAAACCAACATTAGTCGACAAGTTTCATGCTCTCTAAAGACGTGCTACGACACTAAACGAGAACTCAACGCCATAGTTTACAAGCAAATGTATGGGAAAACAGAAAAAAAGTGATCCCAATATCAAATGAGCCGTATTGAGACCTGCGCCGCAACCCACCGACGATCAAACAATTTGTGGTTTCGACTTAAATTCGAATTCAGTAATTGTTTGGTACCAAAACTCTCAAACCAAATCTTATTTGTTCCAAGTTGGTTTTTCTGATTGGAAAAGTTCAATTCAAACAACGCGAGTAGTTAGGAATACGATTGGCACGATCTCTTCTAGGATCCATTCGATTTCTCAAAACGTAAATTTGGAGGAAGAGGTCCGGTGTTTTTATTCTTCTGGTTTACTAATAATACATTTTGTATAAAAGCTACTCAACTCGAATTCATGTCAGAACATCCCAAAACAGCAACTCATCTTGTTCCTCCGTCGATAAGGCCTCATCTTCCAACAAGATAACACATCCGCGAATCCCAGTGGACTGGGTCAAGATTAAAAACCGCAATTTTTTCACTTGTCCAGGATGCTTTCTGGACTAGAACCTATTGGATAACATCTAGGGACTGTTTCTCGTCGATTTCACAACCAAGAAAAACCATCCGATCAAAAATTCACCGATTAATGGTTTTTTCGATTAATAATCGGTGAATTAGTCGATTAATTTTCACCGGTATTAGTCGATTAATTAGTCGATAAAAAAAATTTTAGTCGATTAATCGTCGATTAATTTAATCGGAAATTAGTCGATTAATCGCGATTAAATTAATCGACGAAACATATCGCTAAACAACACGCGATTCGTAATTTCGGAGCGTCGCTATGGTTTTTTCGAATTAAAGAAATTCAAATGATAGCGAACGCGGACCCGTGATTTGTCGGTACAAGAAACTATGTATAGCCGGTCGCGTTCTCCAAGAGGGCAGCTACCAGACAGCTACCAGACAGCTACCTGGCAGCTATTTGGCGGCTACTTGGCAGCTATTTGGCAGCTATTTGGCAGCTATTTGGCAGCTATTTGGCAGCTATTTGGCAGCTATTTGGCAGCTATTTGGCGGCTATTTGGCAGCTATTTGGCGGCTATTTGGCGGCTATTTGGCAGCTATTTGGCAGCTATTTGGCAGCTATCTAGCAGCTATGTGTCGGCTATAGAACTGCCCGGAATAGAACTGCCCGGTGTAGAACTGCCCGGAATAGAACTGCCCGGAGTAGAACTGCCCGGAATAGAACTGCCCGGAATAGAACTGCCCGGAATAGAACCGGCTCTGTATCGGTACAGCTCCTTTAATAGACGATTAATCGGCGACTAATTCACCGATTAATTAATCGACTAAATCAGTCGACGATTAATTTAGTCGATTAATTAATCGACTAAATTAATCGATTAATCGGCGACTAATTCACCGATTAATAATCGATTAAGCGACTAATTTTAGTCGATTAATCGTCGATTAATTAATCGATTAATTAGTCGGTTAATTAGTCGATTAATCGCCAAAAATTTAATCGGTGAAGCACACTGGTTGCAGGTGTACTTTTTTCAGACTTTTCAGGCCCATTTCAAGAGTGTTGTGAATATTAACTTGGACTATGTAGTCCTGGGGTAATTTTGCATGCTAATTACGATTTTCAAGGTCCCGAGTCTTCAGATTGCATGCAAACGCAGTACCATGCATTTTTGGGGGTGCGTTTATACTTATGTTACGCACTGTATATCAGAAATTCAGAAATTCTATGCCAGAAGAGGAATTTTCTGATCTTTCAAATTCATGTTTCGCCGCCAATTTTGAATTTTTCTGACCGGTTTTGCGCTTAAAATGTTTGTCTCGGTCATGTCTACAAAACTTGAATCGAAAAATTTGAAAATATTTATGGTACGTCCGAAGTAAAAAAAAGCGCGCACTTGTAAACATGTTTACAATTAATTTTTTCCTTGTTTGGCGGTGAACAACAAAGAAAAAGACGCAAAAACAAAGTTACTTTGGACGCATCTTTTCGTCTTTTTTTGCGCTTTTTTTCTACTTTGGACGTACCATTAGTCATTCGGCAGAAATTTTGAAAAAATATGATTTTCCTTCAGATGTTACAACTTTTTGTATTTCGACCTCATTTCTCCACCGATTTTATTGAGCGAGCTCGTAAATTAATGAAAAAACCTATTTGGACAAAAATAAAAAAAATATAGACTTACTACGTCTCTTTCACAATTTAACCAACAGTTTATTCAAACCTATCGGTCAAATATTAAATAAACACAGAGCGTCGGAAAACCGGTTTCGGCCCCCAAGTTATCTTTTTCTTCAAAGAGACAAGCCTGGCTGCATCAAAAGCTACTTTTGATTTCCTTTCATTTTTAAAATGTTTTTATTCTTCATTTGAAATATAACTTTTTCATGCAATTTCCGCGTGTGCCCTGTGGCGCAGTCGGGTAAACGCTTGCCCGGCAAGCAACAGATGCGAGTTCGAGTTTTTGTGTTGGTGTCGGGCGCTCAGTTCGCTTCCGCCATGCAGTTTGGAAACAGACACACCAAGAAACTCAGTTACAGACCCAAACGGAATCCTTATATACACTGCGGTCAATAAGTTTAGGACCCCCCTAAATTTTGGAGGTCTGGCCAAAACTAGAACAGATATGAAAAATCTGTGAATGTAGTTCGATTTCAAATGTGAAATAACCCTCGGGGCCAAATTTTGATGTCCCTACCACTATCTGTCCCCGCGCAACAACAAAAAGTCACTTTTTTGGGCGGTCAATAAGTTTAGGACCCCCTCGGAAATTTGGTGGATTTGTGAATTTTTTGATCGGATTTTTGCTTAAAAACTTGAAATTTGTTTTGTTTTTGTTGTTTTTCTTATAGTTTTATTTAGAATTCGTTTTTTTTTCCCGTTTTCTTCATTTTTTTAAAATTTTGAAACAATATATTTTGAACACTGTTGAGAGCAGTCAATTGCAGTACAGTAGTCAGTTTTTGTGGTAAGAGTATGATGTGCAGGAACAAAATTGAAATTAATAACAAGCTGGGCCTGAAAGAACCAAATATATCGGTAAAGAACTCGTTTTCTCATCATGGAACGAGAATCAACGCTCCAGTGCGGAGCAATCTAAAATTGATGTGATGACCCAGCTGGGATTGTCGCTTCACAAGATGGAATCTAGAATCGAGAGAAGCAGGAACGCCATCCAACACTATTCGAATGAATACAGACAGTATTGGAGAGATCTGTAAATGGAACCCCAAATATTTACGAAGAGGAACTTCGGAAGCGGATCTCTAATGACGTGAACGGAATTCTTTGATGGGAAGAAGATGGAGCTTCAATTCATCACCACGACAGAGACCTCTTCTTCGTATATACAGACACTCCAGAAGGCCATCGTCCCGTTTTTCCAAAACCTACGTCATTCCCACGTCTTTCAACAAGACAATGCCAGTATCCACACGAGCAATGAGGCCATGGGATGGTTGACATCAAAAGGAATCAATGTCTTGGACTGGCCGGCATACAGCTCAGATTTGAACCCAATTGAGAATCGCTAGGGTATCTTGGCACATCGTATCTACAAAATGGGGCACAGTACAACACCGTACAGGACTTAAAAGCCGATCTTCTTCAGGAATGGGACTCGATCAGTGTGGCAGAGTTGTAGAAACTCTTCGCGAGTATGCCCAACCAAATGTTCAAGATCATCCAGAACAATGGAGGAGAGACCAGATACTAGATTTGCTTTTTTACTTTTTGTTTTTCTTGATTTCTTATTTTTTAGCATGAAAAACATCCAAAAACCACTGTTTTTTACCACTAGACCTGAAAAATCGCAAAATATTTCACAAAATGTTGTGAATAACGTGAAAAAAACGCGAATTCTAAACAAAAAATAAGAAAAACAACAAAAACAACAAAAACGAAACAAATTTCAAGTTTTCAAGCAAAAATCCGATCAAAAAATTCACAAATCCACCAAATTTCCGAGGGGGTCCTAAACTTATTGACCGCCCAAAAAAGTGACTTTTTGTTGTTGCGCGGGGACAGATAGTGGTAGGGACATCAAAATTTGGCCCCGAGGGTTATTTCACATTTGGAATCGAACTACATTCACAGATTTTTCATATCTGTTCTAGTTTTGGCCAGACCTTCAAAATTTAGGGGGTCCTAAACTTATTGACCGCAGTGTATAAGGACAAGCCTGGCTGCATCAAAAGCTACTTTTGATTTCTTTTCATTTCTTAAATGTTTCCTTCTTCATCTTTATTTTAAATTTCTTTTTCATTCATTTCTTGCGTGTGCCCTGTGGCGCAGGCGGTTAAATGCTTGCCCAGCCAGTGAAAGACCGGAGTTCGAGTTTTTGTGTTGGTCTCGGGCGCTCAGTTCGCTTCCGCCATGCAGTTTGGAAACAGACACACCAAGAAACTCAGTTACAGACCCAAACAGAATTTTATATATAAGGATGATATATATAAGGATGATATTCGGGTTCCTTTAAAAATTACAACGAAGACAGACAAGTTTAGAAACAAAGACGTTTATTTCTGTATTCAACCCAAAATTGGGAACAAGTACTAAAAATAAATAGTAAGAACGGAAATAAAAAGGATAGACACTAGAAGAAGATAAAGACACCAAAAAACCTGACTCCAGAAACAAGCACTGAATGGCCAAGCACTGAATGGCCAAGCGTTTAACGGCGTGCGGTCTAGATGGAGTGCCGTGGCACTGATGCGGGAAGGTCGATAATAAACGGGGTTTGGGTGCAGTATTTGCCACCGGCAACTAATTATTGTTGTGTGGATTTTTGGGCCCAAAATGTAAAAGGTTAGTTTTGGTGGGAGCAAGAGGTAAGTGATTTGAGGTGGACCACTCGGATATAATGTTAATAGTATCTTGAAGAAGAAAAGGTTTAGTGGAGAAAATTTTAATGTCATCTGCAAAGCATGCAAAAAGAACTTCCGAGGGAACTAAGAAAAGCAGGTCATTCAAGAAAATGAGTAAGAGGAGAGGTCCGCAGTCTGTCATTAAAATATATTTTTCAGGTCAAATGCTTCATTTTTATTACAAAAACACCACGATTGGTGCAGAATTGACGGAGGAGATTCCGACTACCAGAGCTAAGAAACTTTACATTTATGAAACTCTGATTCCCACCCCTAGCGCGAACCATAGTTGCTAAACAAAAAACTTTAAAATAAACAAAACATTGAAAAATATAAAACATAAACGGGTAACTCGAAAACTTACAACATAAAAAAAAATTTTTAACGGAAAAAAACTTTTTTTTTGACAGTAAAAATCACAACTTTGTGAAAAAAAAACTTTGCAAAAATTATTTGCCAAAACCTGCAGCATCACGGGGTTGAACACCAGACTTATCGGTCTCTGCTGACGCCCTCTATCCAGTGCGCCGCTGCTGCCGTCGAAATCAGCGGCTCAAACGAAACGTGATAAACCGCGTGAAATGACGTTTCTCACATTTTGGGATTTCAAAAATCGACCCGCAAACTTTGAGCCGCTTGTTCTCGAAAACCAGGCAAATTCGCAGGCTGGGACCTAGCTAGATCGTTTTCCCATGTCTTAAGGTACAAAGGAGCCAATTTAAAGAAAATTCCCAACCACTGACCATTTGGAACTCCCTTGTCAGCAATGTGCTCAACCGATTTCCAACAACCGGTTTCCACCGGTTTTTCATTCAAAAAACCGGTGGAAAAAAACCGGTTGTTCGAATAACCGGTTATTCGAAACAACCGGTTTCTATTCTGATAAAAACCGGTGTTTTGTGTGCAAACACAGCGACGCGCAATTGCAGATACATTGAATGGTACGCGCAAAGTTGATTTTTTGCGGCTCTCCAAGGTCTAAATAATTTTTTCCTTATTCATGTTAAAATTTACGTTTTTTTCATCTTAAAAATTATATTTCTCTTGGTTATTAAGAAATTTCGTTTTATTTCACAAAAAGTAAAAAACAAAAAAAGAACGAATAAATGAAAAAAAAAACATGTATTTAAGTAATTTGATCAGCTCAAACTAGTCAAACAAGAATAATCGTCTTCGTTTTCTGAATTTTATGATTCATCTCTAATTTTTCATGGATCTTCCGCAGCTTCCGTATCAATGTAATCGTACTCGATGTCGTCTTCGGTGTCTTCGTTTTCGTCTCATAAATCAAACCTGCAATAGAAATAGCATGAAATAATCCAAACTTTTAACATGGGAAAAAATATTACTTTTCAAGAGGAGTTCCGAAAAACACCGAAATGGTGATGGTCAGGGTTCCGGCCGGGGTGACAAACGCGAAAACAGCCAAGGCGTCAGCAGGAGCTGGGGCGAATTGAACGAAAGGCTTGTCCTTCTTTGGCGCTTCGGCGGTACGTATGATGCCGACGCCTGTGGAACCGATTGGGATGATGCGATACTCGTTTTTGTTCGAGGACTTGATTTTGAAGAACATCTTGTCGGCTCCGCCGTTGACGATAAAATTGTTTTTTTTTTTTTTCAAAAAATTAATTTCCTAGCTTACCTTTTTGTTTTTCTTGCGTATTCATCTGGGTGAGTTTTTTTTAAGTGCGATAATTTATTTGAACATGCCACAATTTTTTGACTCAAATCAATCGGCTTATCGAATACTTTGCATACTGGAGACGTCATTTGGCTGAAAAAATCGAAATTCGGAAAAGATTTATAAAAAAATAGAGGAAAAAAAGAAGATAAAACTAGAAAAGCAAGCAAGGGGAAAATTCCAGTATAGCCACCCACTACAATATAGGTACCCACGCTATAGTATAGCCACCCACATAACTGAAAAATAGGATTTTTCCGAATTTCTGTGGGTGGCTATTTTGAAATATATGGGTGGTTTTACTGGAATATATTATTATAGTTAAGCCACCCACTCAGTGGTAATGGGTGGCTATACTGGTTTCTTAGGGAATCTTTCAGAATAGCCACCCATATATTTCAAAATAGGTACCCATTTGACTCGCTATAGTATAGCCACCCATCATTTCAGAATAGCCACCCATCATTTCAGAATAGCCACCCATAATTCCAGAATAGCCACCCACGCGGCACCGACTGTGGGTGGCTATACTATAGCGAGTCAAATGGGTACCTATTTTGAAATATATGGGTGGCTATTCTGTAATTATCCCCAAGCAAGATTTGAACATTTAAGATAAAAAAAAAAACAAAACAACTTTGGTCCGCAATTGCGCGTCGCTGTGTTTGCACACAAAACACCGGTTTTCACCGGTGGAAACCGGTAGAAACCGGCGGAAACCGGTTTTTTTCACACCTGTGGAAACCGGTTTTTATCGGTTTTTGCAACCGGTGGAGCACATTGCTTGTCAGTACTACCGAAGGAATTACGAGATAGCACATGCAGCAGCTCAACAATCATATTTTCTAATCACGGTCTCAGGTATCGCGAGTCAAACTTTTCTGATCCCTTTTCAAACTTTTTCAAACCTTTTCATGTAACAAATAAGCAATGCTTCAAAAGGATTAAGTATGGCTTGAAAAAGTTTGAGGACGGCATGAAAAGGGTTGAAAAAGTTTAAAAGTTTGAAATTCTAAAATTGTTCCGATTTTGTTTCTCAAAAAGCCTGCTGCGCAGGCTAATGATGGCTGCTGAATCAGCATTATTGATTGACGCCTTTCACTGTATTTCAAACTTTATTCCGGTAACAAAAAAATATACGTATAAAGGCAGTAAGATATAAGACAAAAAGTCGCGCCCCGATCGAATTGTCGAGTTTTACCCAGACAATCCGATGGAACACGGAAAAAAAGTAAAAAAAAGAGAAAAAAGAAGAAGAAGAAAAAAACGAAAAATACACAGTTTCGAGACAATAATCACTTTATTATCTCCAAACTGAAAGAAAAAATATAAGAGAGTGGCCTGTCTACAGGACCACTCAACTTAACTTAAAAAACACAAAAAAGAGCAAACTCGCTCCAAAAAATAGATAAAAAAGTCTCACAATCGAGAACCAAAAACGAACGACCCAGCAGCACGCTGTCCGACCGAAAAAACTAAGAAAAACAATCTAAACATTTGTCATCAAAATAGAAGAGATCAAAATGTGATAAACCGCGGCATGCCGTGGGAGTCAAATGAAAGAAATTCTCTGGAAATGGCGGCATCGCTGCATCAAGATTTGCATTTGCAACCTTGCAGGGTGTATTCGGGAGCATTTGCTCAATGACTTTAAAGAGTGATTCGGGATAAAACCGGTCGATACCGGACATCTCCGCTCTTTTCGAGTCCCGGTTACCAAGCAAAGATACTCTTGTTTAGAGCCGCTGATGCGCCGATTCAGAAGTCAGAGACATTTCAAAGGATTGAATAGGCATATGAAGAGGATACTCATGAATTTGATAATTATGAGGAGAATAACTGGGAGGCAATTAAATTAATTCAATATGAGGGAGAGCAAATTGAAATTCGTCGCTAGAAAACAAAGATGGGGGGATGAAATAATCGAAAAAAATGTAGGAGAGTCGGAGAAAATCAAACGAGAACGATTTAGTATGGTCGATTTTGAAATCGATGACCTCCGCGTGTCCGAGCTGATACTTGACGACCTCTGTCACTTCCTCGACGAGACGGCAAAATTTGAACTCCATGTGGGTGTTGTCGAATGGCTGCACCTCCAGACAAAGTTCCAACGGACAATGGTCCTCCTTGGTCCGGAATCGCCAAATCAACGGATTTTTTGGTGGGTGCAGACTCCTTGTTCGGTTTTATCATGAAACCTGGCCAGTTGAGTCCCTTGTCCTTGACAATCTCATAAACGGCATTCCAGTATGCACGAGACTTCCCAGAATCGCCGATATAGATCAATTTTTTGTTCTGCATCGAACGCACCTGTGTATCCGGAGAGATAACATCCAGTCTCCCGGAAGTTCTCTCGATACTCAACATTTGAACATTGAAGTTCTCAATGATCGCATGATCATCAAGTCTTGTAGGCGCAGCGACGAGGATCACCTCGACACTGTCCTGGAGCCAATTGAGGCAACGTGTCCAAAGCTCCACTTTGGCAGCATCCAGAATAACCGGAATCACGAAAATAAGCAGTTGAAACTTTTCGTTCACCATGGTAGTGATGATCTGTTTTTCCTGCTGTGGTGCCAACACGACCACGTCCTTTGTTAAAATCGGGACAGCACCTTCGGGAACCACTGGATCCACCAGTACCACCACTTTGCACGGGTTGAGCAACTCGGTGCCAACCTTTGCGTCCATGATCTCCTGGTACGCCTGATGGTAGGCTTGTTCCCAGCCTAGCACATCTTTACAGCATAGGTAAAGCGTGGGGCAGTGGGACATGTGCAACAGCATTTCCTTTGTTGGCGTGGGATCTCCTCTCAGAAATGGCATCTGGGACACCAAGAGCAACGAGGGAATATCCAACAGCCACTCCGGATTTGTCTCCACCAAGTGCCACATTCTACAGAACTGTGTAGGGGATTCCGTCTTGGCATCCGTGGCATCATATCCATTTCGACGTTTCATAACGAACGTGCAGCATTGTGGCGCACATCGACACGTGTATCGATTACTGAAATTATTTGGATTAACATGATCATTACGCAATGACACTTCATTACAACACAATCCAGATTCCCCAAAAATTTCTATTTTCGCATCATTGTGCTTTTCAACTTTTTTGTCGGCATGATCTTTCTCAAATTCGTGAAATTTGATAAGCTTCTGCTTTTGGATAAACTTATTTTCGTTCGAACCTGAGTAATCAATGCCAACGGCATCCTCTCCCGCCATTTCAAGTGGGCCATTAGAATCACCACTCATCAGAAACATTGACAAATCCCCATTTGAATGTGCTGACTTTTTGGACTCATGTACGGAAGGTTTGGCTTGCTTATTTTCTTCAAGAGTCATTACCGTTCTCTTTTCCTGCCTGTTTTTGACAGAACCAGTGTAAACGTTGTTCAACATTATTTTATCAATCTGTCTTGTGCTTGAGATACATTCGTTCAGAGTTTCCCATTCTTTAGGGGATTCTTCAAATACCTCCGAACCTTTCAACTCCCCAAAAGCAATCGTTTCGCCATTTTTGAGACGAATCGTTTCTTTCCCAAAGTTAGCAAGGGTGATGATGGATTTTCCAAGCTTGTCAACCTGACAAATAGCTGGGGTGATCACTTCAGACAAAGGATTGACTAAACAAAACGTCTTGTTTTTGTCAATGATTCCTTCTATTTGAATTGGAACAATTTTTTGAGAACCTGGTTCTAGCCAAATTTCTTGCATCAAGCGAATTTCTCTAGGCCTGTTTTCCATAACCATCTGGATTCCCATTTTCTCGAATTGTTCAAGACCCAAAATGATTGTGTCCCGATTGACATCAGCAACATAGAAAGGGATTTCCCTAGTCCTTGCTTGCATGGCTGTCTTTAGAGTTACTTGAAAAAGCAAGTCGATCGGCTGGTTATTGGCAGCATAAACAGTTTCCTGTATGGGCTGTTCCAGTTTCACCGTCCTTTCCCATTCCGAACCATTGGTGGCGGCGATTCGCTCCCAGGTTTTACGAGCCATCAAAGATATGCTCGCTCCACTATCCCACAGGATATTAACGTCAGCAGAGCCGATTCTACCATGCTCAATTTTGGCCAATGGTTTGTCTGCTTCAGCCGTTACGACAAGACATTTCTCCTTTTCAATGGAGTCAATTTTCGGTTCATTGAGCAATTCAGATGCTTGAAAAGAACTATTTGGTTGATTGGGACAATTGGGCGCAATATGTCCTTTTTCATTGCAGTGGAAACACGTTACTTCTTTAAGAACTTTTTGTGCACCTGGAGCTTTGGGGCAATGAGGGTGATGAAACCCCACTGAATGGCAATCTGCACATTGTCTTAAGTCACAGGTTTTTAAACTCTCTGACTGGTTCGGATTTCCAGTTCTCCACTTTTGCTCAGGCGCATTCGAACGAGCTTTTGGAACCGGTGGTAAAGCACCAGGATTCCATGTATTCAACGGAAGAAGCGCAGATGGAACCCGAGTAGTTCTCAACTTGCTTTTAGTGTTCTCGGAAGACGAGCCTCGATACTGCTGAAACCCCATCTCCCATCTTACAACCATCCGGCGAGCAGTGTCATAATGATCTTTTTCGGGAATTTCACCCAGTTTGTTATCAATCATGCATGCCAGCGACGGATTGTGTACCAGAGCGCTCTGAAGCTTTGTCATTTTGAGCGACGAGAACTCTTCCACACTACACCTTCTGTACGCAGTTACAGCAATCTCATCGATTTGCAAACAAAAATCTTCAATAGATTGACCCTCATAATACCGGATGTCTTCGAATGCTTTCTTAGCCCGTCGAGATTCATCTTCCGGTGAAATTCTCAACCTGTTGGCCAAGGCATTCAAAATTATGTCCACTGATCTTTTTTCAGAATCTGGTAGACCTCTAAAAACTTGCCGAGCTTTACCGCTAAGGAATTTAGTCTCAAGCAAATTCCTCTGATCTTCGTCTTCTAACTGACCATATTTCATCAAGAAAGACTTTTTAAAGGATAGCAGGGAAACTGTGCTTTCCTGCGCCGAAAACTTTGGCGGTTCTGGCAAATGTTGGTTCATCATCCATTGCCCGAACACCTCCACTAAAGATTCAGAGCTTTTTGGCTTAGGAACAGTCACTTTTCTGCTTCTGATATACTCAGGGCTACGCCTAGTATTTTCGAGAAAACTCTCATCCTCTATCTCTGCTGCTTCTAATGTCTCTTCTGCCCGTTCAGAGAATCTAGGTCTTTCAATACCTTCATCCCACTTTTTATTAGGCTCACCTGGCAAAACGCGAACTCTTTGAGTTTCTGTGGAGCCCGAAGAGGTTAACGTCGGAGCCATGATCTGAACAGATTCATTTTTGTAATTCCGATAATGTTCTTTCTCACCAATTCTAGTGTAGGAGTTGGCCTTCAGATTAGCCTCCATCCACTCACTATCCTTGACGAGCTTTCCTTTCTGCTCTTGCACCATTTCGAGCTTGAGCTTCAAAAGGCGGCTCTTTTCTTTCTCAGCGTTCAGTTGCTGCCGCACTTCGACGAGTTCGATGTGCTTTTCCTGAAAAACAAATTCCAGGTTATGGCATTCCTCAACTTTTGCTTTGAATTCTAGCATTAGATCTTTTTGCAATGATTGAATCGTCCGCAATGCGTTCTGCATCGTTTGCAAAGCATTTTGCGCACTCTCCAATTTTCGCGCCTCTTTTCTCAGTCTCTCGACTGTCTCTTGCTCTTCTCTCAAAAGAAACAAGTCATTGTAACGGTCTCTCAAAAATTCTTCAAAATCACTCACTGTTTGGATGTTCTGCCTCTTCAAGCAGTCCATAATCGCAGTGTGCTCTTGATCAAAGCATCGAGATAACGCCTCCTCTTCATCATCCTTGTGATGTTGGGAAGTTATTGGTTCACCTTTTCAGGATCACCACGGGTTCCTTAAATTAAAACAAAAGATAAGGCAAACACTTACGAAAGAACCGGTTTATTATCCCAATAGGGGATTTACACCAACGAGACGACCACACGTGGCCAACACAACAGCTCAGAAAATATAAACTAAAAATAAAAAAACTAAATTTACACGTGACAACACACGTCAAAAATAAACTTAAAACTTATTCACGTGACCCTAACTTAGGCGTGCCACTAAAGTACCTCGAACCGGCATAACGGATAATCGTTGCGCGGTAGAGAGAGTACGAGGCAACAAGATATAACGGCAAGAGAAGCTTGGCACCGCCAACTACCCCCTCTTCCGCAAAACCGGGCCCCTGACCGGTGTAATTACAACTCTCTCCGCGACTTACACGCTTTTGCACAACAGGCAACGGTTTCGGTACACTACCCTAAACTACCCTACGGCACTATCAAAACAAACACAATAGTATAAAAAACAACATCACTAAACAATAATGCTTAACGGAGATTAATAAAATTATCTTCGTTCCATCCGAACACGACTCCCCTTGGCGGCTGATGCATCCGCATTTGTCTGCATGTTTTCGCGCTTCATCCTCCACGTGTTGAGATGTACTCCATTGGAATCTCCGTATCCACTCGCCCTCTGCATCACAGCCTTCCTTGTTTTCCACCTCAACTCAATTCCAAAAGCTTTGAACGCATTTGCTCCAAGCAGGAAAATGTCCGCATTATTCCTGACAATTTGGAAAATGACCTTGGCTTCTCTGTCCTTGATCTTGATATCCAACTTGACTTGTTCCTGGACTGGCATCGCTAGTCTAGATGCATTCACCAACTTGAAATGTGGCTTCGCCAGCACTTCACATCGTTCCTTCCAGTCGATACAACCTCCTTTCAGCTTCTCCCATGCTCCGGAAGAAATCACTGACACCACTGCTCCACTGTCAATCGTGACCAGGCTTTCTCGGAAATGAAAATTCCTCTTCCGAGTTCCGTCGGAAATTTCCGATTTTGTAATTTTCTCTTCCGATGTTCCGACGGAATTCCGAGTTTTTCATTTTCATTTCCGAATTTCCGTCGGAATTCCGAAATTTAAAATTTTCGTTCCGATTTCCGTCGGAATTCCGACTTCCGACGGAATTCCGATTTCCGATCGGAAAAATCGGAAATGAACCTGAATAGACCCATAAAATCTTAAATTTTCCAAAAAAAGTTAAAAAAAAATTGAGGAATGATACGTAGACTCGTGTTTTAAAAGCTCCGCGACATCTCGAAACCAGACATCTCGAAACCGGACATTTTGAAACCGGACATCTCGAAACCGCGTTAACAGTGGGGAGGGGGGTTGAAAGAGAGGTATTGTGTTTTCAATCGACTTGCGACATGAGAACGCGAGACTCCGCCCACTTATTTGTGCGCGACCACGCGAACACAGTGATATTTAAAGAGACGCAGACAGGTCGCTCACAAATAAGTGGGCGGAGTCTCGCGTTCTCATGTCGCAAGTCGATTGAAAACACAATATGTAGGAAGTATAATTTTTTTTTTATAATTTAATGACTCTTCAACAAAAAATCAAAAAGTGCAAGATTTGAGCGTCATTTCTTTGGAGGCCACCAAGTTTTTTTAAGCCGTGGATGCGCAAAACAATGCCTGTATTTGAACAAAAATTTAGCCGGGATATCCTCTGAATTGACAAAAAATCTTTAATTTTCAACGAACTTTTGAAAATTTTCCATTTAACTCGCAGAAATACACTTTTTTTTTTGTATTATTTTCTTGAACAAATTTTTTTTGAGAAAGAAAATTTTATTTGTCCTTAAAACATTTAAAAATTTAAAAAAAAATTGGTATTTTTCCAACGTTTTTGTTGAAAATTACAGATTTTTGGTCGATTCAGAGCATATCCCGGTTTCGTTCAAATAGAGGCATTTTTTGCGCCTTCGCGGCTTAAAAAAACCTTTTTCTCACGTGCATGAACAAAAAAACATTTTTTGGTCCCACCCCTGCTCCCGATGCAAGGTGCAGTTACCATACTGTAAACATTTTTTGGTGGCCTCCAAAGAAATGACGCTCAAATCTTGCACTTTTTGATTATTTTTTGAATAGTCATTGAATTATGAAAAAAAATTGTTTACTTCCTACCTTTCTTTCAATCACCCTCCCCCTGTTAACGCGGTTTCGAGATGTCCGGTTTCGAGATGTCTGGTTTCGAGATGTCGCGGAGCCGTTTTAAATAGGAAATTTGTGTCACGGACATGGTCAAATTTTTCCAAAAAAAAAACGATTTTTCGTACCAAATTTCGACAGAAAAACATTTTTTTTCCGACGTCGGAAAAATATTATTTCCGACGGAAACGGAAATATCTTCGGAAATCATTTTGTCTCGGAACGGAATCGGAAATTTTTTCGGAAGTGAAACTGCCTCGGAACCGGAATCGGAAATTTCCGACATCGGAATTCCGACGGAATTCCGACTTTTCGGAAATTTCCGAGAAAGCCTGATCGTGACTTTTCTTTTCTGTCCGAGAATTTCGCAGTTCTCCCACATCTTTACCATTGAACTTCTTGTTCCTTTTGACTGACCTTCTCTAACGACGTTGGCTACTAATTTTGAGGTACATTGCTTCACAATGTGCCCAATTCCACCACAATTGTAGCACTTGATACTTCCTCTCTGGTCCACGCTCTTCTGCGACGCTTCTCCATCGCTTAGCTGATCTTCTTTCTCGCTTTTCCTCCACCTCTCGCTTCCATTCCAACGCGAATATGTCCTGCCCGTGGCATCGGATATTCCCCCTCTGTAGACTGTCTCTTTCTTCCGCTCGTTTTCTTGCTGTAGTACGATATCTTTCAGAGTATAGTATTGCTCTTCCACTGGAGTTTCCCTTCTCTTCATTATCAGCAGATTGTGCAGGTTCCGGTCATCTTTCGCGGCTTTCATTAACTTTGTCACCCTCATTTGCGACATTGTCGTTTTGTTCGCTTCCGGGTAACCTTTCCGTGACCACTTCTCCACTTCCACCAAGTACTCCCACATTTTCTGACCTCTTCCTCTCCTAAGCTCCTCAAATTCTGCCAGCGCATGTGTCTGACTATCGCCCTGCCTCCTCTTCAGTTTCTCTTCAAACTCTTCGAACAGAACTGTTATCGGCCTCTTCCGTCGGTTTTCCAATGATCGAAATAGCGACTTTTCTGTTCCCACTAAAAAGTTCTCCTCTAGAATAGCCACCAAATCTTCGTCGTCTTTTACGACCTCCTTGAACTTCATCAAGAAAGTTCTCTTGAACTCTCCGAAGCTTCCACTTCCATCAAACATCTTCGGCTCTGGCAACGCCGCCACTCTCATCATCTTGTTCATGCTCGCCACGACCTCCTTAACTGTCTCCGCTGTAGTCTTCTGTGACGTCGAACTTCTACTGCCGCTTTTCGTCTCACCATCCTGCTCGCTGCACCGTGTTTTCCTATCACCTCTCTCCAGCCAAGCGCCATTCGGCCACTTAGCTACTTTCTCATCCCACCTAGCGCTGTTCTTGTCCCATTTTGATGCACCGGAACATTTTTTCTTCTCCTGTCTTGCCTCCTGCCCAGACGGTCTTCTTGCGCTATCTGTACTCATATCTCGCCTGCTCGAGCGCCTTCGAAGTCTTTCCCGCATGGAACGATAATCCTCGTTCGCTTCCGACTCATCACCATTTTCATTCACCACGTGGCCTCGCTTTGCCACTTTTATCGCCTTTACAGCATCCTCGGCCCTGCTCCTCCATTTTTCAGCATTATTGCTGAGATCCCGGACCGTTCCCTTCAAAATTTCCTTTTCCTTGGCCCACATGCTCTTGGAATTGGACAACTCTTCTTTGAGCAATTCATTTTTGTTTTTCAACTGTTCCACATTCTCATCCACGTTCCTCAATTCTAAAAACGATGTTTCCAAATCGTCCGCGTTTTCCACCTTCAACGCTCTCATCACATTCATCACCGATTTCATCCACGCTTCTCCTCCCAGCTCCAACCATCTACCGCGCAATTCTTCTCCGAACTTCCGCAACGGCGCCAGGACAGCACTTCTCGTCTGCCTACTGCACGTCGTGTTGAAACCAAGCTTTTCCAACACTTCTTCCTCCACTTTCACACTTTTCCGCAAGAACTCGTCGAATCCTTTTAACAGCTTTCTCCGCCTTCGGATGCTCACTTCTTCTTTTTCTTCGGCCGTCCGTGCCCAGGTCTCTTCCATCGGTCCTCCAAGACTCGAATTGGACCCACTCTGCTCACTCTCCATCACGTCTTCGTGGTCGTCTTCCTTCTCCTCCAGGTGCTCCATTGATTCCGTGTGTCGCTGTCAATCAATAGTTTTTCAAACTATCAATTTAATCTTAATTTTTCAGTGACTTTCAGTCAAAGAAAAAGTTTGTGTAATCAGTGACTTTCAGTCAAAGAAAACACTCTCCACGAGTCAGTGACTTTCAGTCAAAGAAACGCTTTAAAAATCCAGTGACTTTCAGTCAAAGAATTTGTTATTACTGCAGTGACTTTCAGTCAAAGAGCAAAAATTTGAGGAACCAGTGACTTTCAGTCAAAGATTCTCCAAAACACGATTCGGCCCCCAAGTTATTGGTTCACCTTTTCAGGATCACCACGGGTTCCTTAAATTAAAACAAAAGATAAGGCAAACACTTACGAAAGAACCGGTTTATTATCCCAATAGGGGATTTACACCAACGAGACGACCACACGTGGCCAACACAACAGCTCAGAAAATATAAACTAAAAATAAAAAAACTAAATTTACACGTGACAACACACGTCAAAAATAAACTTAAAACTTATTCACGTGACCCTAACTTAGGCGTGCCACTAAAGTACCTCGAACCGGCATAACGGATAATCGTTGCGCGGTAGAGAGAGTACGAGGCAACAAGATATAACGGCAAGAGAAGCTTGGCACCGCCAACTGGGAAGTCTGAAATTTTTCAATGACTTTATGCAATTGTGCATTTTTTGCGTTTGCCTGCAGCGCATCTTCCTCTCTTCTGCTAATGGCAGTTTCGAGAGTACTAATTCTGCCCGACATAGCCTTTAACATTATGCCACACTGAACATCAGAAAAGTTTGTGAACTTTTTAATGTCCGAAATGGTTTCTGCGATAGCTTTCGCATTTTTGTTTTCTCTCACCTGACGATGGTCATCATACTGCTGGCACATCGTCTCCTCCTCCATTCTCTCAGCTGAAGAGTCCAGGTCTTCCACTCTTTGCTCCACCACGACTCCCGTTGGGTTGAACTTGAATTCAACTCCATTTGCGGTAGCGGTGTCGGCAATGTGTGGCATGACGTCTGCAAACGAATACTCTATTCAATTTGTGACTCAGCGGAGATAAGATATTGGTGAAAAAATGTGTACAGAAACACAATATCTGACACCAAACCACAGGTTCAATGACAAAACCCACAAGTTTTGTTTTAACTTTGACAAAAGTTAAGTAAAAATTTCTACCAATCCGTTACGATATTGGACGAATTTCAGTGAAATACTGATTTATCTTATCGCAGATCGATTAATTTGTCACGAAAATTATTTTCCGAAACAAAATCAACAATTTTGACACAAAAATCAATATTTTTATGCCAAAATTCGATATTTCACGCGAAAGTTTATTCCCTTCGCGGAAGCTATCAATCTGCTATAAGTTGCCACACAATCAATCGCTTATAGACTGAGAGTGATAGTGACACTCAGTAAAACTGAAACTATCCGCCGTATACCGGAAACGGAACAGTTGGCACTGATCAAGTGAAAGAAAAAGTGATTTCCAAGTTTTACCCGGGAACTCAACTATTTCTATAATGATTCAAAAAAATAATTGCACTTTTGCTCAGATCTTTCTTCGCAAAAAGCAATTGTTTTCTCCAGAGCGAGAAATCCCGAAATTCAACAAAAACAAAGTGTTCTTGTGAATTCCAGTTTTAAAAACGGCTTCGGCCCCCAAGTCGCGCCCCGATCGAATTGTCGAGTTTTACCCAGACAATCCGATGGAACACGGAAAAAAAGTAAAAAAAAAGAGAAAAAAGAAGAAGAAGAAAAAAACGAAAAATACACAGTTTCGAGACAATAATCACTTTATTATCTCCAAACTGAAAGAAAAAATATAAGAGAGTGGCCTGTCTACAGGACCACTCAACTTAACTTAAAAAACACAAAAAAGAGCAAACTCGCTCCAAAAAATAGATAAAAAAAGTCTCACAATCGAGAACCAAAAACGAACGACCCAGCAGCACGCTGTCCGACCGAAAAAACTAAGAAAAACAATCTAAACATTTGTCATCAAAATAGAAGAGATCAAAATGTGATAAACCGCGGCATGCCGTGGGAGTCAAATGAAAGAAATTCTCTGGAAATGGCGGCATCGCTGCATCAAGATTTGCATTTGCAACCTTGCAGGGTGTATTCGGGAGCATTTGCTCAATGACTTTAAAGAGTGATTCGGGATAAAACCGGTCGATACCGGACGAAAAAAATTCGCAAAGTAATTTCGGCGGATGTTGCCTGATGCTTCCTTGTGCTCGGTTGTTGTTTTTTTTTCCGTTGAAGAAGACGCCACCAGCCGATGTTGAGGAGCCCTGTAAATAATACATTTTTTTCTCCAATTTTTAATGCTACGTACAAAGTTTTTAAACAATTTCTAAAATCAGAATTTTTATACAGTCCAGTGATGGAAACACTTTAAGTTCTAACAGTGTGCATCATCAGCCTCGCTCTACGGTACTTTTCAGTTTTTATTTTACCTGCAATTCGTCGTGGATACGTAATTTTTCGTTAAAAAGAAGTATATAAACTAGAATTCGAGGTAATCTTGCATGTGCAACACTGTTTTACAGGAATTTTGCAGTAGAGCGAGGTTGATGATGTATTCGCCGACTATACTATTACGCGCAATTGTGGTAAAAAATGTATTTAGTGGCAAACCACTTTTTTGCTGTGATATTGTGAAAAAATTCCATGTTTTTTTAATTTGGAAGCGGAATTATAGTTTGAAAATTACCTTATCAGTTTTTTTCTACAAATAAATTACTTTTTAGAACAATAAAGGGAGTAAAAAATCAATATTGTATTGTATTGTATTGTATTTATTACGTTTCAAAAACAAACGTGAAGTAATAAGAAAGAACAGAAAAATAAAAGTAATGATTGGAAATAAGGGTATAAAAGAGAAAACAGACAGCAAATTGCGGATGACATTCATACGGGGGTAAGGGGAGGGGGAGTAGGAAGAAAAAGAAGCAAAGATATTTGTAGAAATTCAAGGAGATGGAAAATAGAGAGATTATAGATAAACAAAAAGTTTTGGTCTGAAGCTCAATTTTTGATATTGGGATCGTTCGTCTTAAATTTAGCTGAGTTAATTATTCTGGTTAACGTTCGATGAGTAAAGAATTTGGCTTTTTTCTTGGTTTTTGGTGCTTTCCATCTAAAAGTGCGGTGGCTTCTCGTCCTAGTAGAGGTAGTTTGAAAGAAAAAGTCGTTCATGTCTATATCAATTAGCCCTAGTATCATGTGTTTTACCCATTTGGTGTCAATTTGAGCGCGCCTTTCTTCTAATGATTCTAGTCCGTACTCGGAACGGCGTTCTAAGGATGATTTGTAATCGGGGTCGTCTCTTAAGACTATTTTGCCAGCGGCCCTGTTCATTAATTTTCTGGTGAAACTGTTTTGTACGCGTTCTATTGATTGTGCTAGCTTTTTTGTCTGGGGGGAGGTTATTACAGTACCGTATTCTAAAAATGGTCGTGTGAATGTTTTGTATAACTGAGATAGAAGTCGAGCATTTTTTGAGAAAAAGAACTTGAAAATCATAAAGTTTGCGTATCTGGCTTTGTTGATAGCTGTTTCCCAGTGTTTTTCATAATTTAGGTTTTCGCTCAGTAAGAAGCCAAGATCTCGTACTACTGTTTCTCTTTTTATGGGGCTGTTTCCTAATGTGTAGCTTAAATGTTTTGGTTTATGCCCAATACTCAAGCATATCGTTTTTGAAGTGTTAAGTGCTAGTTGGGCGTTGCTTGACCATTGCTCTACCGCGTTAATTGCTAGTTGTAGTTGGTTATCAGGTTCTTTTTTATGATATGAATGGTATATTTTCAAGTCGTCGGCATATTGTTTTGTAACGATCGGTGGAGGAATGTTTGAACTAATATCATTTACGTATAAACAGAATAAAACGGGGGATAAAACTGACCCTTGGGGTACGCCGCATGGGGCGTTCTTACTTGATGAGAAGTCGCCGGCTATTTTTACCTCAAAAGTTCTTTTGGTTAGAAACGATTTAATCCAGTTAATTAAATTGCCATTGAGCCTGGTCTCTACTAGTTTCTCTAAGAGCTTATCGTGTGGTATTCTGTCGAAGGCTGGCCTCGAACGCCACCAGCCGATGTTGAGGAGCCCTGTAAATAATACATTTTTTTCTCCAATTTTTAATGCTACGTACAAAGTTTTTAAACAATTTCTAAAATCAGAATTTTTATACAGTCCAGTGATGGAAACACTTTAAGTTCTAACAGTGTGCATCATCAGCCTCGCTCTACGGTACTTTTCAGTTTTTATTTTACCTGCAATTCGTCGTGGATACGTAATTTTTCGTTAAAAAGAAGTATATAAACTAGAATTCGAGGTAATCTTGCATGTGCAACACTGTTTTACAGGAATTTTGCAGTAGAGCGAGGTTGATGATGTATTCGCCGACTATACTATTACGCGCAATTGTGGTAAAAAATGTATTTAGTGGCAAACCACTTTTTTGCTGTGATATTGTGAAAAAATTCCATGTTTTTTTAATTTGGAAGCGGAATTATAGTTTGAAAATTACCTTATCAGTTTTTTTCTACAAATAAATTACTTTTTAGAACAATAAAGGGAGTAAAAAATCAATATTATTTTTTCAATACAAAAAAATTAAGCAAATTTCAATTTTAAAATGATTATGGGCCTATGCAGATGAACTTTCCTGTCATTTCTTCCTGGATACTTTTCAACGCAGGTCAGGAAAAGTTCATCTGCGCAGGCCCATAATCAATTTAAAATTGAATTTTACCTAATTTTTTATATTGAAAAGAGAATATTTTGAATTTTTGTTCGCTTTTAATGTTCTAAAAAGTAATTTAATTCTTGGGAAACAATGTTTTTGTGACGAACTGGCGTTTGTGCACTTTTTGCTTATTTTTTAAAAGAATTCTGGAAAAAAAAATACTCACCTTTTCACTTTTCACCTCCACTGTTAACGCGATATCGATATGCCCGGTTTCGAGATGTCTGGCTACGAGATACCCGGTTTCGAGATGTTGCGAAGCCTTAAAACGCTAAGTTCATTTAGTATTGTGTTTTCAATAGAGTTTCATCATGAAAACAAGAAACACCCACCTTTTTCACGCGAATATCAAATTTTAGTACATTTTGAATTTTCGCATGAAAAAAATGGGCGAGGTTTTACGGTTTGATGTCGCAACTCGATTAAAACCACAATATTGTGTTCCCAATCGAGTTACGACGTCAGGAGGTCAAACTCCGCCCACTTTTTTCAAGCGAACATTAAATTTTAGTGCATTTTTAATGTTTGCGTGAAAAAAGTGAGCAAGGTTTCACGTTTTGGTGTCGCAACTCGATTGAAAACACAATACTTACAAATATTTATCAACGCTTAATAAAGATAAAGATGAGAAAAATCAAAGACTCAAAATTTTCAACAAAAGAAACAACAATTGCCTAAAATCGCCCGAAGATCGGGTATTTTAAGCAACGTTTTGAGTAATTTGGAGTATTTTTAATTTTTCCGGGAAAATAAAAATTATGAGATGAGAAAATAGAAAAAAAAATTAAGAAAAAACTGCGCAAAATAATTTTCGAAAATATGAAAACGCGCGCACGCGTTAAAAGAGTCTGCCCTCTCTTATTTTTGCACACTCTCATTTAGTACGCAGTTCCCAAACTGCGGAACTGACGACAATTTGTAAACCGTATGCGGCCGCAAGCGAGGTTTGAAAAGGTTTGAAAAAGTTTGAAAAAGTTTAAAAAAGATTTCCAACTTGTGCCGGCAACAAAAGTTTGAAAAAGTTTGAATAGCGCTCAGAAAAGTTTGACGAGCGACGTTTGTCTTGAAAAGGTTTGAAAAGGTTTGAAATGCGATCAGAAAAGTTTGACTCGATACCTGAGGTTCAAATATGAAAAGATGTAAATATCGAACCATGTTGAAAGAGGGCAAGAAAAAAATGGAGCATTACACAGTCACAACATCGGTGATATACAAAAGAGTATTATTAGAAAATCAATTACCTGCGAGGCATAGATGGCCAGTAGCCAGGGTTTCACAAATTCATCCGAACGAGCTAAGAAATTGAAGAGGTTCGGTGATAGCGCGGCCCTCTGTGGCACTCCTTCTTTCAGTGTCAGCCAGCTGGATTTGACTTCGTCGTATTGGACGCTAATCAAAAATGTATATGAATAACGCGACTTATTCCCTATGCTATTTTCTCAGTTAAAAAGAATAAAACGTGACTTTATTAACCGCGAAGCATTGCAAGATAAAAATAGAGTGATAAGCTTTAAAGTTTTCATTTCAATTTTGACAATCTCGTCGAAGTTCCATGCCGCGCAAAATGTCGAAAAGTTTGTTCCCGTTTTCTCGAATTGTATTAGTTAAGGTAACGGTATTTTCAGTGAAGTACAATTTGTTCCTGCAAGAATCGTTTGTGGAAACAAAAAAAGAAGTGAAGCGGGCACTTGTTTCAAGTTAGTTTTTTTCTCTTCCATTATCTTTGAGAATAACGTATTAGAGTTCTTCATAAAAAGAGTTCTTCATAAAAAGTATTAGAGTTCTTCATAAAAAAAAAGAGTTCTTCATAAAAAGTTGGCAAATTATCATTACCTACCTTTTCTGTACCTACTTTTGTTCAGTTACCTACCTTGATCATTACCTACCATGTTCATTACCTACCAAAATAGAATATGTTCTTTACCTACTTTTTCTATTACTTAATTTTGAAACTGGCAAAACCCGAAAATAGTGATCTGGGAGGATTTGAAATCCCCCTAAATAAATATCAAAGAGATAGAGAAAGAATATGAGCAAATTAAGCAAAAACGGTCATGGTAGGTAAAGAGCGTTTTTGATTTTGGTAGGTAAAGATCATGGTAGGTAATGATCAAGGTAGGTTACTGAACAAAGGTAGGTAAAGAAAAAGTAGGTAATGATAAAATGCCTAAAAAGTTAAAAATTAGCGGAAAAAATAAAGGAAACATCGGGAATTGTTTCACTAGGGAATGATGTAGGGTCAGGCTTTGAGAATTTTCTTGAAATTTGTACTTGGAGTTGTTTATGTATTCACGAACGAGGTGTGCAAACGACGCTCCAATGTTCCGCAATTTTTCCACTGTTCCGCAGTATTTGCTGCGAGACCGCAGTGATAAACTGCGGAACATCGGATTGTCGTTTGCACAGCTCGTTCGTGAACACATGATACAGGTAAAGCGCGTCTAGCTTATAATAGGTGTATGCCAAATAAATTCCTATTTTATGGCTTGAAATAAAGATATTGCGGGAAGGCGCCTTCCACCCTCTTGCAACAGATTTATTGCGCACGCGGTGTGGGTGCGGTGGCCACGTTATGTGGGCGATCGTATCCATCAAAAAGGGAGCATGAGGGTTGATAAGGTCACGCATGAATATCTTTCTTATATTAGGTTGGGAAGAAAGATTTTGTTATGTTTTGAAAAAATTGTATGCAAAGAATAAGAAATCAAATGATTAATAGTATTTGACTTCCTTATCGACAACAGTCTGCCATCTGCCCCAAAACTTTGGCTTTTTGATGCAAAATATTGTCGGTGAATGCATGATCAGCCGCGCTCAACTGGACTTTTGAATTTGCAAGTGTGCGGCGCGCCTTTTCGAAGGGAAGATTCAAATTTAAGCTGCCATCAGTCGCTTGGCACTTTTTTTTAAATATTTATTTGCTGCATATTTCTTTCCTTTTTATTATTTAAAAAATGATACTAATTTTTTGTAAATTATTTATTGATTTAAGCAAACGCGCAAAGGGGGGAATACTGCTGTTGAGGAGGCGCAACTGCGACGTGCTGGTAAGTATTTTGCAACAAATTGTAATTTAACTTATTTTTTGTTAATAATTATGCCAAATTATGTGAATTACTTAATTTTTTAGTAAACATGAAATAAAAAATTTGAATTCGCCCCAATTTTGCAAGTGCGGCACGGTTTCGCATAATTTTGTCAATAGAGCGCGGCTGATCATGCATTCACCGACTGTATGACACAGGCCAATTTTCGACATCTCTTTTTGTTTTGAAATCAATTCCATCAAGGGATCGTTGCATGTCCGAGAACAAGTGATAATCAGTAGAGGCAAAGTCTGGGCTGTACGGTGGGCGAGCAAGAACTGTCCAGCTGAACGTTGACAGCAGTGACTTTGTTGTTTTAGCCACATGTGGTCTTGGCGTTATCGTGGAGGTATTGCACTCTGTGATATTTGAGCGGGGAGAGTTTAAGCTGGGCCTTGGCATTTTGCAGTTGGGCAGAGTAGTACTCGGCCGTGATAGTTTTGCCTTCGTCCAGAAGTTCCAAGTGGTGCGCGCCATGGATAGACAACCATACAGACAACCCAGAGCGGGAAGCATCGTCAATGGAAAAGTCCTTGTTCTCGAATTTTCCAAACAAAATGCGAATTGTATTTTCATGAGGGGCCTTCGCCTTATATTACTGCGTCGCGAAAACCAGTCAGAGCACTCGTGTCTTGCGGCTGTGGTCTCGTCGCGATCAGCGCGTATACGGTAGTTTTTTACGTTCTTTTTTGAATTGTTTTTCTGTTTTTGCATTGTTTTCGTTTTTTTTTTTCGTAAAAAAACTACCGTATACGCATTGGTCGCGGCGAGACCACATCCGCAAGACACGAGCGCTCTGACTGGTTCTCGCGACGCAGTAATAAGCTTGCACCAAATGGCGATGAACCTCCTGCACTTTAAAGTTGGATAAAAACAAAAAGAGAATGACATGTCGTAGGAGATTTCGGTGAGGACGGAAATGGTCCATGGGATATGACACGCTGCCCTGCACGCGAAAAACGTCTTGCTCGTTACTGACGCATTTCCCGTGCTTTTTTCTGCGACTCTCTGCGTCTCTCTGCTATTTTCAACGTGTTTTTTTTTTCAAAAATCGGTTTCATTTCAATGTTTATCTATAATTTCTATTAATTTTTTTGGTATCCATTTGGTCGCTGTCTAAATGTTGGCGGTTAGTGAGAGAAGAACGCAATATACTTCCCCGACCTACTTTTTTCAGGTCTTCAAGTATTTCTTCTCGCTTGTTTTCTAAGGAAATTCCAGAAAATCATCGGAAAGTTATACAACCACCACAAATCGACCTTTTTAATTCTAATTTTCGTTTATCAACCTTATGAACATAAAGAGTTACCCGCTTTTCAATTTTGACCCAACCCTCAGGCCTATAATCTGGTGATTTATGGATATTTGGCAATCTCATCAAGTTCCAAAAACTTCCGTCCAAATCAAACAACTTTCTACACAGACGCGCATCGCCTGCACACTTCACTGAAATTCTGTCCGGATTCCAATACTTTCGATCCAGATTCCAAAAATGTTTTGAATTTTTCAAGATCCCTTTATGGTTTTAAAAAACGTTTGCCTAAGCTGCTTGTCTTTGAAAATCAGATTTTTAAAAATTCGGAGCAAACGAATTAAGAAAAGAAAATTAAAATCGAAAATCAGAGGTTTCAATGAAATGGAAAATGAATGAAAACTGTCGAATTTGCTGCTTGGCAGTATTAGAAAAATGGGGGAAAAAATGCTTGAATAAAATAGTATTCATGTTCCTTATAACCTAAACAAATAGAAATACATGAATATATTTTCTTGTTTTTTGCAAACTCAATTTTTATTAAAATTGTGAAAAAAAAAATTTTCTAATCGAAAATCAGACTCCTACAGAGCACCAAATTCAACGTTTTTGTGCTTATTACAAAGCTCAGACATTTCTCTACAATCGTATTAGAATTGTTTATAAAAAACTGCTTTTAAAATCGAGTTATTGGCCATGAAAGCGAAATTTCAGTGCAAAAATTTGGTTTCGCAAATTTTCAGTGGCCGTGGCCGCGAAAAAAGTTCGTCCACCGCCTCGCGGCCACGTTGACAGCTTTGTTGACGTTTTTCGCGTGCAGGGCAGCGTGTATGAGAGAGAGAAGCAGTAGAGAACAGTGGATGTTATTGCCAACAAGGTAGGTTTCTTATATACCCAGTATAATGACCTTTTGGTTTTTGTCGTGTTCTGTCACGAGCTATGGACAAAAGCAAAACATAACAAAAACTTTCTTGCCAACCTAATATCATTTATTGGGACGGAACGAAAAGAAAAAAATGACATCGAGAAGACAAGATGGCGAAAGAAGATGAAGAACAGGAGAAAAACAAGTGTGAAACAAGAAAGAAAAAAAAACAAAATGGAAAATTCACCCTCAAGATTATGGTGAGTCGGTGAGCTGGAAATTCGAAGCTTCTTCGGTGGTGCATTCGTCCGGCTTTCCTTCCTTCATCAAACGAGCTCGGAACTTCTCCACTGTGTCCCATCGCAGGTGCTGACTGCACACGCTTCGCGCCTGAAGAAGTTGTCAGTTATGCACATTGTGTTCATAGAGTATTACCTGACACGGATCCGAAGAGTTGGTGACGATGTCGTAGTGATATGACCGTAGACTTTGGCTGAAAATGACAACTGAACACCATTCTTTTGAAGAATTGCTAATTACAAGGCACGTCCGATGCTGCTGTTCACGATTCGAATTGCAGCGCCTCGGCAACCACGACGTCTTCTGATTTCAGCATCCGGATCGGAGACGTTCAGTGATTTGACAAATCTGAGAGAAAGAGCTGTTCTGGAAAAATTGAAACAATTTACCTGCCAGTGGATGAGACGGGGCCAGTGAGAAGAACGTCCTGAAGGTGTACTCAAAGCGCATCGAGTCTGAAATCTGAAAGATAGAAATTTGCTGTGCAGTGAAATGATTCGTCTTACCAACAATAACAAGTAACATTGCGACATTATCGTTCAGCACGTAGAAAGTTACATCGCCGTTTCGTCGAATAGAGAGACGAAAAGTGACACTCCAGATTTTGTGAGAAGGAGGCATGCTCTGTAAATATTGCTGCATGAGCAGTTACGGAGTGTCATGAGCAGGCTTTCTCGGAATTTTCCGATTCCGGTTCCTAGGCAGTTTCAGTTCCGAAAAAATTCCGATTCCGTTCCGAGACAAAATCATCCTTATATATAAAATTCCGTTTGGGTCTGTAACTGGGTTTCTTGGTGTGTCTGTTTCCAAACTGCATGGCGGAAGCGAACTGAGCGCCCGACACCAACACAAAAACTCGAACTCCGGTCTTTCGCTTACTGGGCAAGCATTTAACCACCTGCGCCACAGGGCACACGCAAGAAATGAATAAAAAATAAATTTAAAAGAAAGATGAAGAAGAAAACATTTTAGAAATGAAAGGTAATCAAAAGTAGCTTTTGATGCAGCCAGGCTTGTGATTTCCGAAAATAATGTTTTTCTGTCGAAATTGGGCCACGAAAAATCTTCTTTTTTTGTTGGAAAAATTCGACCATGTCCGTGACACAAATTTCCTATTTAAAACACGAGTCTACGTATTTTTCCTCGATTTTTTAAACTTTTTTGTGGATAATTTAAGATTTTATGGGCCTATTCAGGTTCATTTCCGATTTTTCCGATCGGAAATCGGTACGAGAATTTTCAATTTCGGAATTCCGACGGAAGTGCGGAAGAAAATTTTTGATTTCCGAGAAAGCCTGGTCATGAGCATACCGTCTTGAAAAGTTGAACGAAGACGTTCATCATCTGTGCATCGCGTGGACAAATTCCGAGTGGCCGCACATCTGGAACGAATTCCTCTTCCTCTTTGTGGAACTTCCTGATTGGGATCGGAATTTTTTGTCTGGAAATTTTACGAAACTTAGTATATCTGTCGCTCCTTTCGGCTTCTTCGTCGAACGCTCTCCGACAAAACTCTAGCCCAGGACGATCAGGATTTCCAAATGCTCACCAAGTTTGCTAACGGTAACTCGCTTCCCATTCCAACCAAGGTGCATCGTCACCCGTGTTCTTCTCGTTTTCGTCCTCTTAAGTTGCAGTTCGACAACAAGCAAGATCGTGATGTCTTCATCAAAGGTTTCAACAAACTCCGACACACCGACCCCGCCATCGCGACCTTACCATGCCCGAGTTGGATACATTGCGTGCCTCCCGGAAGTTTGTCTACGACGAGAACAAAAAAGCTGGAGTGACTAAATTCATCATGTCGGACATCAACTACAAGGTAAATGATAAGCCACGTCCTTTTCAATAGTCGCCTGTCATCCACTTTCATCGTCTTTTTCAATTCCCCATTCATCCACGCGTAATGCTTTTTTGCCTATTTCTTCTCATCTTTCTTCTCCCCTACACTGGTGAACCGCGCGCGGGCCCGCGGCGGCTACGCAGACGCTACGGGCCCGCCACGGGCCCGCCAGCGTTTGGGTGCCCTCGCTGGCCGCTGGCGGGCCCGCGGCGGCTATGATATTTGGTAGGTGACTGACAGGTTGAAAATTTTTTGTTTCCAATGGGTTTATAAATGAATTATGGTTATTTTTAATCATGTAAAATTGCGCATAGGACACTAGTTAGTTGAGTTTTTGGTCGAAAATACTGACATTTATTTTCAAAGCGCTGGCGGGCCCGCTGCGGGCCCGCCACGGGTCCGCCAGCGGCCAGCTGACGAGCGGATGGGCGGAGGATGGTAAACTGTCTCAAGAAGATTTATCAATGTTTTTTCCTAGTTTTATGTGAATAATATTGCACACAAAGCTTTTTTAGTAGACTTTGTTTGAAGA
Organism: Caenorhabditis japonica; assembly: GCA_963572235.1. Taxonomy (NCBI): domain Eukaryota; kingdom Metazoa; phylum Nematoda; class Chromadorea; order Rhabditida; family Rhabditidae; genus Caenorhabditis; species Caenorhabditis japonica. Next base: position 16,544,659 of record OY754344.1, read on the forward strand.
ATTGGACATGACCGACCTCGGAAAAGTTGCGGAAAAGTTGCATAAACGTTTCGTTTGTTTTCGTATTTGTTGAAGAAATTTCGCTCTAATTTGAGAAGTGTTTAATTTATACGAAAATTCAAATATTTAAAACAGATGTAGCCAATAGTAGGCGATATTCGAAAACGTTCGAGTGTCGTTCTTTGTTCAACTCTGCAAATGCATTCTTACATGACGTGAATTAAATTTATGTCTTGTGAGTGATTCGTATTTATAAACACAGTATTTGCTCTAATAGAAGTGCACTTTCAGTAACAAAGTTTACAGTATCTATTAACAATAGTTTAGCAGCCTTTATTAAAATTTACGCCTCAATTAGCAATTACGTAGATTCACACAATTTTCTGTGTTTTCTAATTATTACAGTTTTACTAAAAAAAGTATACTAGTTCTTCTAAAAACCGTGTAGTATCGGATGCTAAAGATACCTTAATCGCATTTTAGCGAGACTTGTTTTTTCCAAGCCCTCTAAATGTACTATCAATAGCCAGTTCACGTCGGCGCAGCACGCTTGACATCCTATAATACTGCTATTACCGCTTTAATAACGATGGCAATTGGTGTCAGCGGATTGACGTCGAAAATGAGTTGAGCGCAGGCTAATATCGCTCAATATGCCAATTTTAAGGCGATCACGTGTGATTTTTATTTATTTTTTCTGTTCGTTTCAGTTATTTTATACTCATTTTTGGTCTTCAATCAGAAATATTTCAAAAATAACAACGGAAGCAAAAAATACTGCGCAGTTATTCGTGATACAAGAGGCGCGCAGCATAGTTGCCAAATCTTGTGCCCAGGTTGCAAAGTGGGCGGAGCTCAACATTTTTAAATCATTTTTGCCAAAAAATATCCATTTTTCTATGTTTTATTGCCGTTTTTAAGCATTTTTCTTTCTTTTAATTCTTAATTAATTTTGCTCACATATGCCCGATAAATTTTTGAAATTTGTTTTGTTTCAGGTGCCAACAGGACAATGGAAAATTGACACCGCCGACGTCGGTAAGATTTTTTAAAATCCTTTTTTACTGTCAAAAATTAAGAAAAAAGTCCTAAAGAAAGATAAGAAATGAAATTTACGAGCGAATCTAGATAGGTTATGCCCTAAAAATGATTTTGAATGAATGCGGCACGCCGCTTCTTTGTTTTCCTGTTTGAGTAGGTTGAAGGTTCACCTATCTTTTTGACTTAAAAAAGGAGTAACTCGCATAAATAAAATTGCTAAAATAAAATAAAAAACATAAACTAATTTTGGAATAAAGTTTTAAAAAACCATCGCTGAATGAACTCTAGCGCCGTTTTTACCGTTTTTTATTGATAAAACTTTCAATATCTAAGTTATAAGCAGAATAATGTAGAAGCTTTTTTTTGCTCAACATTTTTGGAAAAAAGAAAAAATAAGCATCGTCAAATATTAAGGCGTCTTTTGTTACGAAAAAAACAACTATGTGATTTTTACACCATGATATCAATTGTGCTTGTTCAAAATTTATTTTTTACAATAAAAGTAAAGCAAAAACAAATGTTTTCATTTGTGTCTGTTGTATCACGGCGTGTTAGAATTTACGTGAAGGAAAACGCGCTCTGTCGCATTTATCTACGTCTCGATAGTGAAAGTCTGCCAAGTTTTGATATGTGCTTGCAAAACTAGAGACACAGAGACTTGAGAGAGACGACCTCGGAAATTTCATTTTGACAAATAATTTTAAAAACGCAGACTCCAGCCGTGTGCATCTGTGTCCGTTCGAGATTTCGTGTGTGTGAAGCGTTTTCTCAGCGCCTATTGGACCGATTTGCATCAGACTTGGCGAAACATTTTTAAATCCAAGTGACACAAGGCTGCCGATGTTTGGCACAAATCGGTTAAGTTTTAAGTGTAGCATAGTGAAGGCAATTGGAGTATTTGTACCGTTAAACCGGGGAAATCCATCAAAAATGTTCTAGTAAAAATAAAAAAATATGAGTTTTGAGTAATATTTCTGCATTAAATGTTGTCAAGCATTGAAAAAAAGATATTCTTTTCATGAATAAACGAGTCTATTTATAATTAGCGAAAATACTCGAAAAAAGGAATTGATTGTAACGGTCATGAAGCACAGAATCATGAGTCGGCAGAGAGCAGACGCGCCGACGCATAACTGAATATTCATACAAAGGAGGCCCAAAATTAAATGACATAAAAATTAACACTATTTTGGCTTTATTTGTAAGCATTTTCACGTTTGATGCTCATGCCCCTGTGATAGTGGTTTTTTTTTTCGCCTTTCCTCGAGCCAAAACGTATATTTTTCAATGTCCTTTGCAAATAATTATATATTTTTAAATTTTGAATTTCAAATGATTAAGGAAAAAATAGAATTGAACAGAATTTGTCTCATACAAATTAGAGCGCTTTGCCTAGTTAAAATTTAAAAAGAAATTATCATCCTCCGGGATGCCGCACTTACCGCCGCATCTCTTACATAGCGAAATTTACTGAATTTTCAGATACGTGCAACAATGGTATGTGGAGGTGGATGATCAACGCTTAGAAGAGTGGGACAACGAAAGCGAGGAATTTTGTGATAATAAAAATAATTTTTGTATTAATTTTTTTTTTTTCAATAAAGAGCTATAACAGTAGAAACAGTGTTAGTTTTGATTAGAAAATATAAAATTAAGAAAAAAGCAAGTAAGGAGACACCCCCCGCGATGTAGCAGCTAGCGAGCCGCTGGCGGGCCCGCCACGGGCCCGCTGCGTACACCACGCGTGTACTCTTTTAGCTGTCAGCGGTCCGCTGGCGGGCCCGCTGCGGGCTCGTGGCGCTTCACCAGTGTACCTGCCATGTCTTCATCCTCTTATCCTATCTCTCTCTCGCTATCCAACATCCGAGGCACCGCGAACCTGACCAAAATTCGAGCTCTTACCGATTTCTTTCGATTTTCTAATTTACATATTCTTGCTTTAACTGAAACTTTCCTTGACGACACTGTTCCTTCTAGTCTCTTCACTGAACATGACATCTCTATTCTCAGATGTGACCGTTACTTGGCAGCCAATTCCAAGGCCCGTGGGGGAGGTGTTGCTTTCCTCTTCAAACCTCCTATATCTCTTATTAAGTAGAATATCAATTTTGAACATCACTATTCCTATCACAGATCTGAAATTCTTGCTTGCGCTATTAATGCTTCATTCCTCAGGTCTCCTGTCTACATTTATCTAGTTTATCGTCCTCCGGATATCTCCTATGCCGAAACCGCCGCTCTTATCTCTCATTTAGACTGCACTATTTCTCTTTCGTCATGTATACTTCTAGGAGACTTCAATTTTCCATATCTTAAACATAGCCACCAGTTTTCACAATTTTTAGCTTCTCGTAGTTTGACTCAAAATGTAACATTTCCTACTCGCATCACAGCCAACTCTTCGACAATGTTAGATCTAGTCATCTCATCACAGGATACTCCCGTATATGATATTCGCTCCGAACCTCCTTTGCTAAACTCTGATCACCTCTGCGTCAATTTCTCAGTGCGAACCAACAAGTCTAATCCTACCGACCAGGCTTGTGCGGCAATGGTCAGTCGGAAAAGTCGAAAACGGGATTTTGTTTCCGAAAATTTTTTCGGAAAAATTCTTTTTCGACTTTTGTTTCCGAAAAAAAGGTCGGAAATTCGGAAAAGTTCGGAAATACCAAAAATTCACTAGTTTCTTTTGTTGTTTTAATTTAATCAAGAATTTTATCATGAAACTAAAACGCAAAACTAGTAATACTGTTTTATAAGTTGTCACATAGTTTCCGCCCTTTTTCGAAATTCCAAGTTATTTTACTTTATAAAAAGTGAAAATAACGATTGAAATTTTGGCAAGGAAGCGGATTCTATTTTCAAACATCATGCAGCTTCCAAGTTGACAAAATTATCAAAAGACTATTATATGTACTCTGGAAATCAATTATTATTGTTCAAAACATGTTTCCCCTAAAGCTGTATGAACTTCGAAATCTAGCTCCCCCCACAATTTTCTTGATACATAATATTCATAAAACAAAAGTTGAGACCCCGCTCACTTTTTTGTAGGAAAAATTTAAATCACGCTAGAATTGATTGAAAACACGTTAGCTTTCGAAAATTATCGTTCAGTTCGAGATATGATTGCCACAGGGAACTAATTACTGCTTTTGAACTTTTGAAGCTTCGAAATACCTGATTTCACGTTTAACTAAACATTTACCATGTTTTCATAAAATGATAACATACAAAATTGCTTCAATCTTTTGAAACCGTAAGGAAAAACAAGAAAATAAGCAAAGCAAATGCCGAAAAAAAAAAGAAGAATAACCCTAGTGATAGGACTAGAAAAAAATTTTCAGCAATCGGCCGGTTTTTAGTCATGTTTGCCTATTTCCGATTTTCCGAGTTTTTTCGGAAATATTTCCGTCGGAAAAGCTTTTCCGAAAAAATTTTCGGAAACGTTTTCGACGGAAATCGTTTCCAAAAAATGTCGGAAATTTCGGAAATCCGGCAATGCCGATTTCCGTTTCCGCACAAGCCTGCTACCGATCCTTCTAGCAACATTTTACCCTCTAGACTAAACTATAGAAAAACGGACTTTAAAACTCTCAACCACCATTTAGCCTCCATCGACTGGGTTTCTTTACTTCCCTCTACTTTATCTCCTACTTCCATGTTCGCTAAATTTATTGAAATACTCAACTCTCTTATTTCTGACCACACTCCTAGTTTGTACTTTGCCAAAAAAAGATGTATTCCCAATTCCTATCGCCGTCTGCGCCGAATCAGATCAATGCACGCCAAACTTCTCAAAAATCCCCGGGCTTCCAACTCATCCCTCTCCAACTTGCTGTGCAAACAACGCGCCATAATCAAAAAAATACGTCGTCAAAATTCAGCTTTTGAGAAAAAAACTCCTGTCCCAGCCTAGTTCTCACGCAGCAAAGTCTTTAATTCGCAAACGTCTTAAAACAATGTCTAGTATTCCTCCTCTTTCGGTCAATGGCAGTTTAGTTCATACTGATACCGATATAGCCAGCACGTTTTCTAGCATCTTCAAGTCTAATTTCTCCACATCTTCACTTGCCAAACCAAATCAAACAAATCCAAGAAATCAGTTTCCCAATTCCTTATCTCCACCCTCCTGCGCTGACCTCTTTGCTCCTTATATAGTTGACCCCCATCACGCTAACTGCTCCTTATATAGTTGACCCCCATCACGCTAACTACCTAGTTCTTAAACGCTGTTGCACCGCGCTTGCTCTTCCCCTCTCCATCATATTTTCTCATTCTTTTTCGTCCTCCTCTCTCCCATCAAGCTGGAAGCACTCAATTGTCGTCCCAGTCCCCTAGAAGGGCAACTTGTCTAATCCCACCAACTATCGTCCGATATCCTGGACTGACCCCATTTCTCGTGTCATGGAACGAATACAGTGCGCGTCATAATTATAAGACACCCCCTTTTTTAGGGGTTTCGGGGAAACTAGAAGTTTTTATAAAACGGCATGTGGTGGATCTTTTTCAGCGTCCAAAATAACCCGGAAACCCAAATTTTCATGTACCTACCACAAAAATTACGACTACAGTATCAAAAAGTCGAAAAATCAGCCGCGTCATAATTATAAGACACCCCCAGAAAAATAATGAATTTTTCAACTTTTTTCAACCTTTTTGAACTTTTATCTATTTTTCCACTGGTTTTACTGTTTTTTATTCCTTTTTAAGTTATTTTCTTATTTTTTACCAATAATTGTGTCATATTTGACCACTTTTTTCAAGTTTCACACATTTTTGAGCTTGACTTCAGATTTCAGGTTTATTAACAGAAAAATTAACCGAAACATCAAAGAAAACAAGAAAAAACAGAAATTTAATAAGAAGTAGGTCCTCCAAACTTCTGCATCACTTGGCACAGTCTGTTGCTCATGCTCTGAGTAAGTCTCACGAGGTATGATGACTGGAGCTTGTCCCACTCTTCGGTAACGGCATCCTTGAGCTCTCCTACAGTCTGAAACTGCTTTCCGTGACGATAAACTGCTCGGGCAAGAAGTCCCCAGACATTCTCTATGGGGTTGAGGTCTGGCGAGTTGGCTGGTCAAGCAAGGACTTTGATCTTTTTCGTGGAAAACCAGTTCATTGTCGATGAGCTTTTGTGAATTGCCGCATTATCTTGTTGAAAGGTATGAGTCTTCTTGCGGTTTCCACAGTTGAAAAAGAAGACAATTCCTTCCTGGAGAGTGTCCTGGTAGTCCATGGAGTGCATCTTACAAGTCACGCATTCCAAGAAAACGAGTGTTGGAAACTCATCTCACGACAGATCGCTCATCTTGATCATTGAGGATTCTTGGACGTCCAGTGGGTTTTGCTGAGTCGTGAGCCATTGTATCTCGAGCATAGTTTCTTACACATCATCGCGAACGGGGGATTCTTCTGCTCATCTGCAAAGTACTGAATCCAAGTTGAGTCATAATGTCCAGTGGAGCTTGCTCTTCTGAAGAGAGGGTAGAGGCGAGTCCCGTGATGATTGAACTGAGGTGAATGAATGTAACTCATATCCTAAACCATAATTTTAGCTGGCCTAAACGTTTTGTCATATGTTCTGCACATCTTAGAATTACAGTAGTCAACCAAAATCCTTGAAGGAGATGTGACGGTGAAAAAGTTGGAAACTTGAAAGAAAGTGGTCGAATAGGACACAAGTATTGGTAAAAAGTAAGAAAATGTCTTGGAAAAGAAATAAAAAACAGTAAAACCTGCCAAAAACAGATAAAAGTTCAAAAAGGTTGAAAAAAGTTGAAAAATGCATTGTTTTTCTGGGGGTGTCTTATAATTATGACGCGGCTGATTTTTCGACTTTTTTATACTGTAGTCGTAATTTTTGTGGTAGGTACATGAAAATTTGGGTTTCCAGGTTATTTTGGACGCTGAAAAAGATCCACCACACGCCGTTTCACAAAAACTTCTAGTTTCTCCCAAACCCCGAAAATAGGGGGGTGTCTTATAATTATGACGCGCACTGTAATTTGCAGACGTCTCATGTCCGATTTTGCTCACAAGTTTCATCCTCTGCAACACGGGTTTCTCCCCTCGCGCTCTTGCACTACATCTTTAATTCATTCCGTCTCCATTTACAAAAGAATTCTCAAATCTCACAAAACTTTAGACATAGTTTATTTTGACTATCAGAAAGCTTTCAACAAGGTCCCTCACAATTTCCTTATTAACAAGCTTAGGTCTTTTGGGTTCCCGTCAATCTACTGTCAATGGTTTAATGATTTTCTCTCTAATAGGCACTTTTCTGTCAATATCAATAATTATATCCAGCCGACCAAAACAGCTATTCCCTCCGGAGTCCCCCAGGGCTCAGTTTCTGGGCCTTTTCTGTTTCTTGTTTTTCTTAATGATCTCCTATACTCCCTCCCATCTACGATTCATTTCTCAGTTTTCGCCGACGACATTAAGGTTTATCACCACAATCCCCACATTGTACAAAATGCTATAAATATCATTTCTGATTGGTCCGTTTCTAATGAACTTCCGCTCGCCGAATCCAAAACTTCTCTTCTCCGACTAGGTTCCCTTAATCCAACTAAAGTGTACTTTATCAGTGACTCGCCTATTCTCGCCTCCTCATCGGTCAGGGACCTTGGTCTTCTCACCGATTCTTTTCTCAAATTCGAACTTCATATAAACCAGAAAATTGCCTTATCTCTACTACGGGCCAAACAACTACTGAAATCATTCCGTTCCTCCAACCCTTCATTCTATTCAGCTCTTTTCAAAACTTACGTACTCCCAATTCTTGAATACGGTTTTTCGGTTTACTCTCCTCAACCCGCCTCCAAGCTATTTATTAAACTAGAAAAGCCTCTTAGATATTTCTCCAAAATAGCTCTCCAACGTTGCAACATCTCCTTCTCATCTTACGAAAATCGACTCGAACTCCTTAATATGTACTCTATTAGAAATCGTCGCCTTAAAGCTCAATTGATCCTTCTTTACCGAATGGTTAGTGGTGCCTCATACTTCCCTGATCTCAACTCCTTCATTTCTTTTACCTCCTCATCTCGTCGACCTATGCTATTAAAGTGTCACCTTCCCCAAACCAATGATTTCTTTTCCATTACAGTCCCGATTTGGAATTCTATTGTACGCAATATTTCCACCTTCCTAACTCCTTCTCAATTCGAACAACTAGTTGTTTCGTCTATTTCCCGGTTTTGAGCTTTTTTTTTTGGCCATCACTTTTTTTGGCCATCTTTCATGTCTTATCATATTTTCCCACTAGGTATATCTCTTGCGGGATTGTCCTAGTCTCCTTTCTTTATTCAACCTCTTGTTCCCAATCTTAAGTTTTTAATGCGACTGACGAATAAATGATTATTATTATTACATCCTCTGCTGTAGTGACACTGTAATTCAACAAAAATGCATTTAGAAATATGGAAAACGTAAAATATCTCGGTAAATGCCTGCAACTGTTACGCAGACTTTGACAACTTTTACGCAACTCTTACGCAACTTTTAATTTACGCGCTATGGTTTTCTGCTAAAGATCTCAAAAGCTGCGCATTGAGGGGCTACTACTGCTTTCACTTTGCTTTTCGTTCCTTTTCTCTTTTTTCTCAACAACAAAAGAGCCGTGAAGGGCATGAGTGTCGGCGGTGGCTGGAAGGCGTCCTGTGAGAATGTCACGGCGGAGTTGGAGGAAGACGTAGTATCGTGTGTGATTGTCGACGATAGTGGTGGGCGTGGTCGGGTAGAATTTGACCTCGAAAGAGAACTCCCAGGGAAGGTCTGTAAAGTTTTTTTTTGGGCTTTTAAAGGGGGTGCCAACTTTTTGGGGAAAGTGGCTTAAAATATACTCTTGGGTGGGGGATTTACGAATATCACATCGAAATCGCACGAAAAAATTTTTCTGATTTTTTATGAATTTTACAAAAAAAAATAGAAGACCACGGGGAGTACACGATTTGGCGCGAAATTCAAACGCCATTTTCTTTTTCATCATTTTTCTCCCGTCTTTTTCCAATATTTTTGCATTAATCTTTGGGAAATATATTACAAACATCATTTCGTGATTTCAGATAGCAAATTAATGCGTGTTGATCACAAAATTAATTATAAAACAAATTCGAAACAAAATTCTCATACCTTTAATTTTTTCCCGTTTTCCTGCTCACTTCCGCATTTAAATCACTCTTTTATCTGTAACTTTTATATTCGAGCAAAAATTTTCACCGGAATATATTCAGAACGTTGAATCGAACAACAGGCAAATATCGATTTTTCGATATTCATGACTAAAATGTGTTTTCGCGATTATCTAAAATTTTAATAAGCGATTAGAGCATGATTTATCGAAAATCGATGATAAAAACGAGGAAAATTACAAGAAAAATAAATATTTCTCGTGAAAATGGAAGTTTCTAGAAGCCGCGGCCGTGGGTTTCCTAGGCCACGGCCACCATTTTTTCGTGTACTCCTCGTGGTCTTCTATTTTTTTTTTGTAAAAATCATAAAAAATCAGAGAAATTTTTTTGTGCGATTTCAATGTGATATTCTTAAATCCCCCACACAAAAGTATATTTTAAGCCACTTTCCCCAAAAAGTTGGCACCCCCTTTAAATCAACTGGGAATCATCAGAAAAAAACAACCAACTTTTCAATTGTTTATCATTATACAACCAGTGTCTGATGCCTTCCTCTTTGTCGTAGAAGCAGAGAGAAAAGTAATCGCGTTCTTCGATCGACAAGTCGCTCGTCACCTGACGGAACAATGCTTCACCCTCGGAGCCGCGCTGAACGATACATTTTTTTATTTTTGTTATTTTAAGTTTTACGCCCGTCCAAACAACTTACGTTAACCTCAAACTCCTTGTAAACTCCAACTGGTAGGCGAACTCGTGCCGCCTGCATTTTGGGATTTCTCGGGTGTTGACTGGGCGCCGGTGACGTGGCGGGTGGTGGATGGTGTTGTTGGTCGACGGGTTCTCTGTCTTTACCCTTTTGCTCTGGAAATTAGGAATTTATTTGGCGCTCTGCGGGAAAGAGAGAGAGAGAGAGAAGCTAGACGGTTATAGAAAACGCGGCGCGTCATCGGTGGCGCGCGGGTTTATTTGAATCGCAAAAATGCTCAACAGCCCAATGAAATATTGATTTCCGTCCAAAACTTGAGAATTTTTTACATAATTTATCGAAATTTCAGGTCAATTGGAGAAAAAATTGTTTTTTCACTAATTGTTTTTGTTGTTCACGCTTTGAATATGCGTTTCTGAGCATTTATCAATGCACGGTAAGTTCAGCGGCAATGCGCCGGAAGCATGTGTGACACTTTTCAAAAGGGCGACCGGAGGGAGCTGGGCGGAAGCGTGCTTAGCGGGGGGATTTTTTTGTAATTAAAAGTCTAAATGTGATTCTAAAAAGATAAGAAAAAGTTACTGGGAGCCGATTTAACACTGAAAAAGCCTTTAGACTTTAAATCACAAAAAATTCCGTCACAAAGCAAGCTTCCACCCAGCTCCCTCCGGCACTGCACCTTGCATGGGGATACTACAGGGTGGCCGATAAGTATAGGACGTTTTGAAAGTGCTCCCATTTTTTCAATTTGAGGATTTTTCGAGAACAACCTTTATTAAACAACAAAAAATAAGCAGAAAATTTGATTTTACAAGAGAATTTCGAAGTTGGATCCACGAGCTTTGACACAGGCTCTCAAACGTTTCTTCACCGAATTGACAGTGCGCCGCAGGTATCCGTCGTCGATCGAAGCCCATGCTACCTCGAGAGCGGCCTTCAAGTCATCGACAGTAGCAAAAACTTTTCCCGCGATCTTCCCTTCCAACATGCCCCAAACGCTGAAATCCATCGGATTGAGATCCGGGCTGGAAGCAGGCCACAAGTTCTTGTCCAGGAATCCAGGGAAATGCGCCTCCAAGACGGCCAATGTCGATCTCGAGCCATGGGACGGTGCCCAGTCTTGTTGAAGGATAAATGGACCACCAGCAAAGTGCTGAGTGACCCAGGGTAACAAATTATCCATCAACACAATCTTTTGGTACACCTCCGAGTTGATTTTCACATTTCTTTCAATGAAAACCAACGGAGTTTTACCGGTTGCCGTGATACCGGCCCAAACCATGACACTTTTCGGGAAAAGGCGGTTATGGGCAAGACGACGTTTCGGAGACATGCTGTCATCCTTTGACAATAACTGTCTCTGGTTTTGACGGTTGGGAAGAGGTTCAATAGTGAAGATCTTCTCGTCTGTCCAGATAACGTCAGAGACGCGGCGCACTTGAAAGTGCTGGAGTAATTTTCGGCATTTTTCGAGTCGCATCGCTTTCGATTTGTCCGAGAGGTACTGTCCACGACGTAGTTTGTAACTTTTGAGCTTCAAGTCGTTGTTGACAATCGATTGGACAGTGGATCGGGCAATTCCAAGCTGTGACGCCATCCTCTTGAGACTCAATCCATCATTTCGAATGATCCGTTTCTTGATGATTGCACGAGTATTCCGGGTGTTGACAGAACGTGGACGTCCGCTTTTTTTTTACTTCAGAAGCATCTCCTCGCTTTTTGATAGCAGCGACAACGTTTCGAACCGTCGAAGACGAAATTTGAAGGCGTCGAGCGATCTCAGCACTTCCGAGGCCTCTCTTGAACAAGAGTTCAATGGAAGGACGATGAGGAGAACTTTTCATAGCTCGGCGATATGGAGAAGTGAGAACAAATGACTGAGAAGCTTACTTATATAGTCTCTGGACTTTCGAAAAGTTTCGAAATTTTTCGAAAATATCCCTTGGCACCGTGCCAGGGAACGCTGAAAGCGAGCGTCCTATACTTATCGGCCACCCTGTAGATTCAAAATTCAGAGGAAATGGGCAATAGAGCGCACTTGCACCGCGTCTGCCTGCGTCTCTTATCTCGGCACACTCTCTCGCTCACTTTTTTTTGAAACATAATTAAAATCCATTTTTCACCATTTTTTTTTAAATCGCTCTGTTGAATGGAAGTAAAAAATTTTAGAATGTTTTTAAAACAAAGTTTATCAAAATTGGCCAATAATTACTTGTACGCTGTCAATTTTTTGTTTTTCTTTCTTTTTTGCCGACATTTTTAGCCATAGTTTTGAATTTTTGTGTTTAAATCTTTTTTTCGAGTCTTGTTTCGTTCTGGAATACGGGATTCGACAAAAATTTCTAATTTTCACAAACGTTTTGGCACTTCAACCAACAGTGAACAAGAAAAATATTGAATTTGTATGTGATTTTAGCGATTTACATATTGTCGACCCGTCAAAATGATCAAACGCGCTCCGATGAACTCAGTACTACGTGGATTTCATTTTGGTCTCCAAATTATTTCATTTCACGTATAAATTCAACGTGAAATGAAATAATTTGGAAACCAAAATGAAAATCGCTTAGCGTTGAGTTCAGCTGAGCGCGTTTGACATTTTGGCGGGTCGACATTAAGAAAAATAATTGATATATCAGTTTTCAAGTTAAGCTAAAAAAAAGAAATGGGATAAAGTACTCGTTGCACAATTTTTTCGTAAGTTTTGCATTGCAATTGTACAATTATGGTTTTTCGCCAAACCAAAGGCTGGTTTTCGTTGAATGGCACGTAAAACTGTAAATTTCAGACAAAATAAATATTAATTGAAAGGGAAAACTAGAAAATATGAATTTTCGAATAAAAAAATGCCTGCGAAAATAGAAGAACAACTAAAAATCGATAGGGTGCACGGAAGAATCGACCAATTTTCAAAAAAAGTGGGCGAGAGAGTGTGCCGAAATACAAGACGCAGACGCGGTGCAGGCGCGCTCTATTGACCAATTTCTCTAGTATTTGAAGCGAGTCTCCCAATGCAAGGTGCAGTGTCCGGTCACATATTTGAAAAGTATCACACATGCTTCCATGAACTTTCCGGACAAAAAATAAATGCAGAATGAGATTAATTTATGAAACAAATCAAAATCGATGCGAAACCGCACAAAAAACGAAAAATAAAGAAGTTTTTTTGAGTTGGGCAAAACACGGACCCGCGACATTTGGATTTGTAATCACGCGCACTACCAACTGAGCCACAGAGGACAGAAATCCCAGCAGAACAGAGTGCTTACAAATGAATGATGAAGAGTGAAACAAGAGAAAAAGAGTGGCGACGAAGCCAGTAGGCTTGTATCTATTTAAATATTCACGCAAAAAACATTTTCTTATTATTTATTAATCACATTTTCTTTTTTTTTCCTCGAAAATATTTTTTGAAAATAAATTAACCTTCCACGTTACCGAAAAACATAAAAATGTGAAAACAAAAAGACGCAAAACGCGTTTTTATTTGAAAAAAAGGAAGAAAAAAAAATTATTTTGCGCTATAATGGATTCGTGGCGGAGTGACAATCACGTTTTTATTCGAAAAAATGAAGAAATAACTGAAGAAATTAAGAGATGTTTCGTCTCACAGTTTCACGTGAAATGTCACTCCGTCACGAATCCATTATATATAATGTGGAATTCGTGACGAGAATGTCTTTTTTCATCTTTTAATTTACCACGGAGTAAAAAAATAATTAAAAGTTGCAAAAAAAAAAGAAAAATACCGACGAAAAAACGGAAAAAAAACAAGCAGAAAACAGACGGGCGGTGCCAATGATTTTGTGTCGCCAGGTGCGGCGCGTGTCGCGTTTAAGATCTGCATAACATCTGCAGCCTTTTTAAGATCTGCTTAACAGGTGTTGCAGCCTTCAATGTCTGCATAACATCTGCTACTGGGTTTAAAGGCTGTTTAAAATCTGAAAGGAGCTCTAAGTCATGCGCAAAAGCTGCTATAGCCTCTTAGATCTGCGTAACAGTTGCAGGCGTTTACCGAGATACTATAAAAATTATAAAATAAAAGAATAAAAGAGAAAGAACCGTAAAAACAATAAATCAATAACCCAAAATTTCAAAGTTTGTGCAAAGTTTGTGCGAAGCTTGTGCGAAGCTTGTGAAAGGATCGCGCATGTTGCCACATCTTCTGTTGGGAGAAATTAATTGTGCAAAAGTTGCGAACTGCCCAAAGTTGGCGCAATCATTGGCAGAAACTTGTGTAAACATTGTACCACCTCTTCATCTGTTTCTTACTTTCGAAATTTCACTGAATTATTGTGTAAACCTTGCGAGATTCTCGAAATTCGCGTGTTTATTGTTGATCGTTTGCGTGAGAGTTGCAAAACCTTCATAGTTTGTGTAAAAATTGCATGAGGCTTCAAAGTTTGCGTATACGTTGTGGGGTTTTGCTGAGTATGCTACCGCTTGATACTGATTGGAATCGTCAAAGGTTTGAGTTAACATTGCTCCCTGTGCCACGGCGTGTTGGACGGAACGTTGGAAAATAAAATTTAAACTGCGCGAGCTTTTTTTCTCGAAAAAAATTCTTGCCTAAGCGTGGCCGCATTTAGCTGCGCAGCGTTTTTCTGCTTAAACTGATACGAAGAGGAACGAAATTTTATACTCAGACAAGCAGAGTGCGAGAATACTGTTGTTTTTGTAGCAAACTCTCGCCGGAGAGACGCAGACACTCAGCGGAGCGCGTTGTTAATAACGTTTTGGGCAGCGCGTCATGTGTGCTACTGCGCTGGCGTCCGTAAATATGTGAAATTCCTTTTCATAATCGGGGAAAGACAAAATAGTCTTACTTGCGAGCAAAATATTGAAAGTGTGGAACGCTTCTTGTTGCTGCGACGTCCATTGGAATGGTACGTCCTTTGTTGAGTACTGTCAGGTGTTCAACGATGTTTGAGAAATTGCTGATAATCTTTCTGAAAAATTCGGCCATTCCCAGAAATCTGCCTTTTGCGTCCTTTGGGATAGGCAACTGTTTAATCGTGTTGAGGTTGGCTTCTTTCGGAGAGTAGTCTCATTGATTTCGTGCCCTAGGAATGTTATTGATTTCTTAACAAATTTTTGCTGGTGAGGCATTTAGGTTATACGCTCGGAAGCGCGTCAAAACCTTTTTTTGTCAGGTTCTTTTCCTAATTTATTGATAATTCCGATTTTCCGAAAAAAAAATATTGGCAAAAAAATTTCGGAAACCATTGTGTTTTCAATCGACTCGGGGCCAGGCTTGGTCGGAGTCGGAAAACGGAAATTCCGATTTTCCGAATTTTCCGACTTTTTTCGGAAAATTTTCCGAATTTATTTTTCGGAAAAATTACCCGTCGGAAAATTTCCCGAATTAATTATCGTTAATAATCTTTTTCGGAAAATACAAAATTAAAAAAAAAACCAGTTTTAGTTTCGAAAATCGGAAAAAATCGGATAGCCGATTTTCCGAAAAATAAAATCGGAAAAAATGTCGGATATCCGATTTTCCGAAAATTGAAGTCGGAAAAAATTTCGGGTATCCGATTTTCCGAAAAATTATTTCGGAAAAAAATTTCCTTTTCCGATTTTCCGAAAAGCATTTTCCGAACAAGCCTGCTCGGGGCATGAAAACGCGAGACTCCGCCCACTTATTTTTGCGCGACCACGCAAACACAATGATATTTGAAGAGACGCAGACAGAACGGTGAATGCAGACTTGCTTTTTCATGTCGCAAGTCGAATGAAAACACAATAGTTTTTATGAAAATAAAACTCGGGAATACAATTTTCCGAAAAAAGGAAAATTGGAAAAATTTTGGAAAAAATTTTTAATTTCCGATTTTCCCAAAAACTTTTTCCAAGCAAGCCTGTGCCCCACCGTATAATAATTTTTAGGCTGTTTGTCCGAAACCTACCCAGACAAGAAAAACGATAAGGAAATTTTGAAAAGCAGCAAATGTTCTATTTTGGATTATCATCGTAGAGCCAGCCTGTTATATACCACCATTTTAATTATATTAATGGGAATGATCCTGACCTTTCAAATCGATCGTTCTGTTCTTTCTAGTTTAATCGAAACAAAAACTCTAGAGAAACCAAATAACGATGTTCCAAGTTTTTCTAGCGTCGAAAAAATTACGGCAAAGCTAGCCCGTGTAATGAATGCGATTGTTCTTCAAAATGAATGGCATCAAGAATCTATAACAATGAAACAAGTAATGGCTGAAGCCCTTGACGTTCAAAATGCTTCTTTGTTTGATCATATCAATAAAACGAGCATTCTTGATATCACACAAACTATGAAAACGTTTCATTTTTTAGCAGTTCAAGCCATAAAACTGAATGGGTCAATAACCGATTTGACTGAATTTGTTTTTTACAAGGATGACACTTTTCCTAAAACACCAATTGAGAAAATTTTGTTTAATCGCAGTATTCCAAGTTTAAATAACGCAAGACGTCTGCTAAGTTTGAAAGACTCACTTTTTTGGTACGAAAACGTAACAAAAGAACTGAAATTACCATTGATAAATTACGATAAAATCTTTGTATGTGCTACTAAACACTTAGAGCCTGTGTACTCATTAATTGAATTACACCACAATGATTTATTTTTTGACATTATACAATATTTTGTCAATTCTTCAAGAAGTGTTAACTCGTTTATTTATTACATCGAGAAGTACCAACAAATAACGGATCATACTTATTTGAAAAGGCTAACCAAGAGTTTGACAATTTTTCTACCGTCTGCTACAATTGTGGATTCTTTTTTAAAACATATCGACAGAATAAGTATTACGGAGAAGTTGGATGCAGTAAACAGATTAGTTAGCACAAATGTCAAGGCTTCTGATATGCACGCTCTTATAGGATTTCCTCAAAAATCAGAAGATATTAAAAATCTTATAGACGATTTCAACGATAAAAGTGTAAAGCAAATGTTACATGGAGGTAGTTCTTTGAATGAGCTGAAAAATATTCTACTACCAGTGTTTAATTTCAATACCAAAATAGCAGAAACAGAAAAAATATGGACAAAAACAGCAAGAGTTAATTACTCACATTTAATTTCCTCCAGCTTGACGACACTAAAAATCATAGATGCGTTGAAGCCAATGCCTATATCGAATTCCTTGTCAAGAATGAACGCAACTTTAGAAAAACTAAAACCCAATCCCGATTTAAAAAATTCAGACTTAAATGAATTTAAACAACTTCTACAAAACTTATCTAGAATTATCATAGAGTGGAAGGAATTTTTGAGTTTGAAAGAAAAAGTTGCCAAATTGGCCGAACCGGTCTGGAAAGCAGTCAGCTACTTGGAAAAATATACTAATGAACAAAGAATTGAAAAACTCAAAAAAGAATTACTTGCGGGCGCACACGTTCCGATCTACCGTGCAATAATAGAAAAAGCAAAATTACTAGATGAACAAGAAGAACATGTCAAAAGTATTTTTTCCAAATTAACTGATTTTCAAGCAAAATTCACAAACGAGGCATTTGATTACATTCGGAAAACAGTCGAAAAAACACAAAAGGAGAAAATAGACATTAAGACGGTACGAAATTACATTCAGTTACTGAACTCATTATCGTCACTTGCAGAAATAGAACTTTCAGCAATTGATAAGTTTCCAGATTTTTTGTTTGCTGCAAAAGCCAAATTGAATGAATCGCCCAAAGTCAAAAGAGAACTAAAAGCAGAAATTCAAAGAACGAAAGGTTATCAACGACTCAAAAAATTTCCATATGCTCGTGTGATCACTATTCAACTGGCGTGCTTGCGGCGTGCTATGGCTTTTTATCAAAGACGCGATCTTCAACAAATTTTCGATGATTTTGTGAGAAATGGAAAAAATTTGGCAGAAAAGATTAAAAGTTTACCACACACTGAAAAACAATACATTTATTCTGGTTTTCACTATTTATCTTTTCTCAATATTTCGATGACCAATTTTGTATCAGAAGCCGAAAAACTTCCATCAAGATTCCATACTAAAAAACATAGTTTGAAATCATTCGGGAAATTGTTTTCATCTTTTTATAGGGTCCCAATTCCTCTAATAGATTTTGATTTGATTACTTCAACACTTTATAATTTAAAGTCGACGTCAATCGGTCGATCCGACGAAGTATTTGATTTAGCACAGAGCCTTGAACATTTGGAGGATCTGGAGTATGCGGCTATTTGCAAGAAAAAGAACATTGCCCCATTGCTCGCCGAGGCAGACACTTTTTTCCTAGAGTTCTTCTTTTTGAAATCGAATAAGGAAAATTGGTATTACATTTCTTTTTTCGCTGAACACATTTATTTACAGGCTACTCCTTCTTATCGTTATAATCACATTTGCAATGCTACTCGTGTTTGTTCTTGTATTGTTCTTTTTGTGGCACAAGACAATCGACGCAGGAAAACACATTAGTCACCGTTTGGAAAAATAAGTTCTTGTTTTTGTAATAACAAGGGAATAAAAATCGAATTTTTCTTATTTTAAAAGTTTAGATTAGTCGAGACAGGCTGCCCTGCAAGCGAAACTGCGCCGTAAATCGTCACCTTAAATGGATCGTCTAGTGGAGCGCGTTTGCATAGCAGCTCGCGTCGTGCACCCTTCATATAAACGCCCTTCGCGGGATTGTGAACGTGAGCAGTGGTGGTCAAGTGGTGTGCAGACACCACAGGTAGTGCGCGTTCAGCTTATAATAGGTTGCGCGATAGGCCTACCGAGTACCAGCGAAGGACCCCAAAGTAAGCCTATTATAGGCTTATCGCGGGTCGGCGCCTATAATAGGCCTATCATAGGCTTATCGCGGGTGACTTTTGCCTATAATTTACTTATCGCGGTCGACAGTAAGTCATTTGTAAGCCAATAATAGGCCTTTTGCGGCCGTTCCAATCTCGGATGTGGGCTTATAATAGGGCTGCCACAGGTCATTACAACGGTTTTTAGACTCAGATGTGCTTGCTTTTAAGCAAGTTCATCGAAAGAAAATTCACTGTTGGAAAAAATCAAATTTTATTGAATATTAAAAGTTTAAAAACATGAACACTTTGTATTGTATTGTATTTATTACTTACGTTTCAAAAATAAACGTGAAGTAATAAGAAAGAACAGAAAAATAAAAGTAATGATTAGAAATAAGGGAATAAAAGAGAAAACAGACAACAAATCACGGATACATTCAGACGGGTTATATGAGGTAAGGGGGGGGGAAGTAGGAAGAAAAAGAAGCAAAGATACCGTAAAACCTATAATAGAAGAACCCCTATAATTAAAGGACCCCTATTATAGAAGGACAGTCTCAGGCTGCCATTGAAAAATAGAAGGACGCCCTATAATAGAAGGACCCCTATATTAGAAGGACACTTTACTAAGAACACCTAAGCTTTTTTAAACATTTGTTTCCAAATTGTTCTTTTTTTTTTCGTTGTTTTCTTGTTAAAAAATATAATTTCAACATGACGAAAGCGAGGATATGTCACAAAACAAGTTCATGAGTTTGGATTATCGACGTCTGCCGGATGGTGGCCGTCGTTTGAAAGACGCCAAATTTGATAAGAGCTTATTGCAGTGGGTATGAGGAGGGAGTGAGTAAACGCGCCCGGAAGCACACACGCAACGCATCCAAATGAGGCCCAAAAAATAAAAAAGCGCGCGAAAAATTTTGCATTATCGGAGAGTTTTTACCAACGCCCGCGAAATAATTTTGATAAGAGTTTCGTATTTAATTTTCACGATTTTGATTTCGTTTTCTCTCAGATAATGTGAAATTATTCGCGCGCCTTTTTTAATTTTTTTTTGGCCTCATTTGGATGCGTTGCGTGTGTGCGTCCGGGCGCGTTTACTCACTCCCTCCTCACACCCTAGTGATTATTGGAGTGGATTCACAAGCAGGGAAACGAGAAGAATAGAGACAGCAGAAAAATTATTTGGAAATTTTTTTTAAGTGTATTGTTTGGAACACATTTTTCGGGGGGTACTACGGTATAGAACTCGCTCGGAAAAAAATTGCGCGGGTCGGTACAGCTCAATTTCAGGCGGTTCTATCCCCGAAGTGCTATTCCGTCGAGCACATGAACGACTTTTTCTTTCAAACTACCTCTAGGTTAACATTCAACAGGGGAGTAGGTTGGGGTCTTTCTTTACGTGAAATTTGAGTGTTTGGAGAGGTTTTGGGTACGAGTTCACTTTTGATTTTATCACGTTCTTCCCGAGTCATCGACCGCCTAATATACACCGGGAGTTGGCCGGACGGAAACGATCGCAGAAATGACGCCTTGAGTTGTGACCAGTTTTTTGACAGCAACCAATTCCAATTCCAATTCAGCGGTTTTTGCCTTTTGCTGTCGAAAAATGGATTTGGTCAATTTTGAAAACTGCGGATTTTTCAAAAAATTTCAGATTCCAAAATTTTCGACCCAAAAAAAATTTTTTTTTCAGAATTTTTCAGACTCGAAATTTGTTTTTAAATTGAAGTTTCAAAACTAAAAGTATGATTTCAGTTGACTATGAGTCGATCGGACAATTTTCAGCTGACTTACAGCACTTTGAATATCAGGGTCTACATGGGTAAGTCAACTATAACTTTTATTGAGGATCACCAAAACCGAAGAAAATCAAATAAACGTTGCTTTTTAACAGTTTTTAACTAATTTGCCTTAATTTTCTTTGGTTTTGGTGATTCTCAATAAAAAGTATAGTTGACTTACCCATGTGGACCCTGATATTCAAAGTGCTGTAAGTCAGCTGAAAATAGTCCGATCGACCCATAGTCAACTAAAATCATACTTTTAGTTTTGAAACTTTAATTCAAAAATAAATTTCGAGTCTGAAAAATTCTGAAAAAAAATTTTTTTTTGGTTCGAAAATTTTGGCATCTGAAATTTTTTGAAAAATCCGCAGTTTTCAAAAATGACCAAATCCATTTTTGGAGCTTGTCAAAAACATTACGGGACAATTTCATACTAATTTTCAGAACCATAACCCTCACCATTCAAAAGTTATACTCCAAAAACGAAAATATGATATATTTTTGTCCGGTACTGTACATTAACTAATACAAGTGGTTTTACATTTAAATAAAGGGTAGCTACGAGTAATTCATAAGAATTTGATATGAATTCTGATTTTACTATTTTTATGTCTAAATGAGATTTGAAAATGATGCAGACGCCACCGCCTCTTTTATTTGATCGATCGCACCGAAAACATTTGTAGTTAGAGTTTTGTAGGAAAACGTTGGATGGTATTTCCAAATGGAGCCACGTTTCTTGTATCATTATAATATCATATTCATCAGTTCTAATAAGAAAAATTGCCTCTGCCCTATTTGCGACGATTGACCTAACATTTGCGGAGAGAATTGAGAGCTTCAGACCAGGAATAAATGGGGAGTAATTAGAGTAATTAATTGGGGAGTTCAGAGTAATGGGTGAAATATTATTGTCAGGAACGGTTAGTTGGGGGCGGCTATATTGTCGACTGATTCGTTTCCCGAAAGGTCCATGGGTTCGCTAGTTGCAGGGTGGGTGGGTCCGAGTACGGACTAGAATCATTAGAAGAAAGGCGCGCTCAAATTGACACCAAATGGGTAAAACACATGATACTAGGGCTAATTGATATGCTAGCTGGTATAAACTGAAAACATCTAGATCGCCAAACGATTTTCAAAATTACGTCCATCTTATTAAAAAATTTAGGAAAAAACTACAAAAATACAAGGCAAGCAGCGAATTAAAAACTCTCACAAAAAGCGGTCCCTCTCGTTTCTCCCATTTTGCTAAATTTTTAATGAAGAAAAAAGTAGAGACAATTCCAACTCTCCAAGATAAATCAGGTCAAAGAGAGAGGTAAGGGAAATTGGCCTAAAGTGGGAAACTTCTGACGTAAGGGAAATTGGCCTAAAGTGGGAAACTTCTGACGGCGATGATACTTTTTGAAGTGGGAAAACTATTGCCGCCATTTTTTTGGGACGATTCCAGTGGTCATTGAGAGATTGCATAGTTGAGAAAATGGGCTGGCTATGTAGGCTATGATTTTTTTAAATTTAGCTGGGATGTCGTCGGGGGTTTGTGTTAAATTACTTTTTAATTTGGAAAGGAGTTTTAGGATTTCGTGATCTGTAACCCAGGGGTTTCTTGCTTACTTGAGTAATTGGGGGGGTAAATTATGATCCGCTAGAGATGGGTTAATGAACTGGTTTTCAAAAAAACTTGCTAGTTCTTCGCATTTATCACTGTTACTAATTAAGTTTTGACCTGATTTATCTTGGAGAGTTGGAATTGTCTCTACTTTTTTCTTCATTAAAAATTTAGCAAAATGGGAGAAACGAGAGGGACCGCTTTTTGTGAGAGTTTTTAATTCGCTGCTTGCCTTGTATTTTTGTAGTTTTTTCCTAAATTTTTTAATAAGATGGACGTAATTTTGAAAATCGTTTGGCGATCTAGATGTTTTCAGTTTATACCAGCTAGCATCTACTAGTTTTCTCAATGACACTAAGTATGGCGGTAAGGGTCCGGACTCGGCTCTTATTTGTTTGACCGGTACAATTGCGTGATAGGCAAATTTCAAGTACAGGAGAAAGTTTTCATATTTTTTGTCCATTTCGGCGTCTAGACCGAAAATTCCTGTCCAGTCAACGGTCACGAAATGATATGCTAAAGTCTTGGGATCGATACTTTTGAAGTCTGGTATTTGAATTGGGAAGAGCTGGGGGCGTTGGATGAGGTCTATGTTAAAATAGATTTTGGAGTGGTCCGAAGAGCCTATTGGACTCAAAACTTTGGTGCTGATGATTGGCAGGTTTGAAATAATTAAGTCTAAAAGGTTGTTTGCTCGTGTAGGTGCATTTACATATTGCTTAAGATCATTGTTTGTTAGAAAATTTAAGAAGTCTGATGCGAGCTTTGTAGTGCACTTGGGTGAATCTAAACACCAATCTATTTCTCCGATGTTAAAGTCGCCAGCAATTACTCTGTCTGATGTATTCTGATCTAACAGTGATTCAACGCGCAATAGAAGTTTTCTGGAATTTTCCGGGGAGCATGATGGGGCCCGGTATACAGTACCGGACAAAAAGATATCATATTTTGGTTTTTGGAGTATAACT
Source organism: Caenorhabditis japonica (assembly GCA_963572235.1). NCBI lineage: Eukaryota > Metazoa > Nematoda > Chromadorea > Rhabditida > Rhabditidae > Caenorhabditis > Caenorhabditis japonica. The sequence goes on from OY754344.1 coordinate 16,567,654, forward strand.
TTTGAATGGAGAGGGTTATGGTTCTGAAAATTTGCATGAATCTGTCCCGTAATGTTCTTGACAGCCATTTTTTTGGGACGATTCCAGTGGTCATTGAGAGATTGCATAGTTGAGAAAATGGGCTGGCTATGTAGGCTATGATTTTTTTAAATTTAGCTGGGATGTCGTCGGGGGTTTGTGTTAAATTACTTTTTAATTTGGAAAGGAGTTTTAGGATTTCGTGATCTGTAACCCAGGGGTTTCTTGCTTACTTGAGTAATTGGGGGGTAAATTATGATCCGCTAGAGATGGGTTAATGAACTGGTTTTCAAAAAAACTTGCTAGTTCTTCGCATTTATCACTGTTACTAATTAAGTTTTGACCTGATTTATCTTGGAGAGTTGGAATTGTCTCTACTTTTTTCTTCATTAAAAATTTAGCAAAATGGGAGAAACGAGAGGGACCGCTTTTTGTGAGAGTTTTTAATTCGCTGCTTGCCTTGTATTTTTGTAGTTTTTTCCTAAATTTTTTAATAAGATGGACGTAATTTTGAAAATCGTTTGGCGATCTAGATGTTTTCAGTTTATACCAGCTAGCATCTACTAGTTTTCTCAATGACACTAAGTATGGCGGTAAGGGTCCGGACTCGGCTCTTATTTGTTTGACCGGTACAATTGCGTGATAGGCAAATTTCAAGTACAGGAGAAAGTTTTCATATTTTTTGTCCATTTCGGCGTCTAGACCGAAAATTCCTGTCCAGTCAACGGTCACGAAATGATATGCTAAAGTCTTGGGATCGATACTTTTGAAGTCTGGTATTTGAATTGGGAAGAGCTGGGGGCGTTGGATGAGGTCTATGTTAAAATAGATTTTGGAGTGGTCCGAAGAGCCTATTGGACTCAAAACTTTGGTGCTGATGATTGGCAGGTTTGAAATAATTAAGTCTAAAAGGTTGTTTGCTCGTGTAGGTGCATTTACATATTGCTTAAGATCATTGTTTGTTAGAAAATTTAAGAAGTCTGATGCGAGCTTTGTAGTGCACTTGGGTGAATCTAAACACCAATCTATTTCTCCGATGTTAAAGTCGCCAGCAATTACTCTGTCTGATGTATTCTGATCTAACAGTGATTCAACGCGCAATAGAAGTTTTCTGGAATTTTCCGGGGAGCATGATGGGGCCCGGTATACAGTACCGGACAAAAAGATATCATATTTTGGTTTTTGGAGTATAACTTTTGAATGGAGAGGGTTATGGTTCTGAAAATTTGCATGAATCTGTCCCGTAATGTTCTTGACAAGCTCGAAAAATGGATTTGGTCAATTTTGAAAACTGCGGATTTTTCAAAAAATTTCAGATTCCAAAATTTTCGACCCAAAAAAAATTTTTTTTTCAGAATTTTTCAGACTCGAAATTTGTTTTTAAATTGAAGTTTCAAAACTAAAAGTATGATTTCAGTTGACTATGAGTCGATCGGACAATTTTCAGCTGACTTACAGCACTTTGAATATCAGGGTCTACATGGGTAAGTCAACTATAACTTTTATTGAGGATCACCAAAACCGAAGAAAATCAAATAAACGTTGCTTTTTAACAGTTTTTAACTAATTTGCCTTAATTTTCTTTGGTTTTGGTGATTCTCAATAAAAAGTATAGTTGACTTACCCATGTGGACCCTGATATTCAAAGTGCTCATGTATTTTCTTTGGTTTTGGTGATTCTCAATAAAAAGTATAGTTGACTTACCCATGTGGACCCTGATATTCAAAGTGCTGTAAGTCAGCTGAAAATAGTCCGATCGACCCATAGTCAACTAAAATCATACTTTTAGTTTTGAAACTTTAATTCAAAAATAAATTTCGAGTCTGAAAAATTCTGAAAAAAAATTTTTTTTTGGTTCGAAAATTTTGGCATCTGAAATTTTTTGAAAAATCCGCAGTTTTCAAAAATGACCAAATCCATTTTTGGAGCTTGTCAAAAACATTACGGGACAATTTCATACTAATTTTCAGAACCATAACCCTCACCATTCAAAAGTTATACTCCAAAAACGAAAATATGATATATTTTTGTCCGGTACTGTACATTAACTAATACAAGTGGTTTTACATTTAAATAAAGGGTAGCTACGAGTAATTCATAAGAATTTGATATGAATTCTGATTTTACTATTTTTATGTCTAAATGAGATTTGAAAATGATGCAGACGCCACCGCCTCTTTTATTTGATCGATCGCACCGAAAACATTTGTAGTTAGAGTTTTGTAGGAAAACGTTGGATGGTATTTCCAAATGGAGCCACGTTTCTTGTATCATTATAATATCATATTCATCAGTTCTAATAAGAAAAATTGCCTCTGCCCTATTTGCGACGATTGACCTAACATTTGCGGAGAGAATTGAGAGCTTCAGACCAGGAATAAATGGGGAGTAATTAGAGTAATTAATTGGGGAGTTCAGAGTAATGGGTGAAATATTATTGTCAGGAACGGTTAGTTGGAGTTATAGTTGACTTACCCATGTAGACCCTGATATTCAAAGTGCTGTAAGTCAGCTGAAAATTGTCCGATCGACTCATAGTCAACTGAAATCATACTTTTAGTTTTGAAACTTCAATTTAAAAACAAATTTCGAGTCTGAAAAATTCTGAAAAAAAATTTTTTTTTGGTTCGAAAATTTTGGCATCTGAAATTTTTTGAAAAATCCGCAGTTTTCAAAAATGACCAAATCCATTTTTGGAGCTTGTCAAAAACATTACGGGACAATTTCATACTAATTTTCAGAACCATAACCCTCACCATTCAAAAGTTATACTCCAAAAACGAAAATATGATATATTTTTGTCCGGTACTGTACATTAACTAATACAAGTGGTTTTACATTTAAATAAAGGGTAGCTACGAGTAATTCATAAGAATTTGATATGAATTCTGATTTTACTATTTTTATGTCTAAATGAGATTTGAAAATGATGCAGACGCCACCGCCTCTTTTATTTGATCGATCGCACCGAAAACATTTGTAGTTAGAGTTTTGTAGGAAAACGTTGGATGGTATTTCCAAATGGAGCCACGTTTCTTGTATCATTATAATATCATATTCATCAGTTCTAATAAGAAAAATTGCCTCTGCCCTATTTGCGACGATTGACCTAACATTTGCGGAGAGAATTGAGAGCTTCAGACCAGGAATAAATGGGGAGTAATTAGAGTAATTAATTGGGGAGTTCAGAGTAATGGGTGAAATATTATTGTCAGGAACGGTTAGTTGGGGGCGGCTATATTGTCGACTGATTCGTTTCCCGAAAGGTCCATGGGTTCGCTAGTTGCAGGGTGGGTGGGTCCGAGTACGGACTAGAATCATTAGAAGAAAGGCGCGCTCAAATTGACACCAAATGGGTAAAACACATGATACTAGGGCTAATTGATATAGACATGAACGACTTTTTCTTTCAAACTACCTCTAGGTTAACATTCAACAGGGGAGTAGGTTGGGGTCTTTCTTTACGTGAAATTTGAGTGTTTGGAGAGGTTTTGGGTACGAGTTCACTTTTGATTTTATCACGTTCTTCCCGAGTCATCGACCGCCTAATATACACCGGGAGTTGGCCGGACGGAAACGATCGCAGAAATGACGCCTTGAGTTGTGACCAGTTTTTTGACAGCAACCAATTCCAATTCCAATTCAGCGGTTTTTGCCTTTTGCTGTTCTAGTTCTTCTTTCAGCTTCTTGTACTCATTCGACCTGCTTCTCTCGATTATACCAATAAACAGTTCTTGAAAACGTTCCGACTCCAGAAGTTCGAAGATCAGTCCTGCCAGTTGTTCGTCTTTCTTGGATCTTTTCATTTCCGGTGAGGAGGAATTCCCGGAAGTTCGTTGATGCTTTCCTTTGCCCATTGTCCACGTGTCGGTTTGGAGAGAGGTTACTCGGGGTGAAAAATTTTACGCGGAGGAGGCGCAAGGAGGATTAGAAGGGGATCGATTGAAGGAGATGGAGAGCCGGATGATGGATAGGATTATTTCACTGTTGGAATCGGCGCAGAAGAAAAAGGAGAAATTTGAAAAGGAAAACTCGCCAAAAGTCACAGGAAAAGGGATCCAAAAATCGCTCGATTTCAATACCAATTTGAAAAACTTGTTGAGAAAAGCAGTTCACGACGGCGAATTCATGGAGCCGGTGAAGGAAGTTCTGGCGCTGCTATCAAACCGGAACGCTGAGTTGGTCTTGTTGGACCACGACCCGGGAATTCTTGCTGCTAAAGAGAAAATCGATGCGCTCAAGGCACTTACCTCGGAATCAACTGGTTCAACGAGTGCTCCGGATATGACTTCGTTGCTGCTTTTTTCCCAACTCTCAGGAAACCAAAGAAGCCAAACTGATTCGAGAAAGAGAAGGATCGATACAAAGGATTCGCAGTGGTTTCGAGGAACGGACTCTTTCAGAGGCAATGGAAGAGTCCGGGATCACCAAAGCCAGAGAGAAGGAAGAGGGCGTTCTAAGGATGATTTGTAATCGGGGTCGTCTCTTAAGACTATTTTACCAGCGGCCCTGTTCATTAATTTTCTGGTGAAACTGTTTTGTACGCGTTCTATTGATTGTGCTAGCTTTTTTGTCTGGGGGGAGGTTATTACAGTACCGTATTCTAAAAATGGTCGTGTGAATGTTTTGTATAACTGAGATAGAAGTCGAGCATTTTTTGAGAAAAAGAACTTGAAAATCATAAAGTTTGCGTATCTGGCTTTGTTGATAGCTGTTTCCCAGTGTTTTTCATAATTTAGGTTCTCGCTCAGTAAGAAACCAAGATCTCGTACTACTGTTTCTCTTTTTATGGGGCTGTTTCCGAATGTGTAGCGTAAATGTTTTGGTTTATGACCAATACTCAAGCATATCGTTTTTGAAGTGTTAAGTGCTAGTTGGGCGTTGCTTGACCATTGCTCTACCGCGTTAATTGCTAGTTGTAGTTGGTTATCAGGCTCTTTTTTATGATATGAATGGTATATTTTCAAGTCGTCGGCATATTGTTTTGTAACGATCGGTGGAGGAATGTTTGAACTAATATCATTTACATATAAACAGAATAAAACGGGGGATAAAACTGACCCCTGGGGTACGCCACATGGGGCGTTCTTACTTGATGAGAAGTCGCCGGCTATTTTTACCTTAAAAGTTCTTTTGGTTAGAAACGATTTAATCCAGTTAATTAAATTGCCATTGAGCCTGGTCTCTACTAGTTTCTCTAAGAGCTTATCGTGTGGTATTCTGTCGAAGGCTTTAGCAAAGTCAAAAAATACCATATCTACTTGTTTACCTTCGTCTAAACTGGTGGTGATGTCGTTTGTCGTTTCTAAAACGCAGCTAGTCGTGGATCTACGTGGTCTAAACCCATGTTGCGAGGCTGCCCAAAATTTGGTGTCTGATAGAAAGTTTTGCACTTTCTTGAACAAAAATCTTTCGTATGTGCGGGAACCCCAGGGGTCAGTTTTATCCCCCGTTTTATTCTGTTTATATGTAAATGATATTAGTTCAAACATTCCTCCACCGATCGTTACAAAACAATATGCCGACGACTTGAAAATATACCATTCATATCATAAAAAAGAGCCTGATAACCAACTACAACTAGCAATTAACGCGGTAGAGCAATGGTCAAGCAACGCCCAACTAGCACTTAACACTTCAAAAACGATATGCTTGAGTATTGGTCATAAACCAAAACATTTACGCTACACATTCGGAAACAGCCCCATAAAAAGAGAAACAGTAGTACGAGATCTTGGTTTCTTACTGAGCGAGAACCTAAATTATGAAAAACACTGGGAAACAGCTATCAACAAAGCCAGATACGCAAACTTTATGATTTTCAAGTTCTTTTTCTCAAAAAATGCTCGACTTCTATCTCAGTTATACAAAACATTCACACGACCATTTTTAGAATACGGTACTGTAATAACCTCCCCCCAGACAAAAAAGCTAGCACAATCAATAGAACGCGTACAAAACAGTTTCACCAGAAAATTAATGAACAGGGCCGCTGGTAAAATAGTCTTAAGAGACGACCCCGATTACAAATCATCCTTAGAACGCCGTTCCGAGTACGGACTAGAATCATTAGAAGAAAGGCGCGCTCAAATTGACACCAAATGGGTAAAACACATGATACTAGGGCTAATTGATATAGACATGAACGACTTTTTCTTTCAAACTACCTCTACTAGGACGAGAAGCCACCGCACTTTTAGATGGAAAGCACCAAAAACCAAGAAAAAAGCCAAATTCTTTACTCATCGAGCGTTAACTAGAATAATTAACTCACCTAAATTTAAGACGAACGATCCCAATATCAAAAACTGAGCTTCAGACCAAAACTTTTCTTTATCTATAATCTCTCTATTTTCCATTTCCTTGAATTTCTACAAATATCTTTGCTTCTTTTTCTTCCTACTCCCCCCCCCCCCCCCCTTACCCCCGTATGAATGTCATCCGCGATTTTCTGTCTGTTTTCTCTTTTTTACCCTTATTTCTAATCATTACTTTTATTTTTCTGTTCTTTCTTATTACTTCACGTTTATTTTTGAAACGTAATAAATACAATACAATACAACCACTGCGAATCCTTTGTATATTTTTCAATCGACGACAGCGGAAACAACGAATTTTCGGCCGAAATCTCATTGCACACATAGGGAGATTTATTCAATCTGCGCGGTGTCCGAGTGGTTTCACAGGTTTTGCGCTCACCGTTTTTGCGGGCACCGATTTGCATAGTGTCCGAAACGATGGCACCGCATGCGCTTGACATCGGCTCTTCCTTCTCTCTGGCTTTGGTGATCCCGGACTCTTCCATTGCCTCTGAAAGAGTCCGTTCCTCGAAACCACTGCGAATCCTTTGTATCGATCCTTCTCTTTCTCGAATCAGTTTGGCTTCTTTGGTTTCCTGAGAGTTGGGAAAAAAGCAGCAACGAAGTCATATCCGGAGCACTCGTTGAACCAGTTGATTCCGAGGTAAGTGCCTTGAGCGCATCGATTTTCTCTTTAGCAGCAAGAATTCCCGGGTCTTGGTCCAACAAGACCAACTCAGCGTTCCGGTTTGATAGCAACAAGACCAACTCAGCGTTCCGGTTTGATAGCAGAACTTCCTTCACCGGCTCCATGAATTCGCCGTCGTGAACTGCTTTTCTCAACAAGTTTTTCAAATTGGTATTGAAATCGAGCGATTTTTGGATCCCTTTTCCTGTGACTTTTGGCGAGTTTTCCTCTTCAAAAATTTCTCCTTTTTCTTCTGCGCCGATTCCAACTGTGAAGTAATCCTATCCATCATCCGGCTTTTCATCTCCTTCAATCGATCCCCTTCTAATCCTCCTTGCGCCTCCTCTCCGGACATCGCGACTGTTCTGTGTTCAGATTTAAGAAGGAATAAGGAAAAAAGGAGAAGACAACAACAAAAATAACTGCGAGAAAAAGAAAGAAAAATGTGTTTTATAAAAACCGAAACGGTAAAATCCCAAAAAAAAAAAAATTATATTTTTTGATTTTTTGGTCGAAAATTTCTTAATTTGCTTTAATTTTACGTAAATTTTTTGAAAATTTGATAATAAAATGTAAAATTTTTCCGAAAATTCGACAAAAACGCGACGAAACGACGCTAAAAACGCGTAGAATGACAATAATTTCGAAAATGTTGCGCACCTCAGAGATTTCGTTGCGAGACCCAGTTGGAAAATAACGTGTGCCTTTAAAGGATTTGCTCGCCTGGGCCATTTTTCTCCGTTCTTCAACAAAAAATATATTATTCTATACATTGAAAAAATAAATGAGCGCATTTTTTTTAATTACACTTTTCGAAATTAAAAAATACTTTTCTATGTCATTTCAAACAACTTATCAGGCCTTGTCAACGCGGAGGGAGAGCGAGCACATCACAGGAATAAGGCGGCGAGTAAAATCAGTTGATGTGGTTTTGTGGTTAAAGGTGCTGCGCGGTCAAGGGTTCGGATCCTATCCTTTTGATTTTTGTTTTTCAAAAAGCTTATTTGATACTTATTATGGATTCATGAATGATCGACAAAACGCGGTGAATTGTGGGGCAAAAGTTGGCTGGTCTCGCCACGATTTTGACAGACTACGGTTAGCGCGAAAATATGTTTTTTACTTACTTGTGATACTTGTGAGGTTCGACCTCAAATTCCATCCTGGATACTGCGAACCAAGCTGCGCCAAGTTGCACGATCCCTTCCGACAGTGGACCATGCTCGTTTTGCCTCGAGTATGCCAATTCTTCGGCGGCCGTGCCCGAGGTTGCCCCTGAGGGCCTCATTGTGGATGAAGATTTTGATCAAATCCGTGATGTCGTTGGCCCATCTTTTCGGAGGACGACCGCGTGGTCGTGCTGATCCCCTAGGATCCCATTCTGATGCTATCTTCGCCCATCTGTCGTATTTCATGCGTGATACGTGCCCTGCCCACTTCAGTTTTCTTCGTAAGACTTGCTTATCCATGTCTGGTGGGTCGCATCCGGCAATTTCGAACATGTTGCTAACCGCTCTCTGTAGCCTCTTCGTGTCTGACTCCTTGGAAGTCCATGTCTCGCATCCATAAGTCATCGCAGGGATGACAGTGGTTGTAAGTAATATATTCCTTATCTTCTGAGGAGATTGTAAAACTTCTCTTCGAATGGCGTTGAAAGCAGCCCATCCCGCGCGAATCCTTCTAGCGACTTCAGCGGTGAGAGATCCGTCGTCAGCAACGTTCTTCCGAGGTATTTGACGTTTTGGGAGATTTCAATCCTCGTGTTCAGAATATTGATGTCCGATCTTGTGACGTACTTATTCATCAATATTTGCGTCTTGGACGGGTTTATATTGAGGCCGTACTTGGGACATCCCATTGCAATCCGATTTGCTCTATCTTGCCTCTTTCACAGAGTTCGCGAATAAAACAACGTCGTCTGCGAATTCCAAACGGTGAATTGATTCTCCATTGATGTCGATTCCGGTCTTATTATCTTCACAAGGTGCTGGGTCTAGCTCATCCAAGATCGCCTGAAGAGCCAGCGCGAAGAGTAGTGGTGACGACGAATCTCCTTGACGTACTCCTCTTTGAATCTTGAACTTTATCTTCTTGTTCAGAACGTTCAGCTCTCCAATCGCCGAGGAGTTTGAGTTGTTTAAGGCCCGAATCACGTTTCTTCCGATTTGAAGATTGTTCAGGACTTCAGATATCTTCGTCCAGTTGACATTGTCGAAAGCACAAGTAAAGTCCAGAAAAACCGCTACGAGCGGAATCTTGAATTCGGTGCACTTTTCCCACATCTGCGCGACGACTTGAATGTTGTCTGCACATCCTCTTCCACGTCTGAATCCTGCTTGTGATTCTTCAAGGTAATCCTCGCTTTTGGCGGTGATCCTTCTCGTAAGGATTTTTGTGAAGAGTATTTGAAGACTAATTGAAGACAATGCAACCGGACGATAATCTTTCACCTTCTTCGGTTTCGTGGTCTTGGGAAGGAGAGAAATCATCACCGTCTTCCAGTCTTTTGGTGTTCTCCCGTTCGTGAGGACTTCATTCAGTGCGGCTGTGAGATGAGGAGCTATGCTCTCAATTCCCAGCTTTAATTGTAACATTGTGATCTGATCCGGTCCTGGCGAAATGTTCGTCTTTGAGGTGACTATTGCGTGTTCGACCTAATGTTGGAGAATTTCCGGCTCATCTGGATGGGTGTATCTGGATCGTGGCTCTCGCGTCGTCGCTGCGTACAGATTGGAGAAGTGAGTGAGAACTAGCTTCCTGATCTCGGGACGATTGTATGTCGTTGATCCATCCGGCCGTTCTAAATTCGTGAACGGGGAGGACTTGAGTGTCAGTGCTCGCTTCGTTTTCTTCAAGCTTCTTCCTTTCACCGCGGCTTCGAGACTTTTAACTTCTCGCCATTTGTCCAAATCATTTTCTAAAGATCTTCGAACTTCGTTGTTGATTTTCGCTAGATCCGCGTTCTTCGTCTGTCCGGCGTGTATCATCTGGAAGCGGGACAGCATCATTTTCTTCGTTGCTTCGGAAATCCTGCTGAGTTGATGAGTTGCTTGCGTAGCTGTGCTGGCAGCGCTCCTTATCGACTCCGTGAGTTCTTCATAGCATGTTGGTTGATTTTCCGTGAGCATTTCGGTGATGGTGTTCTTGAATCTGACGGGGTCCCATGATCTTTCGCCTCCATCCCGCTTGGTCTTTGCGAACTTCCTCGACTTTTCCTTCTTCGCGGTTGAGCGGAATCTCGCGCGCAAAAGACGGTGGTCACTGCAGTTGAGATAATCACAGTATACTTCGCAGTCTACTGCAATTTCTCGCCTGTTCGTGAGAATGAAGTCGATTTCGTTCTTCGTTTTGCCGTTCGGACTGATCCATGTCCACTTCCGACTGGGTCGCTTGGGGTAGATCGTGTTGAGTATTGAAACTCTGCTGGAGAACGCGAAGTTCACCAGCCGATCACCGTTATCACTTCTTTGACCAGTTCCGTGTGCACCCACATATGGAAGGTCGTCTGAAGAGCATCCTACAACGGCGTTGAAGTCTCCGCAGATGATGATCGACGAATCCCACTTCGATAGCCGTGTGTATACTTTTTTCAGATCCTTGTAGAACTTATCCGACTGGGTCTCCTTGGCAGCCGAGGTGGGTGCATAGACATTGATGACGTGGAGATGAGATCCATGAAAATCGAACGTCGCCGTAATAATACGGTCCGACTCTCTCTTCGTTTCCACAAGACATTCGAGCCAATCTTTGTGAATCCAAAAGGCAAGTCCGCCTTCGCGAGCTTCTCGTCTCTTGCAGATCAGTTCGGCTCCGCTTGCCATGATCCATTCGCCTTCTTTTCTCTTCGTCTCTTGTAGGGCAATCACCTTGCAGCCGCTATTGACAGCTAGCAAGTCGAATGCCTCGGCCTTGGATTGATCGGATATCGATCTGACGTTGAGAGAGCCGATGTGGAAGTCGTTGCCTTTCCTTCTGTTCTTGGGGCCGTATGACGCTTCAGTAATTTCCGTATCCGTGGTGCTCCTCCCAAACATTTTCTTCCGACCAAGACAACTCGGCGAGCACCGTGGCCGAGCTGGTGAATTCCTGGACGGGTCCTTTTTATTTTTTTGATTCAGCTTTTTAGTAAGTTTCGGTTTGTACTTCAGCCGGCTTACTAGGCCGGCGTGAAGCCCCTTCTTCGCGAGTATCGGACACTACCGTGGCGAAGATTGGATTTTGGCTACTGTGCCTAACAGTGGTGTCCAATTTCCCCTGTCGTAGGAGCACAGCATTGCCCAGTTTGCACCGCGAGGAGGTATCCAACAAGCAAGTTCGTTTTTTTTTTTTTCGAAATTAAAAAATACTTTTCTATGTCATTTCAAACAACTTATCAGGCCTTGTCAACGCGGAGGGAGAGCGAGCACATCACAGGAATAAGGCGGCGAGTAAAATCAGTTGATGTGGTTTTGTGGTTAAAGGTGCTGCGCGGTCAAGGGTTCGGATCCTATCCTTTTGATTTTTGTTTTTCAAAAAGCTTATTTGATACTTATTATGGATTCATGAATGATCGACAAAACGCGGTGAATTGTGGGGCAAAAGTTGGCTGGTCTCGCCACGATTTTGACAGACTACGGTTAGCGCGAAAATATGTTTTTTATCCTTTTTTTTTAATTAAAACGCATTTTCATAGTTTTTTCTCAACCAGGTTACACAAAAAATTTTAATGTTGAAAAAATGGTAGTTAAAAGAAGCGAAAAATCGCGTTTTTATTGAAAACAAAAGAAGAACAAATATTTTTCGCGCTAACCGTAGTCTGTCAAAATCGTGGCGAGACCAGCCATCTTTTGCCCCATAATTCACCGCGCTTTGTCGCTCATTCACGAATCCATAATAAAAGGACATTTCTTACGCAAAAATATTAAATTTTCTGAAATTTTCCAAATCAACCAAAAGAATATCCATTTTTCGTGGAAAACCGATAGGGGTTTCCACTTATTTACGTGTTTCCGCGTGTTCGAGCCATACAATCATTTTATTCCGGTAATGTTCATCGCCTGTTATAAAAAGAATTTAAAACATTCCAAATCCGATCTTCATTTACACATTCCTCAGCAGAAATCCACGGCGTGTTGGACGGAACGTTGGAAAATAAAATTTAAACTGCGCGGGCTTTTTTCCCAAAAAAAAATTCTGGCCTATTGTGAAAACAAAAAAATTGCAACGCGGTGTTTGCGTACTTTTGAAATTCAAATGGCAATGAGAGAAATAGCATGGAAAATGAAGAGATTTGTTCCCTTTTCCATTTGAATTTTAAAAGTACGCAAACACCGCGTTGCAACTTTTTTGTTTTCACAATAAGCGTGGTCGCATTTTTTTCTACAGTAGGCTGCATTTAGCTTCGCAGGCATTCATCCGCACAAAAAGGATACGCAGCAGGCTTGTGCGAAAACGAAAACGAAAATTTTCGAATTTTCGATTTTTTCAAAGTTTTTCGAAAAAAATTTTCGACGAAAATTTTTTCGACTTTTTTTTTCGAAAAAAAAATGTTTCGAAAATTTTTTCGACCATTTTTTTCGAAAAAAAATTTCGACGAGAATTTTTTCGAGAAAATTCGAAAAAATCGAAAAAAATACTGGAATGAATAAGGCTGTCTGAAAAATTGAAAAGGAGCTCGAAAAACACGAGAATAATGATTCTCTAGTGTTTGGATCAATTTTAGATCCTAGTTTTAAGATGAGTATGATTTATTTGATCGCACCTCTAGAATTTGAAATGTATGGTACGTTTGTTTCGAAAGAGTCTAAAGACAGATTTATAAAACTTACTGTAAAATCTCTATTATATAGACAAGCTTGCAGCTTGTGGCGACTAAGTCGCCTTCGTCAAATATTTATTTTTGTTTTTATTGCTGGTAATGGCAATCATCTCTTTTCCCTATTTCTTTTAAGTTCTCGTGACCCTTGTGGTATAGTGGTTAGCACGTTTGAACGTCAATCGAAAGGTCACGGGATCGAGTTTTGTCGACTGCAAACTCGTGTGTGAGACACACAAACAAACACACAGACTAATCTAAAATTTTCTATATAAGAAAGATATGGCACTCTATTGTTTGAAGCAAAGTTTTATATTAGAGGTGGCATTCAATTAGGGGGTGGCATTCTATTATTCGAAGCGATTTTTTTTCAAAATTTTTTGAAATGTTTGAACAATTTGGGAGCAGTTCACTTGGAAATTACGTATTTCATTTTCTACGGTACACTTAAAAATAGTTCTAATATTTTTACAAAAGTGGCATTATATTAGGGGTGGCACTCAAATAGGCGGTGGCATTTTATTGTTCGAAGTAGGGTTTTGAGTGGCATTCTATTAGAGGTGGCATTCAAATTGGGATGGCCATTTAATAGAGTTTTTACGGTATTTATGAAAAATGCGGGATTTCTAGCGAAATTGAAATTTTAGCTGACTTCAGTGCCAGTGATGAATTTAAAATCCGTTTTCTGCTCGCTTGAAAATCGTTTTCGATTTATTTTCGAATTTTCGAAAAAATAACTCGAAAATGGAGGTCGAAAATTTTTTTTTCGAAAAATAAAACCGAAAAAAAATTCGAGATTTCGAATTTTCGAAAAAAAAAAATCGAAAATGAAATTCGTTTTCGACTTTTTCGAGCACCCCGTTTTCGCACAAGCCTGATACGCAGGCTATGAGAGAGAGGAGGTGCAGAGAAAGAGGCAGTAGGTTTTTTTTTTCATTGTTTTCATTCATTTTTTTTTTCTTTTTTTTCCAACATTTTTTCTCCTTTTCGCGTTCAAATAAATAAATAAATTTACTGAAATTTCTGTAGCCTGAAGTTATACAAAAATTCAAAAAAAAGGTGTCTTTTTCGGCATGGATGAATTTTTTCAGAAGCGGAAAATGTTTTTTTGAATTTGTATACTTTGAATGTGACCATCATGAGGTTATTCACTTTGTGCATCTGAAAATGTTTATTTTCCTTTTGATTTTTTGCAGAAAACGGCATTTTATGCACTTATTCTGGAGAAAAATAGTTTTCTGCGTGAAATTAATGAGAAAAAATGCAAGATGCAAAAAATGATTAACCCGGTTAGCCCTATTACATTTTTTTCTCTTTATCTTCGTCATACCAATTTTTTTATTTTCAGATGTTCACATATGGTCGAATCGGGAGCATTCGAATCAATCGGGAATGCAGCGAGTGGTAAGTTTTTAAGTTTGAGAAAAATTTATTGCATGATTGCAATCGATTGTCCACGAAAAAAATTTCTCACCACGTCATGCCGAAATTAAAAAAAAAAGCATTTATTGCGTCTTTGATGAACCAAATCAGGCATTTTTCAAAAAAAGAAAAGACAACAATTGAATTTATTTTTTTTAAATGACGAAAAAATCGGGGAGAACACGGAAATGTTCCGCTTGACGTGGAATTTTGAGAAACATTGTCATAAATATTGTCGGACATGCTATAAAAATCGTTGACTGAATTTTTCAAAGAATGCCGTGAAATCACATCTCTGTTCCCCAGCGCTTAGCTTTAGGCGATTTTGCAATGCTTTTCAGCAACAAAAAGTAGCAATCTTCCATTATTCTTCCTTTATTTTCAGGTAAAAGCAATAATCCAAGAAAAACAATCAATGGACAAAACGATTGAGGGCTTCGTGGGCCGTCAGTTCTACGGGTAATTTGTTCTTCTTGCTCTGCTCCTTTTTTTTTTTCAGAAAACGCCGACTTGACCTTCGCACCAACACATCGACTCCAAAACGGCCGGCTCACCAACACATCGACTCCGACAGCGACCTAATCAGATTATTCACCAAATGGCAAAGATAGCAAAAAAAAAACTGGGTGAAAACTCGGAAAATGCTCCGATTGGCCTGAAATGTTGAAAAATATATACAAAAATACTCCTGGATAAATATGCTCTGAAAATTTTGGACCGAAGTATACTCGGTATAAAACGCTGAAAACTCGCTCCAATCGAACAAAGAATTTCGCATGCTTTTGGAGAGAGGTTTAGAGAAATCAGAGCAAAACATCGGCCACGGCTCTCTCAATTTTCTGCACTCTCTCGCTGCCAACGAGGCCGCGTCCACCACTGTGCGAAGGGAGCGCGTTTGCAGCGCTCCGTACTGAGAATATCGATTTAAAGAAATATTGATTTTTTCCCGAACATTTTTAAAACTGGTATTTCGGTCAAAATTTTTCTGAGCATATCCATGATTATTTTTGCCTTTATTTCCCGAAATTTCATGTCAATCGGAGCATTTTCCTAGTATTACCCCAGTTTTTTTTTCTATTTTTTGCCATTTCGTGAAAAACCCCCATTAATTTTTTATAAATCATTTTTGCAAATTTTTAAATAATAAATTGTTTCATGTTTTGGAACCAAAAAATCCGAGAAAGTGTTCATCCCATGAGAAACAACATTAATTTTTTAAACTTGAAAATTTTTAATTTAAGACCAACGGCTTTAATTTAAACATTTGGTTTCACATGAGCTGGCGATTTGTTCCTATAAAAAAGATTCAATTTACAATCTCTCGTCGAAGAGACCGAGATAAAAAAAAGTGACTGTGAGTGGAGCACGTTACCGATCGCGTTCTGGCCAGCAGGCCGTGGGTTAACCTCTGAAATATATATTTCGGTTCGGAATTTCCCTCGGAGTTTGTGAAATTCTTCGATTCTTTTCCGATTTTCCGCCGGGCTTTCGATTAAAATTTTTTGAGCAATATAGAAAATGTTTGGGAAGGAAGAAATTCGCATCATAGGAAAGAAAGCTCTTCTTCAGGATCGCTAAATTTTCAACAAAATGTTTTGAAAAATCGTAGAACACACCGAAAAAATGTTCTGAAACGAAGCGTGGTCGGAATCGGAACTTTTTTATGTTTTATTCAGAATTAAAATGGTCACTGAATTGGCATTTTCCGCAACAAAGGTAAATATATACCCTCGGAAAATCGGAACGATAGCGAAAAATAATTTGCCAGAAAAAAGATAGATAATAAACAAAAAAAACAAAGGAAACAACGAAAAAATAAATTGAAAAAAGCATTTTATTACTTTTAATACAATTCAAAATACGAAAGTTTCCCGCCATGGCATCCTGCCAGCGACTCTCGCGGAAGAGACGCAGACAAGCAGCGTCCACTCAGCGGAGCGCACGGCCAATAAAGTTCCGTTGAACACGCCGTGGAAATCCGCAGAAATTATCGCATTCAATGAACAATGATGACAAAAGAGGTGGTCGGCAAAACCACGCCGCGCGCATGCAGCCGAAGCCCCGCCTCCCCGCTGGGGAGAAAATCAGTGTTAAATAATCGCGACTTTGAAAGGCTGAAACTCGGGAACTAGCGGGAATTTTGCTGAGAAAATTTGGGATTGTACTAATATTGAGGCGTAGAATACAATGAAATCAGTAGTTTTTCGAGATTCGCACGTTTTTCAAACTCGTTGCGGTACCTACATATAATAGAGAACGAACGTCTGGAAGTTTGGAAGATGAAATTAACACATTAAATCTATGGTTTAACAGTGAAACGTGAGTAACATTTTCAACGCGAAGGTCACTGCCTTTGTCTCACGTTGATTTCGTCGGTTCGTTGGTTCAGTGGTTGGGTGTTCAATTAGTCACATATTTTGCGCGATACACTGTCCCCAAAATCGGGAAAGCGCAAAACAAAATTGGTTGGCGCACTTTGCGTTTGCAGACGCAGAGACACAGAGTTTAGCACAACGCCTCTGCGTCTCTAATCTCTAATGCGTGCAGGTAGAGCGCAATTGCATCGTACCTCGCCGAGAATGATTGCATTTTTTGAATAGAACGTAAAACGGGAAGAAAATTGGTTTTTTGTTGGTGTTGAGTTAAAGTGGCAGACGGAGAACGGGAAAAGAAAACAAGAAAAGTAAAATATTAGGCTGGCAAAAAAGTTGTTTCCGAAAATTTTGAAATTCGCGCCAAACAAAGTTGTGGAGCTTAGGGCACTAGACTGTTGTATTATTGCATAGAACCTTCTAGAAACTTTTCCCCCATACCTATATAAGGCGCGCGTGTTTCCTGTTCGAGCAGCCATGTACGATCTCTCTCGACCCCAACTTCGACTAATCATCTTCTGCGAGTGGAGCTGACGGCCTGTCAGTCTCTTCTTCTCACTCCACAAAGGAAAGAGTTTCTTGCGGACCTTGTCACAGGGGATGAGAGCTGGGTACTCTACAATAACGACACCCAGCGCGCTGTCTGGATTCCTCGTGGGGAAAAACCGCCAGTGCAGCCGAAGGCCAATCTTCATGAGAAGAAATGTTTGCTTTCCTGCTTTTGGGACGCGAAGGGCATTGTGTACTACGAGTTGCTCCCGCAAGGGAGAACGGTCAATTCTACTACCTACTCCAATCAGCTTGCCTCGCTCGCCTTCGCTCTTCGAGAAAAGCGCCCGAGACGCTCCGCTGTCCACCTCCTCCATGACTCAGGGAATTTTCGGCAAGGGAACGGCGCGACTGCCGTAAAAATCGGCAAATCGCCGCTAGTTCGCAAGGCGGCAAAAGGACGGCGCGAGGACGGCGTTGGCGCGGCAAGGGGTCGTCGGGAAAAGCGTCAACACGCGCTTGGCGCACAATTCTTGTTATTTGTTGTGAATATTCGTTACCTACTTTTCCATGTATTCTCTAATTAATTGATTTTTTCGAGGAGATGCCGATTCGAAATGTGTAAGTAATTTATTTTTTCAAAAATATCATGAAAATATTCATTCAGACTTGGCGCGCGTGAAACTGGAACACGGTGGTAAGTTATTTCATTGAAGAAACTGAAAAATAGGCATTATTGTCTCAGTTTTCTTGGCGACAACAGTATTAATTCACGTGGAAAATTCAAGACCACATCTTGTCAGATTTTCCGACTGAACGAAAGATTTTTTAGCTGAAATCGGCAAGAAAATTGAATCGATAATGAGATTATTCACGTCGAAAAAAAAGGATTTAAATCGATTTCCTGTTGTTTTTCCTTCTTTATTTACTTTCGAACAAATCGATCCAAAAATTCACCGTTATCGGAAGTAGTGTTCTCGCCTCCGAGCTGGCCTACTCGATCAGATGAAAATATGAAAATGTGGAAAAATGTGGTCTTGCAAAGAATTTAGCGAAGTCTCTATGACAATCGTGATCTACAGGTACCAATCCTCGTTCTTCACCAAATTTGCCCCACACACGCACATTAACGCCGTCGGACAATGCGATTCCCCCCTGGAGACGGTGTCAGTTTACGCGGAGCCGGACCCTGTAACCACTGAAAAAGGCCGTGGTTTTCTACAAATCGAAGGAGGATGGAAGTGTGAGTATTTCTCTAGATTTTTGAACAAAAAAATGAAAAATTATTGATTTATGAGCTCCACAGGGTCATTGCAAAAAATTATACATCACATTAAAATGCATTTTTCTGCACTTTTAATTGACTTTAAAATATTTCAGTGCAGGTTTTACAGGGTGCGTCAAAATTACGTGCACTACTTCAAACGCGCATTATGACAAAAGTGGAAGTCCAAAACACATGAAAATCAACAGAAAGTTTATTCAATAGTTTAGAAATATAATGTCAAAAGATTATTAAATTCGGCCTTTTTTGGCGGCAATGACAGAACGAAGACGTCGTGGGTAAGATTCCACCGTGGCACGGAGGTACTCAATTTGTCCCATTCTTCGACAAAAGTCTTCTCTGAAAGCTTCCAGACTAGAATGGGGTCTTGCACATACTATATTTTGAAGTACTCTCCAGATGGAGAAGTCGAGCGGATTTAGATCCGGACACGATACAGGCCATCTACAGTGCTGGCCATAAGTTTATATAAAATCGGTTTTTTCAAGATAACATGGCTCATACTTGAAGGAGGGTCATGAAATTTTTTCTCATGTTTATGAGGGTAAATTGCGTTAATAAAAAAAAATAATTTCAGAAAAAAATCAAAACTTTGAAAAATTACAACAATTTATTCGAAAAAATGGAAAAACCAAGAAAGTGACAACCTGTGAAAAATGAAGTAGGAAAGCTCCGATTGGCAAGTCAATGACCGGGAAATGATTGAAAATGATTTAATATTTTGTGGCAAAGCCTTTTGCATCAATTACTGCCTGGCAACGACGCGGCATGGAACCCAGTAGAGTATCCACAACAGAGAGTGGGATAGTCTTCCATGCAGCCTCCAATTGAGCAAATTTCTGGTCCACGTTTGTGGCTCGGACCCCTTTAAGACGACGTTCCAGTTCCTACCACAAGTGCTCGATCGGATTCAAGTCGGGGGACTGGCTGGGCCAATCCAAAACGTCCACCCGACGACGATGGAACCAGTTGCGCATATGGAGAGATGAGTGCTTCGGATCATTATCCTGCTGGAAAACATAGGCTCGGCCTACATTTCGGAATGCCCATAGTCTCATTGTGTTCTCCAGGATATCCTCATACTGAAAGCGATCCATAATTCCCTGTATACGTCGAAGTGGCCCCATGGAGCCAGCCGAGAAGCATCCCCATACCATACACGATCCGCCTCCGTGCTTGACAGTTGGAAGCTGGTACTTGGGGAGGTATCTGGCTCCAACAGGTCGACGAATCCCTGTGTTTCCATCACTTCCAAACATGTTAAACTTGCTTTCGTCTGACCAGATATGTTTGGCCCACTCAGCACGCCCCCAGTTGAGATGGGCTCTGGCCCAGGCGACACGTGCACTTCTATTCTTCTCGCTGATGAATGGTTTACGAACTGGACGTCTTCCATGGAGTCCGTTGGATTGTAGGCGTCTCCTGATGGTTCTTCTAGATGGCGCTGGTTCGACTGGAGAGGTCACAACCATTTGAATGTCGGTAGACGTTCTTCTGGGATCCTCCCGTGCAGCTCTCAGGATGTTCCGATCCATACTACGGCTGGATTGCTTGGGTCTACCAGTGGATTTCGGTCCAGTACAAGATTTCTAAAGACTCTAGTTATTAAATAACATGTTTTTTTAATGTACCTGAGCCTTGCATCTTCTGATAATTGCGTAGATTCCAGGCAAAGAGAGCTGAAACTGCCTGGCAAGATCTTTGTTAGTTTGCCCTTGTTCATGACCTCGCAAAGTGGCTTTTTTGATGTCTGTTGAGACGCATTTGCTTCCAAAAGGTTTAGCCATCCTAAAAAACCATAACAATTTGTAACTGAGCACAAAAAAAAGTTATCACATCAAAATCACAAAAAATCATGAAAACTTGCAATAGTGAAAAAAACGAAAAAAGAAAAATTTCCAAAAAAAATTTTGTAATGATGCAATTTTTAGTCTGCATATTTCCGTAACTGTGTTTAGCACATACCGTAGCAATTTCATGACCCTCCTTCAAGTATGAGCCATGTTATCTTGAAAAAACCGATTTTATATAAACTTATGGCCAGCACTGTATCCTTTTTTATGAACGCCGGCAAGTGGGCTTTGCACCAGTCCTGGGTGTACTTTTCCGTGTGAGGAGACGCTCCGTCTTCCTGGTATAGAAAAATGATGCAATAATAAAAATAAAAATTGAATATTGTGCGCACGAAAAGTGCATCAGCACGCGTTGCCATAGCGTGAAAGTTTAGTGCACGTAATTTTGACGCACCCTGTATTTTTATTGAATTGAAAAATAAAAAAATGCGTTTAATGGATCTATAAAAAAGACGATTTAAATAAATTAATTTGAATTTTTTTTCCAATGCACCAAAGCAAGAAAATTCAATTAAATTGAACAATTTTGAACGCAGCAAAACGTTCGTGTCGAGATTTCGTGAATCGACACAATTTATTAAAGGCGTACGCAATTTTTCAGTGGCCATATCTCGACACGAACGTTTTTCTGCGTTCAAATTTATTCACTTTAATTGATTTTACTCGCTTTGGTTCATTGGAAAAAAGTCAAATTAATTCATTTAAATTGTTTTTTTTATTTCGTGCATAGGTCCACCTTTCTGCATTTTTTTTTATTTCGTGCACAGGTCCATCTTTCTGCATGAATAAAATGGGTAAATTTGATAGTATTCGGATGTCAGAAAGATGGTTTTCGTCTCGCGTCTCTTAATTTCCTACGTAGAAAATAGGTATTTCGCCGCTGGCCTTGTTCTGAGTGGCATAGATTCCGATGGGCCCCCGGTGGAACTTTTTGTGATGGATTTTACGGAAATTGCAATCACGGAAATTTGTCGAACGAAAATCCGAATTTGGTAATTTACCAATATAGCCCCCAGGTTAGAGTGGACTTTACTGGTCTTACCTTGGTGGTGTTTTATTGGTATTTCATGGGGGTCTTATTGTACTTATGCCCCGAATTTGATTATCTGATTATTCATTTCAGTGCTGCCGTGTTCACCAAACTTCATCGACACCATTCAGAAAAGGAAATGAAATAGACGATGCTGCTGTTGAGGACCACTAGAATCACGACATTCACCGTACTTACTCTAACAGTCTGGTATTCCATTCTATTGTTATTTGTTTTTTCAAATGCTGGGTGATTGAAAACCTATTCACGAAAATTGGTCAAAAGTATTTTTATTCGGTATAAAGCGCTGCGAATTTGCTCCATTAGAACAACCAAAGAAACGGCCGCGTAGGCGGAGAGAGAGTGCAGAAAATTCAGGGATCGTGGCCGATGTTTCGCTCTGATTCCTCTGAATCTCACTCAAAAAGCCTGGTGCTACTTTGAAATAGAACTCGCACGAAGTTGAACTGCAGCGAACTAGAACTCGCTTCAGAATAGAACTGTATCAAAATAGAACTGTAACGAAATAAAACTGTTCGAAATATAAGTGTTGCGAAATAGAACTGCCCGAAATGAAGCTGTGGTGACCCAAAAAACCTAGAACAGCTCGAATAAGCATTCCGTTGTACTTGTAGTTCAATGTCGCGCTGCGGTTTTTCCTGTACAGCTCCAGTTCAGGCAGTTCTATTTCGCTACAGTTCTATTCCGAAACAATTATATTTTGCTAAAGTTCTATACCGAGCATTTTTATTCCGAAGCGAGTTCTATTTGGCTACTGTTCTATTTCGTGCGAGTTCTATTCCGAAGTAGCACTAGAATGCATGCACAATTCACTGTGTGATTGGAGCCAATGTGCAGTGTTTTATACCGAGTATAGCCAAAGAGGCACGAGATTGCCAAAGTTTGGCGCGCAATCCTCTAAATTCCCGGCATTTGAAGTGATATATAAAAATTAGAACGGCATTTTGGCAATTAGAGTAAACACGGTAACTCAATATTTTGTTTTGTTCAAATTCGATTATAATATTTTTAAATAAATCTGTGTCATGCATCAGCAAAAAGCGTTTATAAGAATATAATCATTAAGAGTAGGTCAAAGGAAGAAGCCCCGGAGGGAGGGGTTTCTGTTTATAACGGCGAATCGCCGACAAAATCGGCGATTAGCCGAAAATTCCCTGAGGACGGCAAATACTCTTTTACTAC
Organism: Caenorhabditis japonica; assembly: GCA_963572235.1. Classification (NCBI taxonomy): domain Eukaryota; kingdom Metazoa; phylum Nematoda; class Chromadorea; order Rhabditida; family Rhabditidae; genus Caenorhabditis; species Caenorhabditis japonica. Next base: position 16,590,108 of record OY754344.1, read on the forward strand.
CAAATCTCATTTACTACCGCGTCTCATTTACTGCATTTTTTTAAATTCAACTCATTTACTACTTTTGTCTCATTTACTACATTATCTCTTTTACTACTTTTCTTCACATTTATTGTGTTTTCAATCGAGTTGCGACGTCAAGAGGTCAAACTCCGCCCACTTTTTTTCACGCAAAAATTAAAAATGCACTAAAGTTTAATGTTCGCGTGAAAAAAAGTGGGCGGAGTTTGACTTCTTGACGTCGCAACTCGATTGAAAACACAATAACTCATTTACTATTTTTTTTATTATTACCTCTCTGGGACTCCTTATCAAAAAAATTATTGATAACTGTTTTTTGCCGACAAATGCTCCGGTGGTTTTTTCAATAAAATGGATAAGCAAGGTATGGCGCATTGCTGTCCGATTTCTCGTAATTTGTCTCGAGTTTTTCTTTCTATTAAAGCTAAATTTTATATGAAAATCATCGTTGTCCGGATATTTCAGTCTTTAACGCGCCGAAAGCATGTGTGACACCTTTAAAATGGGCGACCGGAGGGAGCTGGGAGGAAACATGATTCGCGTTCTGGAACCCACTATTTTTTTGCGTTTGATATGATGTACTCTACTCAAAACATGCATGGATAATAAATATGATTTGATAGACACACGAAGAAAACAACAAATGCTTCAGCCTAGCTCTCTTTAATCGTCTTTGAAAGGGTAACACATATTTTTGCATGGTAGTAAATGAGTTAAATGTTAGAAAAGGTAGTAAAAGAGATAATGTAGTAAATAAGACAAAAGTAGTAAATGAGTTAAATAGAACAAAAAGTAGTAAATGAGACGCGGTAGTAAATGAGATGCGGTAGTAAAAGAGAAAAGTAGTAAATGATCCGGTAGTAAATTAGTTTTTTCCCTCTATGACAACGCGCGCCCACATGTTGCCCAGGCCACTCAGAAAAAACTACAGGAGCTGAACTGGGACACGGTTCCGCATCCACCGTACTCACCAGACATCGCGCCTTCCGATTATCACCTCTTCCGACCGCTCAAGCTGTTCCTGAAAAAGAAGCGTTTCGCGAAGAACGAAGTCCTCAAAATGGCAGTGTTCGACTTCTTCGACTCGCAGTCCGCCGTGTTCTGGAAGAAGGGCATCGACGACCTCCCCGAGCGATGGCTCACAGTTGTGACTAATGATGGTCAATATATTGTTGATTGATCATGCTAGGAAATAAAGTTGATTAAAAAAATAAAATTGCAAAATTTTTCAGAAAAAAACTTTTTTGCCAGCCTAATATTTAATAACAACTGCAAAAAATCGAAAAAATAAGAAAGTCCGCAAAAACGGAGAGTACACAGCGCTGCGAACGCACTCCATCTGCGAACACACGAAAAGTCGATTTAGCGTATATTTGAGGCAGATTCAGAGGAAAAAAACTGTCCTTATGAGCGAAACAGCGGTCTCATTGGTTGCCATTCACTCAGCCGCGAACGTGGGAGCCTTTTCTAATATTTATCTATTGGAGCGCATTTGCAGCGCCCCGTAGTACAAAACGAAATGTTATTCCCCTTTTTGAAATCGATTTTTTGCAGAAACCGCTTCCTGTAATTGCCAGACGAAATCCTCAAGTTGTGCCTCATCAAAATCTGTATGGCAAATTTGAATTTCCTTTGATCCGACTGGAAGTACTTTCAGATTAATTGTGGCTCGATGATTGGATTTGTCGCAGAGATACGATGACTGAAATTTTGGATAGTTATTGTCGAGACAAAACAATCGCCTACGTGCTCTACCGCGCGCGAAGCGTGTCCGCGTCGCGGCTCGGCGGGAGGGGGAAAATTTCAAATGTGTCCGTCTTTTTTTCGTTGCTTTATTTTCCATTTATTACATTTATTTAATATTTTTCGCGAAAATTTTGTTTTTTTAATGGCGAATATGTTGAAAATGTTGTTTGGGCACTTACATTTTAGTAGAAAGCTGTGAAATATTGCTTCAATTCTGCCAAAACTAACATTTCTCATCTTATCATTAAAAAAAATTATTCGGGCCGTTTTTCGGCTCGGATATCGTTTTTTTAGTGTCATTAGAAAATATTTCTCTGTTTTTCGCAAGTATCTCCAAAATATTTAAATTGACAATGAAATACCCAATTTTTTCTTGTTTGTCCCGTTTCCTTTGCATTTTCGCCATAATACGTTTAATTTCATGATTTTCAGGTAGAAGCGCGAAAACCGTCCGAAGGAAAAGCAGAAAGAGATAAACAAATGAATGTTGGAGGAGGAGAAAGAAAGATTTTCCGAATTTTATTTATTAAAAGCAATTTTATTCGCGACAAAAACATTTATTTTATATTTTCAAAAAAAAACTATTTATAAACCTAGACAAATCTTTTTAGAGAAGACACGACGATCGGCTGGGGAAGTGGGCTGCTTTCTTGACATGCACGCATTACGATGGTCCCAAAAGCAAGATTGCGAACTTTGAAAACATGTCCACCGGATCCTCCGCCTCCACCACCGCTTCCAGAGCTTCCGTCGCTCGATCCGCCGCCAGATCCTCCAGACGCGTAGTCCTCAAGATTGTAGCCAGACGAGAAGGCGTTCGATCCCATGTAGCCAGACGAGTAGCCACCGGCGGACATGTACGCAGATTTGTCATCCATTGTGCGGTTGTTGGTTGGCTGGGTCTTCTAGAGTAGTGGACACTCCAAATATCATCATACATTCGATGAGATGGACGACACCTGAAAAAAAAGTTTATTATTAATGAAGTTTTCGTATTATTTTTTTTTTACGGCGACACTTTTGAAGGTAAATTCTCGAGTTCGCCAGTTAACAGGCGCGCAATTACTTATTTCGCGAATGGACAATACCATAATAAACAGTTTTTCATGTTTCTATTCAGAAAAATCAACCGACTTACAATATTGCATCCAGCTGTCCTGCATGATCTTAAAACCCGTTCTTTTTTCTCTGCTTGGCCTTTGATCGATTTTTGCTACCTGAAAATCATGAAATTACGGCAAAAATGCAAAGGAAACGGCACAAACAAGAAAAAATTGGGTATTTCATTGTAAATTTAAATATCTTGGAGATATTTGCGAAAAACAGAGAAATAATTTCTAATGGCACTAAAAAAACGATATCCGAGCCGAAAAACGACCCGAATAATTGTTTTAATGATAAGATGAGAAATGTTAGTTTTGGCAGAATTGAAGCAATATTTCACAGCTTTCTACTAAAATGTAAGTGCCCAAACAACATTTTCAACATATTCGCCATTAAAAAAACAAAATTTTCGCGAAAAATATTAAATAAATGTAATAAATGGAAAATAAAGCAACGAAAAAAAGACGGACACATTTGAAATTTTCCCCTTCCGCCGAGCCGCGACGCGGACACGCTTCGCGCGCGGTAGAGCACGTAGGCGATTGTTTTGTCTCGACAATAGTGTGCGGGTTCGAGTTTTGTGAACTGCAAACTCGTCCGTGCGAGACGCACAAATATTGGTAAATGATTTACTAGAGAAACAAAACTCGGTTTTCATCAAACTTTAGGGTAAATGTTAACCACAGTCGTGTATGGCGTTTACCGTAAAAACTCTATCAGAACGGCACATCTGATCGAACGACGCCCGCGCCGCAGTCGCAAACAATAGAACGGCAGCCCTTAATTGAACGACACCCCTAATAGAACAGCAGTGTCCGACAGTACCGAATCCTTATGAAAACTACTGTAATATAGTGCGTGCAATATCTATAGGACCCCCCCTCGATTTTAGGCCTACAGGCAAAACCAAAAAAGTTATTAAAAATCTGTCAATGTCGTTCGATTCTAAATCTAAAATAACCCCAAAGCCCAAATTTTTATCATCCTACCACTTTCCATACCCGCTTACCACCAAAATATCACTTTTTCGACCGTGCAATATCTATAGGACCCCCTGAGAAATTCGGATGGGCGACCAATTTTTGGTGGGGTTTTCGTTCATCAATGCGGCTATTTTCTTTATTTTTTTGTTATTCCTGTTTTTCAACAATTGTTTCCGTGATAATTACTCACTTTCGAAGAATCTGTAGCTTCATTAACATCTAACCGGTAGTAATGAACTCGTTGAAGCGAGAATTGGTTTATTGAGCACATATATCTCTGTGAAAAAGTTAAAAACAAAGAAAATGAGAGGGGAAGTTTTGTCACCATAGTTTGGAATGACTTCAAATATACTGTTGGGCATAGACGAGTTTTTTTGTGATGTGGCATCATTTCCAGTATTATCGGCCCGCCACGTCGGTCAAACGCGCTCCGCTGAACTCAATACTACGTGGATTTCATTTTGGTTTCCAAATTATTTCATTTCACGTTGAATTTACACGTGAAATGAAAAAAAATTGGAAACCAAAATAAAATCCACGTAGTATTGAGTTCAGCGGAACGCGTTTGACCATTTTGGCGGGCCGACAATACTTTAATCATTTTTTGACGGACGATGATTCCGCTTCTTTTGATGACATTCCGAATGGTCGACTTGCAGACATTGAGATCAAACTCTCCTTTTACGTTTTTGAAGCTTTTCGGGGAGTTTAGCAACACGCGAAGAATGTAACGTTCTTCTCGAGCGGTGACTTTTATCTGTCTTCCCTTTGTGCTACTTCGATTGCTTACCATAATTCAGGGTACCGTTGAGGTAGTTACGGCAAGCAGTTTTGCTCTTCCTAACAAAACTAGGAATGTCATAAAATGAAAGTCTAAGTTGTTGCATCCCATTGAGCTGAGCTTGCTCAGAGGAGGTGAGAAATTTACCACGACCCATGACTAGCAAAGGACAAGTGACCGATTGGGCATGCATCATTTTAGAAATTGGTGAATTTAGAATTAGTATCACGGTAGCAGGGTTTCTAACTCTTAAAACAACCCAGATTACGGTAAATTTACACAGCTAAAACATCCATACACTTTCCGATACCCAAATTTGTAGATCTGATTGCATTTTCGCTGTGTTATAAAAATTTCATAGTTAATTAAAGTTGGGAATCTGATAGAATGAATAGTTTTTATGAAAAAAAAGAAAAAGAAACAAAAAAATAAAGAAAATAGCCACATTGATGAACGAAAACCCCACCAAAAATTGGTCGCTCATCCGAATTTCTCAGGGGGTTCTATAGATATTGCACGGTCGAAAAAGTGATATTTTGGTGGTAAGCGGGTATGGAAAGTGGTAGGATGATAAAAATTTGGGCTTTGGGGTTATTTTAGATTTAGAATCGAACGACATTCACAGATTTTTAATAACTTTTTTGGTTTTGCCTGTAGGCCTAAAATCGAGGGGGGTTCTATAGATATTGCACGCACTGTATTAGGTTGACTATTACTGCGTCGCGAGAAACAGGCACAGCCGCTCGTACGTTGCGGCTGTGGTCTCGTCGCGACCAGCGTACATACGGTAGATTGTTTACGAAAAAAAGGAAAATACATTTTTCTTTAAAAAACAAATAATGCAACAAAGAATGGAAACAAACTACCGTATGCGCGCTGGTCGCGGCGAGAACCCAGCAACAACGCACGAGCGGTTTTGCCTGGTTTTCGCGACTATAGTAAAAAACAATGCGCGACGCGTTTGCTGACGATGGGAAATTTTGAAAACGGGGTATTCACAAAAAAACCGAATTTGCTTTTGTAAGATTATCAAAAACAAGCCTGATCTGGCGCCTGTCAGCGCCAAACAGCACGGCATGCTGACAACTACCTCAGTGCAAACGTGCCCCAATCACTCTCAACGTTTGATGAAACACTGTGACACGCGTGTTAAGAGAAAATTCCCTCGCGGCGTTGCGAACGCTTCTGCTGTATCAAATGTTTTTTAAAAAAAAATAAGGGATATCTGCGAGAAAAAACATGTTTTAATTTTTTTTTTTCGCGGAACGTACGCAGCGAAATGAAACCGCGAAAAAATTGAATTTCATAAAATGAGACTGAAACGTAGGTTCCAGCTAGCCGTGAACAGCCTTGACTAGCCGCCTGTGGCGGCTGTTAGGTTGGGCGTAGCATTAAGCTTGATCTAGTTCAAAGCACTTTTTTTCAAAACAATAATTTATTCAGTACAAAACTATTAGGCTGGCAATAAAGTTTTTTCCGAAAATTTTGAAATTCGCGCCAAAGAAAGCTCTGGAGCTTAGGGCACTAGACTGTTGTATTATTGCATAGAACCTTCTAGAAACTTCTCCCCATACTTATATAAGGCGCGCCTGTTGCCTGTTCGATCAGCCATGAACAATCTCTCTCGACCTCAACTTCGACTGATCATCTTCTACGACTGGAGCTGTGGCACTCCGGCGGCTGAGACAGTCACTAACAAGGGAAGTGTTTCAGGTGGGGTTTTGAGAATTTCACCAAAATTTGTGAGGATACACTTTCAACTGTGCTGATTCCGATGCCGTCGTCAGAATTTCCGCATCTCTTCTGGTTTTTCTGAAATTTCGGCTTAAAGTTTTGCGTTTTCCCAGATTTTGTAAGCCGCATCGCCAGTCCCTCCTTTTCGATAGCATTGCGGACGCAGGGCCGGCAAGCAGGAGTGGGTCAGTGGTAGAGCGGATGGCAGGGTAATCTGATGGTTGGGGGTTCGTTGCCACTCTATGCCGAATTTCGTTATTTTTGTTTTTTTCCGGTAAATTAATCGTTTTGTCATCTTGAGAGATTTTTTTCATTGAAAAATAAAAATTGTAGAAATTAAAATACTGTAACTTACTATCATAAAACTCATTAAAAACGTTCTAGAAACTATCAGAAAATCATGAACACACTAGTAATCTTCACATTTGAAGGAGTTAATGACACTTGTGTGGTTTCAGGTAGAAGTGGAACAGTTTCGAAAAACATGCTTGTTAAATAAAAGTTGCGGACGCGTCAAAAATAGAAAAACGGAAGACCGCAGAAATTTAATTGAAAAGCCGAAACAGAGTTATTACGTATTCCCGTATACGTGAGATGTCGTAAAATGGGTCTTGGCACGATCGGTGTTTGCACACTTTCGGATTTGAATATTTGGTTTCGAATTTTTTCAATGAGAAGTTTTCGTTGTTTTTCATGTTATTTTTTTGTTTTTTTAAACTTATATTTTATACTTTGGGGGTTATTCATGTAAAAAAAAAACAGATGCTACACCGAATCAGAACTGTCCCCATTTCACGATATCTTACGTACTCGGGAATACGTAATATGAAAAACAATTTGCCGATAAATGTCCTTGTCGACATATTTTCGGCAAAAAATTTCGAAACCAGAATTTTCCGATTCTAAAAATTCGGCAGAAAAATTCGAAAAATCAGAACTTTCAAGAAAGCTTGTTTCTAACTTTGCAGACCATAAACTGATGGATTTTTGTAGATTTTCTTGGCATTTGGGCGTCCGCAACTTTTATTTAACAAGCATGTATTTCGAAACTGTTCCACTTCTACTTAAAACAACACAAGTGTCATTAACTCCTTCAAATGTGAAGATTACTAGTGTGTTCATGATTTTCTGATAGTTTCTAGAACGTTTTTAATGAGTTTTATGATAGTAAGTTACAATATTTTAATTTCTACAATTTTTATTTTTCAATGAAAAAAATCACTCAAGATGACAAAACGATTAATTTACCGGAAAAAACAAAAATAACAAAATTCGGCATAGAGTGGCAACGAACCCCCAACCATCAGATTACCCTGCCACACAGGTTTTGCGCGATAGGCCTATAATAGGTTGAGGCCAAATATAGGCCTATTATAAGCTTATAATAGGCCTATCGCGGGCGGCAGCGCCTACCCTCCTTTAATAAGCTAGTGGCCTTGGCAACATGTGGGCGCGCGCTGTCATGGAGGAGGTGGACAGCGGAGCCTTTCTCGGAGAGCGAGGGCGAGCGAGGCAAGCTGATTGGAGTAGGTAGTAGCATTGACCGTTTTCCCTTGCGGGAGCAACTCGTTGTACAGCATGCCCTTCGCGTCCCAGAAGCAGGAAAGCAAACATTTCTTCTCATGGAGATTGGCCTTTGGCTACACTGGCGGCTCTTCCCACGAGGAATCCAGACAGTGCGCTGGGTGTCGTTATTGTAGATTACCCATCTCTCATTCCCTGCAACAAGGTCCGCCAGAAACTCTTTCCTTTGTGGAGTGAGAAGAAGAGACTGACAGGCCGTCACACGAGCCTGCATCTGGTAGGGAGAGAGAGCATGGGGTACCCATCTCGCCAGCACTCGTCGGTAACCGAGATCGTGAAGATGATTGCTGATAGTTTGGTAACTGCAGCCAAGCATGGTCTCCAGCTCTCGCGTAGTTAAGTCAGAAGATCAATGCTCGCGAGTGGCCAGACTGCAGTCCCGATTTGAAGCCCATCGAAGCCGGATGTGGTCTTTTAGATAGAGTGGTAAATGCCACAAGCACATCATTAGTAAATGTCACTTTTCTGTTTTCCTTTCAGTTATTAAAATTCTTAACAGATTCGAAAAATTGCTGTTTTTATGTTCGAAACTCCATTCAAAATTTAGGATTCTAGAAAATGCTGAGAAGAATATCGGAAAAGACACAAAGGCGAATCGGAAGTTGAACTTATATGGTTTTAATTCTGTTCATCATTTAAATACAGTACCGTTCAGTAAGATATACAATTTTACTTTTTTGACTATAACTTTTGGACGGAGAGGATTAGGATTCTGGAAACTTGCATGGACATGTTCCGTAATGTTATTGCCAAGCCCCCGAGATGGATTTTATCAACTTTTAAAATTTCCGATTTTTCAAAATTTTAAGACGTCAAAATTTTCGACCCAAAAAATCTTTTTTTTTTTTTTTCAAATCTGCCAGAGCTCAACTTTTGTTATCTTAATAAAGTACTTTAACTAAAATTATGATTCAAGTTAAGTTCGGGTTCATCGGACCATTTTCAGCTGAGTTAGAGTACTTTGAGTATCAAGGTCCAATAGGCAAATCAACTTTGACACTGATGACCAATGTGCTCAACCGATATCCAACAACCGGTTTCTACCGGTTTTTTATTCAAAAAACCGGTGGAAAAAAACCGGTTGTTCGAATAACCGGTTATTCAAAGCAACCGGTTTCTATTCTGATAAAAACCGGTGTTTTGTGTGCAAACACAGCGACGCGCAAAGTTGATTTTGTGCGGCTCTACAAGGTCTGAATAATTAATTCTTCATTCATTTTAAAATTTACGTTTTTTTTTCATCTTTAAAAATTCTATTTCTCTTGGTAATTATTCTCAGTACGGAGCGCTGCAAACGCGCTCCCTTCGCACAGTGGTGGACGCGGCCGTGTTGGCGACGAGAGAGTTCAGAAAATCGAGAGAGCCGTGGCCGATGTTTGGCTCTGTTTTCTCTAAACCTCACTCCAAATGCATGTGAAATTTTTTGTTCGTTTGGAGCGAGTTTTCAGCGTTTTATACCGAGTATAAGAAATGTCGTTTTATTTCAACAAAAAGTAAAAAACAAAAAAAAAAGAACGAATAAAAAACAAAAAAACATATACAGTACTGGCCATAAAGAATGCGACAACTAGTTTTTTTACGATAACCTCTTGGAATGTTAACTTTTTGACCCAAATTTTTTGTGAGATTTTTTCAGCACTATCAGAAACCTTTCTGTCAAGTTTATTTTAAAATTCTGCTGAAAATTATTCTTTTATTCAATTTTTTCGAAAATTCATGAAAATTGACATTTTTGGAGATCTATACAAATAAGCTCTAGAATCACCGATAGTCAGAAACAAAAGGAAGGTAACTATAAAAAGTGATTTAATACTTGGTTGGGTATCCTTTGATATCAATAACAGCCTGGCATCTACGTGGCATCGAATCCAGGAGCGTCTGAACCACCGTCATCGGGATACTCTTCCAAGCAGCTTCGAGTTGAGCGAATTTCTGGTTGGCATTGGAGGCTCGGACTCCTTTGAGGCGTCGTTCTAGCTCCTCCCACATATTTTCGATGGGATTCAAGTCCGGAGACTGACTTGACCATTCCAGGAGATCCACTCGGCGACGTCGAAACCAATTGGCGACATGACCCTAAGCATGCTTCGGGTCATTATCCTGCTGAAACACCCATGATCAGCCCAAATTTGCTCTTGCTCATGGTCGCATTGTGTTCTCCAGGATGTTTTCGTACACATATCGGTCCATGGTTCCAACAATTCTCTTCAATGGACCCATTGAAGTGTCGGAGAAGCATCCCCAAACCATCACAGATCCACCTCCATGTTTTACCGTCGGGCATTGGTACTGTGGAGCATATCTGGAGCCAATAGGACGTCGATTCCATTGAATACCATCAGTACCGAACAGATTGAACTTCGATTCGTCGCTCCAGATGTGATTAGCCCACTCTCGAGGTCCCCAGGACAAGTGCTGTTTAGCCCATTCAACGCGAGCTTTCCGGTTTTTTAGACTAACGAGTGGTTTTTTGACGGGTCTTCGTCCGTGCAGTCCAGCAACTTGCAGACGTCTTCTAATAGTCCTACTCGATGGCACCGGCTCATTTAGAGACGTCACGGAAACTTGAATATCCGTAGATGTGCGTCTAGGATCTTCTCGGCACGCGTGCAAGATATTTCGATCCATAGCTCTGGAAGTGGTTCGGGGTCTTCCTGGAGATGGACGATGAGCTACACCATCCTGAATAGTCGAAATGAGTTTAAAAAGCTAATTGAAACCTTACATCATCACGATTGTTCTTCAAAATACGGTAAATTTGGCTGGAAGAACAACCAAACTGAGTTTCGAGTATCTTCGGATGCGCGCCTAGTTCATGTCCACGTACGATGCTTTTTCGAACGTCCACAGTGAAAATTTTTTCCCAAATGGTCTGACCATGGCTGAAAAACAATAAAAAACTAATTAGATCTACTCCCAATTAATTTTCATTCAACTTTATACAAAAAACTGAAATACATGAAAAAAGTGCAAAAATGAGAAAAATTAAAAAACATTAAAAACATTTTTTTTTGCAGAATGATGCATATTGCAAGTACGCAAGTTTTTGTGAGGTTCCATTGCAGATACAGTAAAAAATTCGGGTCAAAAAGTTAACTTTCCAAGAAGTTATCGTCAAAAAACCAGTTGTCGCATTCTTTATGGCCAGTACTGTATATATATATATTAGTAATTTGATCAGCTACATCTAGTCAGACAAAAATAATCGTCCTCGTTTTAGAATTTTAAGTTTCCTCTCTGATTTTTCCTTGATTTTCCACAGCTTCCGTATCAATGTAATCGTACTCGATGTCGTCTTCGGTGTGTTCGTTTTCGTCTCATAAATCAAACCTGAAATAAAAATAGCATTAAATAATCCAAACTTTTATCATGGGGAAAAATATTAGTTTTTGAGAGGAGTTCCGAAAAACACCGACATGGTGATGGTCAGGGTTCCGGCCGGGGTGACAAAGGCGGAAGCAGCCAGGGCGTCAGCTGGAGCTGGGGCGAATTGAACGAAAGGCTTGTCCTTCTTTGGCGCTTCGGCGGTACGTATGATGCCGACGCCCTTGGAACCGATTGGGATGATGCGATACTCGTTTTTGTTCGAGGACTTGATTTTGAAGAACATCTTGTCGGCTCCGCCGTTAACGATAAAAAATTTTTTTTCAAAAAATTAATTTCCTAGCTTACCTTTTTGTCCTTCTTGCGTATACATCTCAGTGACTATTTTTTAAGTGCGATTATTTATATGAACATGCCACAATTTTTTGACTCGAATCAATCGGCTTATCGAATACTTTGTTTATTGGAGACGTCATTTTGCTGAAATATCGAAATTTGAGGAGTTTTATAAAAAAATAGACGAAAAAAAGATAAAACTAGAAAAGCAAGCAAGATTTGAATATTTAAGATAAAAAAAAACAAAACAACTTTGGTCCGCAATTGAGCGTCGCTGTGTTTGCACACAAAACACCGGTTTCCACCTGTGGATACCGGTAGAAACCGGTTTTTTTGTAACCGGTGGAAACCGGTTTCTACCGGTTTTCACCGGTTATTATCGGTTTTTGCCACCGGTGGAGCACATTGCTGATGACGTTTTTAAGGAAAGTAAACAAAATCAAAGAAAACTAAGAAAATCTGGATTACACGGACAAAAAACAATATTTTATAGATTTTCCTCGGATTTTCTAACTCAACTGAAAATGGTCCGATAAACCCTAACTCAACTAAAATCATACTTGTAGTTCAAGTACTTTATTTAGATAACAAAGGTAGAGTTCTGGCAGATCTGAGAAAAATACCCATTTTTTGGGTCGAAAATTTTGACATCCTAAACTTTTGAAAAATCGGAGATTTTAAAAGTTGATTAAATCCATTTTAGGGGCATGACAATAACATAACGGATTATGTCCATGCAAATTTCCAGAATCCTAATCCTCTCCGTTCAAAAGTTATAGTCCAAAAAGTAAAATTGTATATCTTACTGCACGGTACTTTACATCCCTTGGTAGGGTTCCTTGCGCCCCTTGGACTGTAAGTGTTTTTCTCGATCTCTGCCAGTTTGGGGTCGATCGGATCATCCGAAGTTGAGTTATAGTCAATATCACCCCGGTTCGTATACTTTTGCAAGGCACTGTACAGTTCATTGATCATTTTTATTTTTCCCGTCTTGAAAAATCGTTGCTCATCGTAAAATATCCTTATTTATTCAATGTTGATAATAGCGTTTGCCCCCGAACAATGATTCACATTCAGGGCAGTTCTAATTCTGATGGTTCTTATTAGGGCAGTTTTTTATTCGGTAGGTTCTAATTCGCCCGGTTAGTATTCGAGCGCAATTCTCATTCGGGGCGGTTATTATTCGGCTTGTTATTATTCGGGGCTGCACCCAAATTCCGCGTTGTGCGGCGGAATTTGACACCTCCAAATGCTCGTCTAGTGGAGCGCACTTGCGGTGCTACCTCGGAATAGAACTGTTTTGGAATAGAACTGTTTCGAAATAGAACTGTTTCGGTATAGAACTGTAGTAAAATATAACTGTAGCGAAATAAAACTGTTCGGAATTGAACTGATCGGAATAGAACTGTAGCGAAATACAACTGTTTTGGAATAGAACTGTAGTGAAATAGAACTGAAGCGAAATAGAACTGTCCCGAAACAGAACTGTAGCGGAATAGAACTGTTTTGGAATAGAACTGTAGCAAAACAGAACGGCCTGAAGTGGAGCTGTAGTGACTAAGCTTTCCACCATGGACGGGCCGTCCGAAAACGTCCGTTACCCGTCCGGAGAACGGGTGCCCGCTGCCCGTCCGCGTTGCCCGGTCTACAATGTTACGTGATGGTTTCCTAGGATCGAAATAACGGCATATCGCGTTGGCAAATGTGGAATCATAAAAAATAATATTTTGTCACGGGAAATTGAAAATATTTGCAGAAAATGCGTGAACTTTTTTCTTCCATTTTTTGAATAGTTGGAAAAAATAATAAACATTTCACGCGGGCATTTTCCTTTTTCCCCGGGGATCGGACGGCCCTTTCCCCGAACGGGTCGGACGGGCAAAAAACGCCCGCCGTGGAAAGCTTAGTAGTGACCCAGGAAAGCTACAGCAGCTCGAATAAGTATTCAGTTGTACATGGTGGGTTATTGATTTCAATTTCGCGCAGCGGTTCTTCTTGTACAGCTCCATTTTAGGCAGTTCTGTTTCGCTACAGTTCTATTCCAAAACAGTTCTATTCCGCTACAGTTCTGTTTCGGGACAGTTCTGTTCCAAAACAGTTTTTTTTTCGCAACAGTTTTAATCGGTGCTACCTCGGAATAGAACTGAAGTGTAATAGAACTGCAGCGATATAAAACTTGCTTCGCAATAGAACCGTTCGGAACAGAACTGTTCGGTAAAGAACTGTAGCAAAATAAAACTTTTTTGGAATAAAACTGTTCGGAATAAAACTGTAGCGTTTTGGAACTAAATTAGCAATGGAGCGCGATTGCATTGCTTGGCCGTCAAGGCGGGCCGAGAAAAAAATGATAAAAGTTTATTCAAAAAAACAACAAAACAAACCATTTTTGATGAATAGCTCAAATATAGAACTGTTGAAAAAAGCACGCGCATGAGAAATTCCAATATTTGAATGAGCAAGCAATGCAATCGCGCTCCATTGCTAATTTAGTTCCAAAACGCTACAGTTTTATTCCGAACAGTTTTATTCCAAAACAGTTTTATTCCGATCAGTTTTATTCCGAACAGTTTTATTTCGCTACAGTTCAATTTCATCACAGTTCTATTCCAAAGCGAGTTCAATTTCGCTACAGTTCTATTACGCGTCAGTTCTATTCCGAGGTAGCACCTTTTAATCGGCTCTGGGACGTTTCAAAACAAGACGTTTCAAAACTTTTTTGCATTTTTTCGTAGCGTTTTTTGCCAATTGACACCAAAACGCACGCTCATTAGGTTTTTAATTTTTTTGCTTTTATCAATTATTTGTATTTTTATGGAAATTTAAATACACTAGTACGCCGCAAAAATGCAAAAAAGATTTGAAACGTCCCAGAGCCCTAATTTAGTTCCAAAACGCTACAGTTTTATTCCGAACAGTTTTATTCCAAAACAGTTTTATTTTGCTACAGTTCTTTACCGAACAGTTCTATTCCGAACAGTTCTATTGCGAAGCGAGTTCTATTTTGCTACAGTTCTATTTCGGTTCAGTTCTATTCCGAGGTAGCACCCGTCGTAATAACTTTCTGTACCACATACGAATTCACCTTGTTAACTTTTGAAACTTGTATATCAAAATCCACAATTTCATCATAATTCCATCGAATTGTTTGCAATTGCTTTTCGAGTTTTAGACGAATTTTCTGAAAAATTGAGCATTAGTTTATCCAATTTTTTTGGTGTTTCAACAAGTTTGTCACATAAGCTACAGTCAATACTGTCTTCTATTTTTCAACCTTCTTTTTTTATTCCAATACACGTCTGCAGCTTGTGGCGACTACGTCGCCTACGTCAAATATTTTTTTTTCCTGTCCCCGCACACGACTGAAAAGGGCTCTGCGACATCTCGAAACCGCGTCAACAGGGGAGGGTGGTTGAAAAGAGAGGTAGGAAGTAATTTTTTTTTTTTCATAATTCAATGACTATTTAACAAAAAATCAAAAAGTGCAAGATTTGAGCATCATTTCTTTGGCGGCCACCAAAAAAAGTTTACAGTATGGACCAAAAAAAAATTTTTTCAGTCGTTTCTTTTGCTTTTTTTTTTGGGTGAAACAGAAAAAATTTGTTTTGTTCATGCATGTAAGAAAAAAAAAGTTTTTTTTAAGCCGCGGAGGCGCAAAACAATGCCTGTATGAACAAAAACTCAGCCGGGATATGCTCTGAATTGACAAAAATCTCTAATTTTCAACGAAAACTTTGGAAAATTTCCATTCAACTAGTTTTCTCTGGAGACAATCGAAACTGCTCCGCTTCTCTCTTATCCAACTAGGTCAAGATGAATCGGACCTTATCCGTATCATTGAGATCGGCTCCGTCTAGCTTGATGGTGTCCTCGTGCCTTCCAAACCACTTGTCAAAGGTTTCTCCATCCTCCGGTGCATAGGTGAAGGTGGGGATCCTATTCTTGAGGGAGTTTATGATCCTGGATGCATCCGTCGTCTGAGTGGTAAGGGCCGCGAGCCGTTTGCAGAATTTGTTCCTGCTGCTCTTTGAAGAAGTTGAATTGCTGTTCATGAGCCTGCTGAGCCTCTTTTTTGTTGAGCCAGGAAGAACTTCATCGCATTAGTGTCCATTTCAGAAACCGATCGCCAGTTGTTATGGCTGACCGGTTACGCGAATACTGATCATCTATTTATTTATTTTATTTATTTATTTATTTATTCACAGGTTGAGAAAAAAAAACATTTCGAGATCAGAGAAAGAGGTGGGAATGGCACAATGAATAAATAAAATTACTCGACATCACCCCGCAAGAGGATCCTTCGATAATAATCAAACAAAGTCATGTTGGAGATAATTTAAGCTAGATTACAATTGCGCTATAGTGAAAGAGAAAGAGATAAAACAGTACAATTTTGTAAATGAAGGAGGGAAAAATTCAATAAAAATGTACAATAAGTATGAAGAAAAACAAATAGAAATAGAAAAAAAAAGATTAAATATGTTTCAATCCTACAATTGAAATGAATTAATTTAAAACCGGGAAATATTTACATTGAGGAGTCTATTAAGATACCAAGCGGCTGTTTATAAACAAGAAATGAGGTTGCCACGTGGCAGTACATGTGGTACTAAAAAGTATTCTAACGTGGTGGTTCACGTTATATTTATTCTTTCTACGACTCTCGTCGTAATAAAAAAAAATAATAACATGTTTTTTTCCCGCAGATAACCCTTTTTTTCAAACATTTGATGCAGCAGAAGCGTTCTCAACGTCGCGAGGAAATGTTCTCTTAACACACGTGTCACAGTGTTTCATCAAACGTTGTGCGTGTTTGGGGCGCATTTGCACTGGGGTAGAGGCCAGCATGCCGTGGGGTGTGTCACCTCGTTATGTTTGTGTCTATTAATTGTTGTAATTTCTTTAATTACATAAAAGCAAAATAGTTTTTGTTAGGTCCGAGCACCGATTGAATATCAATTTATTAACTAACCGAAACGCGGCTATTTATACACAATTAAGTAGGTCACCACGTGGCAATAATTATATGGATAAGCGTGGCGGGTCACGCGACAATCTGTCACTGCTATTTGATCTACCCTGCGCGATAGATATTTCTTGGGCGCGCATTATTGAACTTACTCTCTCTCTCCTTAGTTTATTTATTTATTTATTTATTTTATTACGACTTTAAAGTGCGTGAAATAGAAAGAAAATCATGGTATAGTAAAATGAATAAAAAGAAGGATCGAATTTCCATGTGATTGTGCCGGAGTAGTTATACATGTAATGCTAGAAATAATAAGATGATTAATTGGGCAATGAAATTAATAGATACGTATGGGGTTGATGTGGGTAATTGTGGAATAACATAAGGTAGGTTATTTCTGCATAAGTCTAGTCAGCGTGCGATTAGTGAAAAAGTTACGCCGTAGTTTGGTTTTGCATTTGCTCCACGTGAATTTGGTTTTTGCGCGCGTTCTATTTTTGTATGTGACAGTGAAAAAGTCTGAGGTGTTGATATCTACTTTGTCTGCTAGCATTTTCGAAACAAATTTTTTGTCTATCCATTTTCTCCTGCATTCTAACGATGCTAGGTTGTACAGTTCGTTTCTCTGAGCCGCGGATTTATAATCTTTATCATCTGGTCTGAGGTACCGTCCCTTCTGTCTACAGTAGAGGCGTCTTGTGAACGCGTTTTGGACCGATTCTATGGCTTTGGAGTCACCTTGTTTTAAAGGGCTAGTGACTGTTGTTCCGTATTCTACTAATGGTCTTATGAATATTTTATACAAGAGTGTCATGAGTCTGCTGTTATTACTACTATACTGGTAAAATATTTGCGACATGATATATTTAGCTTTGTTTATAGATGATTGCCAGTGCTTAGTAAAGTCGAGTTTGGTGGACACTAGAAAGCCAAGATCTCTTGTTACGTTTTCTCTTCTGATGGGTTTATTATTTATTTTGTAGTCTAAAAAACGAGGATTATTACCAATTGTTAAACAAACTGTTTTGTCGTCATTTAATGATAGTTTGGCTAGAGATGACCATTGCAGGACTGAGTCTATTCCCGATTGTAAGAGTTTGTTATCACTAGTTTTTCCTATTATGGTGTAAAGTTTTAGGTCATCCGCGAATTGTTTGCATTTTACTCCGGGGGGTAAAACAGTGGGAATATCATTAACGTAAATTCCGAACAAGACAGGAGATAACACGGAACCTTGTGGTACTCCGCATAGAGCTATTCTAGGTGATGACATTTTATTGTGAACTCGCACCCGGAACGATCTATTGTCTAGAAACTTACTAACCCATGTTATTAAATTTGCGTTCAGTTTTATATCTATCAATTTTTGCAATAGTATGTCATGTGGTATGCTGTCAAACGCTTTGGCATAGTCCAAATATATCAGATCTACCTGCGCTCCGTTATCTACTGCCTGCGTCCATTCGTTTGTTGCCTCAAGCATGCAAGTTACTGTAGATCGTTTTGGTCTGAACCCGTGTTGCTCTTTATTCCAGAAATTATTGTCATTTAGGTACGGGAGAAGTTTCGATAAGAGACAGCGTTCGTAGATTCTACACAGCTGAGATGTCAAGCTAATAGGTCTAAAGTTGCTTGGCGTTTTTGGATGAGGAATTTTTTCTAATGGTATTACTATTGAGTCTCTAAAACTATTCGGTATTTCTCCTCTCATCATTGACAGATTGAATATTTGGGCTAAGGGGCTCGCGACGGAATGAGCTATTAATTTTATAAATTTGAACGGAACATTGTCTGAGGTTAAAGAGCAAGAGTTCTTTCCTTTTAAGATCATTTTTAAGAGTTCATCATCTCTTATCCATGGAATGGGCTGCGATGATTCGTAGTTGTCGGGTAATTTAAAAGGATTTCGTGATTTGTTTCTGTATTGAGCTTCAAAATGATCTGCTAGTAGCTCGGCTTTATCTACATCCGACGTAATTGTGATGCCTGGGGAAGGAGACAGGCTGGCTATTCCGCCCGTTTTAGGTTTTAGTGCGTGTTTTGTGATTGACGAAAATCTACTGTGTCCTTTACTTTTTAGAATAAGTAGTTCTGCATTTCTCCGAAATTTTTGAAGTTTTTTGCGAAATTTTTTGGCAAGTTTGACATAGTCGAAAAAGTCGGCTTCCCTTCTTGTGACGTTGGCTTTTCTATAATGCCATTCAACTAGCTTTTGAAACGATTGAAGGTAATTCGGGAGAGCTCCTGTTTTTGCGTCTATAAGTTTTATTGGCACCGATTGCTTGAAAGCATTTTGCATATGATTAATAAACTCGCTAAACATGTTGTCAACTGTTTTTTGTGGCGCAAGCACCGCGGCCCAATTTATCGAATCTAGATAGTTTTGGCATTTCACCCAGTTTATATTTTTGTAGTCATGTACTAGGATCGGGCGTTCTGGCATTCTATGTAAAATGTCGAAGGAGAATTCAATTTTGTTATGGTCTGAGCTTCCTATGGGGTTTGAAATTTTGATATCGTGCAAATGGAAATTGGAAAGTACAATATCTAAGAGCTTGCTTTTACGCGTTGGTTTTTGGACCGATTGACGAAGATTATTATTTTTGCAGAAGTCTGTAAAAAGTCGACCTAGCCTTGTCTCAGATTTTGGATCTCGGGCTTCCCAGTCTATTTCTGGGACATTCGTGTCACCTAAGATTAATAATTGGCCAGGGTGGTTTGCATAGTCAGCTATTTTGTTTATAAGTATAAGAGTATTTTGGTAAGAACAAGAAGGTGGCCGATAAATATTAATCACCCTTAATGGTGATACATTGACATCAAGGTCAATTACTAGAAACTCGTATGCGTCTTTTTTTGATTCTGATGCTATTTCTTCGCAAGCTAGATTAGTTTTAACTAATGTCACTACGCCTCCACCTCTAAGCTCTGAGCTGCGGTCGCTTCTAAAAACCGTATAGTTATTGTTCCCATTTAGTATAGCAGCATTGTTCGTATTGCTTTTAAGCCAAGATTCTTGTAGACCTATTAAATCGTATGTTTGACTATTGAATATTGCGCTTAGTTCTAGCCTGTTTGCTAAAACCGACCTTATGTTGGATGATAAGACTTTGATAAATAAATTAGGAGAAAAAATTCGAAGAGGGATTGACTTATCTACATCATTAAGGTGTCCGAGATGTTGTTGTTTGACTTGTGCTGCGTGTCCTGAGAGTTCCTTCGAGATTGTCGTCGGTGCATCAACTCCATCCGAAAATTTTCTCTCTCCTCCTTTGTCATCGACGGACGCAAATACACAGGTGGGCATTGTCCTGTTGGGAAAGATCGTAGGCGATGGGCCCGTCGCATAATTTCCGTCTGGCTTGCTGAACACGGTAGGATGATCTTCATAGGTCGCGGTCGGCCGTCGTCTCGAGTTTTGCCCATCCGGTAGACGGCAGTCGGCTGGTATCCCATGTCCAGGTGTTTCAATATCAAACTGACTTTCTCTATGTCCATTTTGCTGTTGTCGTGCGCGAACCTGGATCCACCTTCTGGAATGTTTATTGCCACTATTGATCTCTCCCGCTCTTTTCTTTCAAAGTCAGTTGTGGCCAATTTCGTTTATTTTATTTATTTATTTATTTATTTACGCCAATGTGACGTGTTGATATTGTGTACACAGATACATTAAAGGTATGTGCAGGAAATAAATGAGAGCAATAAGGAGTTGGGTAGAAACAGATCAAGAATGAGAGCAGAAAAAAAAAGGGTGGGGTAGAAGTGATAAAGAATCTTGGTGACGTCCGTTCAGTAGTAGTTATAGAGTGATTGCGGTTAGCGTGCGGTTTGTGAAAAATTATTGGCGGATCTTTGTTTTGCTGCGGGCTCAGATAAATTTGGTTTTTGCGCGCGTTCGCGTGTTTTGAAAGAAAGTAAAGAATGGTCTTGTGTCGATATCAACGTTCCCTGCTATCATCTTAGTCAGAAATTTCCTGTCAAAATACTTTCTCCTGTTTTCTAGTGATGAGAGGCCGTAGAGTGAATTTCTTTCGGGCGCCGAAAGATATTCGGGATCATCAGCTCTTATATACAGTGCGTAACATAAGTATAAGCGCACCCCCAAAAATGCATGGTACTGCGTTTGCATGCAATCTGAAGACTCGAGACCTTGAAAATCGTAATCAGCATGCAAAATTACCCCAGGACTACATAGTCCAAGTTAATATTCACAACACTCTTGAAATGGGCCTGAAAAGTCTGAAAAAAGTACACCTGCAACCGTAACATAAGTATAAGCGCACCCCACATAACATCGGAAAAACTCAAGAAAAACACAAGTTGATAATTCTTAGATGTACCATTAACGTTTATAACTCCATAATCACGATTGGACATAGAATTAAATACGCCTGGGATGTCTTAGTCAGTGTTGTTTTTGAATTCCTGCTCTAGGATACTCTACTCATAAAGAATGGCGACCTCGAGTGCAGCAATCGGCTAGAATGATTTTTCTTGGTTGTGAAATCGACGAAGACCAGTCCCTAGAAGTTATCCAATAGGTTCTAGTCCAGAAAGCATCCTGGACAAGTGAAAACATCGCGGTTTTTAATCTTGAGCCAGTCCACTGGCATGCGTGGATGCGTTATCTCGTTGGAAGATGAGGCCATATCGACGAAGAAACAAGAGCAGTTGCTGTTTTGGGATGTTCTCACATGAATTCAAGTTGAGTAGCTTTTATAAAAAATGTATTATTAGTAAACCAAAAGAATAAAAACACCGGACACCATTATGCCTCTTCCTCCAAAATTCACGTTTTGGGAAATCGAATGGATCCTAGAAGAGATCGTGCCAATCGTATTCGTAACTACCCGCGTTGTTTGAATTGAACTTTTCCAATCAGAAAAACCAACTTGGAACAAATAAGATTTGGTTTGAGAGTTTTGGTACCAAACAATTACTGAATTCGAATTTGAGTCAAAACCACAAATTGTTTGATCGTCGGTGAGTTGCGGCGCAGGTCTCAATACGGCTCATTTGATATTGGGATCACTTTTTTCTGTTTTCCCATACGTTTTCTTGTAAACTATGGCGTTGAGTTCTCGTTTGGTGTCGTAGCACGTCTTTAGAGAGCATGAAACTTGTCGACTAATGTTGGTTTTATTCTGACAGACGGCTTTGGCGGCACCCCAAACTTTTCGTAAAGGTTCTGATTTCTTATATAATAGTTATTGCACGTCGTGGAATGATTCTGCAGCTTCACAATTACTCAGTTCGACCATCTGGCCGTTTTGAAAGCTTGAATTTGCGTTTTCTCGGTGTTTGACTGAGTTGTGCCACGTGGCATGATTGAATGATCTTTTTCGGTTTTGTTTTTACTGTGAGAAAGTTTTTTGTGAAATTCTGAAGATACGTGACAACATTCATTGACTGTTTTCAAAAAAATTTTGAGTTTTTTCATCTGTTTTGGTGGGTGCGCTTATACTTATGTTACGGTTGCAGGAGTACTTTTTTCAGACTTTTCAGGCCCATTTCAAGAGTGTTGTGAATATTAACTTGGACTATGTAGTCCTGGGATAATTTTGCATGCTGATTACGATTTTCAAGGTCCAGAGTCTTCAGATTGCATGCAAACGCAGTACCATGCATTTTTGGGGGTGCGCTTATACTTATGTTACGCACTGTATCTGCCTTTTTATCGGCTGTATAACCTTCTGGTGAAAGCATTTTGGACAGATTCGACAGATTTGATATCAGATTTTTTGTGTGGGTTGCTTATCACTGTACCGTATTCGAGGATGGGTCTGATAAAGATTTCGTATAGCAGAGTGAGTAGTCTGCTGTTGTCGCTTACTTACTTACTTAGTTATGGGGTTATTCACGCTGTGAAAAAAATGTTTTTTACATTTTTTTTCTCTATTCTGGCGATGTCAAAAAATGCAAAAAATGAAAAAAACTCGAGTGTGCGTCGACTTTTTAAACATATTTTTTCTAGGCCAGGAGGCC
Organism: Caenorhabditis japonica; assembly: GCA_963572235.1. Classification (NCBI taxonomy): domain Eukaryota; kingdom Metazoa; phylum Nematoda; class Chromadorea; order Rhabditida; family Rhabditidae; genus Caenorhabditis; species Caenorhabditis japonica. Next base: position 16,612,672 of record OY754344.1, read on the forward strand.
ACGGCCATCAGTTGTGTCGATTTACGGTGAATTTTTTTCACTTGTTTTTCGCAATTTCAGTCAAATTTTCGCATTTTTTTGTCAAGTTTGCCAGTTTCCAATAATTTAATTGTGGTAAAAAACTGTTTTTTTTTATTCTTTCTTTCCCATTGCTGTTTATTTTCAAATTTTTAGACTGTTTTCAGTAGTATGCACTAAATTTTGGAAAAAAATGTATTCAATAGGTTCAACAACAACAAATTCAAACAAAAAATATTGAAAATTTAATTATTGTTCAAAAGATAGTCAATGAACACGGATCTTTGCTCTTCAGTTGTTCTGTGGGGACCAGGAAGCGCTGGAGCAGTTGTTTCGGGATGAGCCCCAATAAGAGGTTCAATAGATATGTTATGGATCGCTGAGCAATGATCAGTTTTCTGGACTCAACCGAAGATTTCGACCAAAAACTTGGAACTTGAAACAGAGAATGCCAAATAACTTTTCAATTTTGACTCTAGTTCCAGAATTTTTTTCGTTGAACCGGATGTGGTTCCTCGAATCCATTTGATTTGATCGAAATGGTGTCATAACATTTTTGAAAAATCCAAAACCGATTTCAGCGAGTACGAATGGTACCATAGGAATTTTCGAATGCGGAAGATTTCTACATCCACCGGTTTGAGCAGTATTTTCTATCATCGTTTCGAATGGACAAAAACGGAAGATTTGGGCGTCAGAGTTTACTACAAGAGTTGACAAAAATAAAATTGAAAATATCTGTGAAAATTAATGACTTTTGCGCTAATTTTTGTATTACAATTCCGCAATCTTGTCTTTCTTGGTCTTCTAAATCGATTATCGATAATCAAAATGGTAACAACAAAAATTTATTATAAAAATGAAAGCGAGAACAGCCAGAGGAACACCTAACAACAAAATAAACCGTAAAACATAAATAAATCTGAGGAGAATCATAACACAAAAACAAACTGTGAAAAAGACCCCGAATTATAAAAAACACCGTAACAAAACAAGAAAAAACCTTTAACAAAACGAGAACGGCCTTCACGCCTTCTTCGATTTGTCTATATTTACTTCGGGCTGTGGTTGCTGCTGCTCACTATCAACAATAACTGACTCATCATCCGAATCGTCTGACATCCCTGTAAATTGAAGATTTTCCCTTTACGAAAATTTAGTTTTCTTGTACCGTAAAAACTATAATACAGCGGCATGCCCTTCTATTGTTCCATTTCATCAAAACTGCCAGGTAATTAGAGGTTTGCACACCAAACTTCGGTCGTCTCATGCTTGCTTGGTTAGAAAGTGTTTTGCCGAGTTTGGTCTGCAAACCTCTAAATACCCGGCAGTTGTGAAGAAATGAAACAATGGAAGGGGATGATGTTGTATTAGAGTTTTCACGGTAATTCTGAAACCATAAATAGAAGAAGTCTTGAAGAGATAAATATTTTGAAAAATAAACAAAAAAATGAAAGCAGAACTTTTGAATTCAGAGAAAAATTTAAAATTTCGATTTACTTGAGAAAAAAATTCACAAATCAAATGGATTCTATAGATAAACAGAATATTGAAAAAAAAATACAGAAAAAAACACATCGGAAAAAGAAACTTGAGAATAACTGTGAAAATCTGACTGAAACTGCCAAAAAAATGTTTAAAAAATCCCCGTAAATCGACACAACTGATGGCCGTGGCCTCCTGGCCTAGAAAAAAATGTTTAAAAAGTCGACGCACACTCGAGTTTTTTTCATTTTTTGCATTTTTTGACATCGCCAGAATAGAGAAAAAAAATGTAAAAAACATTTTTTTCACAGCGTGAATAACCCCATTACTTAGTCGATCCGTTCTTCGATCACCTGATGTGGTCGCGGATCACAGCTTTCCAAGCCATTCGGTCCTTGGCGATTGTTGACCAGTGTGTTTCGAGATTTTCGCCATCAAATAATGATATTTCCTTCTGTAGGGAGTCGCACCATCTCATCCGTGGTCTTCCAACGGGTCGCTTCTCGCCTATGGGATACCATTCTTGCACAAGCCTCGTCCATCTGCCATCGTTTCTTCGCATTATGTGCCCGGCCCATCCAAGCTTCTTTTTCTTGATGACTAGTAGGGGATCTCGGACCTCCGATTGTGCTCGGATATCTTCCCTGTGCAGATTCCTCTGACGTTGTTCCTATAGTGAGATTCCGACTAATCGTCTTTCTAATGCTGCGTGGGTCACTCTGACTCTTTCGGAAAGTGCCTGCGTAAAGGTCCAGACTTCAGAGCCATACGTGAGAGCCGGTAAAACGATGGAATCGAAGAGTTGAGCTCGGATTCGCGGGCAAGACAGGGCATCTGTGGTGTTCTTGATGTTGTTGAACGCAGCCCATGCTGCTCGGCGTCTTCGGTGAAGTTCCGGCTCCAGTTCGTTGTTATGGTTGAGTAGTCTACCGAGGTAGACGTACTCATTGACCTCTTCGATGCAGGTAGTAACGTTGTTAAGCGTTACGTTGACCGGGCTTTGGCTGGCAAATTTGTTTCTCATAACTTTGGTCTTGTTAGTATTCATTCGGAGTCCTACTTTTCCACACATCTCAACCAATTCTTGAATCATTAGGCTTCCCGCCTTGGGGTTGCTGGCGACCAGAACGATGTCGTCGGCGAATCTCAAGTGCGTGAGATTTTGGCCATTGATTCGTATTCCAGGCAAGAGTTTGGCTTTGTCGTTCTCGTCGTCTTCGTCTCCTCTCAGGTGCTGCCATGACGTCTTGTTGAAGACGCTCTCCAGACATGCTGAGAAGAGGTTCGGCGAGATGGGATCTCCCTGGCGAACTCCTCTTGTGATCGGAATTTCGATTTTCTTGTGGAATGGTGTGATGGTGGTTGTGCAGTTGGTGTAGCACTGTTGTAGTAGGGCAATATAGGCAGGCTGGACGCCTTGACTTTTCAGACTTTCCCAGATTGCCTGTGGTTCAACACTGTCGAAGGCTTTCTGAAAGTCTATGAAGACAAGTGTGAGTGGTTGCTGGTACTCGCGTCCAACCTCGAGTAGGCGCTGTATTGAGTGGATGTGGTCGATCGTAGAGAATGATCGGCGGAATCCTGCTTGCTCGACTAGTTGGGCCTCCTCGAGTGTGGTCCGTATTCTATTCAGCACGCATTTTGTGAATGCCTTGTAGAGCACAGGGAGGAGGCAGATAGGCCTATAGTTCTCCAAATCTTCTTTGTCCCCTTTCTTGAAGATCAGGGTGGTGTTAGAAGTTTTCCATTTTTCCGGAACTTTCCCACTCTGCAGGTACTTACTAGGGAATGCCGTAGGGCCAGGCTTTGGGAATTTTCTTAAAATTTGTACACGGGGGTTATTTTGTCTCCTGAATTGATTTTTCATAGTCTCCACCTGCACAAATCGCAAAAAGCTCGAAAACGAGCTCATCAAAATGCTCACGGCGACCATCGTTTTTATCACCGCCCTTAGCAAGAACTGTTCGCCAAGCAGCGGTGGTCGAGTGGTGTGCAGTTGGGATCTGAAATCTTATGGTGGTGGGATCGAACCCGCACTAGGTGAATTTTGTTTTTTTTTTTCTTGCTAGAGTAAAGTTTATGGTATGGTATTAGTATGGAAGAGTATGGAAGAGTATGGAATTTGGCCACAAAAAAAAAAAGAAAAATTAATTAGAAATGTTTTTCTTGAATTAACATTTTTGAAAATAATACTCATCTTTTTCAAAAACATACATTTTTTTGTGCTTATGATAAGGATAGATGAACGAACTCGTTATTCACTGCTGTAGACAGCGGACTCCGGAATAGAAATACTTGAACAAATTAGTTTTCCTGGATGATGTGATTTGCGGTTTTAATCTACAAGATTTCAACCATTGATCGCCAGAAAGTGACAACAGAATGTATCAAAAAACCTCATTGAAAATATCAAGAACCATGTTGGCTATCAAACACATGACATTTTGCTGAAAAAAAAATGCACAAACTGTTTGAAATGATGAAAAACCAAAAAATACAAGTTTTAAATATGTAAAAAAATTTCTTCTTCATGGATAATCTTCTTTTGTGGCCCAATTCCATAAACTTTACTCTAGCAAGAAAAAAAAACAAAATTCACCTAGTGCGGGTTCGATCCCACCACCATCAGATTTCAGATCCCAACTGCACACCACTCGACCACCGCTGCTTGCCGAACAGTTCTGCTAAGGGCGGTGATAAAAACGATGGTCGCCGTGAGCATTTTGATGAGCTCGTTTTCGAGCTTTTTGCGATTTGTGCAGGTGGAGACTATGAAAAATCAATTCAGGAGGCAAAATAACCCCCGTGTACAAATTTTAAGAAAATTCCCAAAGCCTGACCCTACGGCATTCCCTAGTTAGTGAATCTGTCCGTTAGGAGGAAGATGACGTTGTCGTGACAGCTTTTGAGGAAGTCGGCAGTGATTTTGTCATCTCCAGCTGCTTTTCCGTTCGGGAATGAGCGAAAGGCAGCGCGAACTTCTTCTGGAAGGAACGGTGGTGGAATTTCCATTCCGATGGGTGATGCAATCACGGGAGGTCCTCGGTTACTTCTGAAGAGTTTCGAGTAGAACTGTTGGATCTCCTTCTCCATCTCGGTCCGAGAAGTGATTCTTGTGCCGCTTGTTGAGGATTTGAGGCAAGGGATGAAGGTCTTGTATTCTTGTATGTCCCTTGCAACTTTCTTCATACTTTTCTTGTTCTGTGCGGCTTGCAGTAGGCGGTCTTTGGCGATCTGCTGTACCACGAGTCGAATGTGCACTGATTTTCCTTGTCGTAGATAAACGTTGGCAGCCGTGCGGACAACGAATCCATGATCGAGACATTTCTGCTTTCTGCGGTTGGGGCGGCTGGGCTTGACTGACCATTTGTTGGTATGAGCTGGGCAAACATCCGCGACATCTGCTCCATCATCTCCAGGTTTGCCTTTCGCTGCATGTCCATCACAATCTTCAGCTGTTGCGCGTCCATATTCGTATTTCTGATCGCCAGTTGTTAGGTCCGAGCACCGATTGAATATCAATTTATTAATTAACCGAAACGCGGCTATTTATACACAATTAAGTAGGTCACCACGTGGCAATAATTATATGGATAAGCGTGGCGGGTCACGCGACAATCTGTCACTGCTATTTGATCTACCCTGCGCGATAGATATTTCTTGGGCGCGCATTATTGAACTTACTCTCTCTCTCCTTAGTTTATTTATTTATTTATTTATTTATTTATTTACGCCAATGTGACGTGTTGATATTGTGTATACAGATACATTAAAGGTATGTGCAGGAAAATAATGAGAGCAATAAGGAGTTGGGTAGAAACAGATCAAAAATGAGAGCAGAAAAAAAAGGGTGGGGTAGAAGTGATAAAGAATCTTGGTGACGTCCGTTCAGCAGTAGTTATAGAGTGATTGCGGTTAGCGTGCGGTTTGTGAAAAATTCTTGGCGAATCTTTGTTTTGCTGCGGGCCCAGATAAATTTGGTTTTTGCGCGCGTTCGCGTGTTTTGAAAGAAAGTAAAGAATGGTCTTGTGTCGATATCAACGTTCCCTGCTATCATCTTAGTCAGAAATTTCCTGTCAAAATACTTTCTCCTGTTTTCTAGTGATGAGAGGCCGTAGAGTGAATTTCTTTCGGGCGCCGAAAGATATTCGGGATCATCAGCTCTTATATATCTGCCTTTTTATCGGCTGTATAACCTTCTGGTGAAAGCATTTTGGACAGATTCGACAGATTTGATATCAGATTTTTTGTGTGGGTTGCTTATCACTGTACCGTATTCGAGGATGGGTCTGATAAAGATTTCGTATAGCAGAGTGAGTAGTCTGCTGTTGTCGCTACAGTATTTTTTGAATATGAGTGTTAAGGCGTATTTTGCTTGGTTTGTGGCTTTGTGCCAATGCTCGGAGAAGTCTAATTTCGGGGAAATCATAAACCCTAAATCCCCAGTTAGTTTTTTCTACCGATGGGTGAACCATTGATTACATAGTCAAAGTTTTTTGTGGTTTTTCCTAATGAGATCAAAATAGTTTTGCTATTGTTCAGCGCGAGTTTTTTGGTTTCTGACCATTGGCAGATGGCATCAATGGCTTGTTGTAGTTTATTGTTTTGTGGGTCGTCTTTAGGGATCTCTGAGTATAGTTTTATGTCGTCGGCAAACTGCTTGCAGTGAACTCCCATTGGGAGTTTACTGGGAATTTCATTGACGTATATCCCAAAGAGGATCGGTGATAGAACTGCTCCCTGAGGTACGCCGCACTGGGCCCTTTTAGTTGAGGACTGATTTTTAGTTACTTTCACTGTGAATGTCCTGTTGCTAAGGTAGGATGCTAACCATTTTAAAAGATTTCCATTGAGTTTGATTGAGACTAGCTTGTCTAAGAGAAGATCGTGGGGTACTCTGTCAAAAGCTTTAGCATAGTCGAAATAAATTACGCCTACTTGACTTCCCCTTTCTATGCTATTGGTCCAGTCATTTAGGGATTCGAGCATGCAACTCACAGTTGATCGCTTAGGCCTAAACCCATGTTGGTTGTTGTTCCAGAATCGTATTTTACCTAGAAATGGCAAAAGCTTTGACAGTATGCATCTTTCGTATATTCTACATATTTGGGATGTAATACTTATAGGTCGAAAGTCTGTTGGTACCTGTGGTTTCGCAATTTTGTTAATTGGCGTTATTATAGACTGTTGCCATGTTTCGGGTACCTCCCCTCTCATCATGGAAAGGTTGCAAATTTGGGAGAGTGGGCTCGCAATGAATGGCGCGATGAGCTTTAAAAATTTAAAGGGGACCTTATCCGGAGTATCCGAACAAGAGTTTTTACATTTTTGGATGAACTATAGCATTTCTGCGTCTGTAACCCATGGTATCTCTTGGTCGGATTTGTAGTCGGGAGGCAGGGTGAAACTGGTATTTGATTTGTTTACATATTGACTTTCGAAGTTAACCGCTAACACTTCGGCTTTTTCGTGATCGGTGATTGCATGGTGTCCGGATTGGTTGACAAAAAAGGGCACCATAGAAAATTTGGGCTTCAGTATGTTCTTTGCTATGTGAGTGAAATGGCTGTTCCCAGATTTTTTCAAAGTTAGCAGTTCTTGGTTTCGTCTGAATTTCAATAGTTTTTTCCGAAATTTTCTGCTTAGTTCTATGTACAGAGCATAGTCTGCCCAACTGAGACTTTTCAAAAGTTTATCAAATTTGTTTTCAATAGTTTCGTGAAATGTCACCAGGTACTCAGGGACATTGTAGAGCTTTTTGTTTATTCTTTTCTTGGGAACAGCGAGTTCACAGATACGTCGCATTATTGTGAGAAATTCGTTGTATATTTCACTAATTGTTTTTACTGGATCAATTATAGTGGGCCAGTCAATTAAATTTAGTTCCGCTGCGCAAACTTTCCAGTTCATTTACAACAACAAAGATTACAAAGTCGATCCGTTCTTCAAGTACCGATGGTACTGCGGATCACGGTTTTCTGCGTACGCGAACGACTGGTGGTGTACCGTTCAGAGCCAGACATTATTTAAGTCAATTCCTGGCTAGGGAAATGACCGAGCAATCTTCGTAGATTTCTCTACTACCCAATTAGAGGCTGGGTGAACCCGGGGGTTAGGGCAGAAATCGAACCTGTGACCTCTGGAACGGCGGCGGTCACCACTACCGGCTGCGCTATCCATTAGATGTTTTGTTGGTTTCTCTAGAATGTCTAAGTTGTGTAAAACACAACGATTGCAATGCGGGGTTTGCCTACTTTTTAAATTCAAACGGCAATAAAATAAATATTATGTGTTCACGAACCAGTGGAACAAACGACTCCAATGTTCTACAGTTTTTCATTGGGGAAAATTCCATTATACCCCACCCACTTAAGAGCCCCCACCAGTTGGAATACCACCCCGCCACCTTAGAAAGTGTGGGGTTATAAATGTGGGGGCATAAAATGAAATGTCTCGGTGGGGGTACATATTAGATTCTAACATATCCCCCACCGTTTTTTTTTTTGGGGGGGGGGTTATATTGAATTCCCTGGTAATCTTTCATTATAGCCCCCCACATCATTCTATTATACACCCCCAAACGCCCATTTTGTTATACACTCCGTCCAATAATGATAGGACCCCCTTGATTTTTGACGTTCTGGCAAAACTAAGAAAGTTATAAAAAATCTGTGAATGCCATTCGATTCAGAATCCAAAATAACCCCAGGGCACAATTTTTCATGATCCTACCATGTTCCGTCCCCGCACACTACTAAAAAGTCACTTTTTCGACCGTCCAATAATGATAGGACCACCTGAGATTTTGAGTGGGTTGGTGATTTTTTCGAGCGGTTTTCACTAAAATAAGTTTTTATTTTCATGTTTTGTCTGCTTTAAACTACTTTTCATTTTATTTTGTTCACTATTATGGAGTTTCGACAGTAATTTAGTGTCATGTGTAACGCAACTTTTTGAATGAGATCAATTCAAAGGGTTCCAAACCCTTGATTTGGGTGGGCAGTGTACCGTAATCAGGATCGTGAAAGAAGTCTGATGTGCAGGTACAGTAATAAAAATCCTAAAATAAAATATTGTCTTAAAAGTGCCTTTCCAAGTTAATCATTTGTTTATTATCTCATCATGGGCCGAGCTCCACTCCACACCGTTGCTGAGCAAGCACAGAGTTTCGTGATGCACCAACTGGGATCTTCTCTTCATATGATTTCTCGTTATGTGAAAAAGAGTCGAAGCGCTATCCGCTCTTAATTGAACAACCCCCTCTACTACGGCAAGAAGAAATCTACTGGAAGACCAAGAAAAGTCACCTCCCGCGATGAACGGAACATCATTAACGAGAAATCATATGAAGAGAAGATCCCAGTTGGTGCATCACGAAACTATGTGCTTGCTCAGCAACGGTGTGGAGTGGAGCTCGGCCCATGATGAGATAATAAACAAATGATTAACTTGGAAAGGCACTTTTAAGACAATATTTTTTTTAGGATTTTTATTACTGTACCTGCACATCAGACTTCTTTCACGATCCTGATTACGGTACACTGCCCACCCAAATCAAGGGTTTGGAACCCTTTGAATTGATCTCATTCAAAAAGTTGCGTTACACATGACACTAAATTACTGTCGAAACTCCATAATAGTGAACAAAATAAAATGAAAAGTAGTTTAAAGCAGATAAAACATGAAAATAAAAACTTATTTTAGTGAAAACCGCTCGAAAAAATCACCGACCCACCCAAAATCTCAGGTGGTCCTATCATTATTGGACGGTCGAAAAAGTGACTTTTTAGTAGTGTGCGGGGACGGAACATGGTAGGATCATGAAAAATTGTGCCCTGGGGTTATTTTAGATTCTGAATCGAATGGCATTCACAGATTTTTTATAACTTTCTTAGTTTTGCCAGAACGTCAAAAATCAAGGGGGGTCCTATCATTATTGGACGGAGTGTACCACCCCACGTGGGTGGGCTTATTGAAATGGTGGGGTGCTTTATTGAAATGTCCAAGATCTCTCCCAGTTGAATCCTACGTCTGATTTTGATTAGGGATGAGATTTTCATCGCCCAGTTTCGTTTCTTACGTTTGATACTCAGTTATTTCAAAAAATTTTATAACCCCCCACCACTGGTGGGGGTTTATATTGAAATGGCGGTGGGCTTAATGAGACCGGAGGGAGCTGGGCGGAAGTTTGCTAGGATCCTTGAGTGTTTAATCGGCTCCCTGTAAACTTTTCCTATACTTTTATGCTCACCTTTAGACTTTTATTCCCAAAAATCAACCCGCAAAGCAAGATTCCGCCCAGCTCCCTCCGGTCGCCAATTTGAAAAGTGTCACACATGCTTCCGGCGCGTTGCCGCTGAAAGGGGGGGGGGGGGGGGGGGGGTTACCAACGTTTATGCCAGGGGGGTATAGTGAAATGTTTCGGGGGGCTATAGTGGAATGTACCCTTTCATTGTTCCGCAATACACGGAGTAATGGCGAGTGCCCTGCTGAAAAAGTGCTCCATTGATAACACGCGCCGCATTCGACGGCAAAAATTTTGGGCACTGTGCCAATGGAAACATTTAGAAAAGAGACGAGACGAAGAATACGACAGAAAAAAATAAACGAAGCGGAGAAGACGAGAAAAGTGGACAGACGCCGCGCGTTTTTCGCGCCAAAAATAGTTTAAAAAAGGCAGTGGCCATTACCCCGTGGCAATATTAACTGCGAGACCGCAGTAAAAAACTGCGGAACATCGGAGCGTCGTTTGTATCACTCTTTATATTTTTATAACAATGATACCTCATAAACATGTCGAATGCTCTTCGCCACGTCTCCATCTCCCAAATTTTCACTAATTTTTCCGCTTTTTCCAGCCTCTGTCAGAATCACCCAGATAGATTCGCACGTTTTTCGATCGTATAGATGAGCGTCTGAAATTTATTGAAACATCTAGTGATTTTCAAAGTGCTTTTACCATTCATATTTGTCACTACCATTTCTGCTATCTTCTCAATTGAATATTCATCAATTTTCGCTTTTTTTACAAAACTTTCAGCTTCTGTGAGCGTTAGTTGCATTTTCTGGAATTTCAAGAAAAATCAATATCATTCTTATATTGTCCATTCGCGAATAAAGCAAGTGCGCTCCACGAAACTTAGTACTTCGTGGATTTCATTTTCGTCGCCAAATTATTTCATTTCACGTTGAATTTACACGTAACTTGAAATAATTTGGCGAGGAAAATGAAATCCACGAAGTACTAAGTTTTGTGGAGCGCACTTGCTTTTTTCGCGAATGGACAATATATAAAATTCCGTTTGGGTCTGCAACTGAGGAACCTTGTTTGTCTGTGTTTGACATAAACCTGGGCGCACTTCACTACAAGCTGCAGCACGGCGTGTTCGGGACTTTGTTTTTGCTATACAGTGCGCGTCATAATGATAGGACACCCCCTATTTTGAGGGTTCCGAGAAAACTAAGAAGTTTGGTTAAAAACTGTTAATGCCATTCGATTCAGGATCAAAATTAACCCCCGGGTGCGAACTTGTATAATATTATGAAAAGTTTTCGGACGGTACCATGAAAAAGTCACTTTTTCGGCCGCGTCATATGTATTGATAGGACACCCCCAGAAAATGTGGGCTACCTGATGATTTACTCTTGTCAGAAACTGACCTTGTCAGAAAGCCCCAGACGCGTTCGATTGGATTCAGGTCCGGCGAGCACGCTGGCCAATCGAGCACTTTGATCTTCTTCGAAGCCAAGAAGGCACGAGTACTGTTGTAGGGATTGGCTGCATGATTTGGCGCGTGATGTTTCCAGATCTTTGGATTGTTCGCAAAATAGTTGATTTGGACACTTTCAGTTGTATTTCTGCACCAACATCTTTTGCCGACTTCATGGTGTTCGACACTGCTCTTGCAACATTTCTTTCATCTCGTTGTTTCAACTTTCTCAGTCTTCCAGTGCTTTTTGATGTTCCATATGCCACAGGATCAGACATATAACAATCATTAAGAGTCCGAGAGCAATGAATCCTTGCGCTCATTAATGAAATGGACATATTCAGCTGAACCCGTTTTTAAAGCTCCATATGGCACTGGACGCTTTCCAATAAAAACCGGTGAACATTTATCTTTCCCATTCAGTACCGCCTTCTCTTTTGTACACGTACCCAGACCTTCTAGGAAAACTTCCGGAAATTTTTCCTTCAGTTCCTTTCCAATTGACTCAGTGTCAGAACTTTTCAGCTCATTGACCATCATATTCATGTGGTAGGTCATTTCGGATGACTTTGATATACAGTCAAGGCCTAACAAATTTCCGTGTTCTCGTACGTGAACAAAAGCGGATGCCGCAGATCCTTTTAGCATGAAGTCCACTTTGGCTCTACGCAACAGCTTAACCTCATTTCCACCTGCAGATTTCACCTTCATTGGACATTTCTCCATGCAGCAGCATTTTCAATGACAATCCTTGGAATATTTAAATTTGCAGTATTTGGACAAGTGTCCAGTTTTCTGGCATTTAAAGCACTTTGTCAGACTTTGCACGCAGTCGGGTTTTCTATGCCCTACCTTGCCGCAGTTCCAACATTCGTCAACTTTGCCACTTGACTGCTCACGGTTCCACAATTTCTTATGGTTCCGATTAAAATCTTTCTTGGAATGAAGAGATTTGTTCCCATTTTCGTTTGAATTTCAAAAGTACACAAACACCGCGATGCAATTTTTTTGTTTTTACAATAGTAGTCAATTTTCTTTATTGACTGTGGAATTCAAAACTTTATGGTTTTTACGGTTTTTTATTGTGGGCCCGCCAGAATGATCAAACGCGCTCCGCTGAACTCAACGCTATTCTATTTTCATTTTGGTGTCCAAATTATTTCATTTCACGTATAAATTCAACGCGCAATCAAATAATTTGGAGACCAAAATGAAAATCGCATAGCGTTGGGTTCAGCGGAGCGCGTTTGACCATTTCGGTGGCTCGACATTAAACCCGTAAATGTTTTGTTTCATTGTGTTTTCATTCGAGTTGTATCATCAAATAATGAAACCTACATTTTTTCGCGTGAAAATTCAAAATGCACGGGATTTCTTGTTTTGATGATGCAACTCGATTGAAAACACAATATGGAATCAGTTTAAAAAAAAAATAAATTTTACTCCCAGCCCACGGCATGCTGGCACCTACGTTTCAGTCTCAATTTATGAAATTCGATTTTTTTGCGCGTTCATTTCGCTGCGTACGTTCCGCGAAAAAAAAATTAAAACTTGTTTTTTTTCCGCAGATATCCCTTATTTTTTGAAAACATTTGATACAGCAGAAGCGTTGGAAACGCCGCGAAGGAATTTTCGCTGAACACGCATGTCACAGTGTTTCATCAAACGTTGAGTGTGATTAGGGCGCGTTTGCACTGAGGTAGGTGCCAGCATGCCGTGCCAGCCCAGGTACCGTGTTTGATGACTGCCTCCATTAACAAAAATTTTAAAAAACGGGTGAAAATAATGCAAAATTGAACACATCGCGATGAAACGCGCACAATTCCAAACCAATAATCAATGGGTCCCAGACTCTTTGGGCACGATTGATTTTCGATCGAGTCTGTTTGGGGTACCAAATTCGTGTACGGCCTCTTTGAGTCTGATTGCTCTTTAGTTACGGCACCTTTTTTTGTATAAAATTTGCAAATTTGTTACCCAAAGAGCACCATAAAGAAAACGTACCAAAACAGCGAGGAAACCAAAGGTCTGTTGGCTACAATTGCAAGATGGGCTTCTATTACAGGGTGGGATTCTATTTTTCAAAGGGGTCTAGAGATGGGCTTATATTACAAGGTGAGCTTCTAATACAGGTGGGTATTTACGGTATTTTTCACGAGGAAACCGCACACAAGAACATCAGAGCGCTCAAAGGCGCGGCATCGAGTAATGCTTCATCACCAGAAAAGCGTCAGTGCTTGATTGGCGCGTTGGAAGTCTGGGAGGCCGTGATTCAGAGACGAGAAATAATCAAAAATAAATATAGAAAGAACCAGACTTGTATAAATAAAAAAAGATCGAAAACATTTGGGGACAATATTAATTGGATCATATCTTAAATACCAGTTAAATTTTACATTTTTTAAATCTTTAATTTTTCAAGATGAATTTTATATTATACAAAAAGAAATTTAAAAAAACAAAAACAAAAACCATAAAAATCTCCATTAAATCCTAAAAATTCTACTATTCATTTATTAATTAAAAAAAACCGGTCAGATCCCTGATATTTATCAATGTTTCGAATTTTCCTCCTTCTTCACTTCTTCTTTTTGTTCCATGCGGCTGAGTTCCTCATCTATCCGTTCTTTCGCTCGGAAAACCTGAAAGTCTTAACTAACATGTTGCAAAGGCATGGGGTGTTGGCGACTGACTTCGCGAAAGTGCGATCCAGTGTGCTTCACCGATCAAAAATTCACCGATTAATGGTTTTTTTCGATTAATAATCGGTGAATTAGTCGATTAATTTTCACCGGTATTAGTCGATTAATTAGTCGATTAAAAAAATTTTAGTCGATTAATCGTCGATTAATTTAATCGGAAGTTAGTCGATTAATCGCGATTAAATTAATCGACGAAACATATCGCTAAACAACACGCGATTCGTAATTTCGGAGCGTCGCTATGGTTTTTTCAAATTAAAGAAATTCAAATGATAGCGAACGCGGACCCGTGATTTGTCGGTACAAGAAACTATGTATAGCCGGTCGCGTTCTCCAAGAGGGCAGCTACCAGACAGCTACCTGGCAGCTACCTGGCAGCTATTGGGCGGCTATTTGGCAGCTATTTGGCAGCTATTTGGCGGCTATTTGGCAGCTATTTGGCAGCTATTTGGCAGCTATTTGGCAGCTATTTGGCAGCTATTTGGCAGCTATTTGGCGGCTATTTGGCAGCTATGTGTCGGCTATAGAACTGCCCGGAATAGAACTGCCCGGAATAGAACTGCCCGGAGTAGAACTGCCCGGAATAGAACTGCCCGGAATAGAACTGCCCGGAATAGAACTGCCCGGAATAGAACTGCCCGGAATAGAACTGCCCGGAGTAGAACTGTCCGGAATAGAACTGCCCGGAGTAGAACTGCCCGGAGTAGAACTGTCCGGAATAGAACTGCCCGGAGTAGAACTGCCCGGAATAGAACTGCCCGGAATAGAACTGCCCGGAATAGAACTGCCCGGAATAGAACTGCCCGGAGTAGAACTGTCCGGAATAGAACTGCCCGGAGTAGAACTGCCCGGAATAGAACTGCCCGGAATAGAACTGCCCGGAATAGAACTGCCCGGAATAGAACTGCCCGGAATAGAACTGCCCGGAGTAGAACTGTCCGGAATAGAACTGCCCGGAGTAGAACTGCCCGGAGTAGAACTGTCCGGAATAGAACTGCCCGGAGTAGAACTGCCCGGAATAGAACTGCCCGGAATAGAACTGCCCGGAATAGAACTGCCCGGAATAGAACTGCCCGGAATAGAACCGGCTCTGTATCGGTACAGCTCCTTTAATCGACGATTAATCGGCGACTAATTCACCGATTAATTAATCGACTAAATCAGTCGACGATTAATTTAGTCGATTAATTAATCGACTAAATTAATCGATTAATCGGCGACTAATTCACCGATTAATAATCGATTAAGCGACTAATTTTAGTCGATTAATCGTCGATTAATTAATCGATTAATTAGTCGGTTAATTAGTCGATTAATCGCCAAAAATTTAATCGGTGAAGCACACTGGTGCGATCTATTAAAAATTATCTTGGCATTATGCGAAATCGCATTTTTTGCAATGAATTTTCCAGGCAGAGAGCGTGTAAATGATAAGACGCAGCGTTATCAAGCGACGCAACCGCAGCGCACGGCGTGCTGGAGTCTACATTTTTAAAATTATTTTTGGAAATGCATTTTCGGAAGTCATCTCTCTCAAGATTCTGCATCTCTAGTTTTGCACGCACTTAACTAAACTTGGCAGAATGTCACTATCGAGACGCAGATGAATGCGGCAGAGCGCGTTTGCCTTTATGTAGGCTCTAACACGCCGTGCGGCGAGTGGCATCGGCGGCAAAAAACTGCTTTTGAAACAAAGGCAGCCGCCAGCACCCCATGCACCGGGACATTAACCTGGAGTCAGCAAATGGACCCGAGAGCACAACTTCGGATGCTCAAAAATCACACTTCCCTTGTAAGATGATTCCTAACAAAGCCTTTACAAAAATCGAAATTACGGAAGGACACAACCCTGGCAACCATTTGTCGTTGTGCAACAACTACGCCAAAATGGAAGCCGTGGTTGTTGCACAACTACTACTACGACATTCTGACGAAAGTTTTGGAGCCATGGGTTTCTTCCCATTTCGGAAACACCAGTTGGACCTACCAACAAGACTCCGCTCCTGCTCACAAAGACGAAATTGTTCAGCAGTGGTGCAAAAACCATTTTCCTTACTTGATCACCTCCTCGGAATGACCACCCTACATCGATGACCTAAACCCCACTATTCTGTGCGGAGTGTTTTGGAGATCAAGGCATGTGTTTCATCCTACATCAGTTTGAAGTCGCTGAAAGGAGCTCTCCAAAAAGCCTGGGCTGATTTGGATACTGACTACCAGCGTGCCACCGTGGATGCATTCCCGACGAGACTCAAAGCTTGCTTGCGTCAAGGCGAAGGGTGGATATTTCGAAGAAAAGGTCCAATAAGAAACAGTTTATGCTGCGCACAAAGTAAAAAAAGCACGCGTGAATTTGCGAAATACGCACACAAAGTGAGGCGGAATTCGCGTGATTTTGAAGAGTCGTTTTCACAAAAAGATGTTATGTCCCTTTAAAAATCTTACGGTACATGTTATTTTTTCAGTCCATTTTCTAATTGGGTTATTCTCAAAACCAGCAAAAAAAGCAAAAAATAGAAAAAACCAGCAAAAAATTATGCGAAAATTCGGAGAATGCTCCGATCGATCTGAAACGGGTTTTCCATTGTTGGATACCTCCCCGCGGTGCAAACTGGGCAATACTGTGCTTCTTCGACAGTGGAAGCTGGACACCACTGTTTGGCACAGTAGCGAAAGTCCACCTTTCTACACGGTAGCGTCCAATACTCGTGAAGAAGGGGCTTCATGCTAAATAAACCTACTGAAGTACAAATCTCAACGTATTACACGTTGCACAACAACAAAAATCGATCTGAAACTTTGGGAAATCATTTAAAAAATACTTCCGGTCTTTCCTTGAAAATTTCAGACCAAAATATCGATTTTGAAAATTTCCAAAAACGAAAATCGATATTTTTTAAAATCAATATTTCGGTCTGAAATTTTCAGGGAATGTCCGCGAGTATTTTTAAATGATCTCTGAAAGTTTCAGACCGATCGGAACATTCTCCGAATTTACGCTGAATTTTTTGCTGGTTTTTCTATTTTTCGCTTTTTTTTGCTGGTTCCGAGAATAACCCCATAAACTTATTTAAAATAAATTTCCATTGTTTGGAAACTTTCCTAAATTTTTTTGCCGTCTTGTCTGCAATTCAAACTTTCGTCCATTCTATTTTATCATTTTCTGAAAAATTTTGTAGCATTGTGTTATGGGGTTTTGCACGAAATGCAAAAAACGGCAAAAAACTGCGGAAAACTCGGAAAATTCACCGATTGACCTGAAATTAAGGCTTCCATTCGGACGAAAAAAAAGCGGACCGCTGTTCGTCCGAGGTCGGTCCGCTTCGTCTGTTTTTTTTCTTGTTAGTTTTTCTTTTTGTTTCTGCTATATTTTGTTTTCAAAAGCTGTTTTTGTTCTTTTTTCTTTAAAATATCAATAGAAATGTCTTGTTTCTGCTATCAAAAATTCGGAAAAAAATTGTTTTTGCAAAGCTAATTCTACATAAATTTGCAACCGCTTACATTTTCAATGTCAGAATTTGTAAATAGAGTGCCATAAATTAATATTCCCAGCCAATTAGAGTGTGCCGAACGAACCGGACGAACCGCGGACGAAAATTGGTCCGAATGGAAGCCTTACCTGAAATTTTGGGAAAAAAAATGGCAAGAAATAATTCTGGATATGCTATAAAATTTTGGACCGAAATATCGATTTGAAAAAAAAATATTAATTTTTTCTGAAAATTTTTAAAACCGATATTTTGGTCGAGAAAAAAACAATGATTACGTGACGCAAACCCTTTCAATTAGGGCTAAATTAATTTACTTTATCGAAAAATATCTTTAAAACCGCAGAAAACGTCAATTTGCCGCAAAATGTGGAGAAAATCGACTGGAAATATAACATGTACCGTATGAATTTTAAAGGGACATAACATCTTTTTGTAAAAATGAAGCTTCCAAATCGCGCGAATCCCGCGTCACTTTGTGAGCGTGTTTCGCAAATTCACGTGTGATTTTTTTTACTTTGTGCGCCACATTAGAGATGAGAAAATATCAAAAAACTGTTGTTGATTAAGCCAGGCTTGTAAAATTTTGAAGGAAAAAATTGTTTTAAAAAACTAGAAGATTCCCGGCAGCGTTTGCCGGCGCAACGGTTAAAATGCATTGAGTGCATTCAGTATACTACCATTTAAACTTCACAGATTTGTACCAAACTTTGGACGCCCCGAAAATGATTCCCCAAGTTTGTTGCAAATCGGTCCAGTACGAGCTGAGAAAACGCGGGTGACACAAAAACTCACACACAAACTGATAAAAATAAACGGTTAATAAAAGTAAAGATTCGATCTAGTTTGCGAACTCCCGGTTAATGCCTCTGTGATGTTGCCTTTCAATTGAAAAATTCCCAGAAAAACCAAACCTTGCTTTGAAGATAAAAAGTTCCTCCTTTTGTTTTATCATTGATTGAAAACAAGTGTTCGTAGTGCTTTTCAATCTCTTCACGATCCAAAGGAGTTTTGACGTTTAGAATTTGCAGAGATTCCTGAAAAATATTCGTTAAAATGTGATTTTTGTATACCGTAAAACCTGTATTTGAAGTACACCTCTAATAGAAGTACACCCCTAAGAAGCTTTTGAAAAATATAAGTACACCCATTTAGGGGGTTTGAAAAATAGAAGTACATGTACTTCAATTACAGGTTTTACGGTATATTGTCAAACGCGCTCCGCAGAACTCGATTATGCGATTTTTATTTTGGTGTCCAAATGATTTAATTTACCGTTGAATTTACACTTAAGTGAAATAATTTGGGAACAAAAATGGAAATCGCATAGCGTTGAGTTCAGCGGAGCGCGTTTAACCATTTTGGTGGGCCGACAATACTTGAGCAGTGTGTTAAACAGTCCATTCTAGTTTTATTCGAAAACTCACGGCCAAACAAATTTTTCATGTCGCAACTCAATTGAAAACCCCAACACGGCATGCAGGCACATACATTCAGTTCCATTTTAAATTCGATTTCACAGGTTCAATTCGCTGCCTACGTCCCGCAAAAACAAAAATATTTTTCCGCAGATGACCCATATTTTACGACATGTATTGTGTTTTCAATCGACTTGCGACATGAAAACGCGAAACTCCGCCCACTTATTTGTGCGCGACCACGCGAACACAGTGATATTTGAAGAGACGCAGACAGGTAGCGCACAAATAAGTGGGCGGAGTCTCTCGTTTTCATGTCGCAAGTCGATTGAAAACACAATACGCAGGGGTCACGGTGATTATTTTACTACCGACCACGCATTTCTACTCAGGACATTTTTGGCTAATAGCCATTGAAAACGGCTAATAGCCACCGATTTGAGGCGTGTGCCATAGGTGTTTGGCACACGCCCCATATTCGATGTCTATTAGGTGCTACCTCGGAATAGAACTGAAGTGTAATAGAACTGCAGCGATATAGAACTTGCTTCGCAATAGAACCGTTCGGAATAGAACTGTTCGGTAAAGAACTGTATTTAGCAAAATAAAACTGTTCGGAATAAAACTGTAGCGTTTTGGAACTAAATTAGCAATGAAGCGCGATTGCATTGCTTGGCCGTCAAGACGGGCCGAGAAAAAAAATGATAAAAGTTTATTCAAAAAAACAACAAAACAAACAATTTTTGATGAATAGCTCAAATATAAAACTGTTAAAAAAAGCACGCGCATGAGAAATTCCAATATTTGAATGAGCAAGCAATGCAATCGCGCTCCATTGCTAATTTAGTTCCAAAACGCTACAGCTTTATTCCGAACAGTTTTATTTCGCTACAGTTCTATTTCACTACAGTTCTATTCCAAAGCGAGTTCAATTTCGCTACAGTTCTATTACGCGTCAGTTCTATTCCGAGGTAGCACCGTCTATTAGCCGTTTTCGATGGCTTTAATTTTCAAATTTTTTCCATTTTAAATTTCGGACATCTTGTGTCTGGAAAAAGTCGCAAAATCGCTGAGTAAGCGAAAATATTGTCTCTCTTATTCTCAGTACGGAGCGCTGCAAACGCGCTCCCTTCGCACAGTGTTGGACGCGGCCACGTTGGCGACGAGAGAGTGCAGAAAATTGAGAGAGCCGTGGCCGATGTTTTGCTCTGATTTCTCTAAACCTCACTCCAAATGCATGCGAAATTCTTTGTTTGATTGGAGCGAGTTATCAGCGTTTTATACCGAGTATAATTGTTGCATGTAAACATTTTATTGCTGCGTTACCAACAGACAAATTTTTTATCGGCGGTGGCATTACCCCATAATGGCTAATAGCGCTTTTCGGCGGCTAATAGCCATAATGGCTAATAGTCAAATTCGTCGGCTAGTTGCCATTATAGCCCGCTATTAGCCTTTTCGGCGGCTATTAGCCACCTAGATGCCGACTCTCGCCGTATACGCGTCAAAAATTCCCTGAGTAGTCCCCGATTTCAAGTATTTCCTCTCTCCTTCTCGCACTCTCTCATCGCATGCAGTGGGCGGAGTTACCCTTGCCTTTTTGCAAAATGCGGCAATCGAGTTCACAAAAATTAGTTCGGCCACCACGGAAAACCAGTGCTACTTCGGAACAGAACTCGCACGGAATAGAACTGATGCGAAATAAAACTATTTCGGAATAGAAATGTTTCGGTATAGAACTGTAGCGAAACAGAACTGTTTCGGAGTAGAACTGTTTTGGAATAGAATTGCAGCCCAACAGCGCAATGGAAATGGCGTCTCCCAGCGGATGATCCAAGACTTTCTGCCGCTGGTCTATCGACTAAAAAACCGTTTTAGAATAGCTGACAAACGATAAATTAGCTAAAAAACCATTCGCGTCGAGACCCGGCAGTAAAAAATTTCAATGGGATTTCGGCCGAAATTTAAAGGCGCATCGTGTTATTTCATCGGCCGGTCTCGACACGACTAATCGTTTACGCCAAAAAAAACCTGAGACCCCACGAAAAGGGGGGAAAGTGTTGAAACGCAGGAACGAAAAGGGGGAAAATGGGCACAGTTTGTCTCCAAAAGTGCCGCACGGTTTTTCTACATTTTTGGAGAATGAGAAATAGTGTTTTTTTCCTGCTTTGTTTTGCTGGAATTTAGTATTTAAAATGCGGAGACAAAATAGAAACGATTAAAAAATAAAAGGAGCGGAAAAGCTGCGAGAGGTCCGCAAAATTATTGATTTTAGTGGAAAAATAATATTTTTTGCGAATATTCGGGTGATTTCGCATTAAAATAGGAAAATTGTGTGCTAAAAAGAAAGAATACATTGAAATACATCATCATAATATCATTTGAACTAAAAGCTTTCCAAATAAATGATTTAGGAATTTTTAAAGCAGCGGCAATTTCGAAAAATGGCGAATTTTAACGAAAATTGGGCATATTTAGGAAAATTTTTACAAAATATTACGAATTTGTTTGTTATTAGTCATTTTAACAAATAAATATCAAGGAAAACGGAGAATTTTAGCAAGAAATCGAAGAAAAAGAGGAAAAATAATTTGGTGACGAAAATGAAAATCGCAAAGTACGAAGTTCAATGAAGCGCACCTGCATTTGTCGCGAATGGACAATAAATACCCAAAAAAACTAATTTCAGGCAAAAAAGCAGAAAAAACCGTGCGGCACTCTTGCAGACAAACTGTGCCCATTTTCCCCCCTTTTCGTTCCTGCGTTTCAACACTTTCCCCCCTTTTCGTGGGGTCTCAAAAACCTCCGACTACTGTAGTTTTTTTTTGTTTTTCCTCAATTCTGCATAGGGAAAAACCACAAAAAACGGATTTTTTTGCGCTGAATAGGATAAGGAATCGATTGGTGATATTACATTTCACTGAAAAAAAAACCCAAATTTTGGCTGAAAATTTCAGAAAACTGAAATTTGAAATGAATGGGTACTTCTAGGTCGCACGCGGTATTTTTTATTTTTGATTCCGATAGTTTTTGACATGCTGAATCCATTTTTAAAATAAATATCGACTTTTTACTTTGCCATTTTTTGGTACAGCCCGTCAAACTTCAACAAAAGTTTGAGGAAAATTTTCAGCGATGACAGATGGAATTCATAAAACTAATTGCAGAGATTCCACAGTACATTCTAACATACCTCCAGCGAGATACCCAATTTTGCGTTCGAATTTGCACTTTCTTTGGTTTCGCTGGCCGTTTGGCCGGTTGCAGCGGCGTGACGAGCAGCAGCTTGTTGGGTTTCTAAAAATTATTCGAATTTACGGTTTAACTTGGAAAATTTCCGGGTCTATTTAGAACCAATTTTAGTCCCGAAAATTTCTAACCAGATTTGGATTTTCAAATTCAACTCTTTCTGCCCTTATCGCAAAATTAAAAACAAACAACTTACGCCGAATCTCATCTCTGACCGCTCTTGTGAGCGCTTTGGCGACAGCTTCGCCAGCTGCCAGCGCCACTTTCAGTGCTGCTCTCCACGGCATATTTCGACTGCAAAAAACCACATTTTTATTGTTTTCAATCGAGTTGCTACATCAAAACATGGAACCTTGCCTATTTTTTTGCGCGCGAACACCCAATCAGAGCTGAAATAAGTATAATCTCAGTATGGAGCGCTGAAATCTCGCTCCCTTCGCAGAGTGGTGGACACTGCCACGTTGGCGACGAGACAGTGCAGAAAATTGAGAGAGCGTGGCCGATGTTTCGCTCTGATTTCTCTGAATCTCATTTCAAATGCACGCGAAATTCATTGTTCGATTGGAGCGAGTTTGCAGAGCTTTATACTAATAAAAATTAGGTATTATGGTAACTAAAGTTGGCAACAGAATTGGGAAAAAAAAATTTCCAAAAAAAAAACTTTTGTCTTCATCAAAATGCTCACACGGCGTGTTAGACCCTACGTAAGGGAATTCGCGCCTTTTCAAATGTGTCTGTGTATTCTCAGTACGGAGCACTGCAAACCCGCTCCCTTCGCACAGTGGAGGACGCGGCCACGTTGGCGACGAGACAGTGCAGAAAATTGAGAGACCGTGGCCGATATTTTGCTCTGATTTCTCTCTCCAAATGCATGCGAAATTTTTTGTTCGATTGGAGCGAGTTTTCAGTGTTTTATATCGAGCGTATCGGTAGTGGCGTCTTGCCAAGTCTAGCAAAACGCGTGTAAAGATGGAGACACAGAGACGCGAGAATTGGCGCTCGAAAATTTGATCTCAAAAATTTTTTTGAAAAACGTAGTCCCGAACAGGCCCACCGTTTTTATCACCGCCCTTGGCAAAGGGCGGTGGTCGAGTGATGTGCAGTTGGGAACAGAAATCTGATGGTGGTGGGATGGATCTCGCTGTAGGTGAGTTTTTTTTTTCTTGCTAGAGCAAAGTTTATAGAATTTGCTTGCAAAAGAAAAGAAAATTTCTTACACATTATATTTAAACTTGTATTGTGGGCCCGCCAAAATGGTCAAACGCGCTCCGCTGAACTCAACGCTATGAGAATTTCATTTTGGTTTCCAAATTATTTCATTTCACGTTGAATTTATACGTGACATGAAATAATTTGGAGACCAAAATGAAAATCACATAGCGTTGAGTTCAGCGGAGCGCGTTTGACCAGTTTGGCGGGCCGACAATATTTGTTTTAGGTTTTCATCATTTCAAACGGTTTTAGCATGTGTTTTTTTTTATTAGAAAAATGTCATATGTTTGATAGCCTAAAACACGAGTTTACGTACGTTTCCTCAATTTTTTTGATTTTTTTTGGAGAATTAATGGTGCGCCCAAAAAAGCAGAAAATGGAAGAAAACTGTCTAACCAAAAATGCCAATTTTTGCCGCGTTCGCTATTGTGTCCACGTGAAATCAGTGCGTCCGTACCAGCTAAATTGATTTCACATGTAGACAATAGCAAAAGTAAATAGTCAAATAAACATTTTTGGACATCCACTTTTCTTCCATTTTCACCTTTTCCTGCTTTTTTGGACGCACCATTATGATTTTTATGAATCTATTCTGGTTCTTTTCTGATTTTCAAACAGAAATCAGAACGAAATTTTGTAATTTCGGAATTCCTACGGAAATTCGAAAACAAAAATACTTCTACACGTAATGAGCCTCTCCGTGGCGTAGAAGATCAACACCTGGATCTTTTCTTCAACTCCGGCGGATTTCGTCACCCCGGCAAAGATTCAAGTGGCTAATCATTACACACTGCCTCGCTCAGGTCGGATGTAGTGTCGAATACTTCCTCCCTGCGCACATTCCTCGGTTTAGCAGGCCGTTGAAGAGTAGGCATACCCGCTACGAACAGCACCAACAACTGCCTCAGTCCTCCGCATCCGGCCTCTACTCTTGTTACGGCAGATTCAAGAGTATGTCGGAAGAGGCGATCTAATCACGGAGTATCGAACGTCTGCCACACTGGACGGAACAAGAACACCCGGCCAAAAACAAGAAGAATCGACTACAGAGTGTGTACGTTCAACTGCAGATCGGTTGCCACCGATGACCGACTTGCAGAGCTGCTAGAGGAGACAAAAACGATCAAGTACGACATTATCGGACTGTCGGAAACGAAGAGAGCAGCTGAAACACACATGATGCATCGAGACGGGACCGGAGTTTTCTTAGGAAAACGGAACACCACTTCCGTGTCAGGAGGGGTCGGCTTTATCGTCAATAGCACCCTCCTGCCGAAGATCCAAGAAATCAAATTTCTCAACCACAGGATCGCCTACTTGACTTTCCAAGTAGACCGGCGACTGAGCTGCACCGTCTTCCAAGTGTATGCTCCAGTTACCGACTCTGATCCGGAAGAGTTAGCTGATTTCTATGAGAGCTTAGAAGAAGCCTACACTGCTTGTCGCAGTAGATACAAGCTAGTTGTGGGTGACTTCAACGCTCGAATAGGTCCTAGGCAACACACGGAACGGTTCATTGGACCACACTCAATGGAACCGCGCAACGAAAGCGGCGAACTACTCGCCACCCTTTGTGAATCGAACCGCCTATGGCACATGAACTCACAATTCGGAAAGCCATCACATAGACGCTGGACCCACATCAGTCCCAACAAGTTACACAAACATGAAATTGATCACATCCTGGCCAATGGAAAGTTTGTCACTGATGTCTCGGTCGTCCCATCGATCACAACCGGAAGCGATCATCGTCTGCTCCGTGGAAACCTGCACTTCAACACCAAGATCGCAAGATTCGAGCAGGTCAAACGGAGAAAGCCCCCGAAACGAGTATTGGACCCGGCTGTTGCTCACGCAATCACCGCCACTGCAACAATCACCCCGAGCGCTGACATCGATCTGGACTACATCAACCTCATCGCAATGCTCAAGGAACTCCAAGATCAAGCAGTCACTCAGCCATCCAATCACTCCACCAACAGACTTTCGGGAACTACTCGGCAGCTTCTCACCAAACGACGTTTTATGGACAGATCGGACCCCAACTTCAAGTCACTGTCAAACGAATGTCGAGAAGCCGTCAAGAAAGACCATGAAGAATTCGCCAAAGACCGCCTACTGCAAGCCGCACAGAACAAGAAAAGTATGAAGAAAGTCGCAAGGGACATACAAGAATACAAGACCTTCATCCCTTGCCTCAAATCCTCAACAAGCGGCACAAGAATCACTTCTCGGACCGAGATGGAGAAGGAGATCCAACAGTTCTACTCGAAACTCTTCAGAAGTAACCGAGGACCTCCCGTGATTGCATCACCCATCGGAATGGAAATTCCACCACCGTTCCTTCCAGAAGAAGTTCGCGCTGCCTTTCGCTCATTCCCGAACGGAAAAGCAGCTGGAGATGACAAAATCACTGCCGACTTCCTCAAAAGCTGTCACGACAACGTCATACTCCACCTAACGGACAGATTCACTAAGTACCTGCAGAGCGGGAAAGTTCCGGAAAAATGGAAAACTTCTAACACCACCCTGATCTTCAAGAAAGGGGACAAAGAAGATTTGGAGAACTATAGGCCTATCTGCCTCCTCCCCGTACTCTACAAGGCATTCACAAAATGCGTGCTGAATAGAATACGGACCACACTCGAGGAGGCCCAACCAGTCGAGCAAGCAGGATTCCGCCGATCATTCTCTACGATCGACCACATCCACTCAATACAGCGCATACTCGAAGTTGGACGCGAGTACCAGCAACCACTCACACTTGTCTTCATAGACTTTCACAAAGCCTTCGACAGTGTTGAACCACAGGCAATCTGGGAAAGCCTGAAAAGTCAAGGCGTCCAGCCTGCCTATATTGCCCTACTACAACAGTGCTACACCAACTGCACAACCACCATCACACCATTCCACAAGAAAATCGAAATTCCGATCACAAGAGGAGTTCGCCAGGGAGATCCCATCTCGCCGAACCTCTTCTCAGCATGTCTGGAGAGCGTCTTCAACAAGATGTCATGGCAGCACCTGAGAGGAGACGAAGACGACGAGAACGACAAAGCCAATCTCTTGCCCGGAATACGAATCAATGGCCAAAATCTCACGCACTTGAGATTCGCCGACGACATCGTTCTGGTCGCCAGCAACCCCAAGGCGGCAAGCCTAATGATTCAAGAATTGGTTGAGATGTGTGGAAAAGTAGGACTCCGAATGAATACTAACAAGACCAAAGTTATGAGAAACAAATTTGCCAGCCAAAGCCCGGTCAACGTAACGCTTAACAACGTTACTACCTGCATCGAAGAGGTCAATGAGTACGTCTACCTCGGTAGGCTACTCAACCATAACAACGAACTGGAGCCGGAACTTCACCGAAGACGCCGAGCAGCATGGGCTGCGTTCAACAACATCAAGAACACCACAGATGCCCTGTCTTGCCCGCGAATCCGAGCTCAACTCTTCGATTCCATCGTTTTACCGGCTCTCACGTATGGCTCTGAAGTCTGGACCTTTACCCAGGCACTTTCCGAAAGAGTCAGAGTGACCCACGCAGCATTAGAAAGACGACTAGTCGGAATTTCACTATCGGAACAACGTCAGAGGAATCTGCACAGGGAAGATATCCGAGCACAATCGGAGGTCCGAGATCCCCTACTAGTCATCAAGAAAAAGAAGCTTGGATGGGCCGGACACATAATGCGAAGAAACGATGGCAGATGGACGAGGCTTGTGCAAGAATGGTATCCCATAGGAGAGAAGCGACCCGTTGGAAGACCACGGATGAGATGGAGCGACTCCCTAAAGGAACAAATATCATTATTTGATGGCAATCATCTCAAAACACACTGGTCAACAATCGCCAAGGACCGAATGGCTTGGAAAGCTGTGATCCGCGAC
This sequence comes from Caenorhabditis japonica, assembly GCA_963572235.1. Taxonomy (NCBI): domain Eukaryota; kingdom Metazoa; phylum Nematoda; class Chromadorea; order Rhabditida; family Rhabditidae; genus Caenorhabditis; species Caenorhabditis japonica. The sequence goes on from OY754344.1 coordinate 16,639,848, forward strand.
CACATCAGGTGATCGAAGAACGGATCGACTAAGTAACTAAGTAAGTAAGTAACCACTTTTCTTCCATTTTCACCTTTTCCTGCTTTTTTGGACGCACCATTATGATTTTTATGAATCTATTCTGGTTCTTTTCTGATTTTCAAACAGAAATCAGAACGAAATTTTGTAATTTCGGAATTCCTACGGAAATTCGGAAACAAAAAATAGTAAAGGTAAACATAAACATAAAAGTCGAAAATAATGTAGATACAACTCTGGGTCTACAACCAGAATTAAAGAATAAGATTATGACGACTTTGAGAGAACGATTATTCAAATTGAAAATTTATTTGAAATTTCTACAAAACAAATACAATTCTGCACTATTATCCCGACATGCTTGTGGTTTAACAGTTTTCACGGTCGAAAATCGATCGGAAAGTTCACGGACAAATTCCGGTCGGGCACTTCCATCCCATATCTGGAAACTGAAAAATTACATTGGCTCCGCGACATCTCGAAACCGAACATCTCAAAATCTTGTTAACAGGGGAGGTGAAAAGTGAAATAATGAGTGAAAATTATTTTTTCCAAAATTAAATGAAAAAAGAATCAAAAAGTGCACAAACGCCAGTTCGTCAAAAAACATTATTTCCCGGAGCTGTTTTTTCCTAGAAATAAATTACTTTTTCAAAAATGAAAAGCAAGCAAAATACCAAAATATCCCCGTTTTAGTAGAAAAAAACTAAAAAATTTTCAATTTTAAAATGATTATGGGTTTATGCAGATGGACTTTCCTGTGATTTTATTCCTATGCATCTACATAAATAGGTCCAATCATTTTAAAATTGAATTTTACTTAATTTTTTCCTATTGAAAAAAGAATATTGTGATTTTTTGCTCAATTGTAATGTTTTTAAAAGTAAGCAATGATTTTTAGACGAACTGGCGTTTGTGCACTTTTTTATTGTTTTTTCATTTGATTCTGGAAAAAAAATTTTTTTTTTTGACTCATTATTTCACTTTTTACCTCTCCTGTTAACGCGGTTTCGAAATGTCACGGAGCCTCAAAATTTGTTCCTCATTTTTCTGATTGTTTTTCTACAAAACAAAAATTTATGTGGGAGATAAATATTGTGAAAACAAAAAAGTTGCAACTCGGTGTTTGCGTACTTTTAAAATGCAAATGAACATCACGGCGAATTTATTGAACTAGTACAAGTCTGTGGCCGTTGAAAAAAAGCACGAAAATTCTAGGCCCCCGTGAGGTTTTTATGGATTTCCTCGAAAGCTGGTGGGCGTTTTCAACATTTTTCGTTTTCCGTTTGTAGAAAACTGAAAAAGCTGCCAAAGAAAAAAAAGAAGTTGCAAAAAAAGACCGAACACCCCAAACGAACCGATTAAAACGACAGGGACTAAGAACTGCTACGCCATGTTCAACCAATCACAGAACTAGAAAACTCCCATTTTTAGGCCGCGTAATATCTTTCTAGAATTTTCCGAAAACTTTTCCTAGAATTTTTAAAGTATGTTGATATGTTGTAGACCAGGGGTGCCACAAAAAATTTTTTGCGAAAAAACAAAAAAACCAAAAAATGTTTTTCATTTTCACAGCGTATTTTTATCGTTTTTTATCAAAATACTATCAAATATACTCATTTTATTCTTGCAGAAAGGTGGAAAATTGCGAAAAATGTGCGAAAACAGTTTGTGAGACATCTCTAACACTCGTACTCTAGTCTTTATACCAAGTTTTTCTTTCCAATCTTTGATTTTTTTCAAAAAAAAAATGCGAACATTTTTTGAAACAGAAAATCTATGCGAAAAAAAAAATAAAAAAATTTTCGCATTAGGTGCGAAAAATGCGAAAAACAAAAAAAAAAACGGCACCCCTGTTGTAGACAATTATAAGAGCTTTAAACAATGAATATGGAGATGAACTTTTCTGTCATTTTATTCATACGCAAACCTACATTTAAATGCAGGATAATACAGATTAATTCAGAAAAATTAGTGTTTATTTCTGTTGTGTGTTGTTAGATCACACAAAGATATTATTATTTTTGATCTTAGTTTCAAGCAGCAGCGCGAACTATTTTATCTCTCGTTGTCTGCGTCTCTCGCTAGTGATCAACTCTTATTCATTATGTTATTGTGGTGACTCTTCCCCGCTATTACTACTACTCGATTGGCGAGTAGACGGGGGTACGACAGAATAGAAATAGGCGAAATAGAAATGCTACAAAAAAGAACTGGAAAAAATAGAAATGCTACGAAATAGAACGGCTACAAAATAGAAATGAGCGAAATAGAAATGATACAAAATAGAACAAATTTTGGCGATGGAGCGCGTTTGCATTATTTTTTCAATTGCTCAGTTTTTCGCCGATTTTCCATTTTTTTTTTTCTGAAACTGCATTGATTTTATACCTTTCTTCATTTTCGATGTTGTTAAGTGCGTAAAATATCTGAAAATTACTGAAAAATCCTATAATAATCGGAAAATTCGAAGAATAATGCAAACGCGCTCCATCGCACCGATTTCTATTTCGCCCATTTCTATTTTGTCACATTTCTATTTCGCGCTGTTCTATTCCGCTCATTTCTATTTTGTAGCCGTTCTATTTTTTCCAGTTCTTTTTTGTAGCAATTCTATTTTGTAGCATTTCTATTTCGCCTATTTCTATTCTGTCGTACCCCCGAGTAGACTTTATTGCTATTATCCCCTTATTCTCCCATACTTTTTTCCTGTAGCCCTTATTGTAGTGAAGTGCGCCCAGGTTAATACCGGCACGAAGCTTATAATAAATTGTGTTAAAGTAGTAAATGTCGTTATACTTTTGACAACTCAACAATTTCTATTGTGTTTGCAATCGACTTGCGACATGATAACGCGAAACTCCGCCCACTTATTTGTGCGCGGCCACGCAAACACAGCGATATTTGAAGAGACGCAGACACAGAACGGTGAATGCAGACTTGCGTTTTCATGTCGCAAGTCGATTGAATACACAATAGGAGAAAACTGCTGCGGGAAGCAATGTTTTTTGACAAACTCACATTTGTGCATTTTTTGATTATTTTTTTTTTATTTAATTCTGAAATTTTTTTTTGACTCATTATTTCACTTTTCATCTCTCCTGTTAACGCGGTTTCGAAGTATCCGGTTTCGAGATGTCACAGTTTCAAGATGTCGCGGAACCTTTCAAAGTACATAAATTTTGGTTTTTATCGAAATCCGGCCAGAATCAACCAATAGCAGCACGAGGCCGAGGAGTTTTTTCGGCCACGCGAAGTTTTTTGGAATTTTCTCAAAAACAGTACCTAGAATTTTAAAACTTTTTCAATGTACAGAATTAAAAGAGCTTTTGACAAAAAACGGCACCTGAAAAAATTGTAGAAAATACCTTCATTACGGGGGACAGGCTTTTTTTTCTCAAAATTGCCAAAATATCGTAAAATTTCAATTATTTTTGCACAATTTTGAATTTATTCGTGGTATTTTTTTCCATTGTGATTGTTAAACTTAATATTTTGAACAGAATTCGCTTTTTAAAGGCGAAATTTGCTTTTTTTCGTGTACTGAAAAACCGTGGCCGCATTTTGCAACCAGACTCCGCCCACTATTCGCTCTCGACTTGGAGGCACCAAAAAATTCGCCGTGAACATGGGAACATTTCTCTTCATTTGCCATGCTATTTCTTTCATTGCCGTTTGAAATTTCAAAAGTACGCAAACACCACTGTGCAACTTTTTTTTTATCACAATATTCTCCATCTCTGAGAGTTTCACCGCTCGCACACGGAAAGTGCACTGCGGACTATGCCCGCATTTCTTCTCGCGTTTCTCAATTTTCCATGTAGAAAATAGGTATTTCGCCGTTGGCCTAGCGCTGCATGGCCTAGGTTCCGATAGGGTGCCGGTGGAACTTTCAGAGATTGATAATATGCTATCTTATAAAAAAAATATCTCACTTTGCACAAAAAAATCCCATCTTTCTTTAATTCGAACGCACTTTCCACTGAAAACAATCGAAATATTTTCCTACATAATTCGATAAGCCGCAAGTGATCGGTAGCATTGTCTCCTGAAAAAATTAACTAAAACCTTGCACAAAACACTTTTAGTGACATTTCGAAAAAATTTGAATAGCCTTAACATTTTTTGTTGAAAAACAAGCCTGTTGCGCAGTCCTGAGCTGTCTACTAACGCAGCGCATTGACGACTTCGTCGCCACGTTTTATTCACACACCTACCACTTTTTTCTCATTGTCAGAAGTTTTTTTTTTCATTTTGGTTACCAAATTATTTCATTTCACATTGAATTTACACGTTAAATGAAATAGTTTGAAAACCAAAATGAAAATCGGGGGATGAGTCGGGTTGCCGAAATTGCCGAACTTTTTTTAGCGTTGCCGTTGCACGCTCAAAAAATTTTGCACCAAAATATCGATTTTAAAAATGTTCAGAAAAATCGATATTTTGGTACACAATTTTTTGAGTGTGTACAGGAGGATTTTTGCAATATTTCCCGAATTTCAGGTCAATCGGAGAATTCTCCGAATTTTCCCTGAATTTTTCGCTGTTTTCTTCCTTTTTTTACGGTTTTGTGAATAGGTCCATTACTGATTTCCGCTTATTGAACATTATAATTATAGTTTTCAAAAAACGAGGAAAAAAAGTATGTGAAAAATCAAAAAAAAATTTCAATCTTTGCAAGACTTTGTCTGTCAAACCTATAATATATGTTCACGAACGACGGATGCTGACGACGCTCCGATGTTCCGCAGTTTTTCACTGCGGAACAGGATACAAAGAAAAAAAATTCAAATTTTGACGCATTTTTTATGTTTTTCGGGAAAAAAAGCATAAATTCGTATTTTTTCCCACATGTGCTCCAACGGAATTATAGCTGAGGTCTTTAGAAATTTTTAAAGCCTAAGAACGTCGAATTTGGTTCAGCCACCATTTCGAAATATTCGTGATTGCGTGTTCACGCCCAAATAAGTGGGCGGGACGTCATTTTTTGATGATGTGCCTTGATTGAAAACACAGTAACCTGATTTTAAAAAACAAACTAACGTGAAACCACATTCACAGTAATAAATGTTCGACTGTTTCTACAGCGAAAAGTTACCTGTTGGATTAGGTGCCATATCACTCAAAACCACGTCTACTTTTCGATTTTCCAGTTTTTTCTTCACAATTTTTTGCACTTCCATATCAGTGATATCTGATAACGAAAGAATTTCTGCGCCACGAATGGGAAGAACGTTCTAAAACTATTTAGTATGTGTTTCTATATGGAAGTAAAAACCTGTAAATCCACGCCAAGTACATATCCATTTGGACATTTGCTCACAACCAATTGGAGCCACGATCCCGGAGCACACCCAATGTCGATTACCGTACTTTCTGAAGTTTTAATAAGTTTTAACAAGCAAATTTGTATCTTTTTTTACCAGGTCTCAGAAACTTAAATTTTTCATCCATTTCCATTAACTTGAACGCACTGCGAGCTCGAAAATTGTGCTCACGAGCTTTGATCGCAAACTCGTCGGTTAATTGGCGTTTAAGGTATCTGTAAACAGCAGTTAGCGCAATTAACGGCCAAATTACTCACTTCTGGGTATTTCCTGTCTTTTTTGATGAAATATTGCGGCAAAATTGAAGAAAAGGGCTCCATTTTTTTATCATTATTTTCTTATTTCTATTTTATTTTGTGTATCTGATAATTCCAAACGATAAAAATAAGTTATAAAATTTTGAAACAAATAATTTATCGTTGTCATTTAGGACAAATTTGTTGTTTTGAAGAACAATTTTGGTTTTATATGAAACTAGAATTTATTAGAAATTTCCAAAAAGTACGGCAATTTTTTAGAACTTTTATTTTGGAGGTCTTAGACACTCATTTACGGCGTGCATCAAGCCACTGTTTTCCATCGCTGCTGCCACACGTTCCTGAATTTCACAAGTGGTTTTCTAGTACTATGAAATTGTAAACACAAGCCTCACTCAACACAGTCCGTTGTGAGGCTTATGCGTTAAGAGAGCTCATACAAGTATGATACGCGCTCGAAATAAAACAAATTTTTTTAATAAAGGAAAGAAAAATGATTTAAACTTTTAGAAAAGTACATACTTGTCTCGATCAATATCGATTCCTATTTTTTCAGTATATACCGTATTTCCTCTAACATAGGCGCATGCGCTTCTATTGTTTAATTTCATCACAGGTTTGCACATCAAACTTCGGTCGTCTCATGCCTGCTTGGTTAGAAAGTATTTTGGCGAGTTTGGTGTGCAAGCCTCTAAATACCCGGCAGTTGTGAAGAAATGAAACAATAGAAGCGCATGCGCCTATATTAGAGGAAATACGGTAAAAGCCACCCTATATACATCCAACCTTATCAGAGAGTTGTCGATTGATTGATTCTTCCGTCGAATGTGAGCCAGGTGTGATTGAAACGGTCACTTTGACTTTTGGATGTAAACTACGCAACAATTTCACACGGATTGCAAGCCCGATGAGTGTCGCCATACTGCAGTGGGGAATAGTTGGAGTAAAGTTCACCTGAAAATATAAAATTTTTACTGGGAATTTATGTATTTTCTAGACCCTTTAAAAGAGACGATAATTTATCTTTTGCCTCTTCATCTCGCCGATCTATGCTATTAAAGTGTCACTTCCCCCAAACCAATGATTTCTTTTCCATTACAGTCCCGATCTGGAATTATATTGTACGCAATATATCCACCTTCCTCACTCCTTCTCAATTCGAACAACTAGTTGTTTCATCTATTTCCCGGTTTTGAGCTTTTATGCTACCACTGCCATTTTTTCATGTCTTATGATATTTTCCCACTAGGCACATCTCTTGCGGGATTGTCCTAGTCTCTTTTCTTTATTCAACCTCTTGTTCCCAATCTTAAGTTTTAAATGCGACTGACGAATAAATGATTATTAATATTATTATTAAACCAGTGGTAGCACGCTACCGCGAAAGACCGAAACGGGGATACTTTTGGGTCCAGTATATGAAATGTTGGCGAAGCCTAAATTTTTCAAAAAATCCAGTGGAGTGCGTTTGCTGTGACTCCGCCCACATTTCAAATCCTGGACACGGTGGGGGCGAGGGGTGGTATGCCAATTTTTCTGACCAGTTCGTTTTTTGATTTTTGCAGATTTTCTGTTAGAATGTAATATGACAACGAGGAACTGATTGGTGATCTCACAAGGGAAGTGTTTGATTTCTCCTAATCTAGAATTTCCCCAAATTTCAGCATAGGTGTTTTCGACTATGCTGATTCCATTTCTGCAATAAAAACCGGCTAAATGCTCACGTGAGCCAAGTTATGAGCTCCTAAATTTTTCCTATGGTCAAGCCTTTTTTTTGCATGAACCGAACAGTGTACTAGAACCAATACTGCAGAAAACATCGGTTGGTTGGTTCAGTATTTCGATTGCAGGGTTCAAGTGAGGTGGTCACGGGTTCAACTCCTGCTCGTGCCAATCTTTTTTTGCATTTTTTGTGTGATTTTTTCAGCCAGCAAAAGCCAGAAAAAATCGGTTACATTTACTTTTTTTCAGATTTTGAGTGAATATTCCGGCTGCAAACAGCTTCGAGAATGAATTTAAGACAAAAAATTAAAAACTTTTTTTTTTTTTTGATTTGGCGACATTTTTAGCCATTGAGCACATGCAAATTTTTTTACAAATTTTTTGAATAATCGTTTTTGATCTGTTTTTGAGACTTAAATCCACGTAAACCTTTTGATTGTTCTAAATGAACTGGAAAAGCGAGAAACCGGGTATAAAATACCGAATTCCCCAGTTGTTTGTATGTAATTATGTCTTCCAAGCTTGTTATTTTGGCCTACGCTACTACTGTAATCAAGGATAAGCCGAAAAAGCCAAAATTGGATTGTTGGGATCAGGCTTTCTCGGAAATTTCCGATTCCGGTTCCGAGGCAGTTTCACTTCCGAAAAAATTTCCGAGACAAAATGATTTCCGAAAATATTTCCGTTTCCGTCGGAAATAATATTGTTCCGACGTCGGAAAAAACAAGTTTTTTCTGCCGAAATTTGGTACGAAAAATCTTTTTTTTTTTTTTGGAAAAAATTCGACCATGTCCGTGACACAAATTTCATATTTAAAAAACGAGTCTACGTATATCGCCGACAATAATTGTGTTTGAAAACAGTTTTCATTAAAAAAAACATACTTTCCTTATGAAAAACATCAATGAGCAAAAGCTTGTACGGTAATTTACCTTTTTAGCTCCACCCCTCGGCAGATACGGAAACAAAAACGCAAGGGGCTTAAAAGCGCGCTCCGTACTGAGAATAATATTTCTTTTTTTTTTGAATTTGCAGAACAATGAATTCTAGTGTGAACCTTGAATTTTTGCATAAAAAGTTGGAAACCAAAATTAAAAAAAAAAACCTTGACATAAGTCTCTTCTTCATCGATAAAAACTTTTATGAGCTCCTCCTGAACCACATTCAGCTGCTCTAGCGTGTACGGATGCTCCGGATCGTTAATGTCGCGAATTAGATCAAAAATCTCCCACGAATCAATAGGATCCTCCACACTTTCGTCGCTGTAATTTCCAAATTGTAATGGTGATTTCGATGTAGCGTATTGTTTTGCTTCTTACGCTGTTGAGCCCTACTCTGATTGATTAAGCAACCTATTTATGAGAAAACATGTCTATCCAGAGGCCGGATCCATGAAGTTGGAAAACGAAAAAAATCCGTTTTTCCGGAAAAAAAAATTTGTTATGGACCTATTCATTTGAATTAAAATGAATTTTTATGTCATTTTAATTCAATGCATTACAACATATTAATTAATTAACCTGAATTTTCCTGAACCATTGAGTTTGAGCCTTTATGCAAATCGTGTCGAGACATCCTGGCCAAATAAATACATGCGCCTTTAATTTGTACTCCGAGTGGACAAGATGACGAAAAAATATGGCATAAAGTGCAGATCGGACCCTAGTTATTAAAGGCGCATGCATTTGGCCAGGAGGTCTCGACACGATTTGAAGAAAGGCTCAAACTCAATGGTTCAGGAAAATTCAGGTTAATTAATTAATATGTTGTAATGCATTGAATTAAAATGACATAAAAATTCATTTTAATTCAAATGAATAGGTCCATTATGCCGCGTCCAAAGTTTAAGAATTTCCTGGAATCACGTTTTTTCTGCAGTCCAAAGTTGCACAAAAGTCCCAGAAATAGCTGGTGTTTACCACTACATTTTTCCGTGTTTTTTGTTAACAACTTTCACGCCGAAAAAATCAGTGGTAAACACCTGCTATTTCGGTGATTTTTTGTGCAATTTCGGACTGTAGAAAAAAGGTGATTACAGGAAATTTTTTAACTTTTGATGCGGCATTAAAAATGAAAAAATATTGACCACCTTTATTAAAAAGTTACACGCGACTCTTCAAATAAACCGCAAATAATTATGGAGTTATTCACGAAATGGCAAAAAATGGCAAAAAACGGCAGAAAACTGCGCGAAAACCCGGAAAATGCTCCGATTGATCTGAAATGTTGGGAGTTAAAGGAAAAAATTCTCCCGGACATTATCCCAAAATTTCAGACAAAAATATCGATTTTAAGCATTTTCAGACAAAAAAATCAATATTTCTTAAAAATTGATATTTTGGTCTGAAATTTTGTGGTTATGTCCGGGAGAGTTTTCCCCCTCGTTACCCAAAATTTCAGGTCAATCGGAGGATTTTTAGAGTTTTCGCGCGGTTTTTTGCTTTTTTTCGCCATTTTTGCCTTTTCGTGAATAACCCCATTAATGAAATAATAATATTTTACGCTTGTTGATAAAAAAATAATATATGCCACGTTTCACGTTTGGATTGAACGTGTTGATCGTGGATTGGTAATGCCGCGTCCAAAGTTAAAAAATCTCCCGGGATCTCCCGGGATCATGTATTTTCCAGAAATGTCGCGGGCCGGGCCGGACCAATTGCGAAATTTTGTCGGCCCGGCCCGGAAAATTTTATGATACGTGAAACGAAGAGAAAATACCTGCTTAAAAATAAAAAAATTTAATCACAGCAAACGAATTTTACGTGAAACTGTGTGACATTTCACGTGAAACTGTGAGACAAAAAAATATTTTCATTTTTTTCCTGATATTTGTTCATTTTTTCGAATAAAAACGTGATAAAAATTGTCACTTCGCCTCGAATCCATTATAACGACGAAATTATATACTTCGAATATTTTTTTTTATTGAAAAAAAACGAAAAAACTTACGAAAAAAAACCGAAATAAAAATTAATCGGGCCGACCGGGCCGGGCCGGGGAAATTTTCTACCGGCCCGTCCCGAATTTCGACATGTCTGGTATTTTCTGCAGTCCAAGGTTGCACAAAAAATCCTAGAAAATTTTTCGTGAGATTTGTAAATTCTCCCGAGGTAATTTACGAATCTCATCCAGCTACGATATTTATGTACCCCGTTTTCCATCGAGTTGCGACATCAAAACGTGAAACCTCGCCGACTTTTATTCACGCAAGGATTCAAAATGCACTAAAATTTAATTGTCGGGTGAAAAAAGTGGGCGGATTTTCACGTTTTGATGCCGCAACTCGATTGAACACACAATATTTATCAACAAAAAAAATCAGAAGTGATGCAAAACTGCAAAACAAATTTTTTGGGCTTTTACAAATTTTATGAAAGCTAATCTCACCGTTCCGTTCCGGTAAATGGTCGCTGACGTGGTTTCTCCTGATACAGCATCGGATTAGCATTTTCTATTCGATCAACATTCATTTTTTGCGGCAATAAATAGATAGATGGTGCCTCCAATCCAAGAATAAATAGTGGGCGGAGTCGGGTTGCAATAAGCGGGCATGGTTTTTCACTACACGAAAAAAAAAAAAGCAAATTTCGCGTTTGAAAATCGAATTCTGCTCAAAAGATTAAATTTAACAATTACAATAGCATGATGGAAAGAAAATAAGACGAATAAATTCAAAATTATGCAAAAATAATCGAAATTCACAGCCTCCCGCACGAGAAAAGCACCAGCGAATTAGTATTTCGTCTGGCACCCTCTCTGCCTCGCGCCGCAAACTTGCATGCGCCTTTAAACAAACACTTTTTTAGGGGGTACTACGGTATAGAACTCGCACGGAGTAGAACTGCTACGGAATAGAACTGCGCGGAATAGAACCGCCTGAAATTGAGCTGTACCGACCAAGAACCGCTCGAACAACTCGAAGAATTATTTCGTTGTAGATTGTGAGGCCCTGAGTTCTATTTCGTGCAATTACTTTTTAGTACAGTTTCATTTCAGCCGGTTCTATTCCGCGCAGTTCTATTCCGTTTTGGTGCAGTTACTCAATCCTTCGTAAATCCTAACCGTTTTATATTTAAAAAATTGCTTCTATTTACGGTAAATACCCTCAAAATTGTTTTTATATTGTGAAAACAAAAAATTGCAACGCGGTGTTTGCGTACTTTTGAAATTCAAACGGCAATGAGAGAAATAGCATGGCAAATGAAGAGAAATGTTCCCACTTTCATTTGAATTTTAAAAGTACGCAAACACCGCGTTGCAACTTTTTTGTTTTCACAATAGATAGCGAAGCAGCAAAAGAATGATATCAGCAACCTAGAAGAACAATCGAGATCGTCGGGATCAGGCTTTCTCGGAAATTTCCGATTCCGGTTCCGAGACAGTTTCACTTTCGAAAAAATTTCCGATTCCGTTCCGAGACAAAATGATTTCCGAAAATATTTCCGTTTCCGTCGGAAATAATATTTTTCCGACGCCGAAAAAAAACATGTTTTTCTGTCGAAATGTGGTACGAAAAATCGTTTTTACACAAATTAAAAAAAATCGTTTTTACACAAGACACAAATTTCCTATTTAAAATACGAGTCTACGTATCTTTCCTCAATTTTTTTTTTAACTTTTTGTGGATAATTTAAGATTTTATGGGTCTAGTCAGGTTCATTTCCGATTTTTCCGATCGGAAATCGGAATTCCGTCGGATGTCGGAATTCCGACGGAAATTCGGAAATGAAAATGAAAATTTCGGAATTCCGTCGGAACATCGGAAGAGAAAATTACAAAATCGGAAATTTCCGACGGAACTCGGAAGAGAAATTTTCATTTCCGAGAAAGCCTGGTCGGGATGTTTAATTTATACCAAAAGTCGGTCGAAAACTATGTTTTGTTTATTTATTGTCGGCCCGCCAAAATGGCCAAACGCGCTCCGCCGAACTCAACTCTATGCTATTTTCATTTAGGTCTCCAAATTATTTCATTTCACGTATAAATTCAACGTGAAATGAAATAATTTGGTGACCAAAATGAATATCGCATAGCGTTGAGTTCAGCGGAGCGCGTTTGACCGTTTTGGCGGGCCGACAATAATTATTCAAAAGGTACTATCTTTCTTATATATAAAAACCCAGATCGGGATGTCTGTGTGCGTCCGAACTTGCCTTTTTGCAAGAAAATGCAGTGGACAACAAAACACAAATCCGTGACATTAGGATTTGTATTCAAGAGCACTACCGACTTCCCAAAACAGAGTGCGTATAAATGAATGAGGAAGGGTGGAACGTAAAAAAATAGAATGTGGCGACGAAGACGCCAATAGGCTGCGTCAGCAGCCGCGCAAGACTGCGCAGCAGGCTTGTATATTTATAAATATGATGGCTGTGTTTCAAAAGTCAATTAATTTGGTTTAAATTTGTTTTTTTCTGTTGAATACTATTTATGACCCAGAGTAACTAAGTTTTCATCGCAGTTGAGACGCTTCTTCTTTCCACTTGGAATTGGAACTTCAAACTTTCACCACAAACGACATTACAGTAATCATAGAAAACCCAGATCATTACAACAACAAATCTTACATAGTCGATCAGCTCTTCAAATACCGAAGGACCTGCGAATCACGGTGCTCTGTGTAATCGGACGACTGCTGGTGCACCGTTCTGTCTTTGCAGATGTTTCTATTACCCAATTAGAGGCTGTGTTAATCGAGCCTGTGATCTCCCGAAAGACAGCAGTCACCATCAACGACTGAGCTACTTGTTGAACAGGCAAACATGCAAATTACATTAGAAGTCTACAAAAACAGCTCAAAAATAGTTTAAAACAATATAAATTTCATAAAAAACGAAAAGCATGTTCAAAAAAATCATACGCGCACCCAAATTCTCAGGGGGTTCTATAATTTTTGGACAGTCGAACATAGGACTTTTTAGTCGTGTGTGGGGACGAGACATGGTAGGATGATGAAAAATTGAGCGTAGGGGTTATTTTTGATTTTGAATCGAACTGCATTCACAGATTTTTCATATCAAAATCGGTTTTGTCTGGGACCGCAAAATCGAGGGGGGCAGACATGTCGCGGGCCGGGCCGGGCCGGGCCGATGGCGCAATTTCGTCGGCCCGGCCCGGCCCGGTTGGCCCGGTTGGCCCGGAAATTTTTTGTTTAATATGTCAAATGAAGAGAAAATACATGCTTAAAAAATGAAAGACATTTGTATTAACAACAAACGAATAACAACCGTAAAAAAATGACTAATGGACCTATTCAAAGTACTGTAGAAAAACGGAAAATGACGAAAAACTGGGAGAAAACTCGAAAAATGCTCCGATTGGTCTGAAATTTTGGAAGAAACTGTCAAAAATGCTTCCGGACTTGCTCGATTTATACGAGCGCCGAAACGTCTGGTTGCGAAACGTCACAGTTGCGAAAGCTACGTGAGTTGCGAATCGTCACAGTTTCGAAAGGTCACGTTGCGAAATGTCGCGGAGCCGTTTTCTGCATGAAATGAATAAGGGAAATTTGACAAAAAATGCAAACTGCATGAAATGAATAACCCCATTAGAAAACGGAATTTTACATATAAGGATGATTTTTTTAATTAAAAAAACGAAAAAGCTTACGAAAAAAAACAAAAAAAAAATTGACCCGGGCCGACCGGGCCGGGCCGGGCCGGGAAAATTTTCTACCGGCCCGGCCCGGCCCGGCCCGACCCGGCCCGAGTTTCGACATGTCTGGAGGGGGGTCCTAAAATTTTTGGACGCACTGTAAATTTTGACTGTAAGAAAGCGTTCGATCAAGTGCCCCATGCTCTTCTCATCCGTAAGCTCCATTCGTTCGGAATTCCTCCCGTGTTCTGTTCTTAGTTCCAAACCTTCCTCTCTGCCCGTACTTTTTCTGTCAAAGTCAACACTTCTCTTTCCCCGTCTTCGTGTCGCATTCCTTTCTTCTCATGGATATTGGTCTTTTGTTGTTGTGCAACTCTACTCTTCCATATCAATTTTTGGTCACGGATCGGCGTCTCCTCCCGGATCGAATGGCGTGAAAGCCAAGCCAAGGGCTGTAGCTGCAGCAACTGGGTCCTTCCATAGTTTCGACATTGGTAGCGGCTTGACAGGGCAGATCCCCCACATCGTCGCTGCACTTGATGCAACTCTTCACTGGGCGATTTCCACTTTTTCCTTGACATCGTGTGATCCAGAAAAGCTAGATCAGCTCGAATAAGTATTTAGTTGTACATGGTGGGTTATTGAGTTCAATTCCGCGCAGCGGTTCTTCTTGTACAGCTCCATTTCAGGCAGTTCTATTTCGCTACAGTTGAACTAATTTATAGAAGGATTTCAGGTAGTCTGGCGTGTTTATTATGCTGGGTTCGACATAAAGTTTCGGAACTGAGAGTCAAAGGCCTCTCTCATGTGATCAATGAAGTTTTTGTACATGGTAGAGATAGAGTTTCCTGGGTGCAGTAAACGGCCCCAGTCAATGGTATCTAGATAATCAAGGCACTTCGGCCATTTGATGTTCTTGTAATCGTAAAAAAGTATTTTCTATTCGGGGGGCTTTTGGAGAATATCTAAATTAATATTTATAGAGTTGTGGTCACTAGAGCCGATTGGTGAGAGAATTCGGACGTCAGAAAGACGGCTATTACTAAAGACAACATCCAGTTCTATTCCGAACAGTTCTATTTCGAGCGAGTTCTATTCCGAGGTATTGTGTTTTCAATCGACTTGCGACATGAGAACGCGAGACTCCGCCCACTTATTTGTACGCTACCTGTCTGCGTCTCTTCAAATATCACTGTGTTCGCATGGTCGCGCACAAAAAAGTGGGCGGAGTCTCGTGTTCTCATGTCGCAATTCGATTGAAAACACAATAGCACCATACAACAACAGTCTAGTGCCCTAACAAGCTCCAGAACTTTCTTTGGCGCGAATTTCAAAATGTTCGGAACAAACTTTTTTGCCAGCCTAATAAAAATTTTCTGAGCAGTGCTACACGGCATGCTGGCATCTACGTTTCAGTCTCATTTTATGAAATTCGATTTTTTCGCGCGTTCAATTCGCTGCGTACGTTCCGCGAAAACAAAAATAAAAACATGTTTTTTTCCCACAGATAACCCTTATTTTTTTAAACATTTGATACAGCAGAGCGTTCGCAACGCCGCGAGGGAATGTCCTCTTAACACGCGTGTCACAGCGTTTCATCAAACGTTTAGTGTGATTGGGGCGCGTTTGCACTGAGGTAGGTGCCAGCATGCCGTGTGCTATGTAAAACTTTCGCGTTCATTCTCGACTTCGTTGAGTAAATATGTAGAAATAAATCAAATAAGATTTTCAATAAATACAGTTTTTTGTTAAAATTCGACAAGAGTTCGATGATGTCCCATGAGTCCTTTGAAATAGCGGACCGTTTTAACCTTCAGCTCCAACGTTGCATCTTCATCAGCAATGAACATGGCGCATCTGAAATCATTCTTATATATAAAATTCCGTTTGGGTCTGTAACTGAGGATCTTTGTGTGTCTCTATCACACGGGACACGCCGAATGAACGCTCTCGGGGAGTAGATTTGTTCGCGTCTGGCAGCATGCCGTTGCGTTCGCCTCTGGGCAGAGACTAGGGAGGAGAAAATATCAAAAATAGTTTTTGGTAGAGCAAGGCTTGTCATTCTATATAAAATTCCGTTCGGGTCTATAAATGAGTTTATTGATATTGTCGACCCGCCAAAATGGTCAAACGCGCTCCATTGAAGTCAACGCTATGCAATTTTCATTTTGGTTTCTAAATTACTTCTTTTCACGTTGAATTTATACGTGCAATGAAATTATTTGGAGACCAAAATGAAAATCGCATAGCGTTGAGTTCAGCGCAGCGCGTTTTACCGTCGTGGCGTTTCCTTTACGTAAGGTCTAGAACGCCGTGATTTAACACTTTTCCAATACAGTGCTCCACATAAGCATATTACTGTCGTCTCCACATATGATCATAAACTTTGAAAACGCTAATTTCCCCGCCAAGTATCTAGAAGCACAAATTAATTGACACAGTTGAAATGAGTGCTACCGTAACCCATTAAAATGTGAACAAGTATACTCGGTATAAAACGCTGATAACTCGCTCCAATCGAACAAAGAATTTCGCATGCATTTGGAGTGAGGTTTAGAGAAATCAGAGCAAAACATCGGCCACGGCTCTCTCAATTCAAACTTCTGGGCTCTCTTGTCGCCAACGTGGCCGCGTCCACCACTGTGCGAAAGGAGCGCGTTTGCAAAGGGGGGGGGGGTCCTAAAACTATTGGACGCACTGTAGAATAGAAATGAAAACAATTACACTTGTTTACATTTTTGAATGAGTTACGGTCGCACTCATTTCAACTTCGAGACATTTCGTGAGGAAATTGCCTATCTCCAAAGTTCATGAGCAGCTGCTGAGACGAGAGTAATACCGTAAATACTGTATTAGAAGCCCATCTCCGGACCCCTTTGAAAAATAGAAGCCCACCTGGAATTGTGGCCAACACTCAACGGGTCTCGGACCTTTTTTCAGTTTTGTGCATTTTTAATTTTTACGCGAAAAAAAGTAGAGGTTTCATTCTTTCGATTATGCAACTCGATTAAAAACACATTAAACTCCGCACACTTATTTGTGCGCGACCAGGCGAACAGTGATATTTGAAGAGAAGCGTGAATGCAGACTTTCGTTTTCATGTCGCAAGTTGATTGTAAACACAATAGAACATTTTAGATTAGTCTGTGTGTCTCACACAATCGAGTTTGTATTCAACAAAACTCGATCCAGCAACCTTTCGATTGACGTTCAAACATGTCTAATATTGAACTGGCTGTCGTAGCTGGTCGACAACAGTTATGATAATTACGATGCTCTATCTTGACAGTCCAAAAGTTCTATGAACTTTGCTTTTATCTTGAGAAACGGATTTTATTTTAGAAAAATAAAACACCTGTGCATTTGCATAGCAGAGACGGTGCACATGTGCGAAATTCCACACTCGATGGCTTGATGAAGAGCAAGAGCTTTGTGGCTTCCAGTGATCAAAATCATAACTTCACGGGCATCCATTACAGTTTGAACGCCAACGGTTAAAGCCTGAGTTGGAACTTTTGATAGATCGCCGCCAAAAAAACGAGCATTAGCCTGAAAAATCCGATAACTTTAATAAACGACACAACATATATTTTTTGACCGAACACAGCACGGCCAACCCAACGTGGCCGAGGAAAAACTTGAAATGATACAACAGAAAAATGATACAACGTAACCAAGTTGTGCCGTTTTTTTGTTGCCTTTTAAGAAAGTTGTTGGATCGTTCACGTCATTTGTTTAAAATTTTTGCAAATTTTTTTGAAAACTTATTTTTGAATTACAAAAAAAAGTTGTATTTTTTATTTCCATTTCCCATTTTCCTTTTCAAAAATGAGTTCACAAAAAAATTTGCAGAGATTTTAAACAAATGAAGTGAACGATCTAACAACCTTCTGCACGTCAGCCGAACCTCTTATCCACTCTACATTCCTCCTCTGTTTTCAAGGCTAAAAATTACTAATGATAAAGATGATTGCACTTCAAAATATTTTCAGACGCTTTTTTCAGCCTAATCAAAAAAGTGAATTGGCAGCTGCTTGACAGCTGGCTGGCTGCTATTTGGCTGCTGTTTGGGTGCCATTTGGCTCCTGTTTGAGTGCCATTTGGCCGCTATTTCAAGTATCTGAAAATTGGCGAGCCGGAATAGAACTGCCCGAAAATTATGGAGGAATTTTTCGAAAAATACACTCGGTTTTGAAACGTCGCGGAGCGCAATTCTCGCGTCTCCGACAATATTCGATCACAGTAGGAAATGATTATTTCTGACAAATGAACAAATGAAGATTGAAAATGAATATTGGCCCAGAAGCCGGATCCATGAAACTCGAAAACGAAATTTGTAAATTGATGAATTCTGGGTGATCGTAGAGAGACGCAGAGAAACAGACAAACCTATTTTTCGGAAAATTCCGTTTTCCTGTTCATAGGTCCTAGCTCAGTTCGTTTTCCGAAAAACGCTTTTCCACTTTCTTGCACACATATGGCCTCAGAACTTTCTCATTTTAGTTTCTAAACAAAATGCTAAATTTGGTGAATTTCAACAACTCCATTACTCATCAAAACTGCAGACAACAAGCACATAAAGGAATAATACCTGAATTGTATCCTCATTGAGAGTTTTAATTCTCGTTCGACTTGTCAACGAGCTTCCCGGTTCATTAAATGCAATATGACCATCAGGGCCGATTCCACCGACAAATAAGTCTATTCCACCCGCATCTTCGATCTTTTTCTCATAATCGTCGCATTCTTTTTCGTGATTATCAGTGTTTCCATCGAGAATGTGGATCTGAAATGCTTTTTATAACTTCAAAAATATTTACAACGGAACTTCAAATCCATGAGGGTTTCGAATTTCACCAAACATTCAATTTTAATACGGATTGACTTACGGAATCCGTATATAAAAGGGTTTCACGCCAAGCCCTAGTGGCGTTTTTGAAGACTGTCTCCATTTTGAGAAATGCTTAAAAAAAAACACGAAAAACGAGGTGAAATAACGCAAAAGTGAAAAATGCGACGAAACGTGCACAATTCCAAGGTGGGCTTCTAATACAGTATTTACGGTAACTAAGTGACAGTATGATGTTTAGATACAGTAATCCGCACTTTAGGACCAACAGAAATTAAATTTAGGAACTCTACTTCCTATTACTGAGCCGCGAAGAGAGGGCAGAAACGTGGCAGCATCGCGTTTGATTTACGCTGCGAATTTAAAATTTTTAGTACGTTGGAAAAGGAATCGTAAATCGACAAGACGCAGGCAACGTTGTCGCGCTTCTTCCTGCTCCTAGCGACGCATTAATACCGAGACTCCAAGAAAAGGGGGGGAAAATGGGCGGAGCCTAATTTTTTTTTGATTTTTGTCGAAGAATTCGAGCATTTCAGTTTCAAAAAAATTAAATAAGGGCAATTTGAACATAAAATTATTATTAGAAAAAAGGTTGCAAGAGTTTGCGGCTCTTTTGCGGTTGGCTCCGCCCATTTTCCCACCTTTTCGTTCCCACATTTCGACGCTTTCCCCCCATTTCGTCAGCCCCCTCAACGTATTATGTGTTCACGAACGAGGTTTGCAAACGACGCTCCGATGTTCCGCAATTTTTCCACTGTTCCGCAGTATTCGCTGCGAGACCGCAGTGATAAACTGCGGAACATCGGAGCGTCGTTTGCAAACCTCGTTCGTGAACACATAATAATGGTAATGGCGTCTCCCAGCGGATAGTCCAAGGACTTCTGCGGATGGTCTATTGACCAAAAAATCGTTTCAAAATAGCTGACAGACGATTATTTAGCTTATCTCAATAGTTAGAAACTGTTTTAAAAAGGGAGAATTTGGAAATTTGGAAAACTGGCCGAGTTGTGATTTTAAGCACGCACTCGCGAGAAGATGGTCTATGGAAAAGGTCGACGAAATGTCAAAAATCTATGGTAAAAATGCTCCAACTTCGGACTGGAATTTCAGCATCTCTTGTCAGAGATCTCGTAAACTGCTTTTGAAAACGGGAATATAGGTTTTCAAAGCCCCTCTTTCTACCTGTACCGTTAGTTTTCTCTGGAGACAACCTCCACTGAAAATGTTCCCTTGTTAGGTTTTTGAGCCAACTTTCAGACAAATTTTCTGAAAAAACAGGTCAATTGTGGAAAACTAACTTCAGATTCGTAATCATCGTACTGAATTGTACCGTGAAAGTTTGGTAAAATTCTCAACCCTCACAGATTTGTAGTTCCCTTGTTAGTGAAAAATGTTTTCTACATTAGCCGGATTAATGTCAATATGACGGAAGAAATTCTCGAACATGAAAGAGTGATAAGATTCTGGATGATCTCTTGGAAGCCCTGAAATAAATTTATTGGGATTTTCTAGAAGTGTCCTATAAGCTCACCTACGTATTCATCCATATTAAACGTTTTTACCATTTCGAAGGAAATCAGACCATTTCTGTGAAATTCAATAAGTTTTTTGTACATTCCGAGTGGTGTTGAACCGGTTGGTAAGCCCATTACAAAGTAGCGGCCAGGTGTTTTTGTTATCTCTCGAAATTTTTTGACGACGTAGCGGGCGGCGAAATCGGCAACCTTTTCAGTGCATACTTCGATGATTAGTTTCATGTTGTTAAGAGAAGAAAAATCTAAAATGAAGTGCGGAAATAACTTAAAAAATTACTGTAAAAACTCGAATACAACGGCATGCCCTTCTATTGTTTCATTTCATTACAACTGCCGGGTTTTTAGAGGTTTGCACACCAAACTCGGTAAAACACTTTCTAACCAAGCAGGCATCAGTCGACCGAAGTTTAGTATTCAAAACTTTAAATAAAAACCCGACAGTTGTGATCAGGGGTGGGACCAAAAAAAAATTTTTTTTGTTTTTTTTTTTTTGATAATGCGCCGTAGGCAAAAACAAATTTTTTTTTAGAGCCACGGAGGCGAAAAAAAGTTCTGGTTTTTGGGCAAAAACTTACTCGGTATATGCTCCGAATTGACAAAAACCTCTAATTTTCAACAAAAACTTGGAAAATTTCTTTTTGACTGGCAGAAATACGTATTTTTTGGTCTTTTTTTTTTGTTTTTTGTGGAAAATTTTTTTTGTCCCACCCCTGGTTGTGATGAAATGAAAAAATAGAAGGGCACGCCGTTGTAATATAGTTTTTACGGTATATTGTGTTTTCAATCGAGCTGCATCATCAAAAAAAGACCAAAAAAAGCCGCACGCTGTGCCAAAGTGGAAAAATGTGTTCACCTGTCTGCACTCTCTTCTCTCTCTCCCAGGAAAATAAAAATCACGAAGCACTAAATTCGGTGGAGCGCGTTTGACCGTCGTGGCGGGCCGACAATATTCAAAAAAAATTGCCGTGAATTTCGGAAAAAAAACCCAAAATCACAGAAGCGTAAGCGAAAACATAATTTTTATTTGCGGAATACGGAAACGGAAGGGGCTAAAAAATCGAAAACAAAAGAGGAAACGGAATTTCCGTGAAGCACTGCCGTGTACCTCATTCAACTGCATGTACAGCTGTATTTAGATTGTACATTTATTGACGTTGAAATGGGTTTATCAGAGCATGCAAAACAATAAAAATAAAAGTAAAATTTGGAACTATTCGCTATCGCAAAGTTTTGCAGCACACGCACGGTGTCTCGCACGCGATGCGCGCTCGAATTTTTCTGTTTCGTCTGGCACCCTCTCAGTCTCTCGCTCTGTGATTTTTCAGAATCTATTATCAATTCAATATTCTTGCCGGCTCACGGTGTCCCGCACGCGATGTGCGCCAGCATTTTTCTGTTTCGTCTGGCACCCTCTCGCTCTCTCGCACGGTGCTTGATCAGACTCTACAGTAGATTTCCATAATTGTTAAAAGCAAGAAAACCATAATTTTTTTACACGTTCTTTTTGGAATTAAACTCGAAAACTATTTTACGAAGTCATTTGGACGTACGAGCATGAAAAATGCGCCAGAATGATAAAAATGCACTTTCCATAGATTTATGTAGATTGGACCTATATTTTCAATAATATCGCTTCCATATCATTATACTTCGTTTAGAAGTATTATTTAAGACAATATTCATCATTCAGAAAAAATTACAAAAGAAATGGGCGACGTCAGGAAGGTTTCTGTGCGCATACAGTACTCTCTAGTGCTACTGGAACTTCTTCAAACATTAATAACTCAATTAGTTGGAGGCCTAATAACTCGTGTGACATCTTAAAATGACCGCAAACAAATTTAGAAACTTTGCAAGGCAACGAATCTTTGAACCAGGCTTTTGTTTTATTGAAATTTTCAAAAAATGACCCATTTTTTCGAGTTTTAGTGCAAAACTTGATTTATTAATAACTTCGGTAGTTTTCAACCAATTTACTTGATCAAAAGCGGAAAATAACCGCATTCAAAATGCAAAATTCTGTAAGGCAGCCGATTTTTGAAAAAATAATTTGTTTGGCGAATATGGGCTACAGTATCCTAAAATTCATATTCCGAGCCCTTAAATTCAGGCTTTCTGATATCAAATGTGGGTTTTTTGTGCATTTTATATTTTGTAGAAGTGAATTGAACAAACAAGTCAAGAAATTCACAAAGAATGCGGGTTTACCTTAGCTACAGAGCCTCATAACACATCAAACTTCGGTGTGTCATTTAAACGAGTATGGAATTTTTTTTGTACAGTTTTCTAACTCAAAAATTAATTTGAACCTTTTAGTGTCTGTTTTACTGTTTTATTCTTCACAAAATCCATTCATTTTCTTTTTTTCCACGTGTTTTTATGGCGCACATTTTCCAGGCGAGTTCCGATGCAATCGCGCTCCACCTGCACGCATTAGAGATGAGAGACGCCGAGGCGTCTCTTTTCTCGATCGCCGGCGTCGCTTTTCTCGTGCGGGACACCGTGCCGGCTACCATATGCGCCCGCGAAAGTTTTATAATAGACGCAGACATAGCGACACATGTCTGCGGCGACACACCCGCTCACATTTTTTGATCTACGTTCAGTTGAATTCAGTTGAATTCAGTTGAAAAGACCTGATGGGGCGGAGCCTCGATGTTTCGCGCCACTGCTTACTGTAGCCGGCAAGACTATTGAATTGATAATACAGTAAATTGTCGTAAATTTAAAAAGCAAGAAAACCTTTAATTTTTTAAACTTTTTTTTTGGAATTACGTTCGGGAAATAATTTTCAAAGATATTTTTTTACAGTTTTTGTATTAAAAAGGGCTTTTGAAGTATTTATAAAGTGATATCGAACAACGAACAAATAAACAAAGTCAACCAAAGCCACACAAAATTGAAGAAAAAAGTGAAAGAAACCGCGAAACAGCTGATAAAGTAGTTTGTGCAGACTTACGTAAATCGCCGAGACGAATTGGGAGCCGCTGCAAGCGCGCCCTATTGCACACATCAATTGCGCGCGATATTCAAATTTTGAGCAGAATCGGCTTCGCACATGTGTTCCTTTGTGCGGTTTCGTCGTGAAAAATAAGTTTTTAACAAGAATTATATGCGGAGACAATTTATAGAAACGGTTAAAAGAGCAAGAAGTGATGAAAAGCGTGGAAAAACTCACAAAATCACTGATTTAAATAGAAATTTGTCATTTCGGCGAAAAACAATAGAATTTTCATTGAAATCATTAATTTTTGAGCAAAAAAGTAAGAAAACTTTAAAACAAATCACCATGATTAGATTTGAACCAGAAAAAATCTCAGACAAATGAAGGTGGAATTTGTTTTATTTGGAAAAATGGAAACATATTTTTTTTTTGACCAAAATTATGCAATATGTGACTGATTATGACAAAACTTAATAAATTTGGTCTGGACAAATCATTTTTACATAGAAAAAAAAGGATTTCATACAAAAAAAGGAAGAAAAAATTTGGCAAACGAAATGAAAACCACGAAGCACAGAGTTCAATTGAATTCAATTAAGCGCGTTTGGCCGTCGCGTCGCTCCGGGCCGAACATACAAGGACGAAAAACGGATAAAATATAGCCAAATTCATAAGAAGGCAGTCTTTTTAATTTAATTAATAACTTCGAACTGCATCCTTCTCCTACAGGAGTTCAAATTCGTAGTTTTAACGCTTATTCGAAAGGTTTCACACTCCTCTTTATTTCACCGAGAATCTGATCAAAAAAAAGTTATGGTAAAGCCAAAATATTTGGCGATATTATTGTTTTAAAAAATTTGTCACCTGGCAAGAGGCGCGAACTTGAAAAATAGGCTCCGCCCCCTCGCCGAGATTTTTCTGCAGTGGCTGCACCTCCGTTTGCAATCGCGCCGCGCGCGATTTTCTGCATGGAATTTTCGATCACTGTCGTTCATTTTTTCCGCCAAACCTTTACAAAAAACATATTAAAACTAATTTTGTAATTTTTAATAATTTAATACTTCTGAAAATAAAAAAAACTTAATAATTATGAAATAAATAATTTCTTTCGCTGGAAAACGATTTTCTGGCATTCTTTTTCAGATTTTAAAATTTTAGGTATTGTTTATTATTTGCCTGGATATCGATTTAAAAATATGTGAGTTTTAATTTTTAATATTTTTAAATTTGTTTATAATAATATTTTGCAGGTGACCCAGAAAACTTCATCGCCGAACAATGCGCAAAAACTGCCGACGACAAATGAAAAAAATATCGCAAAAATTTGGAAAATACGTTTAACTATGTTTTTTGTGAAGGTTTGGCGGAAAAAATGAACAACAGTGAACGAAAGTTCAACGCAGAAAATCGCGCGCGGCGCGATTGCAAACGGAGGCGCAGCCACTGCAAAAAATCTCGGCGAGGGGGCGGAGCCTATTTTTTAAATTCGCGCCTCTCGCCAGGTGACAAATTTTTTAAAACAATAATAAGTAAATTTTCAGTACTAAAATAAGAACAAATTTGAAAAAACGAAAGTTCGCGCCAAAAGGAGCGGAGCGAGCTCAGTGGAGCGTGTTACGACGGGAGTCGTATAAATAATTAGCGTGACCCGACACGTTTACACGTACTTTTATTGTCACGTGTTTCGACACGTGGCGACCTACTTTCTCATGTATAAATAGCCATTCGGTTTCTTAATAAACATTAGTCTTTACGGCTAATCACAACAGAGCGCGATTGCACTGCCTGGCGTCCTGGGAGGCCGTGTAGAAACAAGAGTGAAACTTGTTGAAGATAGTGTCGTCCGGAAGTCTGCCAGCACTTTATCACTATTCGTGTTATTCTTTGTTGAGCTTTTTATGGAAACACTCATTGCAACTTTTCTTTCGTGAGCCCTGACATAATGTGGCTAGTAGAGTGATTTCGGTCGGACAAATTCTTTGTGAACAATTGAAATGTGCCTGGAAATCGATAGCTCACGAGTTCTGAGCCAACACCCTGGAAATTAATTGTTTTTTTTTTGATTTTGCGGTTTTCGGAAATCTTACATCATACGAAGTTTCACAGTAGGATTTGTAAGAAAAATGGTTCTTCCTGCCAGCTGAATGGTCTATCCTTCATTGACCGGGTCATCCGGATCGAACACGTTATTTTTTTTCATATTCTGTTTTCAATCGACTTGCGACATGAAAACGCAAGTGTGCACACGGGGTACTGGCGAGTGTCTTTTTTTCGAACGATTTATTTTGGCGCGAAAACACGCGTGACAGATGACGAATCTCTCGTCTTCTTCGTCTCGTCTCTTTTTTCTCTCGTCTTCTTCGTCTCGTCTTTTTTCTAAATGTTTGCATTGGCACAGTATCCAAATTTTTTGCCGTCGCATGCGGCGCGTGCGGCGTGCGCGGGTTATCAATGGAGCACGTTTTCACTAGGGCACTCGCCATTACTCCGTGTGTGCATTCACCGTTATGTCTGCGTCTCTTCAAATATCACTGTGTTCGCGTGGTCGCGCACAAATAAGTGGGCGGAGTTTCGCGTTCTCATGTCGGAAGTCGATTGAAAACACAATATCGTTGAGAAAGATTTTCCAACTCGTAACCCAAACTACCTCCCATCTATTCTTGATCTCTGTTAACTTTTTACGTCGGGAAAAGATAGAGAAATGGCAAGGTTCCGCAAACTTCGAACTTCTACTTGGTCTTCTGGTACTTGGCTGGCATTCCTTATAAAAAATAATTTGTCTAATGGCATCGCATTAGGCGCGGTTCTGGTCACCAAGAATTGATGTGTGGAAAAGTAGGACTCCGAATGAATACTAACAAGACCTAATTTATGAAAAATAAATTTGCCAGCAAAAGCCCGGTCAACGTAACGCACAACAACGTTAATACCTGCATCGAAGAGGTCAATGAGTACGTCTACCTCGGTAGGCTACTAAACCATAACAACGAACTGGAGCCGGAACTTTACCGAAGCCGCCGAGCAGCATGGGCTGCGTTAAACAACATCAAGAACACGATGCACTGTCTTGCCCGCAAATCCAAGCTCAACTCTTCGATTCCATCGTTTTACCGGCTCTCACGTATGGCTCTGAAGTTTGGACCTTTACGCAGGCACTTTCCGAAAGAGTCAGAGTGACCCACGCAGCATTAGAAAGACGATTAGTCGGAATCTCATTATCGGAACAACGTCAGAGGAATCTGCACAGGGAAGAAATCCGAACACAATCGGAGGTCCGAGATCCCCTACTAGTCATAAAAAAAATAAGCTTGGATGGACCGGACACATAATGCGAAGAAACGATGGCAGATGGACGAGGCTAGTGCAAGAATGTGTTTTTCATAATATTTATAAACAAGCCTGATCTGGCGCCTATCGGCGCCAATCAGTCTTGATTAGCCGTCTGCGGCGGCTGTTAGGTTGGGCGTATCATTAAGTTTGATCTAGTTCAAAGCAAAAAACAAAAATTTATTCACTAAAACTATTTGAACAACAGTTATTGGCCATGCGCTCCGCTGAGTGTCTGCGTATCTCCGGCGAGAGTTTGGTACAAAAACAACAGTATCCTCGCACTCTACTTGTCTGCGTCTCCTCTTCGTATCAGTTTAACGCAGAAAAACACTGCCCAGCTAAATTCGACCACGCTTATTGTTAGGCGATAATTATTTTTTTTTCGAGAAAAAAGCCCGCGCAGTTAAAATTTTATTTTCAAACGTTCCGTTCAACACTCCGTTCAACACTCCGTGAAAAACAATACAAAAAAAAAGAATTATGTGTGTTTGTGTGTTTGTGTGTGTGTACATTCAATTTCAATGACCGAAAAAAATATATTTGCGCTCGCAAAAATTGCTATGGAGATGCGTTCGTTGTCACCGGAAACAAGGATTCCGAGAGCTCGCGGCGCTCAATTTTGTTTGTTTTTTTATTATTTTAAAACTAAATTTTCGACTTTTCGTTTTAGACTACTTTGCCCTTCCTGTTAGAAATTTCGGAAATCTATTAAAAATAAGTGATTTATAAGAAAACAATGACATTGCCATTGACGAAAATAACATTCCAAGAAGATCTACCAGCCGATTTAACGTGTCCGGTTTGTGAGCAAGCTCTACGTGAACCTGTGAAGCTCAATTGTTCTCATCATTATTGTCTTCAGTGTTTTGAGAACAATCAAAGGTATTTTGCTGAATTTAAATTAATATTTAATTGGGAACGTTTGCGCAATTTCTGAAGTATTTGCATATTTTCTGCCTATGTTTCATTTTTTATGATTATCTGTTAATAGCAGGGCTCCAGAATGCCGTAAGTGCCAGACAATTATTCAACCGGAGTTATGTCAATACGATCGCGTCAAGCATAAACAGGTTTCGATTAAAAAAATATAAGCTTTACTATAAAAGTTCAAGGTTCTCTCACTTCCTGTCATCTGTCCATCCGACTTCAACGGATGCCAATGGACCGGACAACTCGGGTCGCTTCATGATCACTTGACCACGTGCCAATACGGTCTTTCTTCGAAATGCGATCTATGTGGTCGCCAGTTTTCTTTCAATGATTTGAAACGTCATCGCGAAAAATGTGCCATTCATCGGACGGTCTGCTCGTTTTGCAACAAGACACTTCGTGAAACTGATTTGGATCGTCATTTGAAGGTTTTTAATATTTTTTCTTTTTGGATTAATTTGTTCTGTGTTTGTAAGTATTGATGGAGACATTTGAAAACTGCTTAGTAAAAGCTAGCAACTGTTGCACAAAGGCATTTACAGATTAAAAAAAAATCTTCAGAAATCCCCGCTTTCGTTTCCGTTTCCATCTTGCTATCTACTGAGTTTTTATCAACCAAATATTAAAAAAAAAGATAATTTCGGTGTTTTTCGATTTTGTAGAAATTCCATACAGTACAGTTCTAGAAGCAATTAAAAAAAAGTTTGTAATAAGGGCATGAAAACTAGTTTTTTGAATGCAAATTTGCAAGGTAACTAATCAAATTGTTTTTTAATACTTGGTTGATCTTAAAATGCATAATAATTTTTGACAAATCTTTGAAATTGTGTCAAATTGACTTTTTGATAAACATACATTATTGAAAAAAAAAACTCACACTATTTTTCAGACGTGTCCCAAAGTGATTGTAAGCTGTCCGTTTCAATGCGGCCTTTCTGACCGGCCACGCTTTGAGGTAATTCTTTTATTTTTTTGCGTCAAGGTCAAAATATTAATTTGAACACGCCTGCAATTTTTGACAACTATGTCGCCTACGTCAGACATTTTTTCTATGTATGTAATCAGTGCGTCCAAAGGAGGTCTAGACATAACCAAAAAATATACGAAAAATCTGTAATTACCATTCGATTCAGTGTACAAAAAACTCCAGAAACCCCCATGTTTTTACCACCTTTTTACCACTTAAACTCGTCGCACAGACAAGCTCTTAAGCGCATTTTCTCAAAAAAATTTTCCAAACGAAGCGTAATGCTGCGTTCAAAGTGTAAAAGAGGAGACATATTGGTGTCCAAAGTGAAGAGAAAATTTCATAATTTTTACGCATAAAAATAGTGTAACCGTACTCAAATCATGGCGAGAACTCCCAATTTCGTCAAAAACTTCCATAAATTGACACAAAATGAGGTCACGCCACGATTTGGGTCCGGTTACCATCTTTTTACGTGAAAAAAGTAGAAATTTCTTTTTCACTTTGGACACCGATTTTTCTCCATCTTTATCACTTTGAACGCAGCATAAAGAAACGCTCTTTCAAATAAACAACGGAACAGAAAACTGTTTCCTCGGAAGCGAAATACACGTCAGCAAACGCGTCGCGCATAATTTTTTAGCCAACTTAACATCTCTGGTAAATCGTTTGGAGTTTAATCAGATAGGGTTGGAGTTTAATTCGAACAACGTCCGATTTCGGGTTTAATCAGCCAGGAGTGGAATTTAAACCGAGTCAGGCATATTACTGACGCGCCCGCCTTTTGCGTCAACATTGGCGCACTTTCGTAAATCTTTAGGATATTTTCGAAACTCCTGTTTTTTTTTTCAACATTTTCTTTATGTTTTTTCATTTTTGTACGTAAAAATTAAATTATTTTGTTGTTTTTATTACAAGAAATTCGCACTTGCCAAGGAGTAGTATTTTGCGGCAAATTGTGAAACAACGGGTTTTTTTAAATTACCAACGATAAGAAATAAGTTTAATTTAATCTGTTTTATCAAAATTCAACGATTCACGAAAATATTTTTTATTTATGGCCGCGCCATTCTCTGGTATCACGAAAATATTTAAATGACTTTTTAACATTAAAAAAAAAATAATAAAAACTGCGAAAAAATTGTTTTGGATCACAAGTTGCCGCGAAATGCTCCGTGGTAAAAAATTTTATCTCGTCTAAACATGATTTTCACAGAGTCAAGGAGTGGCAGCGGCCAAATGTTGCACAATTTCGGTAATTTTTTGGTATCGACGTTGGTCCTCAGGTAATTTTGTTAAGAGTTTCTGATTGTCAGATTATTTTTTCAGGTATATTTCACTCCACCGATCGTTCCATGATGCGAAATTGAAGATCGAGTAGGACAGGACTAAAACAAGCTCCTGCCAAGTGTCATTACGGACGTAGGAATAGGTATGCTTTCATGGAAAATTTTAATGAGCTTTTAAAAGTGTGGCTACAACGGAATAGAACATGCACGGAGTCATACTTGCCATCCGGGCCGACCGGGCTGGCAAATAACTGCTCAGAATGAATATTTTTGTTGAATGAGATGTTCAAAATGAAGATCTCGGCAAGTTCTACAACATAGGAACATAATATTGACAGTTTAATTATTAGTCTTTCCACGGGTCAGCAAAAAGTGGCCAGGCCGGGGGAATCGGCCCGGCCCTTCAAATTTTTGCCAGCCCGTGACACATAAATAAACTGCCAATATTATGTTCCTATGTTGTAGAACTCGCCGAGATCGTCATTTTGAACATTTCATTCCACAAAAATATGCATTCTGAGCTGAGTTATTTGCCGGCCAGGATGATAAGTATGCACGGAATAGAACTGCAAAAAAATATAAGTCCACTGAAGATAACTTTTTAAAATTGAGCTGTTAAAAAAAACTTCTCCAAATCGAACTGAAAGACCAACCATGGACAATGAAATATTTTTCTAGTTTTTACATTTCAGTACAGTTCTATTTCGATCCATTTATATTCCGTTGTACCTCCTCAAAAATTTGCTCTCATATCCTTTTTCATAATTTCGAAGCAAAACCAATAAAAATGTCAAAAAGCACTCACGTTGAGAAAAACAAACATGGCGGAGGCCTTGCGATAACTTTTTTTTTCTCCTCTGAATAAGGAAAGACGAAGAAAAAACTTTTTTCTCGACGTGAACAATCCCATTAAATATCAAATGAAATCTTGAATAAAAAATTTAATTTGCCTTGTTTATTTTTTACAATTTTTCAGCGCGTCCGATGAATTCCCTGCATGACACCGATGCCTGGATTAGGGAAGATCACCTCGTCAGGATCGAGTCACTCTGGCAAAGCTCAAGAAGACAGACGCAGAAACACAAGAACCTAATCTTCTAAATTATTTATTTTGTTTTATATATGTTTTGTTTTTTTTTTAATTTGTTAAAGTGCGGTTAATTTCAATAAATATATATTTTTTTTTCAAGTTTCTGTGTCGAAATACATCGCTCTTAAAATACTAAACACCTCGCACAACGACATTCCGCGCTCAGATTTTGGTGCCTGATCAGCTTCCATTCGAGTCTGATCAGCTACGAGTGGGCTTTAATCATGCACCGTCAGGAGCTGATTTTACCCAGATTAAACTCCAAAACTACCTGATTAAACATCAAACGATTTACCAGAGATTTCATAAACACACACACACATGGCCTCCAAATAATTTCATTTCACGTATAAATTCCACGTGAAGTTAAATACTTTGGCAACAAAAACGAAAATCGCGAAGTACTAATTTTCGTGGAGCGCACTTGCTTTCTTCACGGATGAACAGAATGTTTTTGAATCAAAATAGAGAAATCATTTCAAATGTAAAAACAATTTTTAGATTGAAATGCACCGTCCGACGTGCCCAAACATTGATAACGTGTGCCCGTTCGTGCCCTACGGATGCACGTTTGCCGGTAAGCAACAAAAGTTAAAAAAAAAAAAACAAAAATTAGACGTGGAAGTTCAGGAGGCAAGGAATCAGTACAACAGCATTTGTGCGACGAGCCGATTCGTCATCTCATGTATCTTTGTGATGAGATTACAGAGCTTAAAGTAACTAAAAAATCACTTCGTGGATTTCATTTTCATCGCCAAATTTATTTCATTTCACGTTGAATTTACATGTGAAATGAAATAATTTGGCGACGAAAATGAAATCCACGAAGTACTAAGTTTTGTGAAGCGCACTTGCTTTTTTCGCAAATGGACAATATCTTTACTATTATTATCGTTACTATTATTAAGAACTGATGTTTGTAAGTATGTGTGTGTGAGATTTCGTGTCACCAAATGTGGGTCCAGCGTCTATGTGACGGCTTTCCTAATTGTGAGTTCATGTGCCATAGACGGTTCGATTCACAAAAGGTTCTCAGGTAATTTTCGGCAGCTTATGGGCAACAAGGCCGCCAATGGCCGAGCAAAATGGCAGTTTGCCACAGGATTCGGCAGATCTGCCCGGGGCAGGCGATGCGCAGCTCATGCGCAGCTAATGCGTAGTCTGCCACTCAGCGGGCAGCTGATCGGCAGCTCATGCGCAGGTCATGGGCAGGTTATCCGCAGGTTATGGGCAGTTTGCCCCGCAAAATGGCACTCGCGCTAGTAATGATACCTCTTTTCGCTAGTAATGATACCTCTGCCCCTCGAGACTCAAAATTTTTGTTTGTGCGGGTACTTTTGGGCACTATTTGATTTCTAATTTTTTGTATATTTCAGACCACCTATCAACTTATGGACCATGACATGAATGAGTTTAATGACCGTCAGGTCAAAATTCTGTCCGCGGTAGGACAAAAAATTGTTCACTTTGTTTAATTCAGCTTTTCAGGCCGACACGTGCACCGAGATGTTTGGTCCACAGCTTGTCTGGAGAATTAACAATCTACAACAACAAAAAAATGAGGCAAAAGTACACCAAAATGCTACTTTGTTATTTTTTAGTATTAACTTACAGTGTGGGGCCAACACGACAATTTTCTCGGTGCCATTTATGTCGCACCGGTTTGGTTACAAAATGATGGCGTGCGCGTGCCTTTTTGGCGATGGATCAAGTGGGATCTGTACTTTTTCACTTTGCTTGATTGGGAGTTTCAGGTGCCGGAAAGTCACTATCCGTTTATGTTATATTGCTAAAAGGCGAATTCGACGCGACTCTCGAGTGGCCATTCAATCGAATAGTTAAAGTTTCACTGTTGGATCAGGTATCCTTTTTTAACTTTCAACAAAGCAGCGGTATAATCTGATTTTTGAAAACAATAGAAATGTTTCTGATCATATAAATGCAGTCCGTTCCATAAGTATAGCGTCTCCCTCGTAGTAGTCCGTCTTGGCACGCCCGGGCAAAACTGCAACATGAAATTTAAAAAAACGAATTCAGTATGCAAAACTACTCCGGAAATGATCGTTACATGATAATGTGCCTGAAGACTCCCCTGACGCAGATTTAGGTATGAAAAAAATGCCTCCTGCAACGGTAACATACCGTATTCCCTCTAATTTAAGCGCATGACCTTCTATTATTTCATTCATAACGACTGCCGGGTATTTAGAGGTTTGCACATGAAACTCGGCAAAACAGTTTCTAACCGAACAGGCATGAGACGACCGAAGTTTGGTGTGCAAAGCATTTTCAGTACCGGACAAAAAGATATCATATTTTGGTTTTTGGAGTATAACTTTTGAATGGAGAGGGTTATGGTTCTGAAAATTTGCATGAATCTGTCCCGTAATGTTCTTGACAAGCTCGAAAAATGAATTTGGTCATTTTTGAAAACTGCGGATTTTTCAAAAAATTTCAGATGCCACAATTTTCGACCCAAAAAAAATTTTTTTTTCAGAAGTTTTCAGACTCGAAATTTGTTTTTAAATTGAAGTTTTAGAACTAAAAGTATGATTTTAGTTGACTATGGGTCGATCGGACAATTTTCAGCTGACTTACAGCACTTTGAATATCAGGGTCTACATGGGCAAGTCAACTACAACTTTTATTGAGGATTACCAAAACCGAAGAAAATCAAATAAACTTTGCTTTTTAACAGTTTTTAACTAATTTGCCCTAATTTTCTTTGGTTTTGGTGATTCTCAATAAAAGTTATAGTTGACTTACCCATGTGGACCCTGATATTCAAAGTGATGTAAGTCAGCTGAAAATTGTCCGATCGACCCATAGTCAACTCAAATCATACTTTCAGTTTTGAAACTTCAATTTAAAAATAAATTTCAAGTCTGGAAAATTCTGAAAAAAAAAATAATTTTGGGTCGAAAATTTTGGCATCTGAAATTTTTTGAAAAAACCGCAGTTTTCAAAAATGACCAAATCCATTTTTCGAGCTTGTCAAAAAGATTACGGGACAAATTCATACAAATTTTCAGAATCATAACCCTCACCATTCAAAAGTTATAATCCAAGAACCAAAATATGATATCTTTTTGTCCGGTACTGTAAAACAGTTGAGCAACAGTTTGAGGAGACTGTTGATCTTTATTTCAAGAAAGTTTCCTTGCGGCAACAGTTGATCAACAGAAAACAAGGAAAAATAAGCTACCAAACAATACCGTGGCGACACTATGACAAGTGTCTGGCAACACTTGGGCGGCAGTTGCCCAGTTTTACCGAGTGAGTAATTAATTAATTATTCGGAAGGAGTGACTATTCTCAAAGACAAAACCTCGTTTTCAATCAAAAAATGAAGTACATTCCGTTTCATACGTATAGCGTTCTTTTCGAAGTAGTCTGTCTAGCCACGTCCGAACAAAATTGCAACATGAAACTTCAAAAAACGGATTCAGCATGCAAAACTACACCGAAAATAACTTTTTCATGTTATTTTACCATGAAGTTTCCAAACGAAGAAATGAACCATGGAAGCACGAGGTTTCTGGCGTTTTTCTTGCGAAGAAGCTTGTTTTTCGTTGTCAGAAACATATATAATCTTTACCATTTAATTCTTCAGTTTATTGTTCACGATCGGTAAGATAAGTTTTTGGAATTCCGTGGACACTTTTTTCCGGATTTCTACAAATCCTTCCTCGTACAGCTTTGACAGCATGTCAAGTGGTGACGGGGACTGGACTACAACTTGTGGGACTGTCTTCGGATTTTCCCTGTCTCCAATAACCATGCGATGAACTAAAGTTTTCGACGCGGAAACCTTTCTGACGATATCAGAATTGGACATATTTTTTTGAAAGCATTCAATAATTGCGTTTCGGTATAAAAGTTCGGTATGCGTCCGACTTCTGTGCAGGCGCCAGAGTTGACGCAAACATGTGTTACAGTATTTATTTGACACCCTGCTACAAAGAAACTTGTTTTTACAGTTTCCACAAAAACAGCGCATGAAGAGTGAGCATAAATACAATTTAAATGCACTTTTTAGACAACAACTTAATTGGACGCATAGTCATACTTCTATTCGATTTTCCAAAACGATGGTTTTTTACAGAATCCACGTCCGGAAAGCCGTGTAAATATTACATACGTCATCGATCCACGCAAACTGAAATCTTGTGAAAAGTTTCTGGCGCGTCCACGGGATGAACGCAACGCCGCGTTCGGCTGCCAAAACTTTTGCTCTCTCGACATTTTGCAGAATTATGTTAAGGTAAGGTCCATAGTTGCTTACTTACTAGGATGTAAAGAAAAGAACATAAATTTTCTAATCATTTCATCTGCCACTCCAGTTGGTTCAATGCACTAAATCTGCCGCGTTTATATTTTACTGGGTCTCGATAGATGTGCTCATTGATCATCTTGAGTGAAAATTTCAGGAAGTTTATAAGATAACAGCGGCAAAATTTTTTTTCAAGATTCCAGAAGACGTGATTGAAGGCTTTCAACCAATTTCAGAACTTTTCATTATGGTTTTTAATTACTTCAAGGACTATTGCACAAAGTTTTGAGAAAAATTATTTTTCTCAAAATTTTTCGAGTTTTTATCCACCAATTAATCATCATTTTTGAATTTCAAAAAAATTGCTTTTTAATTTCTGAACGGGCAAATCGATCAGCCAATTGAAATTTTTTAATTATTTCTCTTCAAATGCGTTGCCAATAACCAAAAAATGTGTCCAACTGATTACGGCAATCCAAGTATGACTATGTTTTGGAAACCTCATAATTTGATAGGCCAAATAGGTATTATGGGAACAAAACATAAAGAGCTAAAAAGTTAAAATAATTGTTCGATGAGTAAGAATCAAACAGTTCTATCTGCCTAATCAAGTGGCCCTGAATCTTGGTTTGAGCATTTTATTTTCTGTGATTTTTGAAAATCTATGTAGTCCCTCTATTTGAATGTTTTCAATTTAAGAGTATGACAAATTTCCCAATTTAAAGAACATTTTTTCAAATTAGTTTTGAAATCTAAAAAACATGATCAATTGGTGGATAAATATTCGAAATATTCACAGTACGGAGCGCTGCAAACGCGCTCCCTTCGCACAGTGGAGGACGCGGGCACATTGGCGACGAGAGAGTGCAGAAAATTGAGAGAGACCGTGGCCGATGTTGCGCTTTGATTTCTCTAAACCTCCTCGGTAAACGCCTGCAACTGTTACGCAGATCTAAGAAGCAATATCAGCTTTTGCGCATGACTTAGAGCTCCTTTCAGATTTTAAACAGCCTTTAAACCCAGTAGCAGATGTTATGCAGACATTGAAGGTTGCAACACCTGTTAAGCAGATCTTAAAAAGGCTGCAGATGTTACGCAGATCTTAAACGCGACACGCACCGCACCTGGCGACACAAAATCGTGGCACCGCCCGTCTGTTCTCTGCTTGTTTTTTTCCGTTTTTTCGTCGGTATTTTGCTTTTTTTTGCAATTTTTTATCATTATTTTACTCCGTGGTAAATTAAAAGATGAAAAAAGACATTCACGTCAAGAATTCCACATTATATAGCGCAAAATAATTATTTTTTTCTTCCTTTTTTTCAAATAAAAACGCGTTTTGTGTCTTTTTGTTTCACATTTTTATGTTTTTCGGAAACGTGGAAGGTTAATTTATTTTCAAAAAATATTTTCGAGGAAAAAAAAAGAAAATGTGATTAATAAATAATAAGAAAATCATTTTTGCGCGAATATTTACTTCGTCGCCACTATTTCTCACGTTACACTCTTAATCATTCATTTATAAGCACTCAGTTCTGCAGAGATTTCTGTCCTCTGTGGCTCAGTTGGTAGTTCCCGTGATTACAAATTCAAATGTCGCGGGTTCGTGTTTTGCCCAACCCAAAAAAACTTTTTTTTTGCTCGTTTTTTTGTGCGGTTTCGCATCGCTTTTGATTTGTTTCATATATTAATCTCATTTTGCATTGATTTTTTGTCCGGAAAGTTCAGCGGCAACGCGCCGGAAGCATGTGTGATGCTTTTCAAATATGCGACCGGAGGGAGTTGGGCGGAAGCTTGCTTTGCATTTTTGCGATTCAAATGCACCCGCGCGGCACCGATGACGCGCCTCGTTTTCTATAACCGTCTAACTTCTTTCTCTCTCTCTCTCTCTTTCCCGCAGAGCGCCAAATAAATTTTTAATTTCCAGAGCAAATGGGTAAAGACAGAGAACCCGTCGACCAACAACACCATCCACCATCCGCCACGTCACCGGCTCCCAGCCAACACCCGAGAGATCCCAAAATGCAGGCGCCACGAGTTCGCCTGCCGGATGGAGTTTAAGGTTAACGTAAGTTGTTTGGACGGGCGTAAAACTTAAAATAACAAAAATAAAAAAATATATCGTTCAGCGCGGCTCCGAGGGTGAAGCATTGTTCCGTCAGGTGACGAGCGACTTGTCGATCGAAGAACGCTAGTACTTTTCTCACTGCTTCTACGACAAAGAGGAAGGCATCAGACACTGGTTGTATAATGATAAGAAGATATTAAAGCAATTGAAAAGTTGGTTGTTTTTTTGGTGTTCTGATGATTCCCAGTTTACTTAAAAGCCCAAAACAAACTTTACAGACCTTCCCTGGGAGTTCTCTTTTGAGGTCAAATTCTACCCGACCACACCCACCACTATTGTCGACGATCACGCACGATACTACGTCTTCCTCTAACTCCGCCGTGACATTCTCACAGGACGCCTTCCAGCCACCGCCGACACTCATGCCCTTCGCGGCTCTTTTGTTGTTGAGATGAAAATAATGTGTATTAAATGCTATTTCTTTTTTTAAATAAAAATAATAATTATAAATGTATGTTTTATTTTCTAATAGAAAAGAGAAAAGGAACGAAAAGCAAAGTGAAAGCAGTAGTAGCCCCTCAGTTGCGCAGCTTTTGAGCAGATCTTTAGCAGAAACCCATAGCGCGTAAATTAACAGTTGCGTAAGAGCTGCGTAAAAGTTGCCAAAGTCTGCGTAACAGTTGCAGGCGTTTACCGAGTCACTCCAAATGCATGCGAAATTATTTGTTCGATTGGAGCGAGTTTTCAGCGTTTTATACCAAGTATATAAAAAAGTTCCTAAAAATGTGTGCAATAGTCCTTGAAGCAATTTAAAACCATGGAATCATGATAAAAAAGTTCTGAAATTGATAAAAAGCCTTCAATCAATCGTCTTCTGCAATCTTGAAAAAAGAAATGCAAAAAAATTTAACGCTGAGCAGGAATCAAACCTAGCCCCTTTGGCGCCGAATATTTTCCGCTCGTTCCACTGTTAAATCACATTTTCCTGTGTTAAATTTTCCATGGGACATGGCCAGAGCTTTTAAGCGTCATATCTCGGTTCCTAGTGGCAGCCCTTTTTTTTTTTTTTTTTGAGAGTTGTTTTCAAACCATCTCTAATGTGTGATTCAATTTTCCGACATTTCCAAATTGGTGACCCTAAACAGTTCCCTTGTATGATTAAAATTTACCTGAACGTTTGGTAACAATCGGAAAAACTTGGCCGGGTGTGCAAATTCGGGGTTTATTTTTTTTAACTACTTTAAATACCGTACTCCTCCAGTAATCTGTTTCCGTGATGGCCCAACTCATTTTTGCGAACACGACTGCCGCATTTTGCAAAAAGGGGTGGGTAACTCCGCCCACCATGCGATGAGAGAGTGAGACGGTACGAGGGGGAGAGAGGATATACTTGAGATCAGGAGACTAGAAATGCGTGACCGGTATTAATGTGTCGCGAAAACCTGGCACAGCAGAGCATGCGACCCGGCTGTGGTCTCGCAGCGAACTGTCTGTCGCATGCTCTGCTCTAACATGTTTTCGCGACGCAGTTATAGTAAAAGAATAACCGTGATGCTATTTGAAGAGACGAAAACAGAACGGTGATTGCGGTCTCATGTTTTCATGATGCAACTCGTTTGAAAAAACCCATTTACTTACTTTTCAAAAAAAAAAAACAAAGACTATAAAAACATTTTTAGGACGATAGAATCTACATCAAATTTGAAGTGGATCGTTGCGAAACCCTTCCTGTCATGTTACAAGCTCATAATGTAAACGACAAGAAGACGGCAAAGGATGCGATTCAAAACGTCGCACCTACGGAGGTGTTTCTTGTTCGCCCAGTCACCGCTTCTTTCGGAAGCAACTTTGTAAAACAACAAGTTTAGTAAAAGATTAGGGATTGATTAGAGACATGTTTCTCTCCCTCTCTCTCTCCTTTTTTTTGCCACACATAATAAAATGTGTTAAGAAATAATTATTGTAAAGCAATAAAAATAACATAAAATATTGCTTACTGGATTTGCTCTACATCCAATTATTGATGTGATATCATTATTATTATTAGGTCTTCTTAAAAGTAATTGACATTTTTTCTGTGCCCAAGGCGTGCTAGACCCTACTCGGCAGAAGCCCTATACAGTATGCGGTCAGTTGCCAAACTGTCTGAGCGCAGCCTAACAACAGTCTGATGAGAATCACTAGACAGCTGCACGCCTCCCCCGTCGTCCAATGCGCCACCAAGTCCGTTGGATAATGAAATTATTTTTTCACTCGAAAATTTACTTTTTTGAGAAATTCGAATCATTATCTGATTATTCAGGATGACACCATCATTTCAATCAAAAAACGAGGCCTTTTTGTCAG
This sequence comes from Caenorhabditis japonica, assembly GCA_963572235.1. Lineage (NCBI taxonomy): Eukaryota > Metazoa > Nematoda > Chromadorea > Rhabditida > Rhabditidae > Caenorhabditis > Caenorhabditis japonica. The sequence goes on from OY754344.1 coordinate 16,679,384, forward strand.
AAAATGACCGAGCCTTAAGGTTTTAAAAATTCGCCAAGCAGAAAAAATTTTGGAAGGCTGGGGTGCCGTGAGCTGTTTTGTCAGGGATCTCTTATTACGTGTTTAACTTTTAAAAGAAATAACTTTAATATTAACGCGTCGCGAAAACCTGGCAGATCGGAGCGTGCGACCCGACACGGCTGTGGTCTCGCCGCGAAAAGTGTGTCGACAGTCGAGTCACAGCCGAGTCGCGCGCTCTGCTCTGACAGGTTTTCGCGATACAGTTATGTCCATCCTTTACGTCCATTTTATGTTTGTTTCTCAAAAAAACTATTGTCGGCCCGCCAAAATGGTCAAACGCGCTCCGCTGAACTCAACGCTATCCGATTTTCATTTTGGTTCTCAAAATATTTCATTTCACCTTGAATTTTTACGTGAGATGAAATAATTTGGAGACCAAAATGAAAATCGGATAGTGTTGAGTTCAGCAGAGCGCGTTTGACCGTTTTGGCGGGCCGACAATAATGTTCTTCCTGTTTTTGTTGTCATTAAACGCAAAGTGCGTCAGCATATGTTCACTTGTCGCTTTCCCCTTTCTAGAGGCTGTGTTATGCTAAAATATACTCGGCGAATACCTCATCATCCTCGCTCTACGGTAATTTTTGTTTTTCAACAGGGCGGTGCGCCTTTTTTGAAGCGAAAAATAAAATTTGAATTGCAACTCGTCGTGGCTACGTCATTTTCCGTTGAAAAAAAGGAATAAAATTAGAATTTGAGCTGATCTTGCAAGTGCGTCACGGTTTAACCGGAATTTCGCAGTAGAGCAAGGTTGCTGTTGTATTCACCGAAAATCAAATTTTCACAATTTGGCACAATGCGATAATTGTAATCATTTTTCTTGTAAAATGTTAAGAAACTTTCTAGACAACGAAATACCAAACTTTAAACCTCATTCCCAACAATATTCGTTTTCGGTTAGTTCCCACCAATATCCATTAATATCCAAAATTTAATAACAACCGTCTCAAATCAAAATAATAGGTCAGATTGCGGAAAGGTTTGCGCCGATAAATAAAAAAACAAGTCGTAATTTGTCAAAAAAAAAGCGCAGCGGGAGAATTGGAGTAGGTTACGGTCTCGGTTTTATGGTTTGTTCTCTTTGGAAACAACTTATCGTTATTGTGAGTTATAGTGCAAGCTTTGTCAAAAATTTAGACAGATTTGTAAAATGGTTAGTGCGAAAAGATAACAATAAATTAAATTGCGGTGGGAAGTGCAATTAACAAATTTAAAAATAGGTCCGAAAAATATTCAGTTGTAGAAAAAGTCTTAACCCAAGTAAGGGGTGCACTTTACCTCTGTAGCAAATGGCTCGCTTGAAATGAAACGGTAGATTTGTGCACCATGGGTCAAGACTGTTTCTACAAAATAATACGTTTTAATTTCAAGAATGGTGTACTCTTATTCACGCTTTCCTCGAAAAACGGCAGTCTGAAACTTTAACTGTTAATCAAAAAATACACACACATAGAAAAAAAACGTTTAAAAAGTCTACAAACAAGAGGGATACAGAATCCCATAGAATTGCACCTCCAATGGCCATTCCCCGCAAATCGCATAGCGTTGAGTTCAGTGAAGCGCGTTTGACCATTTTGGCGGTTCAACAATACTTAATAAATTATAAAAACGTTTCTCTGATGTGAGTTCCTCAAAAAATGTACAGCGCTGGCCAAAATTTTATTATATCACCCTAGTCTTTTGTGTATAACTCTGGTAGATTCCGGCGAGGATTTAACAGATATAGACAGCTTCACTGCTATAACTATAAGCCGGTGAAAATGATTGTTGGCCCTAGCCCTTGAATATGGCAGATAGCGCCTAGTCGCCCATCGGCATATTATTAGGTTAAAACGAGTTCAAACTGAACAAAAACGCCGCGGAAGCCTATCGCTCACTTGCAAAAGTTTTCGGTGATCATCTTTTATCGGAAAGTCAGTGTCGACGCTGGTTTGAGCGTTTTCGAAATGGCGATAAAAGCTTGGAAGACTAGGAGCGCAGCGGCCGACCGAAAGTCATCGATAATGAAGTCCTGAAAACCGCAATCGAATCGGACCTTTGCCAAACCACTGGCAGTCTTCCCGAGCAATTTGCTTGTACTCATGGTACCATGAAAAGGCCATCGGAAAGTCCAACAGGTGTGGGATATTTGTCCCGCATGAACTCTCTGCCGGAAACAAAGCCTCACGCATCACAATTTGCGGAATCCTCATTCGTTGCTCGAAGAGCAGCGACTTTTTCGAATTCGTTGTTATGTACGTCAGATAAAAAATGGATGCAATATGACAATAGTGGCCAAAAGAGACAATGGTTGAGTCCCTGCAATATCCTCAAAACAACTCTGAACCAGATATTCACGGAAATAGTGATGTTGTGTGTCTGATGGAATACCAAGGTCTCGTGTATTTTGAGATTCTGGAACAAGGTCAAACAGTCACCGTAAAACTCTACAAACGTCAATTGGACCATTTACAATGAGCGCTGAAACGTCAAGGTGTGGACACGTCGAAAACAAAATTCCTTCATGACAACGCTATTCGACGATATAGGCTGGGAAGTTCTTCCTCATCCGCCATACAGCCCTGATTTGGCTCATTCTGATTTCCATCTATTCAGATCGATGCATCACTCTTTGGATGAGAAACACTTCAACAACCGCGGAGAGGTTGAAAAATGGGTGGTCAACTATTTTGAATCGCAGCCTTCCGAATTCTTCGACAGAGAAATCCATTCTTTGTGTGGACAAGTCATTGATAATGATGAAAATATCTTTTGGAGATTAATTTTGTCTACTCATCATGAAAACGCGCATTATTTTGTAGCCAACCTAATAGTGTCTCACTTAAAAAATGGTTTTATCAAGAGGTTAACTGGCATTCACCTCCTACCATAATTGGCTGTTTTAAGGTCCCCTCTCCCGGTTTTAAAAAAGTCAGTCAGTAGGTTACGGTCAGTCTCGCAAATTAATCGCAATTTGGCCGTGTTTTTTATGCGCGTCCTGTTCCCCGCGCCTCACAAGAATCCCATAAATTCCGGTGAATTGCGTAACCGTAACCGCCGGGATGAGAAGGAAAGGCGGGTGATGAGAAATTTATAATCCCCCCTTCCTTTTTAATTTCCATTTCATTATGAATACGGAACGGACAAAAGTGAAGTTAATTGGATCCAGTGGAACGAGATTGACACGCTTGATCACCTCGAGAACCAAAAAATGCAGACGAGGCGAAAAAAAAACAACGGTTTGTTGCCCGAGAAAGGTCATTCCATTTTGTGCGATGAAATATCGGTTTATGGCAAATCTTTGATGTGGAATTGCGCGAGAGGTCAAAGGGATTATGACGTGTCACGGAAAGGTGCGAAGGTTGGCAGGAAGCGTTTACGATTTGGTTGACAAAACTTGTACCACTTTCCATGAGGGGAAACTTATGGACCTATTCATTTGAATTAAAAGGAATTTTTATGTCACATTTATACAATGCATTACTATAATGGATTCGTGGCGGAGTGACAATTCACGTGAACCTGGGAGACGAAAAATCTCTTCATTTCTTCAGTTATTTCTTTATTTTTTCGAATAAAAACGTGAAAAAATTGTATCTGAAAAATTAATCTGAATTTTCCTGAACCATTGAGTTTGAGTCTTTCTGCAAATCGCGCCCAGCCATTCTGGTCAAATAAGTGAACTTATTAACCAATAAACGCATGCGTCTTTAAAAATTTACTCCGAGTGGACAAGATTACACAAAAATGATGGCAATATATGCATTTTTTGATCAGGATGAATAGGCGCGATTTTCAGAAAAACTCAATCTCAATGGTTCAGAAAAATTCAGATTAATTCATTAATATGTAGTAATGCATTGAATTAAAATGACATAATAATTCATTTTAATTCAAATGAATAGGTCCATTAAAAATAAAAACAAAGAAACAATACAAATATGGTATGAACTTCTGAATATGGCTGTCAAAAAATAAAAGTGTGTGTGTTGTAAATACATATTGTCGCTTATTAATGACACTTTTGGTATACACGGAACCTTAGTATTTCGTGATTTTAATTTTAGTTTCCAAATTATTTTATTTCACGTTGAATTTATATACAGGGTGCGTCAAAATGACGGCACTAAATTTTCACGCCATGGTAACGTGTGCTGATGCACTTTTCGTGAACCCAATGTTCAAATTTACTTTTATGATTGCATCAGTTTTCTATACCAGCAAGACGGAGCCTCTTCACACACGGCAAAGTACACCCAGGACTGGTGAAAAGCCCTTTTTCAAATGTTCATAGAAAAGGATAGATGTCCTGCCTCGTCTCCGGATACCCACGACGTCTTCGTGCTGTCATTGCCGCCAAAGAAGATCGAATTGTTTGACTCTGATTTTTCTGAATCTTATTCTAAATGCATGTGAAATTCATTGTTTGGTTGGAGCGAATTTGCAGCGTTTTATACCAAGTATACAGACCTTAACGGATTCGTATATTATTGCGTCGCGAAAACCTGGCAGAGCAGAGAATGCGACCCGGTTGTGGTCTCGCCGCGAACAGTGTGTCGACAGCCGAGTCGCATGGTCTGCTCTAACAGGTTTTCGCGACGCAGTAATATATAAGAATGATTTCAAGAATCAAAAAACATCTTTACTATCATTAAGCGCTGCTGTTTGTCAGAAAATGTGTGTGAGATTTCGGGTCACCAGCCTTTTCTCATCTCATTCTCCAACTTGGCAAAACATTTTCAGACCCAAGGGGCATGAGGCGGCCAAAGTTTGGTGTGAATCTGTAGTTTGAAGAGTACCGTAATATAGGCATTTGCAAGTTCTAGCCGTTGCACCGGCGAATGACTCCCATAAAAACCTGCATTCTTTAGGGATATTAGAGTTGATTTTTCGGCATGAATGAAAACAGTCTGCAGTCAATAAATGGTTCATAAACTTAATTTTGTGTGCTCCAGAAATTTTGTATTTTTGGCTATGAATTAAACTTTGGAACGAAAACTTTTTTGATTCTACAAAAAAAAATGTTTTATTTAAATCCAGTTAAAAAGGGTCAGTCCACAAAAAGTGCAGCATCAGTGTGTTGGCAAATTGCCTGTTTTGCTAGAAGACTTTTCTAGCTCAACAATATAAAAAAAAATCATCGAAAAGCGTCATCGATCAAAATTGTGTATGTGTGCTATCTGAAAAGTATATCTCCGGGACGATTGAACGGAATTGGCATCATCATTCTCCTCATCTATATCCGTCCGCATCGCACAAATGACAAACTGGGCATAACCCACAATGATGGTCCCTTTTGGATGGGTAACCTTGACTGAAATGAGAAACTGAGCGAAAGAGAGAGAAAGACTTGATAGGGATCTGAAAGAAAAAGGCAGGAAGGAGGACGGGATAATGAGATTGACATGTCAAACAAACGGTGTCATACACCTGTGTCTGCAGGCAACTCATTTTTGAGTTGAATTTCAAAATTTATGTAATTATTCACTAGTTGTTACACTACAAGGCGCGGATTCACTTTTTACTCTATGGAACGATTGTATTTTAAGGAAAGGATGATAGAAGCTATTATAGAACCAAAATACTCAATATGAAAAATTCAGGCAATTTATTTACTTGTATTGATGATGTGATATTGAAAAAAAAACAACATAAAAAATTTATTGATTTGAAGCGATATTACTGCGTCGCGTCGCGAAAACCAGGTACAGCGCGTTGCGGTTGTGGTCTCGTCGCGACTAGCACAGATACGGTAGTTTGTTTACGAAAAAAACAAAAACACATATTGTCGGCCGGCGAAAATGCTATGCGTTTCACGTTGAATTTATACGTGAAACGAAAAAATTTGGAAACCAAAATGAAAGACGCATATTCAGCGTTGAGTTCAGCGGAGCGAAGCGCGTTTGACCATTCTGGCCGGTCGACAATGTTTATTTTAAAAACAGAAAACAATGCAAAAAGAATGCAAACAAACAACCATAACCCACAAAAAAATTACCGTAAAACCTGTAATAGAACGACCTCTGAAAATAAAGCTGACCCCATAAAGCGACCGACGGCTCTTCTTTTCAGGCTCAATTTTTGTACAGCTCAATTTCAGTAATCCGCGTTGCAAAAAACTACTGGAACGCAAGTTCATGTTTATATGCCGCAGCTTTTCAGAGTGACGGTGTATTACAGGATGGCGTTCTATTAGAGGGTGGCGTTCTATTTTTCGAAATGACATTGGGGGTGGCGTTGTGTTACAGGTGGTGTTCTATTAAAGGTGGTGTTGTATTACAGTTTTTACGGTAATTACCCGGCAGCCTCTTATTGTCCGGCACTCTGATTTCTCCGGTTTTTTGAGACAAGTCAGCAGCATAATTTTTTTCCCAATTATTGGAGTGATTTCAGACAATTTCAGAAAAATGTTTCCTTTCTTCCTTGAAATGTTATACTCGGTATAAAGCACTGTGAATTCGTTCCAACCAAAGAGACGGCCGCGTAGGCGGCGAGAGAGTCCAGAAAATTGAGAAAGCGTGGCCGATGTTTTTCTCTCACTTCTTTAAATCTCACTCCAATTGCATGCGCAATTCAATTTGTGATTGGGGCGAATTCGCAGAGCTTTATACCGAGTATATAGGAATGATTGTTCCGCACCATTTGCCCTTTTTCTGCCCTATTTTCTGTTTAAGCGCCAGATTTTGCCTATTTTTGAAGTTCTGTTTTTGGTTTCTTTTCTGAAAAACAAGCCGCCAGCCTCTAATTGCCCGGCATCCAATCAGGAGGTTCGAAAAATAAGCCGGCATGCCGGGGAAATAGAGTAAATATAATTAATTAATTCAACAAAAAATTACCCAACATCAACGACATTCCGGCGTCTGTGTCTACTGAAATCGCTTCATTCTCCACCCTTTCTTGATTTTCCTCTGAATTTTCTTCTAATCGAAAAGGCTCCACTCCTTGCAAAAAATCCAAACTTTTCAGTGTCAGTGACATATTTTAAGGATAACAACACTGAAAATATTTGGAGACATTGTCAAAGCTGTGATTTCAAAAAATTGCTTTTCAACAAGTATAAAATTGTGATTGAACCAATATAATAAAGAATTGGAAAAATGTTGAAAATTGTCCCATTTTTTCTTAAATAACAAAAAAAAACTAGAAAAGAGCACAACAAAAATGAAAGCGAAGTGAAGACAGAAGAAAGAAAAACGTTAGTACTTTCATGTAAACGTAAGAATGTTTTTTTTTTGGTTTCTTTTTTGAAATTCATGGTGAACATACAGATATACAAGCGTCGTAATTAAATTATTGATCATCAATTATTAGTGATAATTAGGCTACAGTAATTTAATTAAATTTTGCAATAGTTATTATGCGCCTTTTCGGGTGGTATTCAAGTGGGAAAGGCCTAGACAAATGACTCGTAGATGAAAATAAAGAAAAATACAGTGGAAGTTGTTTGATAGTGAATAGAACAAAGTTACACGAAGTTTTGAATGCCATATTCACTCCAATAGAACAGCATTGACGATTTGTTATACAAGATGCCAGTCTAATAGAGTAAATACAATAATGTGCCGTCTAATGTGTGCTTTTTGGCCGAGTCAAAGTGTACTGTTGTGGTCCCATCACTCGAGAAATAGCGTTGATCCATGATCGCATATCCTCTTCGTTAACTGCGCAAATCCGGTAAATTGAATGACGCCCCTCGACGAGTCGACCATCCTGTTCGGTCTTGCACGCTTTGATTTGACCGTCAGAGAGAGAAAATATCTGAACATTTTTATCATTTCCAAACTTCATTTTCTGTGTCTAGCAGTGATGGGATTTTACAGGGGTTTCGATAAAAATAATCTTTTACGGATAGCCGTAAAATCCGTGAAAACTGGGAGTTTGTTGAGGGATTTTCATGCGAAACCACGAGTTTATTGTTGTTTTGATGACTCCGGTTTTCTGGTGAGTTTTGTGGAATTCTTTATAAAGCGCGTTAGAACAAAGCAAGTGAAGCAAAATTTCTGGACTACGACGAGATTTCGCCCTTTCCAGGCTTTTATTATAAAAGTTCTCTGAAAATTCATATCACAAGACTCATTTTCATCAATTGCCATCAGATATTTGATTGTCGAAAGCAGTTATGGGGTTATACATTTCATGAATTTCGCACTTTTTGCCGAATTTTCCTTATTCGTTTCATGAAGAAAACGACATTTTCTGCAGCAGAAAACTGCAAAACTCACTTTTTTCCCGAAAAACACTTTGAAAATGAAAGAAAAACTGTGATGTTATTCATTTCATGCAGAAAATGACAAAAAAGTGCATTTTGCAGTTCGTCAAAATGCAGTTTTCTGCTGCAGCAAATGCCGTTTTCTTCATCAAATGAATAAGGAAAATTTGAGAAAAAATGCAAAATTCATAAAATGTGTAACCCCATAACATTTCTTTCGACAATCAAATATCTGATGGCAATTAATGAAAATGAGTCTTGTGATATGAATTTTCAGGAAACTTTTATAATAAAAGCCTGGAACGGGCGAAATCTCGCTGTTGTAGAATTTCGGTTTGAAAATTAGATGGAAACACCTCAATATGAGGTATTCCTAAAATAAAGACGCATCAAAAATAGAAGGTTGAAAATATAGGCGCACGCGCTTTATTCTAGATTTTACGGTAATTTCTTTTATTAAAAAGTGGGCTCTAGGACGTTTCGAAACCTGCCAATTCGAAACTGGAACGTATAGTGGAAAAAACGGCATACTAGTGGAATTAATTTTCCAATAAATACAAATATTTGATAAAACAAAAAATAAAAACCAAATTTGCTGTGTTTTCGTGTCAATTGGAAAACGCTGCGCAAAAATGCGAAAAAAAATTTCAAACGTCCAAGCGCCGAAAAGTGTGTTGAGCTTTTTCTGAAATTATTTTGAAATAATCCCACTTAAAGTCCTGTCTAATTCTGCAGAATTTTTTGAAAAAATTCAAGAAAAATACAAAAATTTGGTGTTTTTTTTACTGATTTGAAGAAAATATTGTCGACCCGCCAAAATGGTTTGGTTTCCAAATTATTTCATTTCACGTAAACATTCAACGTGAAATGAAATAATTTGGAGATCAAAATGAAAATCGCATAGCGATGAGTTCAGTGGAGCGCGTTTGACCATTTTCGCGGACTGACATTAGCTTTTAAAACTTTTTACGATGTTTCACAGATGAAATTTTACGGAATCCAAAAACCCGTAAAATCAGTAAACTTAAAATCCCAGCCTTGTTTCTCACCTAAACTAAACTTTTAAGCAGTTTCCCCGAAAATTTGACTTCTTTGAATTCCGCTAGTAGATTCTCGGCGGCTTTTGCCGGTGCAACGCGTCGGCGGGCCGGACTGATAAAATATTTGTTGACCCGGTCCGAAAGAAAACAAAATCAACGTAATACTTTCTCGAGTTGTTTTGTGTCAGCACGGCTCCAATTGGCCATTCTATACTTTTGCATCCAGAAGATTTTAGTTGAAAATTTCAACAGAAAAGAACAAAAGTTACTGCTAATTATATATTATCAACCTCATAAAGTTCCCCGAGGGCTCATCGGTGCAGAAAACGACATTTTCTTCACAAAAAAAAAAGGATAAAATGTCGTTTTCTGCATGAAATTAATAATCCCATTGAAACGTCTTCGAGCCCTAATCGTTGGTAACGCGAGCCAAAAAATACAAAAATGCGAAATGGGATAATAAAAAAGAAAAATGTACCTCAAACATATTTGGCCGCGGCGGTGTCTCCACTTTCCGAATTCCCACGTTAGCCAAAGTGATGATTCCTTTCGGTTCTCGATCAGTCATCTGTTCAAAGTAGTACAAGCAGTTTTCCGAGAGCACGAACCTACAAAATGTAAATTCTCGTGTTTTTTAGAGCTAAAAAAGCGATTAACCATCGTTTCTTCCACGAAAGTGGTCCAGAGAAAACAGGATTACTGCTTTGTTTGAAAAGCCATCCTTCTCTTTCGGCGTGCAGCAGAATATCATCTACACTTCCTTTTCCGGTGGCCGCCACTTCGTCCGGTATTTTGAATTGTGTGACACTCACTGATTGGAACACTTCTGTTAGTTGTTCCACAGTTATTGATCCAGTGGCGAGAAGATCCTCGTTCATTTCAATGTACTTTTCCAGCGATGGCTTGTCTTTGACGTTTGGATTGTGCAGCAATGTGTTCACCATAATACACGAATAGGCAACTGTGTGTGCTTGATCAGCAGATCCGTAATCTGGATTCTGTTCCACGTAGATTTCTGCGAATTTGATTAGAATTCTGTCAATTTTCTGCGACTCGCCGGGTAGACGGAATGAGAACAGGTATTGTCTGCAATTATATATTTTTATTGGTAAACCCTGTATATTGTACAACCTTAAAGCCGGCACAATTGGCACATTATGAAGGCGGTGTTCGCGGGTGAAAAGATCCAATGTTTCCAGTGCAAATGGCCGATTATCACCGAGGATTTCGCCAATCGCGCTTTTTGATAGTCCTTCGCCCTGAAACATTGAAAAATAATAACATAAAAAAACAAAAATATTGATGTGGCTCTGGGATCTACGTTTCTTATGGGGTTATTGAAAAAACCGGAAAAAAAAACCGCGCGAAAATTCGGAAAATGCTCCGATTTACCAGAAATTTCGGAAAAAAATGGCGAAAATGTTACTGTACATGTTCAGAAAATTTCGGACGGTTTATTCCCTAACTTGCATAGGTCCAAAATAGTGTCAGTAGCATCTTCCAGCGGATGGTCTATTGACCAAAAAATCGTTTCAGAATAGCTGACAAACGATTATTTAGCTTACCTCAACAGTTAGAAACTGATTAAAAAAGACAAATTTGGGAAATTTGGAAAACTGACCGAGTTGGGATTTTAAGCACGCCTTCGAGAGAAGATGGGGCTCTTTCGGATTGGAAATTCGAGAAAATTGAAATGTCACGTTTTGGAAATTGCGTGAAAATAGAAATCCACGAAATATAAATGTAATAAATCAGAAACATAACAAAATGAAAATGCGTGTAAACAGAAACGTAGCAGAGCAGAAATGTGTCGAATTGGAAATAACATGGCAATGGAGCGAGTTTGCGAGATTTATTTTTTTAAACGACTTTTCGATATTTTTCGTTTTTTTTTTTCGAAGTCTTCCACGAATTTTTTAATTTTTCTTTCACGTTTTTTCGATTTTCTTTCACGTTTTTTTTTTCAATTCTTTTCGATTTCGATAAATACGTGGGAAATTTTTTTTATCGACAAAAAAACATGAAAACATCTAAAATTACGTGGAATATATCGAGAAAAAGTGAAAGAAAATCGAAAAAGTCGTTTTGAAAAATAAATCTCGCAAACGCGCTCCATTGTCATTTTACTTCCAATTCGACAAATTTCTTCTCTGCTACGTTTCTGTTTCGACGCGTTTCCATTTTCTTACGTTTCTGATTTATTACATTTCTATTACGTGGATTTCTATTTTCACGCAATTTCCAAAACGTGACATTTCAATTTTGTAGAATTTGCTCCAGAAACGAGCGCAAATTGTCAGAACTTTTGGACTTCCAAGCTTTCTTATTAGGAAGAAGACTTCAATTTTGGGATAGTTTTCGATTCTAGACCAGCGCGGAAACAAAAAAAAACTAATTTCAAAGGAGATCAAAGTTCAATACTTTTGTTTGTTTTTTTTTTATTAAACAAAATGAAACGGCTGGCCGTTCCAATCCAGATTTAGTGGTACTGAAAAAAAACTTACAGCTTTCATCCAAATAGCAAGAGCATGTGGCGTTTTCGCCACAATGTTCCGCTGCGCTAGCCAATCCAAAGCCTTCCATGGATCTTGATTGAATTTTCGGCGTCCGTTCACCACAATTTTGTGATACTCCTTCGATTTCGGATGCGTGTAATAGACCTGATCGAGCTCCTCCTCCACTTCACGAACCTGGAGCGTAATGTGGTGAAAAATTTCGCAAGTGTTTAAATATTTTCTATTTTAAATTTTTAAAAAAGTTGATTTATATACTTTCTTTCTTGCTTTTCTCGGAAGCTTTCAAATGTATTTTCTTTTTGTTATTTAAGATTGAACTCCAACCTCATTTTTTAGTGCTTCAATCTCATCTACCAACTGAGCTTTTCGCTTGCGAACTTTTGGCAACGTCATCATTTCGCTCTCCGATAAACCATTTCGTTCTGAAATGTCAAACAACATTGAACTTTTCAGTATTATTTAATCACAATCTTTATTTATCCTTGGCAATAAACTTTCAAAAACACTCACCTGAATACCGAGACGCCATTGTTCTATCTATCGCCACTAGAATTATAAATAAATATTTAGTGTTTATTTAATAAAATAAGTATATCAGAAAATTAAAAAAATAAGAAATTTGAGAGAAAAAATCGATCGGATTCTTGAGAAAAAATCTACAGTATGCGCAAAAAAATCCGAGTATCGTGAAGTCTACCGCCTACGGACTCTGCGGTGTTTGCGTAACAGGCGCACACCGATTGTTTACCGTATCTTTTTGGAACGAGCACGGAGCAAAATTGCACGATCGGAGCATGTCGCATTCCATTTCATCCTTGACACAATGTGAGTATTTATTTATTTATTTATTTATTTATTTATTTGAATACGCCCATTGCGGTACGTGAAAAATAGAGTAGAGGTATTGAAGAAGATTCACAAACGGAATAGGAAGATTAAAGGAATTTGTAGGGATATGTGGTTATAGTACACGTGAAATAAAAAAATTTTGGGAGAGAGAAGAAGATAGATTTGGCGTAAACGTTCGGTCATCAGTGGTCATAGTTTGAAAGAAGAGAGCGTGCGGTTAACAAAAAAGTTCCTACGTATTTTAGTTTTGCAGTGGTTCCATTTGAATTTGTTTTTTGCGCGCGTGCGAGTGTTTTTCTCATAAGTGAAAAAGGGGCTTGTGTCAATGTCTACTAGACCCGAAATCATTTTTAGTATAAGTTTTCTATCGGAAGTTTGTCTTCTCGATTCTAGCGATGAAAGATTGAATAATGAGTTACGTTGGGGGGCTGTTAGGTAATCGGGGTCATTTGGAGTTAGGTATCTCCCTTTTATACGGCTGTATAGTCTTCTCGTAAATGCATTCTGAACCGATTCAACTGCTTTACAGTCAAGTTTTCTTGTTGGATTGCTGATTTCTGTGCCATACTCTAGTATGGGTCTTATAAAGATTTTGTATAGAATTGTCATAAGGCGGGGGTTATTACTACAGTAGTGATTGAATATTTGGAATACGCTAAACTTAGCTTTGCAGATGGCTTTTTTCCAGTGACCAGTAAAATCAAGCATTGGAGTTATTATGAAACCTAAGTCGCGTATGCTTGTTTCTCTTCTGATAGGGTTATTATTTATCTGATACTTTGTGGTTCGGGGATTTTTTCCTAATTAGATAACTAGAGTTTTACTGTCGTTGAGAGCTAGCTTAGAATTTTCAGACCAATTACAGACAGCGTCTATCGCGCTTTGCATTAAAGTTTCATGATCTTCTATCGTATCACTTTTTGGAATCGCCGTGTAGATTTTAATGTCGTCTGCAAATTGTTTGCATCGAATGCCAGATGGCAGAATGCTAGGAATTTCATTTACAAAGATTCCGAAAAGTATTGGCGAGAGTACGGCTCCTTGAGGGACGCCGCACTGCGCGTGCTTTGGGGCAGATGATTCATTGTTAACCTTTACAGAAAAAGTTCTATTGGAGAGATATGATCTGATCCATTTGATCAGATTCGGATTAAGGTTTGCGTCTACCAGCTTCGCTAGTAAGATATCATGTGGAACTCTGTCAAAAGCTTTTGCGTAATCTAGGTATATAACGTCTACTTGCGCGCCTTCATCTATGCTCTCTGTCCAGTCATTAACCGCCTCTAACATGCATGTTACTGTGGATTTCTTGGGGCGAAACCCGTGTTGATCATTGTTCCAAAATTTAATTGTATCTAAATGCTGCAGTATTTTTTTTTAAGAGACAGCGCTCGTATATTCTACAAAGCTGAGAAGTTAAACTAATTGGGCGGAAATCTGTTGGTACCATGGGTTTTTCTTTTTTGTTCAATGGGATAACTATAGACTCTTTCCAGAGCGAGGGGCACTCGCCTCTCATCATGGAGAGGTTGCATAATTGTGCTAGGGGGCTGCTGATTAGATGAGCTATTAATTTTAGAAATTTATAGGGGACGTTATCGGGTGTCTGTGAACAGGAATTTTTGCATTTTAGCATCATGCTCAGCATCTCAGCGTCTGTGACCCATGGTATTTCTTGTGGCGATTTAAAATTTAAGGGTAGTTCAAAGTTTAGGAGCGGTCTGTTAACATATTGAGATTCGAAACTATCAGCCAAGATTTCTGCTTTTTCGGCATTTCTTTTTTTTAAGAAAGAAAACTAGGTTATTCTGGTTTTTTCAGCCGATAACTCCACATGCGTTAATCAACATTTCGACAAGTTTTTCGACAACTGTTCACAAGAATTCGTAGTAATACTCATATTTTAGTTTTGATTTTGTAAAAATGTAGTTCTGCAGAATTCACACACTCCCGCATTACCGCCAAAAGTCTCCTACACATCGAGTTGGGTGCACGATCAAAGTTTTGTAATTCAGCCGTAAGCCAAGCCACTTTTTTTTTAAACCTTTTTTTCCGAAAATCTCAGCACCGAAACATTGGAAATTGTGCGCAGCAGCTTATTTGACACTTTTGATTTGCCGGAAACCGTGGGAAGTGCAAAAAAAATTGCGAAACAGAAGCACAAGAAGGAAAAGAAGAGACGAGAATTGGGTAATTTTTGCGAATGGCTACTTGTTGCAAAAACACAAAATGGAAATTAAAAAATAGACAGGAAATATGGTCACAGTAATCCTTCGAAAAAAAAAATCCGAAAAATATTAAGCTCCGCCCATTTTCCCCCCTTTCGTTCCTACATTTCGACGCTTTGCTCTTTTTCGTGGGGTCTGAGAATAATATAACTGTAACGAAATAAAACGAATTGCCTTCCAAATAGGTTTCAATATCATTCTTTCAAAATTGTGGCGAGATCAGATAACTTTTCGCTCCACCATTTCCGGCAAAGTGTCACTAATTTGGGAATTCATAATACTTAATACTGCGATTGATTTTCAGGCCACACCTCGGTGCGTACAAAAACCAAAACTCGAAGTTTTCTATCCAATGTTAACTTTTTCGAATCTGTGAAACGCGCGACCACTGAAATTTCGGCAATTCGAAACTCACCAGCATCTCTAAATACCCGATCGAAATGGAGAATTTACAAGGGAATCTATGTGGAAAATGATATGGTTGAAGAAGAAACTACACGTTCCAGTGATCAATGTGACAGTAATATTCTTTAGAAAAAAACGTTTTTCACTCAATTTTTTTTCAGACAGTATATCGGAATATGAGGAACTCATGACATTGTTTGGTGTTAATTTGGAAATTTATTCAAGTGTCGGATTTGAAAAGTTCGTTTATTTTTATTGAACTTTTTCAAGGTTCGAGGCGTTTTTACTGCCAATAAACGTTGAAAAATGTCAGTGAATGTGATGATTTTCTGGAATTTATTTTATTTTTTTTTAATTTTCCGAAAGAATATAGAAAATTATTAAGTATTCGCAAGGAGTTTTCTTGATACAAAACATCTTCCCTTCTTCTCGTTTTTTTAAAAAACAAGCATGCGTCTTTTGGCGACTTAATACGTCGCCTACCTCAAATATTGATTTTTTTGTTTTTATTTCTAAATATTGTGAAAACAAAGAAATTGCAACGCAGTGTTTGCGTACTTTTGAAATTCAAATGGAAATGAGAGAAATAGCATGGGAAATGAAGAGATTTGTTCCCATCTTCATTTGAGTTTTAAAAGTACGCAAACACCGCGTTGCAATTTTTTTGTTTTCACAATAATGTTCACGTGGTCTGCGAGGTGACAACTTTTATAAAACAGTAATACTAGTCTTGTGTTTTAGCTGCTAATAGTTTAGTTTCATGATAAAATGATTAAACTAAAGCAAAAAAAAACTATTGAATCTTTGGTATTTCCGAATTTTTCCGAATTTCCGAACTTTTTTTCGGAAACGAAAGTCTGAAAGGTATTTTTCCGAATAGAATTCCGTTTCCGACTTTTCCGACTGACCGTTTCCGCACAAGCCTGTTACAGACCCAAACGTAATTTTATATATAAGGATGATATTGTGTTTTCCATCGAGTCGCGACATCAAAACTTGAAACTCCGCCCACTTTTTTCACGCGAACATTAAATTTTAGTGTATTTTGAATTTTTGCGTGAAAAAAGTGGCCGGAGTTTCACGTTTTGATGTCGCAACTCCATTGAAAACAAGAATTTTGTCCGGTTAAAATTTTTCTTTTTCAAATAATATTAAAGACACATGTTTAATTGTAAAATATTATTTACAGCCCTTATTCATTCGATTGGGATTATTTTTCGAAACATGGAATGCAATACGTAATATTCACTAAAGTTTGTCAATCTCATTCGCCCGGACACTTTGTGGAAATGCGAAAAGAGGATACGGTATTGATTTAAAATTAAAAACTTTTATGTACTTTTATGTCAATAATGTAATTAATAATATTCAGACATGCTCAGACTGTGGTGGCACCGATTTGGCGGTCACAGTTCGCCTAGCAATTCCACTAAGTCTATACGAAATTCCTGTCCCGATTAATGAAAATATCCGAATCTACGTGGCATTTCTGGCGGACAAATTGTCGAACAGTGCAGAAAAACATGAGGATTTCTCACCTACAATCGCGAGAAGAATGTACGATTTGTATAGAAAATTGTTGCAAGGAAAAGCAAGTAAAGAGTACGAAATGTGGTTTGGAAGGTGTCGGAAATACGCACAAGTGAGTGGGAAAAACACTGAAATTTTTGAAGAAATTTGATTTTCAGAACTGTATTAGATCAAAACGTTTGCGCCTCTTTCACGGCCGTGTAATTCGCAGAAAACTAGAAGAAATTGAGAATTTCGTAAAACGTAGATGCTTTATTTTCGCCGACGTTTTTGAGTTTGAATAGTGTCAACGCGAAAATTACGAAACATCTGAAAATGCAACGTGTATCATTGAAAATCGTGTGTCATAACGAAGAATGGCTCTTATCATTTGTTTTTCTACATGTTGAATTAATTTTGTAAACTTCCAATAAAGTACAATTGAAAAACACCAGTGCAAAATCTAAGCGCAAAGATCGAAAATGAGGAAAATTTAAATAAAAAAAAGAAAAAATCAATCATGTACAATGCGGTAGCTTCCGTTAATACACGTCAACAGACCGAGAGCAACTTTTCTTTGCAAAAATTGCGAAACATGGTCGAGAGTTGGTCCGGCGGAGGTCGGTGAGCCGAACATTCGATAGACACGGTGCATTCTCTCAGCTTTAACTTCACCATTTGGTGCATGGTTAGCCTGGAAAAAAATGTTTTTTTTTTATCTGGGGGTGCCAACTTTTCTGGGAAACTGCTTTAAAATATAGTTTTGAGTCGGCCCCCTCAGCGCAATGGAAATGGCGTCTCCCACCGGATGGTCTGTCAACCAAAAGTCTTTTTTAGTATAGGTGGAAGACGATAAATTAGCTTATCTCAACAGTTAGAAAATGTTTAAAAAAGACAGAATTAGGAAATTTTGAAAACTGACCGAGTTGTGATTTTGAGCACCCCCTCGCGAGAAGATGGTCTATGGAAAAAATGCCTTTAGCTGTGGGGGCTAGTTTTGAGTGGTGATTTACGAATATCACATTTAAACCTTACAAATGATTTTTGCCTAATCTTACCAAAAATAGAAGACCACGGAGTTTTTTGTGCGCTTTTGATGTGATATTCGTGGGTTAGTAAGTTTTTAGACAAAACAGTGCATAACATACATCTTGTCAGCCCGCCAAAATGGTCAAAAAATGGTATTTTAAACCGTAAATTTTACGTTTTACAAAATCCGTAAAAAACAAATTTTACGCCCAGCTATGATTGCAAAATCTTTAGAACTCCCCGTTTCCGTTTCCGATTCCGTCTTCCGCGGAAGACCGAAAAATTTTTTCCCGTTTCAGCTTTCCGCATTTTCAAATTTCATTTCCGTGCATCCATGCTGGGAATATACTTATGACGCGCAGTGTAATAAAAGGGCATGCCGTTTTATTTCTCGGAAGGTTCCGTTCTATTTTTAAATTTTTCTTTAAATAAACAAGGTAAACATTTTTAAGGGCGTGGCCTAAATCTCTCCGAAAGTCGTGTTTTTTTTTAATTACTGTAGGTCGCGCTTTAATTTTTTGAAAATATTTGGCTCTGGGACGTTTCCAAACTGGTACATTTCGAAAATTTAGTGATATGTTTCGTCACCGTGTTCGGACCATTGACAAAATGCAGTCAAGGATAAACAGCTGTCGAATCTTTTACCTTTAAATACGAGGAATTTGTCAAAATTTACCGCTAAAAATTCAATAAAGTTTCGAAACGTCCCAGAGCAATATATTTGGACAAAGAGGCGGAGCCTAATTTGGAAGTTCAAGCGTATTGGGCGGTGACAAATTTTTTAAATAATAAGCGAAACATATATTTATATTTCTTTTGATTTTCCAGACACTCACAATATAGTTTCTCGTATAATTCCAATACTGTTCCAACGCGTCGACCATATCTGAATTTTCTTCAGGCTCCACGTCATCATCCTCTCCGATATCCGGAGTTCCTGGACGGTTTGGAAGAATTGCGGACGGATTTCGCGTCAATTGCCACGTGTCACTGTTCGTTATGGGGTTCTGAAACGAATTGGATTTTTTCTTATACATAAAAACCCAGATCGGGATGTCTGTGAGTGTATCCGAATTTCGCAAAAATTCTTTAGGCAAAACCACAGAGGACACAAATGTTCTAAGAACAGAGCGTGTGTTAAAAGAATTAGGCGACGAAGTCGCCGCAGGACTGCGCAGCAGGCTTGTATTAATTTTTTAAAAACAAGGAAAACCATATGACTTACAACAGTTACAAATCCTTGTTTAACGAGCCATTCCAGACGCCGTTTTACCGTTATAAATGGTAATTTGAGTTTGTCGACCACTTCTGAAGTCGTCCACGTTTCTTTTTCCAAAAAGAGGAAAAGGACAGTGGCTTGATTGTTGGGAATTGTTCGATCTACTTCCACGCCGTCGATTTCGATCGACAATTCCATACATCTGGCAAAATGCGTGTTTTCTTCTTTTTTTTTTCCAATAATGGACCGTGGAAGCGGCTCTGGGAAGTTTCAAAGCCGGCCATTTCGAAACTGGGACGTTTCGAAACTTTTGTGCATTTCTGCGGCATACTAGAAGATTTAAATTCCCCAAAAATAAAAATAATTGATAAAAATGAAAAATAAAAACGAATTGCGTGTGTTTTGGTGCTGATTGGCGAAAAACGCTACGCAAAAATGCACCAAAGTTTCGAAACGTCCCAGAGCCGTGGAAGCGGCCAGGGATGTTGTTACGACGGGAGTCGCATAAACACTTACTAGGGAACCATTTATCTAATGCATGGACTCTGCCTTAACCGTTGGCACAGTTCGAAAGAGCTTTGTATATTTTGTATTACGGGAAGTTTTTGTTTTCGCGGAACGTACGCAGCGAAATAAATCGAATTTCATAAAATGAGACTGAAAATTAGGTGCCCGCATGCTGTGCAGCGTCGTCAGCACCAGTCGTTCGTGAGCACATAACGTCTTTTGTATATTCTGTATTACGGGAAGAAATAATGCAAATTTTCTGTATCGATTAGATTTTCTCAAGTTTTCCCGCAGACCGAGCGAAACTGTCTATCTTGTATTTCTATGCACTGTTGTTTTGCAACGCTTTCAAAATTTTTACGGCTCGATTCACGCACTAATCAGACATTTCCAAAAAAATGGCAATGGTGGGTTTTGGAAACTATAAAAATACTGGAATTTCCCAACTATCATAGTTTTATCAGAATGACCAAGTTTGGTGAATGCCTTATAGTTTTTGCAGAACTGTATAATGAAAAACATCCCTCCCCCTTTCATGCGAAACACTATTTAGAATAGAATATTAGGCTCCCGGACGTTTTGAAAGTTGACGTTTCAAAAGTGTGACGATTCGAGGGTGGACTTTTCGAAGGTTTTTCTCGATTTTGTCGACGCAGTGTTTCACAAAATCATTTAAAAAAAGATTTTAAAAGAAAATTTCTCAAACACCGCGACGACAAAATGCTGAAAAAACTCTCGAAACGTCCGAGAGCCGAATATTAAAGTCCAAAAAACAATAATACCTGCATTTACAAAATCTTACCCAACACTTCTCATCCAATTCAATTTTCTGTCTCGTTTCGCGTCTAAAAACATTTGCTGATAGTTAACCATTGCCAGTTCGAGAGGCACTGGCATTTTCTAAAAATGGGAAATATATTGAATCTCGGTCTTCTTTTTTCTAATGTAAGAAAACTATAGGGGTTACAACTGTATAGAAACTGCGCGAAATAGAAATAAATGACACACAATGTACGACGAAATAGTTTTTGGGCAGTTCTATACCATTGTAACGCCGAACTAAATGGTCGAAAAAGATACTAAGACGTGTGTGCGAAAATTGAAAACAGGAAAAACGTTTTCCGAAATAAATTTCTCTGCGTCTCTCAACCCCATTATGCAAAAATGTGCGTTTTCCAGAAAACAGTTTTCCTGTTTCTTGCATCATCTATTTTCCATTCTCAACGAATTTTTTTCAATTACCTAAATAAGTCAGTAATAAATACGTTACCGTTTCAGTCTTGTCCACTTCTAACTTTGGCCAGTAGTGGCTGGAAATAATGCAAGCCGAGACTGGCACCAACTTCGCCTCCTTTTGCGCATCAATCATCGCGTCCACCTCTTGCGAATGCATAACATCCCGGAGCATAACTTCGCAATGTTGCAGCTCACTGTATTGGAAGCGCAGTTTCAGCAGATCTAGATAGCGTTTTTCAAAGTAGGGCTGGAAAAATAAAAGATGAGATAATATGTATTGAATATCACTCACATCCTTGTTCTCTGATCCTGATAGGCGTTCGGCGAGAAGGGTACGATACTCTTTGACGAAAAGTTCTTTTGATCCGTACACCGATACGAGCATGTTGAAGACATCGACTCCTTGACGCCCGGGAGCTCCGTCGCCTAGAGAACTTAAGAATTGCAGAACATTGTGGAAAAAAAACTATTACCAACTGTAGTATCAATTGGATTCGGCATCCACTTCTCCCAGCCCATAGTTTCCATGTTTTCGGGCAAAAAGTCGTCATTGACACCTTTCAATTCATCCTCATCCATCATCGCCGATCGTACGGTTTTTGACTTAAACTTTTACATTTTTAAAGCAGGCTTTCTCAGAAATTTTGACGAATATCAAAAAACCGTAAAACCTGAATTAAACTTGATCCTTTAATAGAAATAAAAACTGCACTTGGGCGAGGCCTTGGAACAAAACACTTGCATGCAAGTCTAATACAAGTTTAAAGGTATTTTACAGAATTTTCGTCCAGCTCTGACAATATTTCTACAAGCTCTGTCCTCCAGTGTTGCACGGAATGAATATACCGTAAAAACTCTATTATATGGCCATGGCACGATACTTATAAAAATTTTGCGAATAGATTAGGTCGTCTCAAAAGTAATTAACTTTTTTCGCTCAACTTTTAGAAAATATTTTATTGAAAGCAAGAATATGTCAATAATCAATATATTCACCATTGTGGTCGACCAGATACTGTTAACGTGTGGGCAACTGCACTAAGGTTCCGAATTAGTGATGAGACTAAAGCGAAAGCTTAAATAAGCATATGGCAATCCATGCTTAATCATCATTTCTACCGACTAACGTGAACACTAGTGAAGGCTTATTTGGAAGCAATAGCATTTCAAAAAAAAGAAATGGATGGACTAGTCGAAAAAAATAGTTGTTTCTTCACTTTTAATCGCCGCTTAAAATTAAAAATGAAGATTAGACTAAATTGCAAGCGCAGACTTAAGCGAAAGAATAAGCTATTTAAGCGCTCTAAAAAGATTTTTTATTTTTTTCTAGGTTATTTTATTTGTTTTTCTATTAATTACGTGTGACATAAACATAAACGTGCCCTCCAATTATCCAGCACACCTAAATTCCATTTAAATGGAACCCAACCCATCAATGCGAAAGTTCCTCAATGACGTCGTCTGTGTGGCTCATATATACAGTCCGTAACATAAATATAAGCGCACCCCCGAAAATGCATGGTACTGCGTTTGCATCCACTCTGAAGACTCGGGACCTTGAAAATCGCAATCAGCATGCAAAATTACCCCAGGACTACATAGTCCAAGTTAATATTCACAACACTCTTGAAATGGGCCTGAAAAGTCTGAAAAAAGTACTCCTGCAACCGTAACATAAGTATAAGCGCACCTACCAAAACAGATGAAAAACCTCAAAATTTTCTTGAAAACAGTCAATGAGTGTTGTCACGTACCTTCAGAATTTAACAAAAAACTTCCTCACAGTAAAAACAAAACCGAAAAAGATCATTAAATCATGCCACGTTGCACAAATCAGTCAAACACCGAGAAAACGCAAATCCAAGCTTTCAACACGGCCAGATGGTCTAACTGAGTAATTGTGAAACTGCAGAATCATTCCACGACGTGCAATAACTATTATATGAGAAATCAGAACCTTTACAAAAAGTTTGGAGTGCCGCCAAAGCCGTCTGCCAGAAAAAAAACCAACATTAGTCGACAAGTTTCATTCTCTCTAAAGACGTGCTACGACACCAAACGAGAACTCAACGCCATAGTTTACAAGCAAACGTATGGGAAAACAGAAAAAAGTGATCCCAATATCAAATGAGCCGTATTGAGACCTGCGCCGCAACTCACCGACGATCAAACAATTTGTGGTTTTGACTTAAATTCGAATTCAGTAATTGTTCGGTACCAAAACTCTCAAACCAAATCTTATTTGTTCCAAATTGGTTTTTCTGATTGGAAAAGTTCAATTCAAACAACGCGGGTAGTTACGAATACGATTGGTACGATCTCTTCTAGGATCCATTTGATTTCTCAAAACGTAAATTTGGAGAAAGAGGCATAATGGTGTCCGGTGTTTTTATTCTTCTGGTTTACTAATAATACATTTTGTATAAAAGCTACTTAACTTGAATTCATGTCAGAACATCCCAAAACAGCAACTCCTCTTGTTCCTCCGTCGATATGGCCTCATCTTCAAACAAGATAACGCATCCACGCATGCCAGTGGACTGGCTCAAGATTAAAAATCGCGATGTTTTCACTTGTCCAGGATGCTTTCTGGACTAGAACCTATTGGATAACATCTAGGGACTGTTCCTCGTCGATTTCACAACCAAGAAAAACCATTCTAGCCGATTGCTGCACTCGAAGTCGCCATTCTTCATGTGTAGAGTATCCTGGAGCAGGAATTCAAAAACAACACTGACTAAGACATCCCAGGCGTATCTAATTATATGTCCAACCGTGATTATGGAGTTATAAACTTTAATGGTACAGCTACTAATTATCAACTTGTGTTTTTCTTGAGTTTTTCCGATGTTATGTGGGGTGCGCTTATACTTATGTTACGGTTGCAGGAGTACTTTTTTCAGACTTTTCAGGCCCATTTCAAGAGTGTTGTGAATATTAACTTGGACTATGTAGTCCTGGGGTAATTTTGCATGCTGATTACGATTTTCAAGGTCCCGAGTCTTCAAATTGCATGCAAACGCAGTACCATGCATTTTTGGGGTGCGCTTATACTTATGTTACGCACTGTACAGAGCGAAAAGAAGAAACGAAAATGGCTAGATGTGGCAAGTGTTGGAAATGGAACAGTTTTAGGAATGGGAGCACCCACCTATGGACTCATTTAAGAAAAGTGCACAACATCTATGAAGTCGACTTTAACCAGGTAAGGCATATTATTTTACACATTTTAAATTTTACACATTCTCCAACAGATTACGAAACAGGCTTTCAGTTCAAACGACTTCTTCTATTCTTCACGCCAATGCCATGATAGGATTTGAAAGGTAAAAAGCGAGAAAAATTAATTTATCTAATATTTTTCCCAGAATTAATGACTGCGAGGAGGATTACGGTATAATCGAAGATGAAGAGGTTGCAGAGAATTCGCCGATTGACAGCGATTAGGGTCCAAACTACGGAATGGGAGATTTTAATAATGTGGAAGAAGATGATATGGAGTTTGAAGAGTTTGGCTCCAGTTTACCTGGTCCAAGCTTTTCTTTTGGAGCAGGCGACTCAAACTATGCGACACCAAACAAAATTCTTAGAAGTCAACAGCGAATTTCCAAGAGGGTCGTCAAGTCTGATATTTCAGCTCCAGCAACTAGGAGACGTCGAGTTAATAAGGAGAACTAATTGATGAAAATATATAGTTTTCTACTAATTTATCATAACGCGTTTATTTTTAACTAGATTTTTTTTTTGAAAAAATGAATGGCTTATTTGGATTTTTTAATCTTTTTACAAAACGATTATCCAAACTCAATAGTCGCTCAAAAATTTTTTGAAGCGATTATTCATTTCTAATAAGCCATTAGATCCTTATCAGAACGCTCGTTTAAAATGAGACAAGCCATTAAAAATCATTCGAAAAAGTTAAAAACACGTAAAAGATTATTTTTGAAATTTTCATTCGGAACCTTAAACTGCACGATGTCTCTCGCGTAGAACTTCGCGGACTGGCTATTGAAGAAGTCATCCAGGTAGGTTTCGAGGTGTTTTCTGTCGTCGAACATCTTTCCACGAAGATGGTCTTGAAGAGAATGGAACAAGTGGTAGTCCGTAGGTGCCAAGGCTCTTCAACGCCGTATGTGAACGAGCGTATTGTCCGGAAGTAGCTGGCGATAGATAATTTGATCCCACCAAATCGATAGCATCTGTAAGGAATCTCGACAATTCAATCGCGATTCCTTATCTCTCGAGCTATGCTGCCCCCGCGAATTCCTTATCTCCCGAGCTATGCTGCCCCCACAAATCCATTAAAACCCCATTATAAAAGCAGCACAAGCACGGTCACAATATTAAAACTGTCGGTGCGACCGCCGACATTAAATTCTTATTTTTCACCTATCAATTTATTAACTTTATTGTGTTTTATACTTTGTTTATATACTCATTCTATAAAGGTTTAATTACCCAAGTTTGAGGGTACCGACTTCACTACACAACACATTCGGCTTCGGATAATAGCCAATTCAGCATCACCTTTTTCTCGTGACTTTCCGGTTTGACATCGATTTTCTTTTTTTGATTAGTCAAATCGTGGGGTACGAGTTGCCCAAACTTTGGAGCCCTTCCACTTTGACAAAGTTTGACAGCGACATACCGTATCCCTGCGAAGCCCAAAACTTGACGCAACTTCACGAACACTGGATTTTGATTCTCTCTCAAGCTCCTCTTCTACTTCCAGGCTTGGTCGTCCAGACGTGGCCGTTTCCTTGAGATCGTAGTCTCCATCCTTCAAACGTTTGAACCAGAGGCCGTATTCATTAAAACGTATATTCTCACGGAGCGCTGCAAACGCGCTTCCTTCGCACATGTTTTGCTCTGATTTCTCTGAACCTCACTCCAAATGCATGCGAAATTCATTGTTCGATTGGAGCGAGTTTTCAGCAACTTTCAGTGACCATAAAAACACGTACGGCAATTTATAGCGTAATTAATTCAGTGAACACTTCGAATACTTAGTTTCCTGAACAAGGCCTCAAAACTTGACAAAACCGTAAGGGAGGTTTGTGAACTAGATATTGAAGTTCTACCACATCCGCCTAATAGCCCAGACTTGGCACCTACGGAATACCACTTGTTCCATTCTCTTCAAGACCATCTTCGTGGAAAGATGTTCGACGACAGAAAACACCTCGAAACCCAGACATGTCGCGGGCCGGGCCGGGCCAATGG
This sequence comes from Caenorhabditis japonica, assembly GCA_963572235.1. Lineage (NCBI taxonomy): Eukaryota > Metazoa > Nematoda > Chromadorea > Rhabditida > Rhabditidae > Caenorhabditis > Caenorhabditis japonica. The sequence continues at coordinate 16,705,390 of OY754344.1, forward strand.
TGAAATTTTGTCGGCCCGGTTGGCCCGATCGGTCCGGAAAATATTATAATACGTGAAATGAAGAGAAAATACCTGCTTAAAAATAAAAAACGTATTATCGGCCCGCCACGTCGGTCAACTCAATACTACGTGGATTTCATTTTGGTTTCCAAATTATTTTATTTCACGTTGAATTTACACGTGAAAAGAAAAAATTTGGAAACCAAAATAAAATCCACGTAGTATTGAGTTCAGCGGAGCGCGTTTGACCGACGTGGCGGGCCGACAATAATCATAACAAACGAATTTTACGGGAAAGTGTGTGACATTTCACGTGAAACTGGGAGACAAAAAATCTCTTCATTTCTTCATTTTTTCGAATAAAAACGTGAAAAAAATTGTCACTCCGCCACGAATCCATTATAACGACGAAATTACTTCGAATATGTGTTTTTAATTGAAAAAAAAACGAAAAAACTTACGAAAAAAAACATAAATAAAAATTGATCGGGCCGACCGGGCCGGGCCGGGAAACTTTCTACCGGCTAAATACCGGCTCGGCCCGTGGCCCAGCCCGAATTTCGACATGTCTGTCAAAACCTACATGGATGACTTTTACAATGGCCAGCCCGCAGAGTTCTACGCGAGAGGCATCGAGCAGTTTCCCACATTCGTTATTTTCATTTTAGTATACAGATGGTCAAACGCGCTCCGCTGAACTTAACGCTATGCGATTTTCATTTTGGTTTCAAAATTATTTCCATTCACGTTGAATTTATACGTGAAATTTTTTTTTTATTTGTTATTTTCGCAGGGCGCGTAAATACAGTGTAATAAAGAAGAAGAAACAAAAGTGAAAATTATCAAATAATATAAAATTACCATATCTTTTTCCAGCTCGTCTTTTTTATTCGACGTAATGTACGTGATGATTTGTTGTACAGTATCCGGGCGTTTTCTAAAAAAAATTGTGAAAGTGCTATTTTCCGAATTTCAGAAAAACATTTTTCAAACCGCCTACTTCAAATACTCTCTTATAACACCACAAACTTTGTGCATCACCACACAACTACTGTCCATTTCGCGCAGCGATTCAACACATGCCGCGTAGGATTTTAGAATTGCTTTCGTGTCAACCGCTGAATAAAATTATTATAATTTTTTTTTTTCAATTTTATGCCTCGCCCAATGTAAAAAAAATTTGCTGAATTCGCGTTTTTCTTGTGGTCAATTTTTCGGGAAAATTCGGAATGAAGAAATATGTGATTTCAGTATTTTTTTTACTTTGGATGTATATTATTAAAAACTTTAAAAAACCCTCACAGGCAATCAAAAGATTCTCCTCAACTTTTTCAATCAGCATCGCCGTCAAATCTTCTCGTCCATGATTGTTTGTTTTTAGTAGACAATATTTCATTGTGATGATTCCACGAAATTTGTCTGGAAAATCCACGGCTACCATTGTGTAGGCCTGAAAGATTTGAACATTGGCGAAGGAACAAAAAAGCGGAAAAAAATTGTGGCCTACATTTTTGCTAAGAAGTTCAAATACATCTTTGTAAATTGTCTCGGAAATCAAATGAAAGGCTTCTTGGCACGTAATGTGGTCCGCCCATTGCCGAAGACTTTCCATACACTGGAAGGAGAAATATTAACATTTTATCATTTACAACAAAAAAGTGTACCTCTTGAAGCCAAGAGCATCTCAACTCGCCGCCAAACGCGTTCATTTCGTAAACCACCAGAGCGGCGGCCAGTTCGCGAATATAAAGCGAAATTGCCGCGTTTAAATGACGATTTGCATTCATAATTCCATTTTTTCTAAAATATTCATTTTTTATATGGTTAAATAGCCACGGGAAACCAATGTGAAATCTATAGGCTTTTTAGTAATCGCGATAGCCTTTTTTTATTATTAAAAAAATTCAAAAACATACAATTCATGCACAAAAGCATTGAAATCAGTCAAATATCTGAGATAATCTTGCTTTTTCTCCTCAGTGTACATTGCTTCATTCAAATCTACTCCGTGGTCTAGTTTTCGATTTGGATTGAAGTTTATTACTAAAATTGAGCAAATCCAAGAAAGATTGAAAAAAAAAAATGAAAATGAACTCACATCTATAGATGCTCCAATGCGATAAAAAGTAGGGTCGAAGAGTTTTTATCACGACTTTTTGCATTGCGGCTGGAAAAATCAATTCCGCGCAATCGTAAACGTCCGGAGTGCCCACGTCATGAGTCAGAGCGAACTAGAAATTAACTTTCTTTGCCATTAATTAAATCAAATTTTACAGGAAATACTCACCACCATGCATTCTTGCTGCACACTTTGCAACATTGTCGTTACATCGTACACTTTTTCAATATCTTTGGCGAAATTTGCGGTGAAAATCAGTTTTGTCCACACGTCCTTCTTTTTCGATGTGCAGAAGGCTCTAAAATCCGTTTTTTGTTTGTTAAATAATGATTTTATTTAAAAAAAACAAAATTCACCTGAATTTCATCGAAGCCTCCCTCGACGTTGTCATTCTCTCAAAAATAGACATTTTGTGGGTTGGAAAAATATTTAATTTTTGAGAAAATTTGTTTTTGGTATACGGTTTAAAGGGACATACCTTCAAACTTATATCAGGTCCCGTAACGAAATGTTTTATACAGGTGTTTTAACATTGAATTTTGAGTGAAACTGCATATTTAAATAAAAAATAAAACTATATTTATTTATTTACTTAATTGTTAAAAAAATAAAAATATCTTGTTGTCATACTTTTTTTAATTCAATCTTTTTTCGGTCCTCTTTGAATTTTATTTGTTAAATTTTCAAAATTTGGCATTAGGGCGCACTTGCACAGTCCCTCCCTCAGTTTGTTTTTCTTCTGTTTTTCATTTATTTAAATGTTCAACAATTTTATAATTTTAACAACATTTTTCAGTTAAAAATGGTCCGGACACGTCCGGATCTTCAATATTTCTTACCCCGAGACTACCAGGTATGCACAACTTATTGCAAGGCTCATAGGATTTCGAAATTCTTCAGATCGAACTGCTGGATAAAGCGTCAAAGAAAAATACCATAGTTCAGTTGGGTACCGGATCTGGAAAAACATTCATTGCTGTACTTTTGCTCAAAGAATATGGAATCCAAATGTTTGCTCCGCTCGATAATGGCGGGAAACGAGCATTTTTTGTCGTCGAAAAAGGTAAATTTTTTTAGAATGAGCAATTGTTTTATTTCTGTGAGTTTTAATTTTGTTTTTCTTCAGTAAACCTTGTGGAACAACAAGCAAAACATATTGAAATCCACACCAGCTTCAAAGTTGGTCAAGTTCACGGGCAGACCAGCAATGATTTGTGGAAGAGCAAAGCGGATTGTGACAAATTTATGAAAGAGCATCATGTATGTTTTTGAGATGAAATAAATAGAACAAGTTTAGATTTTTGTTTCCAGGTGATTGTAATCACCGCTCAATGCCTTCTCGACTTTATCAATCACGCGTACGTTAAAATTCAAGACTCGTGCGTGATGATTTTCGACGAATGCCATCATGCTCTTGGCTCCAAACATCCATATCGATTGATAATGGCAGAGTATAAAAAGTTAAAGAAGGGTAGGCATGGAAATCGTTTACTTTTAAATATTTTTGTTGCCAGAGGGACATTCTGTGCCACGAGTTCTCGGATTGACTGCCAGTTTAATCAAAGAGAAAGTGGCTCCGACAAAACTCGAAGAGCAACTGAACAGGTTGGAAGCTGTGATGGATTGTGTTATTGAAACTGCCAGTGATCTTGTTTCGGTGAGCGTTTTTGATAATTTAGATGGAAATTATTTCGTTTATTCAATTACTCTTTTTTGATAGAGCCAAGTCACGGTGTCGAGGGTTGGAAATGTGGGCGGAGCCGAAAAACATGAAAAACGGTTCAAAAATTGAATTTCGCGCGAAAAATCCAGTGGAGCGCGTTTGCTCGGCTCCGCCCACTTTTCAAATCCTGGAAACCGTGCAGGTTGTATTTACCGTAAATACAGTGTTTCCAATATTAATAGGACCCCCCCCCCCTTGATTTTGGGGGTCTAGGCATAACCAAAAAAGATACGAAAAATCTGTTAATACTATTAGATTCAGCATACAAAAAACCCCAGAAACCAAATTTCCATTTGTCTAGCACTTTTTTGACGCCCGTACCACCAAAAAGTCACTTTTTCAAGCGTCCAATATCAATAGGACCACCTCGGGATTTTGGTATGTCGGTGACTTTTTTATTTGGTTTTCACCAGGAAACATAATTTTTCATGGATTTTCGTCCTGAAAATGACCATTAATTTGATTTTTTTTATTGTTTTGAACTATTTTCATGGTTGTTTTACATTTCTTCGCCAATGTTTTCACTCTTCAAATGGATCCTAGGTTGTTTCAAATGTTTGTGATAATTATTGCTACCGTAATCAGCTTCGTTTCGAGAGTTTGATGTGCAGGTTCAGTAATTAACTTCCGAATTAAATTTTGTCTTAAATGAGAGCTTCCATATCAGTTAGTTATCTAAACTCTCATCATGTGTCGCGCTGGTCACCTCACTCTTGCTGAGCAATCGAAATTGGATGTGATGCGTCAAATGGATATTCACTCCATGAAATGCCTCGCCTCGTGAAGAAAAGCAGAAGTTCGATTCGACGTTACCTATCAGATCCGGTGAACTATGAACATAAGCACAATGAGTACAGTGGTCGGAAAAGGAAGGCTAGCTCCCGTGATGAAAGAAACGTATTCCGAACCAGGCTTGGTCGAAATCGGAAAACCGAAATTCCGAATTTTCCGACTTTTTTCGAAAAATTTCTCCGACGGAAAATTTTCCGAAAATGATCGGGAAAGTGCAGTTATTTTAGGTGCCGCTTCTAAGTACCAAGAACTTCTCAAAACTGAATTTTTTGTTGAATTTTTGGTTAATTTGTTGATCTTCGTATTTTTTAAAAGAAATAAGATAAGCCATTGTTAAGAATCTTTTTCAGAAAATGCAAAATTAAAAAAAAAATGCAGTTTTAGTTTTGAAAAAAAAAATCGGATAACCGATATTCCGAAAATTTATTTCGGAAAAAAATTTATTTTTCCGATTTTCCGAAAAGCATTTTCAGAACAAGCCTGATCCGAACCGCTTCCAACTCTTCGACAAGTCTCAACGAAATTAATGCGGAGCTTGGAATTGATGTCTGCCCTTTCTTCGTCCCTTTCTTCCGTAACCGACGTCGCTCACATACATTCCAACAAGACAATGCTACCATTAACTCCAGCAACTCCACAAAGAACTTGTTTGCGTCTAAAGGAATCAAAGTGCTCGATTGCCAGGCTTGCAGCCCGGGCCTCAATCCGATTGAGAATTTGTGGGAGCTTTTCGTTCCTCGTGTTTATTGAAATGGACCACAATTAAAAAAAGTATTCAAGACCGCAAAACTGCTTTGCAACGTGAATGGGATGCTGTCAGCGTCGGTGAACCAAAGAAACTCGTTGCTACTATGCCGAACAGAATGTTCGAAGTGATTTAAAAAATGGTGGAGAAACCAGCTGTTGATAATTGTTTGCGAGATTCAATTTTTTTTCATCGATTTCGTTTTTTCGCTCCAATAAACCGTGTGCTTGTTGCTGCGTTTTAATGCAAGAAATATTCCGATTTGAAGAGTGAAAACATGGTGCGAAAACCTTGAAAATAGTTGGAAACAATAAAAAATCAAATGAATGGTTATTTTCAGATTGAAAATCCACGAAAAATCATGTTTCCTGGTGGAAACCCAATAAAAAATCACCGACACACCAAAATCCCGAGGTGGTCCTATTAATATTGGACGCTTGAAAAAGTGACCTTTTGGTGGTACGGGTGTCAAAAGTGCTAGACACATGGAAATTTGGTTTCTGGGGTTTTTTGTATGCTGAAACGAATGGTAATTACAGATTTTTCGTGTCTTTTTTGGTTATGTCTAGACCCCCACAAAGCAAAGGGGGTCCTATTAATATTGGACGCACTGTACTGTATTATAAGCGCACCCTTAAGAGCCTTTTGAAAAATAGAAGCCCATGGGCTTATAATACAGTATTTGCGGTATATTATGTAATGTATATTTCAGCTCTCAAAATACGGTGCGAAACCTTACGAAGCAATTGTGGTTTGTCGTGATTTTGACGTTCAAAATCTATCATTACCTAGTTATCAATATTTAATCGAAGTTCTCAGTAATACGGAGCAATTTGTGAATACCTCTACCGTATTTCATCCCGATTTGGACCTGGATCCCAGAAGAGTTATTCGCGATTCTTTGAAGGTAATCGTTTGGTTATTAGACATTTGAACACTAGAATTTCAGACAACACGTGCAGTTTTTCGTCAATTAGGTCCATGGGCAGCATGGAAGACTTCTCAAATGTGGGAAAAAGAGTTGGCAAAAATAATGAAAGCTCAAGTGCTACCGGATAAAGCGCTAATGTTTCTGAATCTCGCAAAAACATCTATTTTAACATTCAAGAGGTTGTTGGAGCCAGAGATGCGAAAAATCAAGAGCATCGTCCAGCTACGTCCTTTTATACCACATCGAGTTGATCGTCTTTTTGAAGTTTTTGAAATGTTTCGTCCAGAGTTTCAAAAGGAAAATATGCGGTTAGAAAAGTTGGAAAATCTCTCAGCGATCATTTTCGTCGATCAAAGATATATCGCCTGGGCACTAAATGTGAGTTCTGTTTTTTTTTTGGTCGCGTGAAGTTTTTTTCAACGAAAAATGAAAATTCTTCGATTGGCCTGAAACTGGAAAATAATCTCAAAAATACTCAAAAATATTTGGCTGAAAATCATCCGAACTTATTTCGTTCGCAAAATTTCATTCTGAGCATAACCGGAAATACTTTTGAAATTAATTTCTTGAATTTTGTGCTAATTGGATCACTCCCACCAGGGGTGGGACCAAAAAAAAATTTTTTATTGATTTTTTTTTCGGGTTTTTTTTTGATGATGCGCCGTAGGCAAAAAAAATTGTTAGAGCCACGAAGGCGGAAAAAATTCCGGTTTTTGGGCAAAAGCTGTGTCGGTATATGCTCCGAATTGACAAAAACCTCTAATTTTCAACAAAAACTTGGAAAATTTATTCTTAACTGGCAGAAATACTTTTTTTTGGAATTTTTTTTTGTTTTATTGGTAAATTTTTTGAGGACAAAAACATTTTTTTTTTGTGGAAAATGTTTTTTTTGTCCCATCCCAGACTCCCACATTTTTTTTTTCAATTTTTCGAAATTTCTCTATTTGAATAACAAGCCTGCAGCTTCTGGTTTGAATAATAATGTATTTATTCATATTATTGTCAGTATGGAGCGCTGCAAACTCGCTCCCTGGAGAACGCGGTCACGTTGCCGGCGAATAAGCTTTCCATCCCGGGCGGGCCGTTCGAAATTGCCCCATACCCGTCCGGGCACCCGCTGCCCGTCCACATTGCCCGGTCTGCAATTTCACGTGACGGTGTTGGGACACACCGTCACGGTACATTGCACGTAATTCAATTGTCGATTTTTTATGCATTCCCAATGGTATTAAACATGATTTTTATTTTTTTTTCGTAATTTCAACTATTACTGAGTCCCGAAAAGCAGTCAGAGCGGAGAGCGCAACTCGGCTGTGGTCTCGCCGCGAAAAGTGGGAGTCACACACGAGTCACAGCAGAGTCACAGAAGCGTCGCGCGCTCTGCTCTGACAGGTTTTCGCGACGCAGTAATATCAAACATATTTTTAGGAAGTCGAAAATGATTAAAATGGAGAGAAGCTGTTCGTCAAGTAGCGAGTATAATAATATTGAGGGACCATTGGAAAAAAAAAGGAAAATATCGCCATTTTCCAGCGTTTCGCGGAATGAAAAAGTTGCGAGGATTCGAGAAAAATAATAAGGTCACGAATATAAAGAGGTTTGCGAAAAATATAACTAATTATTATTATTCAAGATTCGTTTTAAGATCGAGTGGACAACAAGTTTCAATCGAATTGTTGACTTCGAATTTGTTTCACTAATAAACATTTTTTCTAATTACCATTTTTATTAATACTTTGAAGAAATAAAAAAACATTTCACGCGGGCGTTTTTATTTGCCCGGGCAGCGGACGGCCCTTTACCCGGACGGGTCGGGCGGGCGAAAAACACCCGCCGTGGAAAGCTTACCGGCGAAAGAGTGCGAAAGTTAAACCATAGGTATTCTTTAACCTTCACCCCACGCGGGCATACCTTTTTTCTGTTTTTTTCTTGTTTTCATGATGCGGGGGGCTAAACTTTTAGTGGATGGGGGCAATTGTAAAATTATATCCATGATCTGAAACGAGCATGCACGAAGTCATTATTTCAATTATGCATTTTTTCATCAGTGTTTTCCAGATAATCGTTAAAAATGTGCGCCAATGGGAGTCAAAGTATAAATTCCTCAACTCGGAATACGTTGTTGGTGCGAGCGGGCAAAATTTGGCGAATTCGGACAACCAAGGGCTTCACAAAAGACAAGCGGAAGTTCTCCGACGCTTTCACAAATCGGAAATAAACGTTCTCATTGCTACTTCGGTTCTCGAAGAGGGTGTGGATGTGAAACAGTGCAATGTAGTCGTTAAGTTTGATCGTCCAATCGACATGCGATCGTATGTGCAATCAAAAGGAAGAGCTCGTCGAGTTGGCTCCAGGTATATTATAATGGTGGATGAGAAAGATCAAAGAGCTTGCGGGGATGATTTGAAGGATTTTGATCAAATTGAAAGAGTTTGTGTAATCCTCGATATGAAAAAAATCAAATTTTTGTGATTTCAGCTTCTTCTCAGTCGCTTCCGTACGGTTAATAATCCAGTGGAAGACGATTCAATTGTGCTCGAAGATCTGGAAGACATTGATAAACTATATCCGGAGTATGTCGTCGAATCCACCGGCGCCACGTTGAAAATGTCGAATGCGATTCCATTAGTTAATAGGTAAGCGTGTTATTGGTTTACTCCCACCATTTTCAGTTATTAAAAATAAAACGAGTTCTACAGATACTGTGGAAAACTTCCATCAGACATATTCACCCGCCTCGTTCCTCACAATCGAATTATTCCGGTGAATGACAGTAATGGGTTGGTAACTGGATACCGTGCCGAACTATTGCTACCTATCAATTCGCCGATAAAACATGCAATTGTGCTCAAAACAGAAATGCCCAACAAAAAGGCGGCTCAAATGGCGGTAGCTTTAGAGGTATGTAAATACTATCTTTATCGGTATTTTTTTTTACTAGGAAAGCACTTACGGGTACTTTTTGGAAAATTCTGGGGAAAAAAATCAGGCTGATACTGAAAGATATAAGGAATTTTCAAGAACATAACATTCTGAAAAATGTTTCCAGAGTATTTTAAATATACGCTATAAATGTTTTTTTTTCTATCCTTCTCACACGGTGTCCAGGATTGAAAATGTGGGCAAAGCCTAATTTTCTGGCGCGCCAGCATACTTGCATGGCGCACTTTCGGTGTTTGCGCATTTTTCTACTCTCTTATTTTTTTTATTGGTTTTATTATTTTTCTTTGTAAAATGCACGTATTGAACCATAAAATTGCCCAAACTTCGATTTTCGTAAAGATTTATCCTGCAAAAACTGCAAAAACTCTTTTTTAGGTTGTTGTTGTTGTTGTTGTTGTGCAACTCTACACATTCCTTTCCGATCTTCGGTCACGAATCGGCATCTCCTCCTGGATCAAATGGCGTGACAGCCAAGCCAAGGGCTGTAGCTGCTGCCACTGGGTCCTTCCATAGTTTCGACATTGGTAGCGGCTTGACAGGGTAGCATTTCAAGAAGTGCTTCAGGTCTCCGACATCGTCATTGCATTTGATGCAGCATACCACTGGGCGGTTTTCCACTTTTGCCTTGTATTTTTCGAGTAGCAGAGATCTCTCCGCCCTCAACCGCGCAAGTTCCACCCTTGTGTTTCTTGGTAGCGTGGACTCTTCCTCGCTCAGTGCTGGTGGTTGTCTCCCGAGTATTGGGTGGATGCCGTGGTTGCTGAGGTAGCTCTTCACGAAACTTGTGTGGTTCCTCTTTTGTACGGCTCTCGTGTCTCCGCGCATCCTTCTCCATTCATCTTCTCTGTCCTCCAAGCAGCCAAGTGGCGGTGTTCGTGGCCTGTTCCCACTCGTTCTTTCCTTTGGTCTCCTGCGGCTTAGGTCACTGGTTGGGTGGCCAGGCGTCTTTATGGCCGCGATTGCAAGTTGCTCGCTTCCCAGTGTCAGCTCTTCGCTCAGCGGTAGCATCCTCGTTTCGTGGTAGACCAGTTGTTTGGGGGTGTCCTTGGTGAGGCCACAGCAGGCTTTGAGTCCACCAACATATTGCCTCTCGAGCTTCGTCTTCTGGGTCTCCGACATGAGCTGGTGCCACGCTGGTCCGGCGTATGTCGCCAGGGGCTTGATGATAGCCTTGAACGTGCGCAGCATTGTCTCCTTGCTCGATCCCCATTTTGCTCCTGCCAAGGCTCTCAGGATGTTGTTCGCCTTGGCTAGCCTGGCGCTGACTTGCTCCACATGACCCGTCATCCGTAGCATGGTGTCCAATTCTACTCCAAGCAGCCTGGTCCTGTTCTGCATTGGGATGACCGTGCCTTCCCACTTCAGTCCCGGGTCGTACTTGAACTCCTTCGTATCTGCCGTGAAAATGGTCACGGTGGACTTGCCTGCAGAGATATCCAAGTTTTTGTCCTTGAACCATTTTTGGAGGGAGTCGAGCGCATCCTGGGATTTCTCGGCGGCCTTGCTTAGAAGCGGATCTTGCACCAGCAGAGTCATGTCATCGGCGTAGGTGATGATCTTGGTGTCTGGAATCGCCGGCACGTCCCTGATGAAGAAATTGAAGAGGTTCGGTGATAGCACGGCTCCCTGTGGTACTCCTCCTCTCAGTGTGAGCCAGTTGGATTTGACATCATCATATTGGACGTTGATCCTGCGTTTGTGGAGGTAGTTTCCCAGCCATCCACACACTTTCTTGTCGGCGATGGCACCTTCCAGTCCGCACAGCAGCTTGGCGATAGAGATCGTGTCAAAGGCTGCCTTCATGTCCAGACATGTCATGATCGTACGGCATGCCGGCTTCTCCATGTTCAGGCCTCCCACTATGCAGCTTGTGGCTTCAGTGATTGCTGTCGTCGTGGAATGGGTTTTCTTAAAGGCGTGCTGGTCCTTTGGCGATTCAATTTCGCGGCGAATTCTCTCGAGGATTATCCTTTCGAGCACTTTTGCGACTGGGGACAGTAGAGACACTGGGCGGAAGCTTTTGATCTCGGACGGGTCTTTTCCAGGTTTCGGCAGCATAAATACGTTGGCTTTCTTCCAGGAGTCCGGGACCTTATTCTCGTCGATGGATGCGTTGAACAGTTCAGCCATCAGATTGATGCAGTTGTCCGGGACGTGTTTGAGGTGCAGGTGGCATATCCCGTCCGGTCCGAGAGCTTTTGAGGGCTTCCCTTTCAGAATCGCCAACTTCACCTCCGCATGACTGATCGAGCTCGCTGGTAGTTGGGGGCGCAATTTCTTCAGCCTCCTTTTGGTCCTCCTCCATGCAATTCGTTCCTCCCGGCAATCTCTGCCTTTTCCAACAGCTACGAGGCTGCTCGCCATCGCATTCGCGATAGTTTTCGGATTTGTTGTGGTGGTGCCGTTTGGAAGTTTGATAGAGCCAGTGGATTTAGTCTTCGGCTTCAGTCCTTTGATCACGCGCCATAACGCGTTGCAGTCGATCTTGCGTTTGTCCTCCATGTCTTCGATTTTCTGGTGCCAGCACAGTCTTCGCAGTTCCCTACGAGCAGCTTCAATCTTGTCGTTCAGCGCTTTCAGATTGCTGTCCAGCGGATTTCTCTTTTGGATTCGCTCTCTTTCTCTGGTAAGCTCCGCGATTTCCCTGGTGTCGCCTGTGTGCTCTCTTGTTGGTGTAAACTTTCCATGCGGAATATGCTTGCTGGCCGCTCGAGTGATCGTGGCGGACAGGAAGTTTTCGAGAGAGTAGGCGTCCCTTGGTCCGGCGTAGCATGCCACCTTGGTTTCGATCGAGTCGCTGAAATCTGTCCAGTTTGCCTTTTTGAAATTCGCCATAATACGATTTGGCCGGACGAGCTTGGGGATTTCTGCCATTGTGTCGATGATGACGGGGAGATGGTCTGTGTTTAATACACCACACGTGCGCCACGAGGAGCATGCAGCCAGGTCTGAGGTGGAGATGGTGATGTCGGGAGAGCTGAGCACTCCGCTTGCTGCTCTGGTGAAAGAATCCTCGTTCAACACCACGTGTACACCGCGCGTGTCCAGTTCGTCTTCTATCATCGCACCTCTCTCATCCGTCTTGTGGCTGTGCCACGTCTTGGCATGCGCATTCCAGTCGCCCGTGATGATGTGTTTCTCGCTCGCCATGTCCAGAATCTCCATGACGTCTTCGCGGACCTCGGCCGTTGGCGAGTCGGATGATCTGGGTGGGAAGTAGACGTTCGTCACAATCAGCTTGTCGATAGTTATCGACAGAATTTCCGCAGTTTTCTTGGACGTTGTTTTCGAGATTGTGAAGATCCAGTCGTCTCGGACCATCGTGCAGACACCACCGCCGAACTTGTTCCTGGATGCGAGCGCCACTTTGTAGCCTGTGCGTGTGTAACCAAGGTTGGTTTTGTCGAGTTTGGTCTCCTGTAGGCATACGATGTCCGGTTTCTCCTTGGCGATGATGGTGGCAAGTTCGCTGCGTCTCTTGCTCCAGCCGTTCACATTCCACGAGAGTATTCTCGTCGTGGCAGGTTTGGCCCTGCACTTTGTGGTGTGTTGTGAGGGAGGAGGGGGTGCTGGTCTTAGCCTCCTTTTCGCTCCAGGAGTTGGTCTCGCAGTCGGTGTCGTGGTCAGTGTCGGCGCTGCGGCTTTCCTCGCTTGCGGGATTGCCGCCTGAGCTCCAGCTTGGCACTTTGAGCAAGTGTGGTTGCGGAGATATTTGGCGTAGTGATTGATGTCGACGATGGTGGTGCAGCGGAGATGTGTCCAGTCCAGACAGATCGTGCATTGAACGGAGTTGTTGCCCACGTTTTTGGTGCACTCTGTGCAAGGGTAAGAGATTCGTATTCGTGGTGGGCCCGGATTGGTCTCAACATCATTTGACAGTCGAATCATCATTTTGGCGTAAAGCCAAAGGGGTCTTTGATTTTTCGGTAACACTGGCCCCAGCAGCGCTACCTCAGTCGAAAAAACTGATGGAATTGGGTCGACGCTCCTTCCTTTCCTTGATCGGTAGGTTTTGTAGCGTTGGGTAGTTGCAGGGAATTGCTCCCCCCTGGGGGGGAATCCCGTGACCAATCGTAAACGGTCCCTGCAGTTCCACGGGCTCTTTTTTAGGTGCGCAATGCTAGTAACGATTATTCCGAAATGGTGGCTGAACCAAATCCGACGTCCTGAGGCTTAAAAAATCTGTAAAGCTCTCAGCTATAATTCAGTTGGAGCGCATTTAGGAAAAAATTAAGAATTCATGTTTTTTTCCCGAAAAAAATAAAAAATGCCTAAAAATTTGAATTTCGCGCGAAAAAATCCAGTGGGGCGCGTTTGCTCGGCTCCGCCCATTTTTCAAATCCTGGACACCGTGTTCTCAGGAAAATTTTTTTTGCGAATTGTCGTTGAAAATGGCTAATGGACCTATTCAAAGTACTGTAGAAAAGCGGAAAGGTGATTGTTCTGAAATTTTAGGAGAAACTGTCAAAAATGCTCACGGACTTGCTTAGAAAATTGTGGACCGAAATATCGATTTTTAAAAATATTGATTTTTTTTCTGAAATTTTTTAAAATCCATATTTCGGTTCAAAATTTTCTGAGCAAGCCCGGAAGCATTTTTGCCAGTTTCTCCCAAAATTTCAGACCAATCGGAGAATTTTTCGAGTTTTCTCCCAGTTGTTTGTCATTTTTCCGTTTTTCTACAGTACTTTGAATAGGTCCATAACAGCCACACGGAGTAATGGCGACTGCCTTTTTTTCAAACGACTTTTTTTGGCGCGGGAACACGCGCGAGCTCTCGTCTTCTCCGTCTCGTCTCTTTTTTCGCTCGTCTTCTCCGTCTCGTCTCTTTTCTAAATGTTTGCATTGGCACAGTGCCCAAAATTTTTGCCGTCGAATGCGGCGCGTGCGCGTGCGCGTGTTATCAATGGAGCACGTTTGCACCAGGTCACTCGCCATTACTCCGTGAGCCATCGAATCGGGCCGTATGCCATATGCGTTTGGTGCAGGTCTCGAATTTGATGGCTCATGGCGTGTTCCCCGGACGTTGATGCAAATGCGCTCCACTGCTTGTCTGCGTCTCCTCTTCGTATCTGTTTTAACATGGCAGAACCTGATGTAGTATCCGTTTTGGCGAGCCGACAATAGAAGAAAAAGAAAAATTTCAGAATTGAAAAAAAATCAAAAGTAGTTTTTGATAAAGCCAGGCTTGTTAATATATATATTTTTCCTGAAGGCATGCCGTCAACTCCACCAACGTGGCGAACTCGACAACAATCTTCTGCCGAAAGGCCGTGAAACTCTTGCTAAATTCCTCGAGCAAATCGACGAAGAACCCGACGAGTATGCGCCGGGAATGTCTGCAAAAGTGGGATCATCGAAGAGAAAACAGTTGTATGATAAGAAAATTGCTCGCGCTCTTAACGAATCGCTTGTCGAGTCTGGAAAGGAATGCTTTATTTATATTCTCGATTTGGAACGAGTTCGTGAACCGGAGCAAGTCACAAATCCAAAACGCCGAAAGTTTCAAGATCCGATAGAATATGAGTACTGTTTTGGATTTTTGAGCGCCAAAGAAATCCCAAAAGTTCCACCGTTTCCGGTCTATTTGAGACAAGGTGATATGCGTGTCCGTGTGATTAAGGCTTCCCAAACATTTAGCGCAACGAATGAGCAACTCCAAGAAATCGCCTCTTTCCACGATTACCTGTTCACGCAAGTGCTCCAGATGTGCAAAACTGAGAATTTGGTGTTTGAAGTGTCTGCTCAAACTCCCCTTAACACGCTGATCATCCCATTGAATAAATCCAAAGATGGACAGTACTCGTTGAATATGAAATACGTGTCCGAGGTGGTCGCCAATATGCAAAAAATGCCACGTGTCCCAGACGACGCTACCCGTCGAAACTTCAAATTTCGCCCAGAAGACTACAAAGACGCTATTGTTATGCCATGGTACCGGAATATTGAGCAGCCCGTTTTCTGCTATGTTGCGGAAATTTTGACGAACATGCGTCCAACTTCAGCGTTTCCGGATAGCCATTTTGAGACTTTCAACGAGTATTTCATTAAAAAATACAATTTGGAGATTTATGATCAAGATCAGAGCCTGCTGGATGTCGATTATACTTCTAGGTGAGTTCATTCGATATTTATAATATTGTGAAAACAAAAAAAATTGCAACGCAGTGTTTGCGTACTTTTGAAATTCAAACGGCAATGAAAGAAATAGCATGGGAAATGAAGAGATTTGTTCCCGTTTCCATTTGAATTTTAAAAGTACGCAAACACCGCGTTGCAACTTTTTTGTTTTCACAATAACAATGCCAAAACTTCAAAATTCACGTTAAGTCAAATGAAAAATAGGAGAACTGGGCGGGCTTGCGGTATTTCGATTGGCGTCACGAGTCCGCAAACACTGAGAGCCAAAAACAATTTCCGTAAAAACTGTATTACAGTGATACGCAACGTTGCGTAAGCTCTGACGCGTGCACAGAAAAGCTGCGGCTACAGATTTTTTTTTCGAATTAATTATTATTTTTTTCATGTTTTCCAAGTTTTAGCTTATTGTGTTTTCAATCGACTTGCGACATGAAAACGCAAGTCTGCATTCACCGTTCTGTCTGCGTCTCTTCATATATCACCGTGTTCGCGTGGTTGCGCACAAATAAGTGGGCGGAGTTTCGCGTTCTCATGTCGCAAGTCGATTGAAAACACAATTTCATTTTCATTTTTGAGGTAATGACGGCTCTGGGACGTTTCGAAACTATTGCGCATTTTTGCGGCGTACTAGTGTATTTAAATTTCCATAAAAATAAAAATAATTGATAAAAGAAAAAAATAAAAACCAAATGAGCGTGCGTTTTGGTGTCAATTGGCAAAAACGATACGCAAAAATGCAAAAAAGTTTTGAAACGTCCCAGTTTCGAAACGTCTTGTTTCGAAAAGTCCCAAAGCCGTAAGGACGGCTGCTTCCCCGCAACGTACCGATATAATTGACTGTCTTCGTAATGGACTGACAACTTCGGAGATCATAAAAAAAACTGAAAGTGTCTCTAATGCTTGTATTTCGTACACGAAACCGGGCTCCGCGACGTTTCAAAACCGAGTGTATTTTTTAAAAATTCCTCCATAATTTTCGGGCACTTCTATTCCGGCTGGCCAATTTTCAGATACTTGAAATAGCGGCAGGCAGCTGACAAGCAGCTGCCAATTCTTGAAGAACGTGCTTCATCTGGCGGCTATACATACTTTCTATAGCCGATAACTCACGGGTTCTGACGTTTGCTATGCTTTGCAGAAAAGGAGCGGGGCCATCTACATGTGCCGAAAAAACAATTTTTTCAATCGAGCCATGAAAACATGAGTTTTGAAACGTCGTGGAGCCCGAAATTGTTACCTACGTCTTTTTTTGCGAAAAAAAGGTTTTTTTGCAAAAAAAAAAAACAAAAACTATTTTTCATTTTCACCGCCTTTTTTAATCGTTCTTTATCAAAATACTATCAAATTTACCCATTTTATTTATGCAGAAAAGTTATAAATTGCGAAAACCTCGAACACTCTTACTCTAATCTTTAATATAAGATTTTCTTTCCAATCTTTGATTTTTTTTCAAAAAAAAAAAAGCGAAATTTTTTTGAAACAAAAAATCTATGCAAAAAAAAATCAAAAAAATGCGAAAAAAAAACGGCACCCCTGACCATTAGTAGAAATAAAAACACATACCGTATTTCCTCTAATTTAAGCGCATGCGCCTCTATTTTTCAACCTCTTCTCCAAATGTGCTTCTATTAGACGTGCGCTTCAATTAGAGGGTGCGCTTATATTTTTCAAACATTTTTTTCGGAAGAGAATTCAGCCCATCATTTTTTTTTTTCAATATTGATACCTGACATTTTTGGTCAACATCAGATTTCTTGACGGCGCCGGAAACGCTGTTTTTAATAGCAAACGAAACGACCTCTCCTTAAATTTATTTTTCTTTTTGAACGTCACTGACTATTGAAAAAAAAAGCAAGACAACTAAAGGACTTTAAAACACCTGCAAAAAAGCGGGTATTTAGGTATAGAACTCGCACGGAATAGAACTGCTATTATGTGTTGTGAAAACGCCGTAAAAACTGCGAATATCGGAGCATCGTCAGCACCAGTCGTTCGTGTACGCATAATACCGAATAGAACTGCGCGGAATAAATCCGGAGATGTATATGTACAACGAAATACTTCTTCGAGTTATTCGAGCGGTTCCGTGCTGGCACAGCTTTATTTCAGGTGGTTCTATTCCGTGCGAGTTCTATACCGTAGTGCCCCTACAAAAAAACCGAAAAAAAAGGAAGAAATTCCGCAAAAACTAAGAAAAAAAATGTACAGTTAATGAGTGTGCCTCTATTAGAGGGTGCGCTTCAATTAGAGTGTGCGCCTCTATTTTTCGAAGCACCTCGCAGGGTGCGCCTTTATTAGAGGTGCGCTTATATTAGAGGAAATACGGTATTTGACGTAATCGACGTAGTCGCCCCAAGCTGCAGGCGTGTAGTATACAGGGTGGCTCATAAGTATAGGACGTTTTGTTTTCAAGCTTGCTGGCACCATGCTACAAAATATTTTCAAAAAGTTTCGAACTTTTACGAAAGTCGGACCACTATAAAAGGGAACCTCGAAGTCATTCATCTCATTATCATTGTTTCGTTGAGAAATGAGAGCTTCTGTTCAACGCCCCACCATCGAGCATCTTCTCAAGAGAGGAATGCGCTCTTCGGACGTGGTCAGAACACTCGGGATTTCGGATTCTACAGTCAGAAACATCTCAGCTGCACTCAAGAAGTATGGATCATCTTCAGAGAGATCAAAAACTAGACGTCCTCAAACTGTGAACACTCGCAGGATTCGGGGAGTGATCAAGAGGAGAATCGACCGAATCGATGGATTGAGCCTCAACAATGTCGCTGGAGATCTGAAAATCGGCGGAAGAACTGCCCAGAGAATTTTAAAAGATGACCTCAAAGTGGACAGTTACAAACTGGCTCGCGGTCAGTACCTTTCGGATACTTCCAAGCCAAACAGAATCGATAAAGCCAAAAAACTCTTGGCCCACTTCAGAGTGCGGCGGGTCTCAGACGTGATCTGGAGTGACGAGAAGATTTTCACCATTGAACCTCTTCCGAATCGTCAAAACCAGAGACACTTGCTTTGTAAGGGAGACAACAAGTCTCCCAAGCGTCGCCAAGTCTCCAACCGACTTTTCCCTAAAAGTGTCATGGTTTGGACAGGCGTAACATCCACTGGTAAAACCCTTTTGGTGTTCATTGATAGAAATGTGAAAATCGACGCGGAGGTGTACCAAAAAGACAGTTCTGATGAATAATCTGTTGCCATGGGCATCTCAGCATTTTATTGGACGCCCCTTTATCCTTCAGCAAGATTGGGCACTGTCCCACGGAGCCAAATCCACAAAAGTGGCCCTGGACACCCATTTTCCTGGATATCTCGGAAAGGATTTGTGGCCTGCTAGGTCGCCAGATCTCAATCCTATAGACTTCAGTGTGTGGGGACTTTTGGAGAGCAAGATCTCAGGCAGCTCCTACAACTCTTTGGATGCTCTCAAGGCCGCACTTTAGAAGGCGTGAGCCGAAATCGACAACGACTACCTCCGCCGCACCAGCGATTCCTTGATTCGACGTCTGAAGGCCTGTGTCCAAGCTGGTGGCTCCAACTTCGAACATCTTTTTTGTAAATCTCAAACTATAGACTGTTTTCGATAGTTTAATAAAGTTGGTTTTGTGATTCTAGACCGCGTTCGAATTTAGTGGCCAAATCAAAACGTCCTATACTTATGAGCCACCCTGTATTTAGAAATCGAAATAATTCAGAAATGAATAGAATTCCGCCATATGTCATACAACATTTCGCAACAAAAAAAACTGAACGTTAAAAAAAAAATTCCAGTGATATCCGAATATTTCAGCCGTCTTAACCTTCTCCTCCCTCGTCTCCCACCGCATCAACAACGTCGTGTTCGCTCTCTTAGCAACTCTTCCAATACTTCCACCAAAGCTGCGACGTCTTCTGAATCCAAAGATTCTGATGTCGGACAGACATCGCACTCTTCACAGCGTCAAATCCTTGTCCCAGAGCTTATGGATATTCATCCAATTTCCGCAACTCTGTGGAACGTTATCGCCGCTCTGCCCAGTGTATTCTATCGCCTGAATCAACTTCTTCTCACTGACGAACTCCGAGAAACGATTCTAGTGAAAGCGTTTGGAAGAGAACGAGACGCCGCCCAATTGGATCCGAATTTCGAATGGAGCCCTCTCGCATATGCCTCAATTTACGAGGAGAAACAGTCAATTATTGTGAAGAAGATACAACAGCTCCGCGAGCTGAACAAGAAATCGGTTGAAGAGCAGGAGATAAAAAAGAAGGTTGTGGCTCCGGAAGATGACGGAAGTTTTGCGATTGGCGTCTGGGATCCGCAAGAGGCAATTCGATCGGGAGTGGATATTACAAGAAGTGAGATGAAAAACGAGGGAGCTGCCGAAGATATGGATACTGTTGGGCTCAATCAAGGTTAGTTTTTTCTTCAGTTTAGTTGTGTTGGTGATTGATGTTTGAGAGATTGTGCCATGAACGGTACTCCTGCAGTGCGCGGAAATGAAATTTCATAAAGATGGAATACGAAAACAGAGAAGGGTTTTCTATTGACTTTCGCAACCTTATTTCAAATTACCGTATTACCTCTAATTTAAGCGCATGCGCTTCTATTTTTTTAAAATTTACAAGCCTGGCTGCACGAATTTTTTTTTGTTTTTTTGGAGACAAAAAAGTTTTTTTTTGGTAATTTTTTTGGTTCCACCCCTGGTGGGAGGAAGAAAGAACGTTGTTCTTTTACAACAACAAACAACAAAGATTACAAAGTCGATCCGTTCTTCAAGTACCGAAGGTACTGCGGATCACGGTTTTCTGAGTACGCGGAGCCAGACCTTGTTTAAGTCAATTACTGACTAGGGAAATGACCGAAGAAAATTCCGGAGCGTTACTACGCAATGGAACCGATGTCACGGAAATTTCGAAAGTTGCCGTCTCTCACCAACCAATAAAAAATCTCTCGAAATGAATACGATGATCCTGGATTTGCTTCCGGGGGATAAAAAAAAATATAAGAGCATCGATGAGATTGGCACGGCGTGCTAGACCCTACGTAAAGGAATTTGCGCCTTTTCGCATCTGCACGGGGTCGCCGAAGGAACATCACGGAAAAAATTTTGATCGCCCCGCGAATGCGGCCAATTAACTGCGTAGCGACTCATCCACGTGCGCGATACGTGGCGAAATCGGGGCCGTTCAATGTTGTTGTTTTTATTTATTTTTAATTTTTTAAACTCCATTTTCGATTTATTTTTACCATTAAACCAGCTCACGGAGGATTTCACATTTGCGCTCAATGCAAGATCTTTTGGCGCGCAGAGGTAAGTCTATTCTGATTATTATGAGGTTATTCACGGAACCAGCAAAATATGCAAAAAAAAATGCAGCAAAACTTCGGAGAATGCTTCGATCATTCTGAAACTTTCAGAAATCATTTGAAAAATAATCTTGGACATTTCCAGAAAATTTCAGACCAAGATATCGATTTTTTGCCCCACATAAGATCATAAAAACGATACCCACAAGAACCTCCACAAAAGAGTGCCAGCCAATTACCAGAAGATCAAGTAAAAGATCGAAGTTCACGGAATGTTCCCAACTCTATTTTTTTTTAAATAAAAGTTTTATTTACTTTTTTATTTGTTCCACTATCATTCTCTGAAATTTATCTTTATTCTCCGTTCGACGATTCCCGGAAATTATGGCACGATGAGGTTTAGGGAAAAAATAAAAAAGAAAATCGTTAGAAAAAATGATGACACATTGCCTCAAAAAATAGAACAAAATGGAAAATATACGATTTTTGGCATGATGCCAATTCTTAATTTAGGAGATTACGGTAGTCTAGTAGAGCGCGCTTTCTCAATGTTCCCTCGGAGACCCCGTGGCATCTGTCTCGACAGTGGCATTCTGCCAAGTGTAGAAAATAGGGAGACACGCGAGAATTGTCGCTCGAAAAATTGATCTCAAAATTTTTTTGTGAAACGTAGTCTCGTTCACGCCGTGATCGGACACAAATCGGATGAACCATCGAATTTCTTCTCAGAATGACACCATCAGGATTGCTACCCTACAAATTCGAACTCTAGGTAGAAGCAATCATTATGTTGCTCCTAAATTTAGATGTTTCGAATCTTCTGTACAACCGAAGTTTAGTGTGAAAACTTTTAAATAACCGGCAATTGTGATGAAATGAAACAATAGAAAGGACATGATGCTGGGTTAGAGTTCTTACGGTAACTATTGAACCGCGGCGGTAGTTGTGGGTTTCCCACTGGTATTACATATTTTGTTAACTTTGACTTGCCCGATCTACATAAAACGATTCAGGTCTCCACGACGGAAACATTTCCGATGAAGACGAAGATGGTCTTCCATTTGTGATGCATGACTACACGGCTCGTCTGACGTCACAGCGTCAAGGAACCGGCGAAGTTGAGTTGTGGCCTGGATGCGATCAAATTGTACCTACCGGGTGGGGAGATGACGGAATTGGTAGTATTCCAGGCGAAACGTTTCACGATGTGAATGAGCAGAAACTTCCGTTTGTAAGTTTTATTCGAGTTTTAATATTCTCATATCAGCTTCATTCTGTTGGAGGTAGTTATCCATTTTGTAAATGAAATTCTTGAAAAATAAAAAAATAAAGTCGGCGGAGCTTACGGTATTATTACTGCGGGTGTGCAAACGCCACATCAACGCAACGTGAACTGCTGACTTTCCCACATTTCGTCTCGCGTCTCTCAGTTTTACAAGTAGCAAATAGGTATTTCATCGTGGACCTTGTTGTGCATGACTTTCTGGAATTAATAATATTTTGTTTCCAGGAAATACTTGGTGGCTCATCAATCGGCGGTCTCAACATGCAAGCACTTATGGCCGATGTCGGCCGAGTTTTCGGTCCGATGGGCTCATCTTCTACTCCGAGTGTGGAAACTACCATTCCCGAAAATCCGAAAAATTCGAAAGCATCTGTTTCCTCAAACGAATTGGCGGCAAAAGAGCAGGAGAATTTGCGAAAAATCCAAGAGGAAATGTTAGCGAAAGCGAGAGAACGAGTAGAATGTATGGAAATGAGCGAGGAACGGGAGAAACCCAAACGGCAAGAGGAATTTGTGGATTTGGAGCAATTTACTGATGAGCTTTCCATCAAAAGTGACGAGGAACAGGATGAGGTAACAGGAAATTGTTTTTAGTTTTTCTGAAAGGTGGTTTGTTTTATTTGAAAATTTACTTTTAACTTTTTGCGATCATTTCGTGCTAAGCTCTGACTGTTAGTTGTTCTCCTATAGACGCGTTTCGATGAAAAAGTGACTATGTCTATAAAATGATTCCGCTCTTGGTCGCAAAAATTTAAAATAATTAGTCTCTGATTTTTTATGATCTTTACAACAAAAAAAAATAGAAAACCACGAGGAGTACACGAAAATCGTGGCCGTGGCCTGGCTTCCAGAAAAATTCATTTTCACCAGAAATATTTATTTTTCTTGTAATTTTCCTTGTTTGTATCATCGATTTTCGATAAAACATGCTCTAATCGCTTATTGAAATTTGAGATGATCGCGAAAACACCTTATAGAAATTAATGGACCTATTCAGCAGAGGAAAAAAAAACCGTTTTTCGTGGTTTTTTTCCTGTGCAGAATTGAGAAAAAAAGACAAAAACTACAATAGTCGGAGGTTTTTTGACGTAAACAACTTATCGTGTCGAGACCGGCCGATGAAATAATCTCTTCTACACTTAACAATTTGCTCAACTTATTTCTTTAAAAAAATAATAAAATCAACAAATTAACCAAAAATTCAGTTTTGAGAAGTTGTTGCTATTTAGAAGCGGTACCTAAAAGAACGGCACTTTCCCGATCATTTTCGGAAAATTTTCCGACGGGAAAATTTTCCGGATAAATAAATGCGTAAAATTTCCCGTCCAAAAAGTTTTCCGAAAAAAGTCGGAAAATTGGGAAAATCGGAATTTCCGTTTTCCGTTTTCCGACACCGACCAATCCCCACTGAATCTCACTCAAAATGCATGCGAAATTCACTGTGCGATTGGAGCGAATTTGCAGCGCTTTATACAGAGTATAACCCGTTATTCCAGGACAATATTTCATTTCGTCCTCGCACAATGGACGAAGAGATCGAAGAGCTCACACTTGGCGCATCTAAAAAACAAGAAATGGACGACATAACAGTGAAGTCTGACATGTGCGATCGTGAAACTTGTCTAGTTCTACCAGTAGCTGCCACCGATCTGCCCTCTCGTCCATTTTCATTCGCGAAAGAAAGCAAAACGATGCACGGATTGATGAGACTGTTAAAAGACAACGATGAGGAGAACCACGTGAGTCATGTTGACGCTGATGTTGGAATGGGCGTGTCCCCGTGCCTTTTGCTGACAGCGTTGACAACGTCGAACGCCGCCGACGGAATGTCATTGGAACGTTTCGAAACGATTGGTGATTCCTTCCTGAAATACGCGGTCACTGATTATCTCTATCACACACTTTTGGATCAACACGAAGGAAAACTGTCGTTTGCGCGCAGCAAAGAAGTCTCCAACTGCAATTTGTACCGACTCACGGTGTCCAGGATTTGAAATGTGGGCGGAGCCTGATTTGCTGGCGCGTCAGCAAACTTCCATGGCGCACTTTCGGTGCTTGCGCATTTTTCGACTCTCGCATTTTATTTTATTGATTTTATTGTTTTTCTTTCAGTAAAACCTGTTTTTCTTTGTAAAATGTATGTATTTTATCTTTTAATACCATATAATTGCCCAAACTTCGCTTTTCGTAAAGATTTAACCTGCAAAAACACCAAAAAAACTCAAAACGAATATTTCGAAATGGTGGCTGAACCAAATTCGACGTTCTTAGGCTTAAAAAATTTCTAAAGACCTCAGCTATAATTCCGTTGGAGCACATGTGGGAAAAAATTAAGAATTTATGTTTTTTTCCCGAAAAACATAAAAAATGCCTCAAAATTTGAATTTCGCGCGAAAAAATCCAGTGGGGCGCGTTTGCTCGGCTCCGCCCACATTTCAAATCCTGGACACCGTGCGACTGGGAAAGAAACTGGGCATTCCTCAACTCATTGTTGCCAACAAGTTCGATGCGCACGACTCATGGCTTCCACCGTGGTGAGTGGCTTTATCAAAAAAGTGTTTTGATTGGTTTTATGGTCAATTCTATGCTATATCACTGCGAGACGCAGACAAAAAACTTTTGGAAAACGGGTTTTCTAGCGTTTTCGGTTTCTTACATATAGCAACTCATTTTCTTTACTGAACAGTGAAATTTGAAAATTTCCGGATTTTACTTTTTTAAACAGATTTTTAAGTTTTACGGAATCCGTAAAAAAAATAAATTTGACGCCCAGTTAGGCTCAATTATATAGTAAAATGTTGCAGCTACATTCCAACATCTACGTTCAAAGCACCCAACACAGAAGACGCCGAAGAGCGTGACAATGAAATGGAAAGAATTCTGAATGGGCAGCAAATAGAGGTAAAAGAAGAGCAAAAAACGGGCTGGGACATTGGTGGAGACAACCTAAAGAGCACCGCCGATGGAATCGAAACTATCAACTTCCCGAAACAAACTCGCCAAATCCCAGATGATATATCGCCTCTACCATATAACCTCCTCACTCAACAGAACATTTCTGATAAAGCTATTGCTGACGCTATGGAAGCACTTATTGGCGTTCATCTGCTCACTCTAGGTCCTAATCCTACTTTGAAGGTTAGTTAAGAGCTAAACTGTGTCAGGATTGGTAATTACGATATTCCCTAGGTGATGAGCTGGATGGGTCTGAAAGTTCTTGAAAAGGATGCAAAAACTGACACACCTCCACCACTTCTTCGATTCATTGATTCACCAATAAATCCGAACGCATCGGTTAATGCGCTCAACAATTTGTGGCAACAATTTCAATTCGCACAGTTGGAAGAGAAAATTGGGTGAGTATTTTTAACCTTTATTAATAAAATTTATCGTAATAATCGTAATAGATAGAAGCGTTTTCTACCCTTTAAATTCAACTGATTTGCCCAAGAATGGGGAGACCGCACGAAAAGATTGACTTTCAAACATGCTAACCATCCGAAGAAATGATTACCATTTCTGAAAAAAAAAATCAGTAAAAATAAATATTTGACGAAGGCGACATAGTCGCCACAAGCTGCAGGCTTGTTGTTTTAAAAAAGTTTTCACCTGGCGAGAGGCGCGAATTTGAAAAATAGGATCTGCCTCCTCGCCGAAAAAAAAAGTTGCATTGAAGCGAATTTTGTCAACTGTAGATATTTGCTAATAAAGTAACGAAAATGCAATGCATAAAATCGCGCTCACTTAGATTGCAAATTGGCGCGCCCAGAATTGCAGAAATATTTTGGCGAGGAGGCGGAGCCTATTTTTTGAATTCGCGCTTCTCACCAGGAGACGACTTACCGGACAGTTCCTTCTATTCCTTTCTGCCAAATAGCCGCCAAAAATCCCCCAAATAGCTGCCAAAAGCCGCCTAATAGCTGCCAAATAGCCGCCAAATAGCTGCCAATCAACCGCCAAATAGCCGCCAAAAAGTTTCCAAAAAGCCCCCAAATAGCTGCCGATTAGCCGCCAAATAGCCGCCAAAAAGCCCTCAAATAGCCTAACAAAGCAGGCATAAGACGACCGAAATTTGGTATGCAAACCCCTAAATACCCGGCAGTTGTGATGAAATGAAACAATAGAAGGACATGCCGTTCTATTAGAGTTTTTACGGTATTTATGTTCTGAGAACTCAGCAAAAATGTTTCGAAACGTCCCAGAGCCCACGGCGTGCTAGATCGTACGTAAAGAAATTCGCTCCTATTCGAATGTATCTGTGTCTCGACAGTGGCGTTTCGCCAAGTCTAGCAAAAGACGTGCAAAAATGGAGACACAGAGACGCGAGAATTGGCGCTCGAAAATTTGATTTAAATTTTTTTTTTGAAAAACGTATTGTTGGCCCGCCAAAATGGTCAAACGCGCTCCGCTGAACTCAACGCTATTCGATTTTCATTTTGGTTTCCAAAGTATTTCATTTCACGTATAAAATCAACGGGAAATTGAATTATTTAGAAACCAAAATGAAATTCGCATAGCGTTGAGTTCAGCAGAGCGCGTTTGACCATTTTGGCGGGCCAATAATAGTCCCGAACACGCCGTGGAGCCTCTCACAAGGGAAGTCATTTTGGGCGGTCTTTGAGATCTTGATGAAATTTGTGGTAGTCTACCGTACGGTAAATGCTGATGAATAACAAGGCTGATTTCATTCAGGTATCGTTTCAAAGATCGTGCTTATCTTGTCCAAGCATTTACACATGCCTCATACATTAACAACCGTGTAACTGGGTGCTATCAACGTCTGGAATTTCTCGGAGACGCCGTTCTGGACTATATGATCACCCGTTATCTGTTTGAAGATGTCAGACAGTACTCGCCTGGCGTTTTGACAGATTTGCGATCCGCTCTTGTCAATAACACGATTTTCGCGTCACTGGCGGTGAAGTATGAGTTTCAGAAAGTAAGTATTCTCAAAAAAAGTTCGAGCGAAATGTAATATTACCGTATTTATTTAACATATTACGTATTCATCAACATTTATCATGCAGGTGCTGACGACGCTCCAATGTTCTGCAGTTTTTCACTGCCGTTACGCAGCGAATACTGCGGAACAGTAAAAACTTGCGGAACATCGGAGCGTCGTTAGCACCAGTTGTTCGTGAACACATAATACGGCTTCAGGTAAATGAGTAGGGTTTTCCGGTAAACTAAATGCGGAAACGCTAATTTTTGTATGGAATTTTCCTTAAACGTTTTTAAAAATGATTGTGTGCAAACACCGCGACGACAAAATTCAGAAAAACTTTTGAAACTTCCTTTTTCGAGACATCCGGTTTCAACCTTTGACCGATTTTCAGATGAGTCATAGGAATTTTTACTTTGTGAGAAGCTGTTTAAAAAAACTGAACGACAAAAAATCGAACGAGTTTTTATTTTAACCATTCAGACCATTGGCACGACCAACCATGTATTTTTTCTAAATTCAATTTTTGGCTTACAAGGGAACCTTTTAAGTGGTACTTAGAACCGTGCAAAACCAACCATACAGTTTGAAAGAGGAGGTTTTGAAACCTATAATTCCGTTTTCAAAACCTGCTTACGAGACCGCTGAGGTGCTGAAATTTCAGTCCAAAGTTCGCCCATTTTTAACCATAAAATCCTTATTTTTACTGTACCATCTTCCCCTGGCCGAGTTTCCCCTTCCTCGACACACGCGTGATATGGCCGCTTCCGCTTACCGTTTGAAGGCATGGAAGCGTGGCGCAGCGGGTACACAGGTTTTGCGCGATAGGCCTATAATAGGTTGCGCGATAGGCCTATCGAGTACCCGCGAAGGACCCTATAGTAAGCCTATAATAGGCTTATCGCGGCCCGGCGCCTATAATAGGCCTATAATAGGCTTATCGCGGTTGACTTTCGCCTACAATAAGCTTATCGCGGTCACCAATAAGCCAATTGTAAGCCATAAATAGGCCTTTCGCGGTCATTCAAAAATCGTTGGTAGGCTCGTAATAGGGCTATAAAACGTCTACAGACTAGGCTCAAAAGTGCTCGCACTCAAGCCATTTCTTGTAAAAGAACAAAACACTGTTAAAAAATAATACAATTTATTGCAATTTAAGCGAATAGAATAACAACAATAAAAAGAAGAAAATTGGGCAAAAAATATATCAGAAAAGGAAAATAAAACATTAATTTGGGGTTTCAAAGTTTTTAAAAGTTGGCTAACACGTAGTTCGTTTTTAAATAGTTTTTGTCTCTGGGACCATGGGGACTAGCTTATCTGGAGAAAACCTATGCATAGTGCTGTTTTTTCCTATTTTTCTCTAAACAAAAAATCAACTGAAGTTTGCATGATACAATTGCATATTTCCATTTTTACAGTTAATCGCGATTTTTTTGCAAGTTTTTTGAAGTTCTATTACTGCGTTGCGAGTATTGTCGGCCCGCCAATCTAGTCAAAAGCTCTCCGCTGAACTCAACGCTATTGTCCATTTGTGAAAAAAAGCAATTGCGCTCCACAAAACTTAGTACTTCGTGGATTTCATTTTCGTCGCCAAATTAGTTCACTTCACGTGTAAATTCAACGTGAAATGAAATAATTTGGCGACGAAAATGAAATCCACGAAGTACTAAGTTTTGTGGAGCGCACTTGTTTTCTTCGCGAATGGACAATATGCGATTTTCATTTTGGTCACCAAATTATTTAATTTCACGTATAAATTCAACGTGAAATTTAATAATTTGGAAACCAAAATGAAAATTGCATAGCGTTGAGCTCAGCGGAGCACGTTTGACCATTTTGGCGGGCCGACAATAGTGTGCGTTACTGGAAGAATTCTAAAGTAATCAAGGTATACATTTGATACGTTTTCCTATGCACGAATTGGTGTTGATACAGGCAAATTTGAACTAGCGGATGTACATCGCCGAGCTGAATATTTTATTCGAACTTTGGTCATATTTTTTACTTCACACAGCCTGCTACTTTTGGTGACTACTCGCCTTTTTTCTATTCTTTTTTTTTTTTAATTTTTCGTCCCTCGTGGTGAAGTGCTTAAACGGTTTGAACGTTAATAGAAATTTTTAAACTGAACGCACTGTTAAAAAGAAAGGTAATTAAAACGAAACTATTGGTTGTGTTCGCCAAGTTTTAGAAAAATTTGAAACCTTACAAAATATAATTGTCGTCCAATGGCATCCACGTTTTGCACTGTCTCCTTTCGGTCCCTCGCCTCGATCTGAAATAAAAATAGATGATGAAAATGACCAAAAAAAAAGTCTTGAACCTATTCAGTGCTCGACTAAAACGGAGGAATATTAAGGGGCGATCAGCACACCTATTTTTGCAGCAACTTGCCGATTTTGGGGCAAACAATCATTTCCCACATAAATCAAATTATGAATCGTTTCTCACCAGAACCTATTAAAAAAATGGGAAACGGATCATTTTCGGCCAACATACGAGTATATTTTCATTGGAAAAAGGTACGAAATGAACAAAAGTAAGAAAAGAACAGTGGGAAATGATCGTTTGCCGAATTTGGCAGCAAATTGTCGATTTTAGAAAAAATTCGCCCCGGTGAATTGCGGCAAGTTGCCTCGAACTCGGCAAATTGTTGCAAAAATCGGACGATTGCCGACAAAATCGGTGTGCTGGCCACATCTCGACGGTAATTTTCCGTCGAAATCGGCGTTCTAAACACTATCAGTGGCCATACGCACCGATTTAGGCGGCAAATTTCAAAAAATTCTATGATAAAATGTTTTACGTGGTGCTTTAAGAAACAATTCTTACTTTCTGGAGTTTTTCAGTATAATGGATTCGTCGCGGAGTGACAATTTTTTCACGTTTTTAATCGAAAAAATGAAGAGATTTCTCGTCACCCCGTTTGACGTGAAATGTCACGTCATCACGAATACATTATAGGAAATATGGAATTCCGTGTTTTTTTTCTGGCGATGTAGAAAACTTTTTCTATTCTGTAGACAACATAATACTTACATTGCATGTCCTTTCGCCGCTCCTCGTGAAGATCCATGCTCCACTCCGTGATCGCATCGTCACCTGAAAAATGAACAATTTAGTGTTATTTATATGAAAGGAAGCAAAACATTTGTGAGAAAAGATTCGCAAAATTCGTGCTGGCCGCCCCTCAACGGCAAATTGCCGTTGAGGGGCGGGCAGCACTCCTATTTTTGCAGCGAACTGCTGATTTTAGGAAAAATCGCCCCGCCGAATTGCGAAAAGTTGTCTCAAACTCGGCAAATTGCAGCAAAAATTGAAAAATTGCCGCCAAAATCAAAGTACCGGCCGAATCTCAACGGTAATTTGCCGACGAAATTATAATGGATTCGTGACGGAGTGACATTTCACGTGAAACTGTGAGACAAAAAATCTCTTCATTCGTCAGTTATTTCTTCATTTTTTCGAATAAAAACGTGAGAAAAATTTTCACTCCGCCACGAATCCATTATAGCGTGCTGAAAACTGTCAGTGGTCAGACGCGCCGATTAAGGCCGGAAATCGCCGAACATTCTCTGAGAACATGTTTTACGGGACACTTTAATGGGGTTATTCAATGGCAAAAAACACCGCGAAATCTCGGAAAATGTTCCGATTGACATGAAATTTTGGGAAACAAGGTCAAAAATAACTCCCGGAGATTCCCACAAAATTTCAGACCAATATATCGATTTTGAACATTTTCAGAAAACAATTCAATATTTTTTTAATCGATATTTCGGCCCAAAATTGTGTGTTAATGTCCCGTAGAATTTTTTTCTTTATTTCCCAAAATTACAAGTCAATCGGAGCATTTTCCAATTTTTCGCGCAGTTTTTTCGCCATTTCGTGAATAACCCCATGAGAAAAATGTAATACTTACATTGCATGTCCGGTTTGCCGCTCCTCGCGAAAATCCATGCTCCGTGATCGCATTTCCACCTGAAAAATGAACAAGTTTAATTTTATTATATGAAATTACGCCAAAGATTTGTGAGAATAACGAGTGCGTGCAACAATAAACAAAATTTTTTTTATTTAAACCCCTTGATTGGCCTACAAACGTAATTTTCGAGTTTGGGCGGTTTTATTGGCAAAGATTGACACTTTTGGTAAACAAAATCATGCTTTTTTGAAACAAAAACAAAGAAAATAGCAAAAGAAATGAAGATAATTCTTGCCTCACAGTTTATCGCGAAGTGTCAATCCTTGCGAATGCGCCACAATGGGGAAAAAAACAAGAAAATTTATATTTATTGAAAGATAAAAAATATTTAAAATCTGAAAAACGAAACAGTTGAAATGCGTCGGCAAAAAATTAATTTAGGACAAAAAATGTGGTTTTTTGAAAGTAATGCCTGCGTCGCTGACGGGATAGTGTAGCCATAGAGCGTGTTTGCACTGCCCTGACGTCATTCCGCTAGACCAACAAGTAGGCCTACCGCGGTCGCCGCACACCGCGTCCGCGATAAGCTTATTAAAGGAGGGTAGGCGCTGCCGCCCGCGATAGGCCTATTATAAGCTTATAATAGGCCTATATTTGGCCTCAACCTATTATAGGCCTATCGCGCAAAACCTGTGTAAGAGAGATGGTTGTAGACGAGGTATTGCAAGTTCGACCCCCACTATCATGTTTTCTTTTTTTTCAATTCTCGAAAAAGTTTTCCGCACTTTATTTGCCCATAATATGGGCATGCAACATCTAGTAAAACTTTCAAAACAAAAAATTGAGAAATTGAAAAAAAAAAGAAAACATGATAGTGGGGGTCGAACTTGCAATACCTCGTCTACAACCATCTCTCTTCACAGGTTTTGCGCGATAGGCCTATAATAGGTTGCGCGATAGGCCTATCGAGTACCCGCGAAGGACCCTATAGTAAGCCTATAATAGGCTTATCGCGGCCCGGCGCCTATAATAGGCCTATAATAGGCTTATCGCGGTTGACTTTCGCCTACAATAAGCTTATCGCGGTCACCAATAAGCCAATTGTAAGCCATAAATAGGCCTTTCGCGGTCATTCAAAAATCGTTGGTAGGCTCGTAATAGGGCTATAAAACGTCTACAGACTAGGCTCAAAAGTGCTCGCACTCAAGCCATTTCTTGTAAAAGAACAAAACACTGTTAAAAAATAATACAATTTATTGCAATTTAAGCGAATAGAATAACAACAATAAAAAGAAGAAAATTGGGCAAAAAATATATCAGAAAAGGAAAATAAAACATTAATTTGGGGTTTCAAAGTTTTTAAAAGTTGGCTAACACGTAGTTCGTTTTTAAATAGTTTTTGTCTCTGGGACCATGGGGACTAGCTTATCTGGAGAAAACCTATGCATAGTGCTGTTTTTTCCTATTTTTCTCTAAACAAAAAATCAACTGAAGTTTGCATGATACAATTGCATATTTCCATTTTTACAGTTAATCGCGATTTTTTTGCAAGTTTTTTGAAGTTCTATTACTGCGTTGCGAGTATTGTCGGCCCGCCAATCTAGTCAAAAGCTCTCCGCTGAACTCAACGCTATTGTCCATTTGTGAAAAAAAGCAATTGCGCTCCACAAAACTTAGTACTTCGTGGATTTCATTTTCGTCGCCAAATTAGTTCACTTCACGTGTAAATTCAACGTGAAATGAAATAATTTGGCGACGAAAATGAAATCCACGAAGTACTAAGTTTTGTGGAGCGCACTTGTTTTCTTCGCGAATGGACAATATGCGATTTTCATTTTGGTCACCAAATTATTTAATTTCACGTATAAATTCAACGTGAAATTTAATAATTTGGAAACCAAAATGAAAATTGCATAGCGTTGAGCTCAGCGGAGCACGTTTGACCATTTTGGCGGGCCGACAATAGTGTGCGTTACTGGAAGAATTCTAAAGTAATCAAGGTATACATTTGATACGTTTTCCTATGCACGAATTGGTGTTGATACAGGCAAATTTGAACTAGCGGATGTACATCGCCGAGCTGAATATTTTATTCGAACTTTGGTCATATTTTTTACTTCACACAGCCTGCTACTTTTGGTGACTACTCGCCTTTTTTCTATTCTTTTTTTTTTTAATTTTTCGTCCCTCGTGGTGAAGTGCTTAAACGGTTTGAACGTTAATAGAAATTTTTAAACTGAACGCACTGTTAAAAAGAAAGGTAATTAAAACGAAACTATTGGTTGTGTTCGCCAAGTTTTAGAAAAATTTGAAACCTTACAAAATATAATTGTCGTCCAATGGCATCCACGTTTTGCACTGTCTCCTTTCGGTCCCTCGCCTCGATCTGAAATAAAAATAGATGATGAAAATGACCAAAAAAAAAGTCTTGAACCTATTCAGTGCTCGACTAAAACGGAGGAATATTAAGGGGCGATCAGCACACCTATTTTTGCAGCAACTTGCCGATTTTGGGGCAAACAATCATTTCCCACATAAATCAAATTATGAATCGTTTCTCACCAGAACCTATTAAAAAAATGGGAAACGGATCATTTTCGGCCAACATACGAGTATATTTTCATTGGAAAAAGGTACGAAATGAACAAAAGTAAGAAAAGAACAGTGGGAAATGATCGTTTGCCGAATTTGGCAGCAAATTGTCGATTTTAGAAAAAATTCGCCCCGGTGAATTGCGGCAAGTTGCCTCGAACTCGGCAAATTGTTGCAAAAATCGGACGATTGCCGACAAAATCGGTGTGCTGGCCACATCTCGACGGTAATTTTCCGTCGAAATCGGCGTTCTAAACACTATCAGTGGCCATACGCACCGATTTAGGCGGCAAATTTCAAAAAATTCTATGATAAAATGTTTTACGTGGTGCTTTAAGAAACAATTCTTACTTTCTGGAGTTTTTCAGTATAATGGATTCGTCGCGGAGTGACAATTTTTTCACGTTTTTAATCGAAAAAATGAAGAGATTTCTCGTCACCCCGTTTGACGTGAAATGTCACGTCATCACGAATACATTATAGGAAATATGGAATTCCGTGTTTTTTTTCTGGCGATGTAGAAAACTTTTTCTATTCTGTAGACAACATAATACTTACATTGCATGTCCTTTCGCCGCTCCTCGTGAAGATCCATGCTCCACTCCGTGATCGCATCGTCACCTGAAAAATGAACAATTTAGTGTTATTTATATGAAAGGAAGCAAAACATTTGTGAGAAAAGATTCGCAAAATTCGTGCTGGCCGCCCCTCAACGGCAAATTGCCGTTGAGGGGCGGGCAGCACTCCTATTTTTGCAGCGAACTGCTGATTTTAGGAAAAATCGCCCCGCCGAATTGCGAAAAGTTGTCTCAAACTCGGCAAATTGCAGCAAAAATTGAAAAATTGCCGCCAAAATCAAAGTACCGGCCGAATCTCAACGGTAATTTGCCGACGAAATTATAATGGATTCGTGACGGAGTGACATTTCACGTGAAACTGTGAGACAAAAAATCTCTTCATTCGTCAGTTATTTCTTCATTTTTTCGAATAAAAACGTGAGAAAAATTTTCACTCCGCCACGAATCCATTATAGCGTGCTGAAAACTGTCAGTGGTCAGACGCGCCGATTAAGGCCGGAAATCGCCGAACATTCTCTGAGAACATGTTTTACGGGACACTTTAATGGGGTTATTCAATGGCAAAAAACACCGCGAAATCTCGGAAAATGTTCCGATTGACATGAAATTTTGGGAAACAAGGTCAAAAATAACTCCCGGAGATTCCCACAAAATTTCAGACCAATATATCGATTTTGAACATTTTCAGAAAACAATTCAATATTTTTTTAATCGATATTTCGGCCCAAAATTGTGTGTTAATGTCCCGTAGAATTTTTTTCTTTATTTCCCAAAATTACAAGTCAATCGGAGCATTTTCCAATTTTTCGCGCAGTTTTTTCGCCATTTCGTGAATAACCCCATGAGAAAAATGTAATACTTACATTGCATGTCCGGTTTGCCGCTCCTCGCGAAAATCCATGCTCCGTGATCGCATTTCCACCTGAAAAATGAACAAGTTTAATTTTATTATATGAAATTACGCCAAAGATTTGTGAGAATAACGAGTGCGTGCAACAATAAACAAAATTTTTTTTATTTAAACCCCTTGATTGGCCTACAAACGTAATTTTCGAGTTTGGGCGGTTTTATTGGCAAAGATTGACACTTTTGGTAAACAAAATCATGCTTTTTTGAAACAAAAACAAAGAAAATAGCAAAAGAAATGAAGATAATTCTTGCCTCACAGTTTATCGCGAAGTGTCAATCCTTGCGAATGCGCCACAATGGGGAAAAAAACAAGAAAATTTATATTTATTGAAAGATAAAAAATATTTAAAATCTGAAAAACGAAACAGTTGAAATGCGTCGGCAAAAAATTAATTTAGGACAAAAAATGTGGTTTTTTGAAAGTAATGCCTGCGTCGCTGACGGGATAGTGTAGCCATAGAGCGTGTTTGCACTGCCCTGACGTCATTCCGCTAGACCAACAAGTAGGCCTACCGCGGTCGCCGCACACCGCGTCCGCGATAAGCTTATTAAAGGAGGGTAGGCGCTGCCGCCCGCGATAGGCCTATTATAAGCTTATAATAGGCCTATATTTGGCCTCAACCTATTATAGGCCTATCGCGCAAAACCTGTGTTACCCGCTGCGCCACGCTTCCATGCCTTCAAACGGTAAGCGGAAGCGGCCATATCACGCGTGTGTCGAGGAAGGGAAAACTCGGGGCCAGGGGAATATGGTAAAGTAAAAATAAGGATTCTATGGTTAAAATGGCCGAACTTTGGACTGAAATTTCAGCACCTCAGAGGTCTCGTAAGCAGGTTTTGAAAACGGAAT
Source organism: Caenorhabditis japonica (assembly GCA_963572235.1). Taxonomy (NCBI): domain Eukaryota; kingdom Metazoa; phylum Nematoda; class Chromadorea; order Rhabditida; family Rhabditidae; genus Caenorhabditis; species Caenorhabditis japonica. The sequence continues at coordinate 16,741,167 of OY754344.1, forward strand.
TATAGGTTTCAAAACCTCCTCTTTCAAACTGTATGGTTGGTTTTGCACGGTTCTAAGTACCACTTAAAAGGTTCCCTTGTTAGTAAATGGAAAGAAACATTATCTAGCCCAACACGGATAATTTCAATTTTCCTAGAGTTATGCTTCAGGAAGATGGTCCTTTTCATTCTCCCCTTGTGAAAACATGCTCTTCTCTGTCAGGTTTTAGCGACGCATTAATATTGTGTTTTCAATCGACTTGCAACATGAGAACGCGAAACTCCGCCCCCTTATTTGTGCGCGACCACGCAAACACAGTGCTATTTGAAGAGACGCAGGCAGAACGGTGAATGCAGACTTGCGTTTTCATGTCGCAAGTCGATTGAAAACATAATACAAAAAATTGAAAAAAAAAGAAAGATTGTATGCAAGCACCGCGACGACAAAATGCAGAAAAACTTTCGAAACGTCCGAGAACACTTTAATCGGGTGGAAACCGGCTTCTAACTCTTAAAATCCTATTGTAGCACTTCATTGCAATGTGTGCAGGACTTCACCATATGATTGAAAAGTTTGTGAAACTGTGCTCAGATCGAAAGTTTGACACCAATTTCAATGCAGAGGTAAATATGATTTTTAATAAAACCAAAATGCTTCTATGCCAAGATGCAGATGTACATGGCAACCACAGAGGAAGAAATAGATGAAGGCCAGGAAGAGGATATTGAAGTTCCAAAAGCACTCGGAGATATATTTGAATCGGTCGCCGGAGCTATCTATTTGGACTCTGGGCGTAATTTGGATACCACGTGGCAGGTTAGTATATCAATTTGGTTTAATTGCCATGTTTTTTGTAACTTTGTTTTAACAGGGACATTGGCTGACTACCAGGAATGCCGCTTTTTTGTTTTGTTTTTGGTTTTCGAATTTATCGCACTTATTGTATAATGGATTCGTGGCGTAGTGACAATTTTTTCACATTTTTATTCGAAAAAATGAAGAAATAATTGAAGAAATTAAGAGATTTTTCGTCTCTCAGTTTCACTTGAAATGACACTCCGTCACGAATCCATTATACATCCGTGAAGAAAGCAAATGCGCTCTACGAAACTTCGTGATTTTAATGTTCGTCGCCGAACTATTTTATTTCACGTTGAATTTATACGTGGAATAAAATTATTCGGAAACCAAAATGAAAATCACGGTGTAATAAATTCAACGGAGCGCGTTTGACAGTTGTCGCTCGTCGACAATATGTCTATATTTCTTATATATAAAAACCTATGTCGGGATATCTGTTTGTGTGTATCCGTTGAGTTGCAATTTTGCAATTTTTAACTGGGACATGAGGAGGGAGTGAGTAAACGCTCCCAAACGCACACACTCAACGCATCCAAAGGAGGCACGAAAAATGAAAAATAAAAGCGCGCGAAAAATTTTTGGTAGGATTTCGTAATTTTCGCGATTTCTGGGGCCGTATTCATGAAACCATTCGGAATTCCGAACGGGTTCGGAAAAAGTATTCCGAACTACTTTAAAATCCGAATGGGAACGGTTTTCTTTTTTTTCTTTACTGTTAGTGCATTAGGATTAGAGGTCTATCAAAATTAAAGAAAATAGTTCCCATTCGGCATTTTAAGTAGCTCGGAATAAAATGTTCCGAACCCGTTAGGAATTCCGAATGGTTTCATGAATACGGCCCCTGTTCATTTTTCTCTCCGATAATGTGAAAATATTAGCGCGCCTTTTTTATTTTTTGGGCCTCATTTGGATGCGTTGCGTGTATTTGTTTGGGCGCGTTTACTCACTCCCTCCTCATGACCCAAAGCCAATCTGCTGCGTTAGCAGCCACCGCAGAACTGCGCAGCAGGCTGGTGAATTATAAACTTCAACGGTGCACACTGAAGATATCTATCGAGTTTAATTTGTGGCACGGAAATTATATCAAACATTCGACCGTTCTTAGATTTACACTATCAATTTACAGGTAATTTTTCACATGATGCGGACAACTATTGAATCATGTTGTGCGAATCCACCACGCTCGCCAATTCGCGAACTTATGGAACTTGAGGCGAGCAAAGCTCGATTCAGTAAAATGGAAAGAATTCTTGAGAGTGGAAAAGTTCGGGTTACTGTAGACGTGGGCAACAATATGCGATTCACAGGGATGGGACGAAACTACCGTATCGCCAAAACCACCGCTGCAAAGAGAGCATTGAAGTGAGTTAATTTCCTCAAGTTTATGTTTTTCTTTTCCGATGTGATTTTGATGTCAATATGGTCCAACGCGAAATTTTGTGTATTCTACGTGGATCGATCCTTCTCGGTATTGTCGGCCCGCCAAAATGGTCAAACGCGCTCCACTGAACTCAACGCTATGCGATTTTCATTTTGGTCTCATTATTTAGTTTTACGTATAAGTTCAACGTGAAAGGAACTAATTTGGAAACCAAAATGAAATTCGCATAGCGTTGAGTTTAGCAGAGCGCGTTTGACCAATTTGGCGGGCCGACAATATCATCAATATCCTCAAAAAAGTCTTCAGACAAGTATCGTTAAATGAAAAAAAGTTTTTTTTTTCAGATACCTGCATCAAATTGAAGAACAAAGAAGAAAAGACATGTTTCACACATCTTCTAATGCTTAATTTTATTATTACATTCTTTCAAATTGTTTGGTGGGGTTTTAAACGTGTATTCCCTGGCGTCGAGCCTCAAAATTATTCTGTGAATTATTTACTTATTGTGTTTTTAATCGACTTGCGACAGCGCAAAACTCCGCCCACTTATTTGTGCGCGACGACGCGAACACAGTGATATTTGAAGAGACGGAGATGAATCCAGCCCCCTCAGCTAATGACATTATTACCATAGACCATCTTCTCGCGAGGGGGTGTTTAAAATCCCAACTCGGTCAGTTTTCCAAATTTCCCAATTTTTTCTTTTTTAAACACTTTCTAACTGTAAATAATCGCCTGTCAGCTTTTCTGAAACGATTTTTTGGTCAATAGACCATCCGCAGAAATCCTGGGCCATCCGCTGGGAGACGACATTTCCATTGCGTTGAGGGGGCTGTGCAGAATCGCGTTTTCATGTCGCAAGTCGATTGAAACCAGAATAGTCACAACAGCATAGTTTTCAATCGGTTTTTTTGCACTATTTTCGATATAAACATGTTCCACTGTTTAGTCGAAGTACGTTCTAAGAGTTCTAAAAACATTCTAAGAAGTTGAGGTCTAGAGAGATCGTTCATGGCTGCTCAAACAGACAACACGAGGCCTTCTGGTCATATTCATAGGAGAAAAAAAACAAACAAAAATTTTCTTTCTTATTCGTAGATGTCAAAAAATGTCAAAAAAACGAATAGTAAACAAGTTTGTCTTGTTCTTTGAGCGCATCAAGAGTGTTCAATATTTAAATGAAGGCTCTCAGACGTTTCGAAAGTGCGACGTTTCGAAGGTTTTTCTGGATTTTGTCGACGCGGTGTTTGAGGAATTTCCCGTAAAAAGATTTTCAAAATTATTGTGTGAAACACCGCGTCGACAAAATCCTGAAAAACCCTCAAAACGTCACACTTTCGAAACGTCCTGGAACCTAAATGAACATTTATCCAGTGGACCGTGTTCTCAATTTACTATTAGGTTGGCAAGAAAGTTTTTGTTATGTTTTGATTTGGTCCATACCTCGCCGCAGAGCCCGACAAAAACCAAAAGACAATTTTACTGGGTATATAGGAAACCTACCTTGTTGGCAATAACATCCACTTTCCCCTACTGCTTCTCTCTATCAAACCCCATGGACCATTTCCGTCCAGATCAAAATCACCTACGACATGTCATTCTCTTTTTGTTTCTATCCAACTTGAAAGTGCCGGAGGTTCATCGCCGTCTGGTGCAAGTTCATAAGGCCGAGGCCCCTCATGAAAATACAATTCGCATTTGGTTTGGAAAATTGAGAACAATGACTTTTGCTGTGTCTGTATGGTGGTCTGCCCATGGCGTGCACCACTGGGAACTTCTGGACGAAGGCAAAACTATCACGGCCCAGTACTAATCTGCCAAACTGCAAAAGGTGAGGGCCCAGCTCAATCACTCCTCGCTCAAAGGCCACAGAGTGCACTACCACCACGATAACGCCAAGACCACATGTGGCGAAAACAACAAAGTCCGTGCTGGCAACGTTCGGCTGGACAGTTCTTGCTCACCCATCGTACAGCCCAGACCTTGCCCCTACTGATTATCACTTGGTCCCGGACATTCAACGATCCCTTGAGGAAACTGAATTCAAAACAAAAAGTGATGCCGAAAATTGGCTTGTGTCATAATTTGCATCAAAAAAGCCAGAGTTTTGGAGGACAGGTATTATGGATTCGTGAATGAGCGACAAAACGCGGTGAATTGTGGGGCAAAAGTTGGCTGGTCTCGCCACGATTTTGACCGACTACGGTTAGCGCGAACAATATTTTTTGTTTTTTGTTTTTGATAAAAACGCGATTTTTGCCTTTTGACTAGCATTTTTTCACAATTAAAATTTTTTATGTAACCTGGAATGGGTAATTTCGTTTCAAAAACACATTTTGTTGAAAAAAAACTATGAAAATGCGTTTTAATTAAAAAAAAGAATATAAAAATATATTTTCGCGCTAACCGTAGTCTGTCAAAATCGGGGTGAGACCAGCCATTTTTGCCCCACAATTCACCCGCTTTGTCGCTCATTCACGAATCCATAATATTATGAGTTTGCAGAACAGATGGCACACTGTTGTCGATAAGGAAGGCAAATACTATTGATCATTTAATTTGTCCTTCTTTGAATAAAAACCTTTTCAAAACATAACAAAAACTTTCTTGCCACCCTAATAGATTTGTTACATTTGGTATATTGGTTGGAAAATGCTGAGAAAACTATTGGAAACATTCGAGAGAAGCATTGGAAGTTACAACAGGCAGTTGTTAACTTTGCTTATCAGTTCGATACATCACTTGATATCGTTCTTTGCGCCTCTTTCTGCTCCAACAAGAAAATATTCTGCAACATTAAAAACTACGAAGACCACCTAGATCGAAAAAAGAGAACAAAAAAAATTAAATTTTGAATGGAATACAAAGAAAATTTCAATGTTTTTTCGAAAATACGTCAAATTTTAAGGGTGGGCACACGGCTATCGCGTGCTACCTTTGCACCAACTTTGAGGCAATTTCAAACATTGTGCAAACTCCCTGCAAACATTGTGCGAATTCTTAACACTGTAAGGGATAAGGTTATCCCTTCTGTAGTCTGCTCGGTGCACGTTGCTCTATGACGCATACATTCTTCTCAGTTCAGCTGACAGTCCATTAGACCGTTCCGAACAACAAGCTCGCTTCCACACGCTGCGTCTCCGCTTATCATCTCACTCTACATATCTCATCTTCCTGGTTTCTGACCGGAAACGAATGACGCCATCAGGAATGTAGATTCCTGATGGCCACTCGCCCACGTCGAGACCAGAAGCACCGCCCAATTGAGCACGGTATTTATACCAACTTTACCTTTTATCTAGGCTTTTCTATTCCTAATTCTGTCCCCATCCCTCCATCCTGACCCCGACACCTACCCGTGCCCGACTACACCATGCAAAGTTTGGACAAAAAATGAGCGGTTTGCGCTTTTAGCATCGGTATTGAGACCGTTGCAAACATTGTGCAAACGCCCTGCAAACATAGTGCCAGCTTTGACGCTATGGCAAACATTGGGCAGATTTCCTGCAAAGTTTGCACCAACTTTCAAGCAGAGCGCGTTCCATCACAGTCTGCGTCTATACTATTTTCGTGGTGGAAACAGAATCATCTGCGCGAAACTTGCAACATTTTTTCCGTATAGCATGCCCAGTATGCGGTGAGATGTATTTTTTTAGTTACCGATTGTTTTGTTTCTGATTGGATTATTAATTTAGAAATCTGCGTCAGCTTAAATATTTTTATGTTATGTATTTGCCACGTTTCCGATTGCTTTTATTAACTCCTCTCCACGTTTCACAACTCGAGTCAATTCATATTCAAAAAAAATTCCAGATTCGTCGAGGATGGCCATAGACCAGAGTTGCACGGAAGTGAAATTCTCTAAAACGGAAGTCGGAATTCAAAAAATGAGCTGAAGTCGTAAGTCGGAAATTTATCAAATTGTGGTTTTTTCCTTTATAATTTTTTCCCATTTTTCACTACTTTGTTAATTTCTGTTTTCCCTATTTGAAAAAATAAATATAATTTTTCAATCAATAACAGCATTATTACGCCGGCCCTAGTCCCCGGACAATTCCTCAGAACCACCGTCCCGGTGAAGAAAGACATGCAGTCGCCTCAGCAACGAGTCTGACAACCGTCAAGTCTGCCGTTACGACCAACAGCTACAGAAGTCTACCAGTTTGACAGAACGTTTGCCGGATATGCGAACATGGTACCTGGAGCATTTACCGGCGAGTCTCCGGGCTATCATAGCGCCGGAAAGGCAATCCTTCGGGCAGCCAGACTCGGACTCGCAGGCACACTGGCCTTCGCAAATTATGATGGGGACACAAGGGTTTACGCCACAAAGGTCATAGACGTCAAAAACTCCACTCGAGGAACTTTCGTCATGTTAGAGCTGTCCACATGTAACGGACCGGCACCAATTTCTTCGTGGTCTCGTTCCTCTCCGCTTTCCATGGAAGTTGCTGAAGCAGGAATACTCTCGCTGGAGGTGAAAAGCTCCAAGATGCAATCGACCACACTGCTCGTCACTGCAAAACTCACGTTCTCCAGCAATGAGAGACTAGATGACCCGGCCGCTGTTCTAAACAGGAACGGCAGTGTTTGGCAGACGTTCGACGACAGCATGCACCAACTCCGCACCCTTCCCGAGCCATCCTCCTGGAATGGAATCCCGCCAGCCTCGCCAGCCACCCAATGCATGGTGGCCATAGCAGGCGGGCCGGTCGTCGCCTTAAAAAAGCCCAACCGGAGCCCCGTCGTATGCAGCCAAGCAGGAATCATCCTGTCACAGGAGCAGTCCGACTACGTCCGAACACTCACGGAAACACAGACCGCCGAAGTCATCGCTAATTCCCCGCCCGGAGTCGGCAAGTCAATGATGGTAGCAGTCGCTTAGAAACTAATGGCGGAGCAAGATAACGCTTCAATTTTCATGTACCTCATGATGGGAATCCCGTCCCGATGGTGGCCGCTCTCAAAGTTCTAGCCAAATGAAACCATCTCCCCAGTGGTCCGCATGGTAACTACAGCACATAGAGAGCAGTTGGAACCATCTCTGCGAACGGACCTCGACTATCTCGTCATTCAAGTCTTCAAAAAATTCTTGCGGAGCTTCAGCCCCGATGAGCCCTTGGAAAATTTGAAACGGGACAAACCGACGTTTCAAAACCGCGTCATTTTGCCACTCATTTCGATATTGATACCACGATTTTTCGAAATGACGGGTTGCATGATATCGGGTTGCAAATTGACGGGTAGTGAGAGCGCGCGGGTTCTGTTTGTCGCGGTTTAGGACTGCTGGGTTTCGAAATTTCACGGTTTCAAATCTACGTGAGTGGCGGAATGACGCGGTTTCTAAGCGTCGGGTTGCGAATTGCCGGAAGCCATTTTTTCAATTAAAAATAAATAAAAACGTGAATTTATTAACCGCGAAGCATTGCAAGATAAAAATAGAGTGATAAGCTTTAAAGTTTTCATTTCAATTTTGACAATCTCGACGAAGTTCCATATCGCGCAAAATGTCGAAAAGTTTGTTCCCGTTTTCTCGAATTGTATTATTTAAGGTAACGGTATTTTCAGTGAAGTACAATTTGTTCCTGCAAGAATCGTTTGTGGAAACAAAAAAAGAAGTGAAGCGGGAACTTGTTTCAAGTTAGTACTCTTCGCTTATCTTTGAGAAAGACGTATTCTGTTAAAGAGTTATTCATAGAAAGTTAAAAAATAGCCGAAAAAAAAAGATCGGAAATTGTCTTACTAGGGAATGCCGTAGGGTCAGGCTTTGAGAATTTTCTTGAAATTTGTATTTGGGGTTATTTTGCTTCCTGAACACAAATTACGGGAAAATTCCAGTATAGCCACCCACTACAATATAGGTACCCACGCTATAGTATAGCCACCCACATAACTGAAAAATGGGATTTTTCCGAATTTCTGTGGGTGGCTATTTTGAAATATATGGGTGCTTTTACTGGAATATATTATTACAGTTAAGCCACCCACTCAGTGGTAAAAAAATGCCACCCATAATTCCAGAATAGCCACCCACGCGGCGCCGACTGTGGGTGGCTATACTATAGCGAGTCAAATGGGTGCCTATTTTGAAATATATGGGTGGCTATTCTGTAATTATCCCCAAATTACAAAAAGTTTGAAAATCAGAGGCCGTATTCATGAACATTTACCGTACGGTAAATGAAAATGGTAAATGATGTTTTTGACAGAAAACTAAAATACTGCAATGTGCACGGGGTTCATGACACTATAAATGATCCGTGAATAGTTTAAGGAATAGCGAAGCTTATTATTTACCTCAGAAAACCGATTTACTTTTTTATTTACCGTACGGTAAATGTTCATGAATACGGCCTCAGCTCACCAAAAGGCTCACGGCGCCCACCGTTTTTATCACCACCCTTGGCAAACACTATTTGGCATGCAGGAGTGGTCGACACAGGTTAAGCGCGTCTAGCTTATAATAGGTGTATGCCAAATAAAGTCCTGTTTTAAGGCTTGAAATAAAGATATTGCGGGAAGGCGCCGGGAAAATTCCAGTATAGCCACCCACTACAATATAGGTATCCACGCTACAGTATAGCCACCAGTGATGAGCGGAATTTCCGTTTCCGTTTCCGCGGAATAAAAAATAGTTTTCCGTTTCCGTGAAAGTATAACTGTTTTTCTGTTTCTGTTTCCGTTACCCGCATTTAGACGGAAAATGTTTAGCTAGAAATATCTGATGTTGTCCACGTGTACTTCACGACGACGACACTCTCCACAAATATAGTTTACCGTAAATCGACAACTGTTTTTTTTGTTTCGAAAGATTTTTTCCAAAACCGCCAACTTCCTCCGCTGACCCATTTAAGTTTTGGAGAGAGAATCAGAATTTTCCGCGGCTTAAATCTACGGCCCAAAAGCTTCTAGCTGTGCCAGCCACTTCGGCTGAAAGTGAACGACTCTTCTCAATCGCGAGTCAAATTTGCGTTCTCAAACGGAATCGTATTGGGGAGGAAGCCCTGTAGAAGTACATTCCGTTTCCGTGAATGAAAAAATACTTTTTCCGTTTCCGTTTCCGCTTTCCGTTTTTCAGAAAAAAGGGTTTCCGCTCATCACTGATAGCCACCCACATACAGTACCGGACAAAAAGATATCATATTTTGGTTTTTGGAGTATAACTTTTGAATGGTGAGGGTTATGATTCTGAAAATTTGTATGAATTTGTCCAGTATTGTTTTTGACAAGCTCCAAAAATGGATTTGGTCATTTTTGAAAACTGCGGATTTTTCAAAAAATTTCAGATGCCAAAATTTTGGACCCAAAAAAAATTTTTTTTTTCAGAATTTTCCAGACTCGAAATTTATTTTTAAATTGAAGTTTCAAAACTAAAAGTATGATTTTAGTTGACTATGGGTCGATCGGACAATTTTCAGCTGACTTACAGCACTTTGAATATCAGGGTCCACATGGGTAAGTCAACTATAACTTTTATTGAGAATCACCAAAATCAAAGAAAATTAAGGCAAATTAGTTAAAAATTGTCAAAAAGCAACGTTTGTTTGATTTTCTTCGGTTTTGGTGATCCTCAATAAAAGTTATAGTTGACTTACCCATGTAGATCCTGATATTCAAAGTGCTGTAAGTCAGCTGAAAATTGTCCGATCGACCCATAGTCAACTAAAATCATATTTTTAGTTTTGAAACTTCAATTTAAAAATAAATTTCGAGTTTTAAAAATTCTGAAAAAAAAAATTTTTTTTGGGTCGAAAATTTTGGCATCTGAAATTTTTTGAAAAATCGGCAGTTTTCAAAAATGACCAAATCCATTTTTCTAGCTTGTCAAGAACATTACGGGACAGATTCATGCAAATTTTCAGAACCATAACCCTCTCCATTCAAAAGTTATACTCCAAAAACCAAAATATGATATCTTTTTGTCCGGTAGCTGAAAATTGGGATTTTTCCGATTTTCTGTGGGTGGCTATTTTGAAATATATGGGTGCTTTTACTGGAATATATTATTAAAGTTAAGCCACCCACTCAGTGGTAATGGGTGCCTATACTCGTGATGAGCGGAAACCCGTTTTCCTAAAAAACGGAAACGGAAACGGAAAGATATTTCTAACTTTGCGGAAACGGAAACGGAAACGGAAAACGTATTTTATCATTCACGGAAACGGAAACGGAAAATAACGGAAAGCTTCGCTGAACTCAGCGTTATGCGATTTTCATTTTGGTTTCCAAATTATTTTATTTCACGTATAAATGTTTCGTGAAATAAAATAATTTGGAAACCAAAATGAAAATCGCATAGCGTTGAGTTGAGCAGAGCGCGTTTGATCATTTTGGCGGGCCGAAAAATGTGAGCAAAATCAAAACTTCTACAGGGTTTCCTTTTCAATAGGATTCCGTTTGGGAACGAAAATTTGACAGGCGATTGAAAAGAGTCGTTCACTTTTAGCCGAAGTGGCTGGCACAGCTAGAAGCTTTTGGGCCATAGATTTAAGCCGCGGAAAATTCTGATTCTCTCTCCAAAACTTGAATGGGTCAGCGGAGGAAGTTGGCGGTTTTGGAAAAAAAATTTCGAAACAAAAAAAAACAGTTGTCGATTTACGGTAAACTATGAGCATTTTTGGAGTGTCGTCTGCGTGAAGTACACGTGGACAACATCAGATATTTCAAGCTAAACATTTTCCGTCTAAACGCGGATAACGGAAACGGAAACGGAAAAAAAGTTATACTTTGACGGAAACGGAAAAGGAAACGGAAAAACAGTTATACTTTGACGGAAACGGAAAATAATTTTTTATTCCGCGGAAACGGAAACGGAAAAAACCCTTCCAAAAACGTCACGGAAAACGGAAACGGAAACGGAAATTCCGCTCATCACTGATAGCCACCCACAGTCGGCGCCGCGTGGGTGGCTATTCTGGAATAACGGGTGGCTATTCTATAGCCCGTTGGAGTGGGTACTTATATTGTAGTGCAAAGGTGGCTATTCTAAAAGATTCCCTAGGAAACCAGTATAGGCACCCATTACCACTGAGTGGGTGGCTTAACTGTAATAATATATTCCAGTACCTGGTGTCCAGGATTTTAAATGTGGGCGGAGCTCAATTTGCTGGTGCGCCAGCAAACTTACATGGCGCACTTTCGGTGCTTGCGCATTTTTCGACTCGAATTTTTTTATTGATTTTATTATTTTTCTTTCAGTAAAACCTGTTTTTCTTTGTGAAATGTATGTATTGTATCTTTTAATACCATACAATTGCCCAAACTTCGATTTTCGTAAAGATTTATCCTGCAAAAACACCAAAAAAATCAAAACGAATGTTTCGAAATGGTGGCTGAACCAAATTCGACGTTTTTAGGCTTAAAAAATTTTTAACGACCTCAGCTATAATTCCGTTGTAGCACATGTGGGAAAAAATTAAGAATTTATGCTTTTTTCCCGAAAAACATGAAAAACGTTTTAAAATTTGAATTTGGCACGAAAAAATACAGTGGGGCGCGTTTGCTCGGCTCCGCCCACTTATCAAATCCTGGACACCGTGCAGTAAAACCACCCATATATTTCAAAATAGCCACTTACAGAAATTGAGAAAAATCCCATTTTTCAGTTACCGTATTTCCTCTAATTTAAGCGCATGCGCCTCTATTTTTCAACCTCTTCTCCAAATGTGCTTCTATTAGAGGGTGCGCTTATATTTTTCAAACATTTTTTCCGGAAGAGAATTCAGCTGTTTTTTTCAATATTGATACCTGACATTTTTGGTCAACATCAGGTTTCTTGACGGCACCGGAAACGCTGTTTTTAATAGCAAACGAAACGACCTCTCCTTAAATTTATTTTTCTTTTTGAACGTCACTGACTATTGAAAAAAAGCAAGACAACTAAAGGACTTTAAAAAAACTGCAAAAAAGCGGGTATTTAGGTATAGAACTCGCACGGAATAGAACTGCTATTATGTGTTGTGAAAACGCCGTAAAAACTGCAAATATCGGAGCATTGTCAGCACCAGTCGTTCGTGTACGCATAATACCGAATAGAACTGCGCGGAATAAATCCGGACGAAAAGGAACTGTACTGGAAAAACCATTGCACGAAATACAATGTATATGTACAACGAAATACTTCTTACTAGGGAACCATTTATCTAATGCATGGACTCTGCCTTAACTGTTGACACAGTTCGAAAAAGGGACTTTTAAAATGTATATTCCAGTTTTCAAAACCTGCTTACGAGACTTCTGAATAAATGAAATTTCAGTCCAAAGTTTCACATTTTTAGCATTGGTTTTAGCAAAAATAGCCTTTCACGAGCTATTTTTCTCGCCATGACCACCCCATTTCATAGGTTCCCTGATTGTTCACTTCAAAACATGCGAGAGTGGCGCAAGTGGGAGTAGTTGCGTTTCTAATCATTGCGATGCTGGTTCGACCCCACACGGTGTAATTGATTTTAATTTTATTTTTCTTTGGAACTTGGCGTTGGACCTATTCAGCACAGGTACATTAACAAATCGAAACGTTTTTTTTCCAAATATGAACTGATTGGAATTTTCAGATGGGAGGAGCGCGAAAGCATCTGAGCGCGAAAGCACTGGCCATAACCTTGATTACAGAATTTCAGAAAACTTGAAATAATCCATGATATACTCGGTATAAAACGCTGATAACTCGCTCCAATCGAACAAATAATTTTGCACGCGTTTGAAGTGAGGTTTAGAGAAATCAGAGCAAAACATCGGCCACGGCTCTCTCAATTTTTTGCACTCTCTCGTCGCAAACGCGGCCGCGTCCATCACTGTGCGAAGGGAGCGCGTTTGCAGCGCTCCGTACTGAGAATATGATATGGAGAGAAAAGTTTCAAAATTGAATATAAATCTTACCATATCCAAAGTGTAAAGGGTAATATTTAACGCAAACTAAAAAAAAATTGTTTCCAAAAAACTTTATGAAAAATAATTTAAAAAGAAAAAATAACAATATCTTCGTTGGGGGTCGAACCAGCATCAACGCAAATACTCCCAACTGCGCCGCCCTCGCATGTTTTGAAGTGAACAATGAGGGCACCTATGAAATCGGGTGGTCGTGGCGAGAAAAATAGCTCGTGAAAGGCTATTTTTGCTAAAACCAATGCTAAAAATGTGAAACTTTGGACTGAAATTTCATATATTCAGAAGTCTCGTAAGCAGGTTTTGAAAACTGGAATATACCTTTTAAAAGTCCCTCTTTCGAACTGTGTCAACGGTTAAGGCAGAGTCCATGCATTAGATAAATGGTTCCCTAGTTAGAGTTATTCGAGCGGTTCCATGCTGGCACAGCTCTATTTCAGGTGGTTCTATTCCGTGCGAGTTCTATACCGTAGTACCCCTACAAAAAAAAATTCCGCAAAAACTAAGAAAAAAAATGTACAGTTAATGAGTGTGCCTCTATTAGAGGGTGCGCTTCAATTAGAGTGTGCGCCTCTATTTTTCGAAGCACCTCGCAGGGTGCGCCTTTATTAGAGGTGCGCTTCAATTATATGTGCGCTTATATTAGAGGAAATACGGTATGTGGGTGACTATACTATAGTCTGGGTACCTATATTGTAGTGGGTGGCTATACTGGAATTTTCCCTGAAGCGCTGCAAACTCGGTCGAATCCTACAGTGAATTTCGGATGAATTTGGAGTGAGAATCAGAAATAAAAGAGGCAAAAAATCGGCCACCCACTTTCTCGCCGCTTACGCGGCCATCACTTTGGTTGTTCTAATAGAGATAGTTTACAGCGCTGTATACATTTTTCTTGCGATTTTTTGAAAGTTAAGCAGTTTTCAGGTTTTTTTTCCTAATTTTCAGAGCATTTTCCGAAACAAAAAATCTCGGAAACTAGTTTTTCTGAAAATAAAACTCGGAAATACAATTTTCCGAAAAAAAATCTTTGGAAACTGTTTATTTTCAGATTTTCCGAAAAAGTTTTTCCGAGCAAGCCTGTGCCTCACCGTATAATAATTTTTAGGCTGTTTGTCCGAAACCTACCCAGACAAGAAAAACAATAAGAAAACTTTGAAAAGCAGCAAATGCTCTATTTTGGATTATCATCGTAGATACAGCCTGTTATATACCGCCATTTTATTAATGGGAATGATCCTAACCTTTCAAATCGATCGTTCTGTTATTCCAAATTCAAAGAAAACAACACTAGGAGTACAACATAACGGTTATTCAAGTTTTCATAGCATCGAAAAAATTACGGCAAAGCTAGCTCGTGTAATGAATGCAATAGTTCTTCAAAATGAATGGCATCAAGAATCTATAACAATGAAACAAGTAATGGCTGAAGCCCTCGACGTTCAAAATGCTTCTTTGTTTGATCATATTAATAAAACAAGCGTTCTTGAAATCACACAAACTATGAAAACGCTTCATTTTTTAGCAGTTCAAGCCACAAAATTAAATGGGTCAATAACCGACTTGAATGATTTTGTTTTTTACAAAGATGATACTTTTCCTAAGACATCAATTAAAAAAATGTTGTTTAACCGCAGTATTCCAATTTTAAACAACGCCGAGAGACGTGTGCGAAGTTTAAACGACTCACTTTGTTGGTACGAAAACCTAACAAAAGAACTAAGATTACCATTATTAAATTACGATAAAATCGATAATTCTGCTAGAAAGTACTTGGCGCATTTGAATTCATTTTCCAAATTACACAACAATCATTTATTTTTTGAAAGTATAGAATATTTTGTCAATTCTTCAGAAAGTGTTCACTCGCTTATTTATTTCATCGAGAAGTACCAGCAATTAACGGATTACACTTACTTGAAAAGGCTAATCAAGAGTTTGAATATTTTACTACCGTCTGCTACAATTGTCGATTCTTTATTAAAATCTTCAGAAAGAAAAAATATCGCGGAGAAGTTTGATGCGGTAAACAGATTGATTAGCAAAAATGTCAAGGCTTCTGATATGCACGCTCTTATAGGATTTCCTCAAAAATCAAAAGATTTTCAAAATCTTATAGACGATTTTAACGATGAAATTTTAAAGAAAATGTTACATGAAGGTAAATCTTTGAATGAGTTGAAAAATATTCTACTACCAGTGCTTAATTTCAATACCAAAATAGCAGGAACCGAAAAAATATGGACAAAAACAGCAAGAATGAATTACTCACATTTAATTTCCTCCAGCTTGATGACGCTAAACATCATAGATGCGTTGAAGCCAATGTCTATATCAAATTCCTTGTCAAGAATTAACGCAACTTTAGAAAAACTAAAACCCAATCCCGATTTAAAAAATGCAGACTTAAATGAATTTAAACAACTTCTAAAAAACTTATCTAGAATTAGCATAGAGTGGAAGGAGTTTTTCAGTTTGAAAGAAAAACTTGTTAAATTCGGAGAACAGTCCTGGGACATTATGGAACCCGAGGAAAAAGTTACTATTGAAGAAAAAATTGCAAATTACAAAAAAGAATTTCTTGCGGGCAAACACGTTCCGATCTATCGTGCAATAATAGAAAAAGCAATTGCACTTGATAAACAAGAAGAACATGTCAAAAATATTTTTTTCAAATTTACTGATTTTGAAGCAAAATTCACAGACGAGACATTTGATTACATTCGCAAAATTGTCGAAAGGACACAAATTGAAAAAATAGACATTAAGAAGGTACAAAATTACATTCAGTTACTGAACTCATTATCGCCACTTGTAGAAATAGAACTTTCAGCAATTGATAAGTTTCCAGATTTTTTGTTTGCTGCAAAAGCAAAATTGAATGAATCGCCCAAAGTCGAAAAAGAACTAAAATCAGAAATTCAAAGAACGAAAGGTTATCAACGACTCAAAAAATTTCCATATGCTCGTGTCATCACTATTCAACTGGCGTGCTTGCGGCGTGCTATGGCTTTTTATCAAAGACGCGATCTTCAACAAATTTTCGATGATTTTGTGAGAAATGGAAAAAATTTGGCAGAAAAGATTAAAAGTTTACCACACACTGAAAAACAATACATTTGTTCTGGTTTTCACAACTTATCTTTTCTCAATATTTCGATGACCAATTTTGTATCAGAAGCCGAAAAACTTCCATCAAGATTCCACACTAAAAAACATAGTTTGAAATCATTCGGGAAATTGTTTTCATATTTTTATAGGGTCCCAATTCCTCTAATAGATTTTGATTTGATTACTTCAACACTTTATAATTTAAAGTCGACGTCAATCGGTCGATCCGACGAAGTTTCTGATTTAGTGCAGAGCCTTGAACATTTGGAGGATCTGGAGTATGCGGCTATTTGCAAGAAAAAGAACATTGCCCCATTGCTCGCCGAGGCAGACACATTTTTCCAGGAGTTCTTTTTGAAATCGAATAAGGAAAATTGGTATTACATTTATTTTTCCGCTGTAAGCATTTATTTACAGGCTACTCCTTCTTATCGTTATAATCACATTTGCAATGCTACTCGTGTTTGTTCTTGTATTGCTCTTTTTGTGGCACAAGACAATCAACGCAGGAAAACACAATAGTCAGGACAGAGAAAAAGTATAAGCACCAGTTGGAAATATAAGTTCTTCTTTTTGTAATGACAAGGGAATAAAAATCAAATTTTTATTTTTTAGAAAGTTTTAGATTATTCTGTGTGTGTTGGTTTTCGTGTCTCACACAATAAAATTTGCATTCCACAAAACTCGATTCCGCACTCTTTCGTCTGAGGTTCGAACAGGTTACCGTAAAAACTCTATTAGAATGACACCCCTAATTGAACGGCACCCCTAACTTAACGGCAGTCTTATACAGAACTGAACCCTTTCGAAAACTACTGAAACATACAAAAACAATAAATGCTGCGGTGTAAATTTTAGATTTAATTTTCCTGCACTACGTTGAAAACCCGAAAAAATTCTAGGCAATGTATCTATTGTCGGCCCGCCAAATTGGTCAAACGCGCTCCGCTGAATTGAACGCTATGCGATTTTCATTTTGGTTTCCAAATTATTTCATTTCACGTGTAAATTCAACGTGAAATGAAATAATTTGGAAACCAAAATGAAATTCGTCTAGCGTTGAGATCAGCGGAGCGTGTTTGACCATTTTGGTGGGCCAACAATATTTATTCGAATTCACCTTTTTCTAAATGGTCTTTAAAGCAGAAAGCGTGTAAACAACGAGACGCAGACGAGAGATACCGTTTTTCTTTGCTTTTTTGAATCATGAAACTGCTGAATGTCGGAGTCAAGTGTTAATAACTTTTATAGCCAAGAAGCGTCAAATTCAGTCAAGTCATTTAGTTTTTTCCTCAATTCTTGAAATAATTAACACTTTAAAATTGAAAACTATTCAAAAATGGTGGAAAATCACTTAAAACTACTGTTGACAATAGAAGGCAGTGTTTTCAATCGAGCCGCTAAATCAAATCAAAAAACTTCGCACACTTTTTCCCCGAAAATGCAAAATGCACTCAAATATAAATTTTGTGTGAAGTTGGCGGAGCCAAACCCATTCTTTCCGCTTTATCTCATAACCCCACACACTCTCTACCGCGCGTCCACGACCTAAAAAGATTCACGTTAAATTAGTGGCACGCATGAGTAAGGGTCACGTGAATAATAATTTTAGCGTGAGATGCCACGTGAGTTGACGTGGCATTCTAGGATTGTTTTTTAGTTTGTTTATTTTTTTTGTTTTGATATTTTCTGGTGAGCTGTTGTGCGCTTCCACGTCTGCATTGTCTTCATTGGTGCTAAATCCCCTATTGGGACAATAAATTCTGTTGTAACGTAAGTGTTTGTTGTTGTTGTTTTTTTTTTAAAGGAACCCGTGGCGATCCTGAAAGGAGAGCCTATAACTTGGGGGCCGAAACCGTCTGTTGGAGATTTTTTTGACTGAAAGTCACTAACTTCTCTAAATTTTTGCTCTTTGACTGAAAGTCATTGTAGTAATAGTAAATTCCTTGACTGAAAGTCACCGAATTCCCATAGCTTTTCCTTGACTGAAAGTCACTGAATCGCGGGCAGTTATCTTTGACTGAAAGTCACTGATCACTGACAAACTCTACTTATTCTTTGACTGAAAGTCACTGAATACTCAACATTTTCTTTGACTGAAAGTCACTGAAACCTGCAGACAAAATCGATTTTTTTTTGAAAAAAATTATCGATTTACAGCTACTATCAACGACAATGGAGAAAATGCAGGAAAGAGAAGACGCGGCGATGGAAATCGACCATGGCAAGGACTCACGCGTGGCGAGCGAGTCGACATCGGATCTTGGAGGTCCGACAGAAACGCTGTGGGCACGGATGACCGAAGAGGAAGTAAGTATTAAGATGAGAAGAAAACTGTTAAAAGGATTTGACGAGTTCCTGCGAAACAGTGTGAAAGTGGAAAAAGAGGTGATAGAAAAGCTTGGGTTTAACACGACGTGCAGCAAGCGTACGAAAAGTGTGGTGGTGGAGCCGCTGCGACAGTTCGGAGAGGAATTGCGCGGAAGATGGGCCGAGTTGGGAGGAGAGGCATGGATGAGACCAGTAATGAACGTGATGCGAGTGTTGAACGCAGATAATGCGGACGATCTGGAAAGATCGGTCATCGAAAGGCGAAACGCGAATGAGAGCGCGGAGAAACTGAAAAACGAAAATGACATACTCAAAGAAGAATTATCAAAATTCCAGGGTGTCTGGGCGTTGGAAAAGGAGACGCTGGAGAACACGATCCGAGACCTCACCAAGAATGCGGACAAGTGGAGGCAAAGAGCTGAAACAGCTGAGAAGGCTGTCAAAACGGAAAGGAGAGCCTATAACTTGGAACGGAGAGGAAGCGAGCCCAGGAAGCCAAAGAGAACGCGGAGAACTCAAACGGTGAGTCCGAAGCGGATGAAGATTACCTATCAAGGAAAATAAGAATTCAGGGGCACTCGAGCAAGCCCGACAGGAGATCAACGACCTCAAGGAGATCCTCTTGGCAGCCCACGATTCAGACGGAGGCAAAAAGATCAGGTACATCAAAATGGGACAAGAGAAGCGCGGTGTGGGAGGAAAAGGTGGACAAGTGGCCGAATGGCGCTTGGTGCAACGGTGAACATCAGAACCAAATGGGCGGAGAACAGGACGGCGAGAATAGAAGCGAGTGTAGCAGTCCAGTGTCGCAGAAATCTGTGGGAACCGTAAAAGAGGTTGTGGCGAGTATGAGTAAGATGATGAGAGTGGCGGCGTTGCCGGAGCCCAAGGCATATGATGGGAGTGGAAGCTTTGGAGAGTTCAAGCGAACCTTCCTGATGAAGTATAGAGAAGTCGTCGAAGACGACGAAGACCTGGTGGCCATTCTCGAAGAGAAATTCCTGAAGGGAGCCGCAAAGTCACTATTCCGGTCGTTGGAAAACCGACTGAAGCGACCGATCAAAAACCTTTTCGACGAGTTCGAAGAGAAATTGACGAAGAGACAAGGTGATAGTCGGACACATGCGCTGGCAGAATTTGAGGAGCTTAGGAGAGGAAGAGGTCAGAAAATGTGGGAGTACTTGGTGGAAGTAGAAAAATGGTCGCGGAAAGGTTACCCAGGTGCGGATAAAACAACCATGTCACAAATGAGGGTGACAAAGCTAATGAAAGCCGCGAAAGAAGATCGGAACCTACACAACCTGCTCATAATGAAGAGAAGGGAAACGCCAGTCGCAGATCAGTACGATACTCTGAAAGATATCGTGCTCCAGCAGGAAAACGAGCGCAGAAAAGAAGAAGTACCCAGACAGGTAGCGACCGGTTTTAGAGGGAAGGCAGATATACGTTGGAAAGGAACTGAAGGAAGGGGAACAGGCGTGAGAGGGGACCGCATAGCTGGCGGAGGAGTCGCGCAGAAGAGAGTTGACAATGGAGGCACGATGAGGTGCTACAGGTGTGGTGGATCTGGGCACATGTCGAAGCAGTGTACGTCGAGAAACGTAGACACGGTCGAAAAGAGTGGTCAACCAGAAGAGACAGAGAGCGTAGGAGAGGAGATGTACGAAACCTGTGAGATTCTCGGGCAGAAAAGGAGGGTCACGATTGACAGTGGCGCAGTGGTATCTGTGATTTCCTCCGCGGCATGGGAGAGACTGAAAAACGGATGCGCCGACTGGAAGGAGAAATGTGAAGTGCTGGCGAAGCCACATTTCAAATTGATGAATGCGTCTAAACTGGCTATGCCAGTACAAGAGCAAATCAAGCTGGACATCAAGATAAAGGACAGGAAAGCCGAGGTCGTTTTCCAAATTGTTCAAAATGATGCAGAAGTTTTCCTCTTAGGAACGAATGCGTTCAAAACGATTGGTGTGGAGTTAAAGTGGAAGGCAGAAAAGGCAGTAGCACGGACGGCTGAGAAGTTGCGAGTGCCACCACAAACATGTGCACTGATAGCGGTGAAACTAGACGCAAATCTAGGAAAGCAAGTATTGTTGGAGTCAAGTGAAGACTGGATAGCTAGTAGCTTGTGTGCAGAAAACGAGAATGGAGTGTTGACAGCAGTGGTGGCAAACTGGAAAGACCACCCACTGCTGATCAAGAAGAATCATATTGTTGGTGTCGTTTCGCGGGATTGGGAGATATGCACAAAAAGGAAAGAGATGCCCGTCAACATGTTGGAGCTCGAGCAGAAACCAATATTGAGAGGTCGGGAACGAAATTATCAAATCCTGAAAATGTTGGAAGTGAATGGAGAAATCTCGGACGGAGCTATTCAAAACATCATTTTGGAATACGCTGATGTGTTCGCCATAGAGGATAGCGAGCTGACGCAAACCAAACTGGTGCAGTGCAAGATCGAGTTAGAAAAATCGAACCCAATTCGTCAAAAATGTCGACCGGTGCCGCTAGCGCTACAGGAGAAAGTCCGATTGATGCTGGAGGAAATGGAAAGAAGAAAAGTGATTCGAAAGTGCACATCACCCTGGGCAAGCCCAGTGGTGTTGGTGAAAAAGAAAGACGGGAGCATTCGGATGTGCGTGGATTACAGAAAGCTAAATACAGCAATCAGACTGAACGCTCATCCACTGCCACACATCGAATCTACACTACAGGCATTGGGGGATAAGCGGATATTTACCACGTTAGACCTGATGGCTGGATATTGGCAAATCCCGATGGAGGAGGAATCCAAAGAAAAGACATCATTTACTGTTCTAAATGAACAGTATCAGTTCGAAGTTATGCCGTTTGGGTTGGCAACGAGTCCGGCAATTTTCCAAGCAGCGATGGAGCAGGTGCTGGGAGAGCTTCTGGGAAAATCGGTTTTTGTGTATATCGACGACATATTGATTGCGAGTCGAACTGAGAGAGAACATGCTAACGACTTAGCGAAGGTCCTTGGACGAGTGAGAGAATGGGGTCTGAAGCTGAAAGCGCAAAAGTGTAGGATTGCACAGCAAGCCGTGGAATATTTGGGTCATGTCGTTGACAAGAATGGAATCCGGACGGACGGAAAGAAAGTAGAAAAAATCACGCTGCCCTGCACGCGAAAAACGTCTTGCTCGTTACTGACGCATTTCCCGTGCGTTTTTCTGCGACTCTCTGCGTCTCTCTGCTAATTTTTCAACGTTGTTTTTTTCAAGAATCTGCTTCATTTCAATGTTTATTTATAAATTCTATTAATTTTTTCAGTATCCATTTAGTCGTTGTCTAAATGTTGGCGGTTAGTGAGAGAAGAACACAATATACTTCACCGACCTACTTTTTTCAGGTCTTCAAATATTTCTTCTTGCTTGTTTTGTAAGGAAATTCCAGAAAATAATCGGAAAGTTATACAACAACAACAAATCGACCTTTTTTAATTCTAATTTTTGTTTACCAACCATATTAATATAAAGAGTTACCCGCGTTTCAATTTTAACCCAACCCTTAGGCAACTCATTTATTACAATAACCTACAATTTCGGAACTATAATCTGGTGATTTATGGATATTTGGCGATCTCATCAAGTTCCAAAAACTTCCGTCCAAATCCAACAACTTTCTACACAGACGCGCACACTTCACTGAAATTCTGTCCGGATTCCAATATTTTTGATCCAGATTCCAAAAATGTTTTGAATCTGTCAAGATCCCTTTATGGTTTGAAAATCTCTCTGTAAGGTTTGTATTTCCTAACAAGATCTTAATTTTCTGGACTAGTGCAAAAACTTCCGATTCATATTTGGAGTTTCCAATTATTCTAAGAAAACGTTTGCCTGAGCTGCTTGTCTCTAAAAATCAGATTTTTAAAAATTCGGAACAAACGAATTAAAAAGAGAAAATTAAAATTGAAAATCAGAGGTTTCAATGAAATGAAAAATGAATGAAAACTGTCGAATTTGCTGCTTGGCAGTATTAGAAAAATGGGAAAAAAAAGCTTGAATAAAATAGTATTCATGTTCCTTATAACCTAAACAAACAGAAATACATGAATATATTTTCTTGTTTTTTGCAAACTCAATTTTTATTAAAATTGTGAAAAAAAAAATTTTTCTAATCGAAAATCAGATTCCTACAGAGCACCAAATTCAACGTTTTTGCGCTTATTACAAAGCTCAGACATTTCTCTACAATCGTATTAGAATTGTTTATAAAAAACTGCTTTTAAAATCGAGTTATTGGCCATGAAAGCGAAATTTCAGTGCAAAAATTTGGTTTCGCAAATTTTCAGTGGCCGTGGTCGCGAAAAAAGTTCGGCCACCGCCTCGCGGCCACGTTGACAGCTTTGTTGACGTTTTTCGCGTGCAGGGCAGCGTGAAAATGGAGAAGTTCCCAGTTCCGAATAATCGGAAAGAACTACACTCATTTTTGGGACTGTGTGCATATTATCGGAACTTCGTACTGAACTTCGCGGATATCGCGGCACCACTTACACCATTAACTTCGCCAAAAGTAGCGTGGAGATGGACGGAAGATCAACAAAAAGCGTTTGACGAGCTGAAGAAAAGAATGACTACTGCGCCGGTGCTTGCGCAGCCCGACATTGAGGCAGCACGAAATTTCTCTCGGCCATTTTGTATCTTCACTGACGCGTCAAATTTGGGAATAGGAGCAGTTCTGGCACAAGCTGGGGAAGACGGAAAGTATCACCCGATAGCGTTTGCGTCAAAAACACTGACGCCAGCCGAAAAGAACTACCACGTTAGTGACAAGGAGGCATTAGCAGTACTTTTCGCCACAAGAAGATTTAAACACTTCATCTTTGGGTGTCCAACAACGGTATACACGGATCACCAGCCGCTTACAAGCCTCTTCAAATCTAAGAACTTGGCCGACAGATTGCTACGATGGTCAATGGAGATGCAGGATTTTGCGCTTAACATCGTCTACCTAAAGGGAAAGGCAAACGCAGTAGCCGATACATTATCCAGAGGAGGGGCGCAAGAAAGTGAAGAGTTAAAAGAAGCAAACAAGCAGATCAAGGTGGAAATAGAAAGGGTTATCAATATGGTAGAAGTAGAAGAAAAAAAAGTGAGAGAAGGGAACGGTTGGAGAACAATGCTGGAGAAAGACCCACGTTGGAAGAATATTATCATGCGTTTGGAAAAAGGAGAGACCGAAGGGAACGTGGAAGTGACAGGGGACGGGCAGCGCGATCTGAAAGAGTTCATATTAATACAAGAAGAACTTATGATGGTTGATAAATATGGAGCAACAATGCGTGTAGTCCCAGAAGAAAAACGAAAAATGGTGTTTGAGGAAGCCCATTCGGGTCCATTTGCGGGACATTGGGGAGCCGACAAAGTGACGGCTATGCTGGAGAAGAAGTTGTGGTGGCCAAAGATGAAGGCTTGGATTGTAAAGTGGTCAAGGGAATGCGAGCAGTGTCTGTGTGCTAATGCAAAAAGAATTTTAATTTCACCACTCACACCGATAGAAGCAAGTGAACCACTTGAAATTGTGGCACTGGATCTTCTGGATTTGGGCAGGAGCAGTAATGGAAATCGATACGCATTGACGATTATTGACCTCTTCAGTCGATACGCAGGGGCGTGTGCCATTCCAGACAAGAAGGCAGAAACTGTAACAAAATCATTCGCAGATAACTGGATGCTAAACGAAGGCAGAATACCAAAGGCAATTTTGACGGACCAAGGCTTGGAGTTCGCAAATTCCACCTTTGAAAAACTGGCGAAGATGTCAAACATTCGGCTAATAAGAACTAAAGGCTACCATTCACGAATGAATGGTGCTGTCGAACGATTCAACCGAACTATTCAGACGGTCCTGAAGAAAATTACGATTATTCCAGCAGAGTGGGATGAGAAGCTACCGTACGCAGTGTTTGCATACAATTCGTGTTGGCACGAGGCAACGGGGGAGAGTCCGCACTTCATAATGTATGGTAGAGATGCTAGAATTCCGTTGAAAACGGATCTCGAAGAGCAGGTCGGGAGATATCAGGTTGATGTGGATGAGTACAAGTATCGTCATGCAGAGCAGATGAACTTCGCTCAGGCGGAAGCAAGAAAGCAAGTGGAAAGAGAGCAAGACGGGGCGAAGAAGTGGTTCGATAAAAAGAACAAGGTGGCGGAGAGGAAGTTTCCAGTGGTGGGAGATAGGATTCTGGTGAAAATACCTGCGGAGAAACAGGGGTCAAGAAACTCTAAACTGGTCAATGAGTGGCAAGGACCCTATAGAGTGTGTACAACTACAGAAAATTCGGCGGAAGTAGTGCAAATTTATGGAGGAGAAAAGAAGTTTTGGGTACCAGGGGAGCAGACGAGAGTGGTGCCAAAAGAGATTCCAGAAGTGCAGGTGTCAACGAAAGCGAAAAGGGGAACACGGGGCGCAAGAAAAGCAGCCGTAAAAGAAAGCACGCAACGAAAAGAAGCCAATGTTGAAAACATTGCTTTTTCCAGAGCCTCTTCAAACAGTAGTTGGGTTCCAAATATAAAATAGGAGGGACGAGACGGATTTAGAGGAAAAGCTTTTATTAGAGACAGAAAACAAAAAGAAAAAGCAAAACAAAAACAAACAAGCAAGAACTGAATGGCCCAATGAGCCGCTCAAAAATAAATAATAAACACGTGACACTAAACCGCGTTAAAACACGTGAACTTAAACTTATTTTATTTGTGGCACTTAATAGCGTGTATGGCGGTCTAGACGGAGTGCCGTGGCGCTGATACGTGAAGGCCGAGAATAAACGGGGTTTGGGTGGAGTACTTGCCACCGGCAACTTCCCCCCCGTCCGACAAACCGGACCCCTGGCCGGTGCTGGCACAACACACGTTCACGCGACTTACATTCTTCTCCTAACATGACCAGCCAGTTTGCTCTCACTAACTTACTCTACAGCCACGTTATAACAACAACAAAATCCTAATCCTTCTCAAACCCTAATCTTAAAACCTACTTCCTAGTCTTAACAGGGCCTAATACACTCATAAACTCCTACGCTTAAGAAACAAAACCTAAAAATTTCCTAAACTCAAAACGGATAGGACCAAACTTATGGGATTCCTACTATACAACACAACATAACGGATAAGAGTAACATACGCCATAACCATTAATGAAAAATATCACTTATCAGCACTGACGTGGCGATGACGTTCCAGTCGTCTTGCACGGGCCCGTAGCAAAGTGTCCACGTCTCTCCGCGACTCTTTTCCGCTCCGAGATCGGCCCAGCCGTCGATTCGTCACTGATTCGTGCTCCGTCACTCCCATGTCACTGCAGTCGACCAGACATTCCATCGAATCACTTGACTCCGACGCCGACAATGAAGTTGGCGACAACCGATCCCTGTCCGGTTTCACCGTATAGACACCGCCGTGTCTGTTTTCCAACGTCCTTGTAAGAGTCAAATTCGGGTTTTCAACACTGAATTTGCTCATTACGCTTCTCCTCGCATCGTTGACTACTCGTCTTCGCGCCTCTCGTCTTCCTTTCTTGGCTCCCATCTGCCCATCCGACACCAATCTCATCTGATTCCGTGGAACGCAGCGTGTTTTGTCTTCACCCATCTTGTCCAATTTCACTTGTGCAGCCTTCGGCGGACACCTTGTCGTGCTTCGCGATCCTATAGCAATCCCTTTATTTCTCTTTATGAACAGCGGGTTCGACACCACCCCTGCAACCTTCCTGTCTTCACTCTTCAAGCACAGGCTCGTCGGCACACACTGTTTCTCCGTTTCCATCCGGATGAACTGTCCGTGAACTGATTTCGCTTTCGCTCTAACCTGAGCCCTACTTTGTGAAGGCCCTCGGAAGTTTGGCTTCGCCAACACTTCCACCTCTTTCTCCCACTTCGAACTTCTTCTCTTCGATCGTTCCCAACCATTTGTGGATATCGTCGATACGACCGACCCACTTTCGACCTTGAATCGCCTTCTCTGTCTCAGGCTTTCCACCGGCTCAACCATCTCTGCTTTCCTTGTTTTCTTGGCTGTGTCCACTTTCTGCACTGGCCTCGACGTACACTGTCTTACCACATGGCCCACACCTCCACAACGGAAACATTGGTTCGTTCTGCCATATCTTCTTAGCCTTTTTAACTCTCTTGTTGCTTTCTCAACATGGTTGCTAGACTTCCATTGAACCGACTTTGTCTGTTCCGGCGGCTGATATCTTTCAGCTTTCAGTTCCAGTGCTCTCTTCGCTTTCCACTTCAATTCCACTCCAATGTTCTCGAAAGCGTTTGTTCCGAGCAAAAAGATGTCTGCCTTGTTTTCCACCAACTGGAATACCACCAACGCCTTTTTGCCTCGTACGACAATCTCTATCTTGATCTGCTCCTTCACTGGCATATACGTTTTCGACGCGTCCAGGAGTGTGAATCTTGGTTTCACCAAGATTTCAACTTCTTTCACCCAACTCGGATATCCTTTTTTCAGTCTATTCCACGCTCCCGTTGACATAATCGACACCACAGAACCGCTATCGATGACGATACGTCTTTTCTGGCGAAGGATTTCCACCAGCTCGACTGTCTTCGGGCCGACACTTTTCACTGCCTCCGCTTCCCCAGCTTCCACATTCTGAACCAGCTGTGAAGTACATTGTCGTGACACGTGTCCCATACTTCCACAACGGAAACATGTCGAACTTTCTTTGCTGTGGCCTTCCTCCTTCTTTCTATTATCTTCTTCCGCGTCTGAATAACGCTTCTCTTTATCCCAATCGTTTTCCCTCCTTTCTTTGAACTTGTTTCGATTTCCGTTTTTCTGCCCATGCTCTCGGAGTTTTTCGTTCTCCTGTTGTAGCACAATGTCTTTCAACTGCTCGTATTGTTGGGCCAACGGCACCTCAAACCGTTTCATGATCAACATCTTGTGGAGGGTGTCGTCCTCTCGCACTGCCTTCATGAGTTTAGTCGTTCTCATTTGAGACAAGGTTTCGTCTCCAACTTCAGGAAACGCCATCCTCGACCATTTCTCTACCTCGATAAGGTACTCCCACATTTTCTGACCCGGATTTTTCTTCAATTCCTCAAATTCGTTCAACGCCTCTGCTTTCCTATCACCCTGACGCTTCCGAAGTTTCTTCTCGAACTCTTCAAATAGCGACTTCAACGACCTCTCGTACCGCTTCGGTAACGACTGGAAGAGCGTTTTTGCAGCGCCTTTTAGGAATTTCTCTTCCAAAATTGCCACCAATTCGTCGTCCCCGTCTGTCACATGCTGGTACTTGAGTAGGAATGCGCGTTTAAATTCACCGAATTCCCCAGAGCCATCAAAAGTTTTCGGTTCAGGCAACGCAGATGACTTCATCATTCTGCTCATGCACTGTACCATTTCCCTCATGCCACTACTTCTTGATCTCCGTGACTCCATTTCCCAATCCGCTACTTTCCTGCGCAAGTGTTCGTTCACACAGTCAACATTTGGGCTGCATCTCGGTTTCAGATCCTCCTGGTGAGATCTCCTGAATTTTGCTTGGCGCAGTTTCTCCAACTCGTCGCTGCACTGTTGCAGGCTTCTCTCGAGTTTCTCGGCGGTCTTTTTCTCTACTGACTGTGCCATTTTGAGCTGACCCAAACACTTCTCGGCGAAGTTCTTCTCTCTATCGAGTTTCTCCATCTGCTCCTTGAGCATATTCTTCTCTTCCATCCAAGCCTCTTGCAACAACGTCTTCTCATTGCTCAGCTTTTCGACCTCCTTCTTCAGTTTTTCTCGTGGTGTCCCCACTTCACTACCGCTAACGGCCTTTTCGCACGCTTCGCGCAACGATTCCACAGTTTCCAGACCAAATTCCCGCATGACCCTCAGCACCGACCGCGTCCACTGATCGCCACCCATCTCCTCGAATCGTTCTAGCAACTCTCTGCTGAATTTCATAAATGGTTCCATGATCAACTCCTTCTGCCGCTCCGAGCATTTAGTCATCAGCGCAATTTTCCGCCTGGTCTCCTGTTCTACTTCCGTGACCGTCGCCACGAATTTCGCAAATCCGCGAATTTTTCTTCGTCTCTGCTTCAGGCTCATCACGTCGTCCTCGCTCTGGAGCTCTTCCTCGATTGTTCCGATAGTCGATTTATCGGTCATCCTCCAGGCTTTTTGACCATCAGTTCCTCTTGTCGCTCTTCCGCTCACCGCCACATCCGCGTCGGTTCTTCTGTTCTCCTCTGCCAGCTCCTCCAAAACTCCATCCATCGTCTCCATGAACTCGTCCATTCTTTGTCCGTCAGCAGGCAAACTTTTATTCAAAAGTTTTGTGTTAGTCTCAGCGGTCTTCAACCAGTGACACTAAATTTCGCTAACTTCAGCGGTCTTTGACCAGTGAAACGAAAATTTCACAAACTTTAGAGGTCTTCGACCAACAAAAGTTTTGTGTTAGTCTCAGCGGTCTTCAACCAAGGAGACAAAATTTCGCAGATTTCAGAGGTCTTCAACCAATGAAACGAACAAATGACAACTTTCAGCGGTCTTCAACCAAAGAAAATATGCCAAAAATTCGACGAAAAGTATTTGGACGGAATGAATTGGTCCGAGAAAAGTTCGAGCTACGCCGTGTCTCTTCAAAACTCCAGCGCAATACTCAAAACTTTTCCGAGAGAATTCAAAGTTCCAAAAATCCCACGAAAATTATTCAATCTTCGCGAGACGTATCGATTTTTCTGGCAAGATTCAAACTACGCTGTGTCTCTTCAAAACTCCAGCGCAATATTCAAAAATTCCGGGAAAAACCAATAAACCGGTTCGGCCCCCAAGTAGTTGGGTTCCAAATATAAAATAGGAGGGACGAGACGGATTTAGAGGAAAAGCTTTTATTAGAGACAGAAAACAAAAGAAAAAGCAAAACAAAAACAAACAAGCAAGAACTGAATGGCCCAATGAGCCGCTCAAAAATAAATAATAAACACGTGACACTAAACCGCGTTAAAACACGTGAACTTAAACTTATTTTATTTGTGGCACTTAATAGCGTGTATGGCGGTCTAGACGGAGTGCCGTGGCGCTGATACGTGAAGGACGAGAATAAACGGGGTTTGGGTGGAGTACTTGCCACCGGCAACTAAACAATGGATGTCAATGTGCGACAGCGTGTAAGATTGAGATGGATGGCATGCTGTGCGGAAGTCTGGAGCAAGTGGCAGCGCTTCTGGCTATGAGAGCTGCCAAAAGCTCTACGCCGGATAAACTCCTGGCATTGAACTCGGAAATCGTGCACAACCAAATTTCGGAATCCGATCGGAAGGAAGCACTGAGAAGATTCTCCAAGGAATGCAATTCGATGGCACGAAAGGTGATGACGAGTAACTTTTCGTCACCATGGATACTCGCAGCCCACGATCTCCGAATGGAAACCGAGGCGAACATGCGACCGAAGAAGCTACCAATCCGAGCGACTGACCTCATCTTGGCGGCAAGATTGGACATAAAACATGAAGCGATTTTCGAGTACAGAGGCAACTCGCTTCGAAAGTGGCCGATGGAATACGACATCGACGGGGTTCGATCGGTTACGATAATGGTCCCACTATCGAAAAACGCGGAGACCAACCAACCACTTTGGGATATGATTAGACGGCTAGCCAAAGAAGGGAAAACGACATATGTGGTTCCGTGGAAGCTGGAGTGTACGTATCCAGAGATTGAGGAGGTCAAAACTCTCTGGGCGCAAAACGCAACGGACATAGGACTCGTCGATCCGTTTAAACTCGTGGGAGAAAAACAAACACCACTCATTATGCTCAGCAAGGAGAAGTGGTGTAGCAACGAAGCTCTCGCCGAGTACCTGGAATGTGCATTAGGAGGTTCCGTCGCAATCAGCGAGAAGCTGCGCGAAGACGGACAGGCAAAAGTGGAAGTACCGGCCGCAAAAAGGAGCCGAGTTCTGCCGGAGCGAAGATAATTATATTTTATTTTTAATGTAAGGTTGTTTTCTATCTTTCGTTACCTTTCATTATAGTTAGTTGGCATTTTTAGGTATATCCCCCATCATCTATTTGAGTTTTCCAATTTAGTGTTGTTGTATTTGGTGTAGAAGTGCCGTAGGTTAGGTTAGGGTAGGTTAACTGAATCGTTGTTCGCCTGGTCCCATGTGTAAGTCGCGGAGAGATATGTAACTACACCGGTCAGGGGCCCGGTTGTACGGAAGAGGGGGTAGTTGGCGGAGCCAAACCCATTCTTTCCGCTTTATCTCATAACCCCACACACTCTCTACCGCGCGTCCACGACCTAAAAAGATTCACGTTAAATTAGTGGCACGCATGAGTAAGGGTCACGTGAATAATAATTTTAGCGTGAGATGCCACGTGAGTTGACGTGGCATTCTAGGATTGTTTTTTAGTTTGTTTATTTTTTTGTTTTGATATTTTCTGGTGAGCTGTTGTGCGCTTCCACGTCTGCATTGTCTTCATTGGTGCTAAATCCCCTATTGGGACAATAAATTCTGTTGTAACGTAAGTGTTTGTTGTTGTTGTTTTTTTTTTAAAGGAACCCGTGGCGATCCTGAAAGGAGAGCCTATAACTGTGAAAATCGGGGTGAGGGCGTGGTTTCATGTTTTGGTGTAGCAATTCAATTAAAAACAAAATAATCAGTCAAATTAAAATTCGCTGAAAGTATATTGTTTTTTCAATCGACTTGCGACATGAGAACGCGTGACTCCGCCCACTTTTTTCGCGCGACCACATAAACACAGTTAGATTCGAGGAGAAGCAAAGAAAACATGTATTTTTATCTCTCGTTCTCATGCTGCAACTCGATTGAAAACACAATATCTTTCTTATATACTCGGTATAAAATGCTGAAAACTCGCTCCAAACGAACAAAAAATTTCACATGCATTTGGAGTGAGGTTTAGAGAAATCAGCAAAACATCGGCCACGGCTCTCTCAATTTTCTGAACTCTCTCGTCGCGAACTGGCCGGCCGTGTAGGATCCCCGGTCCAAGTAATAGGATCCCACTTGCCCCCCCCCCCAAATAAAATTAGGGGATTTATTTAAGACTAGGTTGGATCCCTAAGTCACCTTATTGTATCAAACGGTAGGATCCCGTTTGCGCCGCCCAAAAATTCAAAAAAAAAAAATTTAAAAAACCATTAACAATTCAAACAAAAAAAAAAGAATTTAACTTTAAACTCTTTAAAATTTTTAAAATTAAGTTTTCTATTGTCCATTCGCGCAGAAAGCAAGTGCGCTCCACGAAGTACTAAGTTTCGTGGAGCGCACTTGCTTTCTTCGCGAATGGACAGTATCAACTTTTTAATTAAAGTTTCTTTCTAAATTTCAAATTAAATTTTCTTTCAAAAATTTTCAATTATATCTTCTTTAAAAACTTCTAAATAAATTTTCTATCTAATTTTTAATTAAATTTTCTCTCAAAAATCTTTGGTGCTACCTCGGAATAGAACTGAAGTGTAATAGAACTGCAGCGATATAAAACTTGCTTCGCAATAGAACCGTTCGGAACAGAACTGTTTGGTAAAGAACTGTAGCAAAATAAAACTGTTTTGAAATAAAACTGTTCGGAATAAAACTGTAGCGTTTTGGAACTAAATTAGCAATGGAGCGCGATTGCATTGCTTGGCCGTCAAGGCGGGCCGAGAAAAAAAATGATAAAAGTTTATTCAAAAAAACAACAAAACAAACAATTTTTGATGAATAGCTCAAATATAAAACTGTTGAAAAAAGCACGCGCATGAGAAATTCCAATATTTGAATGAGCAAGCAATGCAATCGCGCTCCATTGCTAATTTAGTTCCAAAACGCTACAGTTTTATTCCGAACAGTTTTATTCCAAAACAGTTTTATTCCGATCAGTTTTATTCCGAACAGTTTTATTTCGTTACAGTTCGATTTCGCTACAGTTCTATTCCAAAGCGAGTTCAATTTCGCTACAGTTCTATTACGCGTCAGTTCTATTCCGAGGTAGCACCAAATCTTTACTATTACTAGGCACCACAACATAATTTTCAAACGGTTTTTTGCTCACTATTTTCGATATAAATATGTTCAACTATTTAATCGAAGTACGTTTTGAAAATTTCAGCTCAAATATTCATTCGTTTTCGAGTTACAGTCCTTTTATGTCTCTCCAATTTGTACTGAATTTCGGCAAAAACTCATTGACTACACCACTCTTTGACTACATGCACTCATTGACTACACATTCTCATTGACTATAAAGTCTCATTGACTATACTTGTCTCATTGACTACGCTTGTCTCATTGACTACAAAGTCTCTTTGACTTCACTATGCTCATTGACTACATATGAGGTTGTATTCATTAATTTTTACAGCCGGTAAATTAAAATAGTAAATTATTTTCCGGGCGGAAAATATTGGTTTCCGTATTCTTGAATGCTTTTTGTGGACCGTTTAAAGTGTCATTAAGCCAAGCTTTGAGGATCAGATTTTTGTTATATAATTTTTTACATCCTAAAATAGTCTAATTGTAAGTTTAAAAAAAAAGGATAAAAGCCTGCTTCTGCCCAGCTCCCTCCGGTCGCCCATTTTAAAGGTGTCACACATGCTTCCTGCGCGTTACCGCTGAACTTTCCGGAAATGGATGCTTTTTTACATGAAAATTTGCAAGAAATCAACGAAAAATTAAAAGAAACTTGTTATAAAATTAAGAGATTGTTTATTTTTGCTATAATGATTAAGTATATTTTTTATTCCATGCGCGATAAAGCATCAGCATATTACCTTAGTGACCCAAGGGAATGTAGTCAATGAGCAACATGAAGTCAATGAGACTTTGTAGTCAATGAGACAAGTGCAGTCAATGAGACAAGTATAGTCAATGAGACTTTATAGTCAATGAGAATGTGTAGTCAATGAGTGCATGTAGTCAAAGAGTGGTGTAGTCAATGAGTTTTTGCCCTGAATTTCTACCCAGTGAGGGGTGCGGGACCAAATCGCAACGCGCTGATTCTCTGCGTCTCGAAAGGCCGACCGCGTTAACTCAGGAAATTTTTGGCGCGTTATGGCAAGATTCGGCGTCTACGTGGCTAATAGCCACTGAAAATGGCTAATAGCCGCCTGAAAAGGCTAATAGCGGGCGATAATGGCGACTAGCCGACAAATTTGGCTATTAGCCATTATGGCTATTAGCCGTCGAATATGGCTATTAGCCGCCGAAAAGGGCTATTAGCCATTATTGGGTAATGTCGCCATCTATAAAAAATTCGTCTGTTGGAAACGCAGCTATAAAATGTTCACTTGCAACAATTAGGGGAAACAGTATTCGCGTTTACTCAGTGATTTTGCGACTTTTTCCAGCCACAAGATGACCGGAATTTGAAATGGAAAAATTTTGAAAATGATAGCCGACGGAAAAGGCTAATAGCCATGGAAAACGGCTAATAGCCATCGAATATGGGGAGTGTGCCAAATACATATGGCACACGCCCCGAATTGGTGGCTATTAGCCGTTTTCAATGGCTATTTGCCAAAAATTTCCTGAGAAGAGTGTCGCAAGCGATTCGATTTTCGTGGTTATTTCACTGAAAATTGGTTAAACGGGAAAATTAATGTTCGAAAAAGTTTGTACTTCGTAAAAAAATAATGGAAAATTGTCGCAGAATTTTAATTCACACAAAGAAATTGGCAGAATTCATTTTATTTGCTAAATACGCAACAAAAGTATAGCTTTTATCAATTTTCCGACTATTTTTTGTATTTTTTTTACTTTAAATAACTTAAATATGCGATAACCAGTCAGCAAAAACTCGGAGCAGGCCAGAAACACGGCGTGCTGGAGTATACGTTTTTAAACTTGTTTTTGGAAATGAAATTTCGGAGGTCATCACTCTAAAGTCTCTGCCTGTCTAGTTTTGCACGCACTTACAAGGGAATGGTCCAAACTTAACTTGGCGTTTCGAAATAAAACCTATATAGGGTGAAAAAGCACTCCATGGGGAGCTCAAATCACTTTTCACTTTTTGCAATAAACCATTCGGAGCCGAGAAAATGAGCTCCAAAGTTTCAATTTTCACGTGCGAATTTATCACCGCAGTTGAGAGTCATTTTCAACAGTGGCTGGGTGGCCGAGTGGTTGGTGCAAGAGAATATTAAATGGAGGATGCGGGTTCAATCCTTTTTTTTTTTTTTTTCGCTTTTTTTTTTTTTTTTGCATTGCCAACCTCTTTTCCACGTATGGTGACGATTGCATGTTTGTGTTTTGTTTTGTTTTTATTTTGTTTTAACTGGAGATGACACTTCGTATGGCAAGTGTTCAATCTTTATTATCCAAGAAGTGTTTGATTTCGAACTCGGATCCCCTCTACCTATTTCCCGACAAGATACCAATCTCTTGGAAAAAATCGTGCTAAATGGACACAAGCTTACCGTTCTTGACACCTTCGGAGTTCCGTTTCGGAAAAGTTGGCGCAGATGATTGCTTCCAGACGAGATGTACCGATAATGCGTTCATCAAGTGTGCGAGATGCACCAACACTATTTGTTTTCCCCATTTCATAATTGTTGATTAGCATTATTGTCCTTATTTGTGAACTGTTACTACGTATTAAACACAAAAAATTGAAAAAAAAATTGGTCAAAAAAAAAGTTCTAGAACCTGGAAAAGTGAACGCAAAAATCAAAATACAAAATTTTTTTACCACGAGGGATTGAACCCGCATCCTGCATTTACTATTTTCTTGCACCAACCACTCGGCCACCCGGCCACTGTTGAAAATGACTCATTTGCGGTTATAAATTCGCACGTGAAAATTGAAACTTTGGAGCTCATTTGCTCGGCTCCGAATGGTTTATTGCAAAAATTAATAAGTGATTTGAGCTCCCCATGAAGTGTTCTTTCACCCTATATAGATTTCATTTCTAAACGCCAAGTTAAGTTTGGACCATTCCCTTGTTAGCTGAACTTGGCATAATGTCACTATCGAGACGCAGATAAATGCGACAGAGCGCGTTTGCCTTTACGTAGAGACCAACACGCCGTGAGAAAACGGAAAAAAGTTGTGAAAAAAATCGAACCACGGCGAGAAAACTTCAAAAACAAGCGCTTTACCACTGGGCCATGCCAACAGCAAAAGACGCAAGGTGCGACTGCCTACATCTCATAGCGGCCCACGGAACACCACTGTGTGTGCGAAATAGCAACCGCAATAGATATTTCGGCACTTTTTCACTTAAATGCTCAACTTTGAACATCTTTATCAAAAAATGGCAAAGTAAAAGTTTGATTTTTATTTCTTTAAGCGATGTAATTTTTCACGGAGAATCCGATTCCAAAATAAAAACATGCGTGTGCGACCTACATCAACCCGAAAAACGCAAAAAACCCGAAAAGTGGATGACCGGTGCCTATTCAAGGGCTATAAAAAGTTGTTTAAATTGGTTGTAGGGCTCTGAAATTTTTTTTGTGGAATCTCTGAAATTAGTTTTATGAATTCCATCAATAAAATTATGGGGTCATCGCTGGAAATTTTGCTCAAATTTTTGTTGAAGTTTGACGGGCTGTACCAAAAAATGGCAAAGTAAAAAGTCGATTTTTATTTTAAAAATGGATTCAGCATGTCAAAAACTATCGGAATCAAAAATAAAAAGTGCCGTGTACCCCCCTAGAAGGACCCGAAAATTTCAAATTTCTGACTTCCGTCTCAGTTTTCTGAAAATTTCAGCCAAAATTAGGGGTTTTCAGCAAATTCTGATATCACCAATCGATTCCTTAGGGTCGATTACATAAGAACAAGTTGTAATAACAGCCATTATGTATGCAGTATTGGCGTAGAAGACTCAGAAAGATCCAAAACCAAAATGGGTAGAAGAATATGCACGCTCCGCCCCCTTTTCATTGCGCTGCCTAACTATCTTTCTTATATATAAAAACCCAGATCGGGATGTCTGTGCGCGTCCGCACTTGCTTTTTGCAAGAAAATGCAGTGGACAAAACACCAACCCGTGACGTTAGGATTTGTATTCAACACAGGTAGTGCGCGTTCAGCTTATAATAGGTGGAGACCAAAAATAGGCCTATTATAAGCTGAAAATAAGCCTATCGCGGGTGGCAGCGTCCACCCTCCTGCAATAAGCTTATCGCGCACGCGGTGTGCGGCGACCGCGCTAGGCCTATCGTAAGTCACTCGCCGGCTAGCTGTGAGACGCAGCAAACGCGCTCGCCGGCTACGCTATTGCGGCAGAGAAGCAGAGACAGCCTTGTTGGGCGGCCTAAATTTTTGGACAATTTTTATTTTCTTTTTCAAGTTCCGATGGCTTTTCGGAGTTCTTTTATGGACCTATTCATTTGAATTAAAATGAATTTTTATGTCACATTTCTTCAATGCATTACAACATATTAATTAATTAATCTGAATTTTCCTGAACCATTGAGTTTGAGTTTTTCTGAAAATCGCGCCTATCCATCCTGGTCAAAAAATGCATCTTTTGTCATCATTTTTGTGTACTCGGAGTAAATGTTTAAAGGCGCATGCATTTATTTGTTAATAAGTTCACTTATTTGACCAGGATGGCTAGGCGCGATTTGCAGAAACACTCAAACTCAATGGTTCATCACTGGGGTATGAGGAGGGAGTGAGTAAACGCGCCCGGACGCACACACGCAACACATCCAAATATGGCTCAAAAAATAAAAAATTCGCGCGAATAATTTCACAATATCGGAGAGAAAAACCAAAGCAAAATCGTAAAAATTACAAAATCCTATCCAAAATTATTTCGCGCGCGTTGGTTTTTCTCTCCGATAATGCAAAATTTTTCGCGCGCCGTTTTATTTTTTGATCCTTATTTGGATGCATTGCGTGTGTGCGTCCGGGCGCGTTTACTCACTCCCTCCTCATACCCCAGTGGGTTCAGGTAAATTCAAATTACCGTAAAACCTGTAATAGAAGGACATGTCCTTCTATTCTCAACCCCCCTCAAATGATGTCCTTCTAATATAGGGTGTCCTTCAATTATAGGGTGTCCTTCTAATTTTCGGAGCATGATAAAGGAGGAAACAATTTTTAAAGGAATCATTTTTATGAAAAAGCTTTCATCAAACCAGCCGTTCGGCGACTGAAAAACGGGGGAGGGGTGGGGTACTACGGTATAGAACTCAAACGGAATAGAAGTGCTACGGAATAGAACTTCGAGGGATAGAACCGTCTGAAATTGAGCTGTACCGACCCAGAACCGCTCGAACAACTCGAAGAATTATTTCGTTGTACATTGTGAGTCCCGGAGTTCTATTCAGTGCAGTTGTTTTTTTAGTACAGCTCGATTTCAGCCGGTTCTATTCCGCGCAGTTCTATTCTGCATCAGTTCTATTCCGTGTGCGTTCTATACCGTAGTACCCCCGAAATATGTGTTCCAAACAATACACTTTAAAACAATTTTTCAAAAATTTTTCTGCTGTCTCTATTCTTCTCTTTTCAATTATTAATCTCTGAAAGTTCCACTGGGACCCTATCGGAACCTAGGCCATGCAGCGCTAGGCCATCGGCGGAATACGTATTTCTACGTGAGAACTTGAGAGACGCAAGACGATGTGCGGGAAAGTCCGCAGTGTACGGTCCGTGTGCGAGCGGTGGAACTCTCATATTATGGATTCGTGAATGAGCGACAAAACGCGGTGAATTTTTGGGGCAAAAGTTGGCTGGTCTCGCCACGATTTTGACAGACTACGGTTAGCGCGAAAAATATTTTTTCTCCTTTTGTTTTTAATAAAAACGCGTTTTTTTTGCCTTTTGACTAGCATTTTTTCACTATTAAAATTTTTTGGGTAACCTGGAATGGGTAATTTCGTTTCAAAAACACATTTTGTTGAGAAAAAACTATGAAAATGCGTTTTAATAAAAAAAAAAGGAATAACAAATATATTTTCGCGCTAACCGTAGTCTGTCAAACTCGTGGCGAGACCAGCCAACTTTTGCCCCAAAAATTCACCGCGTTTTGTCGCTCATTCATGAATCCATAATAGATGGATAATATGATTTTGAATTCACTCCAATAAGTTCTTATCAAATTTTGCGGCTTTCAAACTACGGCCACCATCCGGCAGACGTCGATAATCAAAACTCATGAACTGATTTTGTGACATATCCTCGCTTTCGTCATGTTGAAATAATATTTTTTAACAAGAAAACAAAGAAAAAAAAAAGAAAAGTTCGGAAACAAACGTTTAAAAAAATCGTGGGTGTTATTAGTAAAGTGTCCTTCTAATATGGGGGTCCTTGTAATATAGGGTGTCCTTCTATTTTTCATTGGAAGCCTAACACTGTCCTTCTATAATAGGGGTGCTTTAATTATAGGGGTTCTTCTATTGTAGGTTTTACGGTAATTAATTAATATGTTGTAATGCATTGAATTAAAATGACATAAAAATTCATTTTAATTCAAATGCATAGGTCCATTACTGTTAATTAATTTTTAAAAATTAATTTTTATCCTTCTTTTTCGTTAACTTTCTCTTTCAAAGTCATTTTCTTATTTTTCCTCCTTGTGTATTGTGTTTTCAATCGAGTTGCGACATTAAAATATGAAACCTCGCCCATTTTCTTCACGCAAAAATTCAAACTGCACTAAAATTTAATGTTCGCGTGAAAATAGGGCGCAATTTCACGTTTTGATGTCACAAATCGATTGAATATATATAACGGATTCGTGGCGGAGTGACAATTTTTCACGTTTTTGTTCGAAAAAATGAAGAAATAACTGAAGAAATGAAGAGATTTTTCATCTCGCAGTTTCAAATGAATTGTCACTCCGCCACGAATCCATTATATCGTAAAATCTTCTGAATTTCCATAGTACAAATGCTTCATTCAAATAGTTGTTCATTCGAATGGGGTTATTAAGCGTGTGTGAAATTAGTATTTTTTCCTCTAATACTGCTGTCAAGGCAACAAAAAATGTTTTATTTACGCTGAATAACCCCAATCACAGGTTTGTTATGCGTTCAGTGCGCCTTATCGATAAAGGTTTGATAAATTGTCTAAAGTTTATCGATAAAAGTTTATGGGATTATTCACGGGGTAGCAAAAAATAACAAAAAAAAATGATTTTTTTTTGCCACCGTGAATAATCCCATCACTGATTGTGATCACGGAAAATTGTCCTTCTTTCATTGTTTCTTTTTGATATCTTTTTTGTT
The DNA here is from genome assembly GCA_963572235.1 of Caenorhabditis japonica. Lineage (NCBI taxonomy): Eukaryota > Metazoa > Nematoda > Chromadorea > Rhabditida > Rhabditidae > Caenorhabditis > Caenorhabditis japonica. The sequence continues at coordinate 16,780,867 of OY754344.1, forward strand.
ATGGTGTTATTCACGGGGGAACAAAAAAAATTCTTGCTTCTTTTTTCCATCCTCGTGAGCAGGGGTGGGACCCAAAAAAATTTTTTTTGTCAAAAAAAACAAAATAAAATTTCAAAAAAGGCGTATTTCTGCCAGTTAAATGGAAAATTTCTAAGTTTTCGTTACAAAATAAAGTTTTTTGTCAATTCGGAACATATACCGATTAAGTTTTCGTCAAAAACCGGAATTTTTTGAGCTTTTTTTTGAGCCAACAAAAAAAAACAAAAAACGTTTTGCCTCCGGCTCCCTATCAAAAAATAATAAATTGTTTGTCTCGCGCGCATTATCAAATAAAAAGACAAAATTTTTGTTCCACCCAAAAAATATCTGAAAAAAAACAAAAAAAAAACTGAAGAACAATTTTTTTTGGTCCCACCCCTGCTCGTGAGTATCCTTATAAACTGTAATTTTGGATAATTACTATAAATTTCAGTTTGTGGAATGTCGGTAGGCAGGAATTACGATGGAATCAATACTGTCGACGATGATGTCAAGCAGAGCCTCCAATGGTTGGGATAATAAATCGGTAAGGTTTTTAAATAAATAGAATTTTTAAAAAATTGGCTAGCATAAATTTTCGGAGCCCAAATACGCATGCAAATAAATTCAAAACTTCACGCTATCGCTGAGCACGATGTCTCCATTTCGCCAAATAGTCTACAAACTCTCATAATAGTGATCATGGTTTGTACCTAATTTATTTCAAGAACGTCTTAATTCACGTAGAAATACATGATTTCAGGACTATTTTAACTTTTGAACGCTGAATTAGAAAAAATACCGAGCTAACCTTGAAATATTCAAATTTATTATAAAAACAAGAAAAACTGCGCGAAAACTGAGAAAATGGTCCGATGGACCTGAAATTTTGGGAAATAAGAGCACAATGGGTAGGTACCGCAACATGTTTGAAAAACATGCGAATCCCGGAAAACTACTGATTTCATTGTATTCTACGTCTCAATATTAGTACATTCCCAAATTTTCTCCTCAAAATTCCCACTAGTTCTCGAGTTTCAGTCGTTCAAAGTCGCGATTTTTTAGTACTGAATTTCTCTTGACTTTTTGAAAAGGGGCGGAGTCTGCAAGGTGCGGCGTGAAATTTAGCAACTGTCTGGCTCGCTTTTTCCTCGTTGCCTTCGATGGAGTATCACAATATCGATGGTGATTTCCGGGCAAATAATATTTTCTTTCATAAAAAAATCAAATAATTTTGAAAAAAATATGGTCTAGTTCTTAAATTAACAAAAATCACCATATTTATATTGAATTTCACGATGAAACAAAGCAAAGAATGGAAAATTTTTGAAAACGGAATATTTACAAAAATTCTGAATCTTCTTTTTTGAAATATCCCGAAATTATGCGTAAAAGTATCCATTTGCAAAAAAAAGAAGCCCAATAACATCGAAAATTAAGCAAAAGACCAAAAGGAATTGAACCCTCAACAGCGAGGGCACTAGCACGCGCCTTGGACCACTACACCAAACAGGACAAATTAAGCTGCGACCTAAGGGCTTATATGAATTTGCCGTGTTCGACACACGTTTATGATGACAAATTGTTTGGCGGGTCCTGAAAATCGCCTTAGAATCAATTTAAGAATGAAAATAAAAAAAATGCGCGCAGTTATTTTTTTAAATTGAAAGTTGATTTCGATAGAGAATTTTATGCTTATTCCGATGACATATTGAGACCCCGCGTGTTCGACCGGCATGCACCCGAAAACTCTGAAAAACCTGCTTTTCGAAAAAACCACTTCACTTTTGGAAGGTATAAAGTGCTTCATTTTTGTCGGAGAGCTCTAAAAATTTTTTTGTGGGAACTAGAAGAGTTTGTCAAAATAATCAAAAAATAAAAACTTGGGGTCATCGCTGAAAATTTTCTGTGATTTTTTGTTGAAGTTTAGCGAGGTATAACAAAAATGCGCGCAGTTGAAATTAAATTCTGTTTAAAAATTTGAATTCTCCGTCTTAAAAACTATAAGAATCAATTATAAGGTGTAGCGTGTTCGACCTACTTTACCCCCAACAAGGCGGTTTTTTGGTGACCATTTCACTTTTCTGTAAATTTCAGCTAAAACTAGGCATTTTCAGAAAATTCTGATGTCACCAGCCGATTCCTTGGGGTCGATTACATAAAGTTCAATTGTAACATAAGTAGATTTCCAGATAGTATCCGGGCAGTGATAGCTCAAACTCCAAAAACCGAAACCCAAGAGAAAAAATGAAAGGCCCCGCCCCCCTCTCGTTGCGGTGCCTAACAATGGGGCAAACGATCATTTCCTACTGTTATTTTCCTATTTTTTTTCCTATTTTGTATTGTGTTTTCAATCGAGTTGCGACATTAAAATATGAAACCTCGCCCATTTTCTTCACGCAAAAATTCAAACTGCACTAAAATTTAATGTTCGCGTGAAAATAGGGCGCAATTTCACGTTTTGATGTCACAAATCGATTGAATATATATAACGGATTCGTGGCGGAGTGACAATTTTTCACGTTTTTGTTCGAAAAAATGAAGAAATAACTGAAGAAATGAAGAGATTTTTCATCTCGCAGTTTCAAATGAATTGTCACTCCGCCACGAATCCATTATATCGTAAAATCTTCTGAATTTCCATAGTACAAATGCTTCATTCAAATAGTTGTTCATTCGAATGGGGTTATTAAGCGTGTGTGAAATTAGTATTTTTTTTTTTATATTTTAACTTTTGAACGCTGAATTAGAAAAAATACCGAGCTAACCTTGATTGCGCAACATTTTCCCCAATATTTCAATTGTATGGAATTTTTTTGCACAACGTCAGCGCCAACTTCATGCAACCCTTACACAAACTTTACACAGCTCTCGCGTTGTCAGAGATTCGAAGCTGCGTAAAGTTCGTGTAAAAGTTGCAGTAACTTTGCGCTTGAGTTGTGGGTTTTTGCTGAGATTGGTACTCATTTTGAATTTCTCTATTCAACCCGAAACATGTTATTGAAGCTAGAACAAGTGTTGTGGAGAAGTGAATTTTAACTTTGAGAAGAAAATAAATAACGGGAGAAATAACGATTCAAGATAACTTAAAGAGCAAAATAGACCTTGCTTTCAAAGTTCAAGTGTGCTTCAAAGTGCTTTCAAAGTATCACATGCCAGGACTCGACTCGGAGCACGGCGTTTTAGAACCTACGTAAAGGCAAGCGCGCTCTGTCGCATTTATCTGCGTCTCGATAGTATCATTCTGCCAAGTTTAGATCACTGTGTGCAAAGCTAGAGACGCAGAGACTTGAGAGACATGACATGCGAAATTTCATTTCCAAAACAATTTTAAAAGTGTAGTCTTCAGCACGCCGTGCGAAAAGTTTTTGTTGAGTTTGAAAACATCTGAATACGGTAGTTTTTCTTTAGGTGTTAGTGCACAATTCAATGGGTTAAAACACCAAAAACTGTTGTTTTTTTCTGCACTCAATAGGTTCGTGACATATTTTTTTCGCAATCAATATACAAAAACGGGTTGACAGATACAGAGAAAAACATTTAGTTTTTAATTGATTCAATTTTGGGGACTTACTCAATGTTTCCAAAGACATACAGTAAAACTCTTTAAAAAATCAGGGAGACTCGCGCGTCCCAAGCTTACCCAGAAGGTTTTTGACGGCGATAGCCGTCAACAACCTTCTGGTTTTTTTTAAATAAAATTTTTCAATTCCCTCCCTATTAGTTTAACATTCAGTTCCTCTTTAAAAAATTAGTAGGCCCCATTAAAATTGAACAATTTTATTTTAATTTTATTTATACTCGGCAAATGCATCATCAGCCTCGCTCTACCGCACTTATCAATTTTCAACAGTGTAGTGCGCATTTTTTTAAGCGAAAAATCAAATTTTAACTGCAGCTCGTTGCGGATACGTCATTTTCCGTTGAAAAAAAGAAATACAACTGGAATTCGAGTTAATCTTGCAAGTGCCACACGGTTTTACAAGAATTTTGCAGTAGAGCGAGGTTGATGATTTATTCGCCGACTATAATTTATTCTCTTCTCTCCTTTCCTCTCGTCAAGTGGTTTCTGCTCATGTCTGAGTCTCCTCTCTCTCTCTCCTTACCACTTGGTGTTTGTCTCTCGGGTCTATTTCTCCTCTCTTTCATCTCTGTAATATTGTCGAACCGCCAAAATGGTCAAACGCGCGCCGCTGAACTCAACGCTATGCGATTTTCATTTTGGTCTCCAAATATTTTCATTTCACGTATAAATTCAACGTGATATGAAATAATTTGGAGACCAAAATGAAAATCAGGCTCCGCGACATTTCGCAACGTGACCTTTCGAAACTGTGACGATTCGCAACTCACGTAGCTTTCGCTACTGTGACGTTTCGCAACCAGACGTTTCGGCGCTCGTATAAATCGAAACTTGCAATTTCGAAACTGCGACATTTCGGGAATGAGACATTTAGTAACTAGCCTTTTCGCAACTAGACATTTCGAAACTGCATCAATAAGATAGTTATATATTTTTTTTGATTTTGTTAAAACTTATCATGAAAATAAAAACAAGTAAATTAGATATACTTTCTTGCCGCTCAAATCGCTTTCAAATAGTCTAAACCAGTTAGTGGTAGAGAATGAGGAATCGGTGTATTTGCGATTGCTTTAATGATTTTAATATCCTTCATGATATCCTGGAGCTTGCGACGGTGATCAACCTTTAAAAAATGCTCAGATTTGGTACGGACTAGATTTACCAGATGATTGGGGTTATGATCTATTGATTCCTTGTCAAACAGGAACCCTGAAGCTTCGTTGCGGATACATAGAATTGATCCCGAAAAGCTGTGTTGGATACTCATGATTTGGGAATTTGTTGTCTTTCGCAGTCGATTTTTGCTTAATGGAAGTCACGTGAAACATAAAAAAAAGGGTGAAAAACAATAATATCTAAATAATATGAATTACATGATGTAAGAAAACCTTACAGTTTCGAAACATAAAGTTGTGAAAAGTCGGAGTTCCGAATAGTCTAGTTTCGAAGTGACAAGTAGCGAATTGTCCCAGTTTCGATTTATACGAGCGGCGAAACGTCTGGTTGCGAAACGTCACAGTAGCGAAAGCTACGTGAGTTGCGAAGCGTCACAGTTTCGGAAGGTCACGTTGCGAAATGTCGCGGAGCCGAAAATCACATAGCGTTGAGTTCAGCGGAGCGCGTTTGACCATTTTGGCGGACCGACAATAATTAAAATTTCAATTATTTTCATCACATCCTTATATCACTGCCTCCAAAAGCGGGAAAGCGCAAAACAACATTGGCTGGCGCACTTTGCGTTTTCAGACGCAGAGACATAGAATTTAGCACAACGCCTCTGCGTCTCTAATCTCTAATGCGTGCAGGTAGAGCACACCGAGAATTATTGCAGTTTTTGAATATAATAAAAAAACGTGAAGAAAATTGGTTTTTTGAAGAAAAAATGTATAACATCGGCATAAAATAATTAAAGCTATTTTTTTGAAACGTTAAACACATAACAAATGTTCTCTACACTAGGTTAGATGGCAATTTAACAAACGCCGGATTTTACCGGTTTCCGAGGTGCTGCAGCTATATTACTGTGAAATTTTTAAATTTTTAACTGAATGTACCTTCCCAAAGTACAAAAGAAACAAAAAAACCACATATTATATCAGAAATTCAGAAATTCTATGACAGAAGAGGAATTTTCTGATATTTCAAATTCATATTTCGCCGCCAATTTTGGACTTTTCCGACCGGTTCTGCGCTTAAAATGTTTGTCTCAGTCATGTCTACAAAACTTGAATCGAAAAATAAGGAAACATTCAGTCATTCGGCAGAAATTTTGAAAAAGTATGATTTTCCTTCAGATATTACAAGCCTGGCTGCATCAAAAGCTACTTTTTATTTATTTTCATTTCTAAAAATGTTTTTTCTTCACTTTCTTTAAATTTATTTTTCATTCATTTCTTGCGTGTGCCCTGTGGCCCAGGCGGTTACACTGGTAAAGCGCCACGGGCCCGCGGCGGGCCCGCTGCGGGCCCGCCAGCGGACCGCTGTCAGCTAAAAGAGTACACGCGTGGTGCACGCAGCGGGCCCGTGGCGGGCCCGCCAGCGGCTCGTTAGCTGCTACATCGCGGGGGTGACTCCCTTCTTGCTTTTTTCTTTATTTTATATTTTCTAATCAAAACTAACACTGTTTCTAGTTTTATCGATCTTTATTGAAAAAATAAAAAAATTTAATACAAAAATTATTTTTATTATCACAATATTCGTCGCTTTCGTTGTCCCACTCATCTAATCGCCGACCATCCACATCCACATCCCATTGTTGCACGTATCTGAAAATTCAGTAAATTTTGCTGTGTAAGAGATGCGGCGGTAAGTGCGGCATCCCGGAGGATGATAATTTATTTCTAAATTTTTACTGGGCAAAGCGCTCTAATTTGAATGAGACAAATTCTGTTCAATTCTATTTTTTTCTTAATCATTTGAAGTTCAAAATTTGAAAATATATAATTATTTGCAACGAACATTGAAAAATAAACGTTTTGGCTCGAGGAAACGCGAGCAAAAATCACTATCACAGGGGCATGAGCCGGGAGCCATCAAACGTGAGAATGCTTACAAATAAAGCCCAAATAGTGTTAGTTTTTATGTCATTTAATTGTGGGCCTTCTTTGTATGAATATTCAGTTATGCGTCGGCGCGTCTGCTCTCTGCCGGCTCATGATTCTGTGCTCCATGACCGTTAAAATCAATTCCTTTTTTCGAGTATTTTCACTGATTATAAATGGACTCGTTTATTCATGAAAAGAATATCTTTTTTTTTTCAATGCTTGACAACATTTAATGCAGAACTATTACTCAAAACTCATATTTTTTATTGTTACTAGAAAATTTTCGGTGGATTTCTCCGGTGGAACGGTAAAAAAAACCCCCAACTGCCTTCACTGTGCTACACTTAAAACTTAACCGATTTGTGCCAAACATCGGCAGCTGTGCGGGGAAAGGTTGCAGGGAGGATGGAGCTCCCCTTATCCCGCTATTAGACTAGTCTCGTTGTATGTGTGAAATAAGATAAAACGGTTTACGCGGAGAACAGATTTATTAAAATTCTGGGGAAGAAAAGCTCAGCGCCTAAAAACTTCCCTCCCCCTTATCGGGTGAGCCGCATCGGAGGCGGGCTCACGGGGGGAATCTCTTGAAACAGCAAAAACGGGTAAGAAATTTAATAAAAAGAATATATACAAAAAAAGGTAAGAAAGGTTAAAGATAAAACAATTTCGTCGATATGGAGCGTGGCGAGTCAAAACAAACGAATTCCTACCGCGCGTCGTAGGGTGTGTGTGTGCCGCAGGCGGTCGAGCAGTAAGTAAAAAATGAAAGTAAATCTAAAAAATATGTCGCCAATCAGCTTCTCGTGGGCCCCACACAGGAGCCCTTATCGCTATTTATGAGGTCGACGACCTGTCCCCTGCTGACATTTTCGACTCGACTGACTCTCGCCGCCGCCGCTCCCGTTGCGGTCGCCACCGTAGTTAGAGACGCAGGCAAGGTCTCGCCGCGAGGCGACCTGTCTGCGTCTCTGCGTGGGTGTCCGTGTATGCTGCTCTCTCTTGTTGCAGTGAGGTAGCGCCCCCGCGCAAGTTCGTTTGTAGTGGAGCGGTGAGCGCGAAAGTCTTTTAGTTTCGAATGAATTAATTTTCGCGCCATATTTTTGTAATATATCTTTATGGACAGAATTTTTTGTATGTTTTTTTAGTAACAAAAACCAATATTTTATGTTGGATTTATGTCTTTTTTTAAATTCGCTGTCGGTCAGCGAGTTGTTGTCGGCGGTCAGACGACTTGTACTTGATTACCTCAAACTTGGGTAATTAAACCTTTTATTAAGTTTACGTAAAATATACAAAGAGAGGTAAAATTAATTATTCGATTACATAATTAAGGGATCTTCGAATATAGTAATAATAATAAAAAATGAAAATAACTGTCTTCGATATAAAAAATGAAAAAACTAAAAACTCTTCGATTCACAATAATGCGAGCACAAGCACAGCTTGTGCCCTTTATAATGGGGTGGAGCTTGTGTAGGCGTCAGATAGGAATTTTATCATTTTTGAAGAAAAATAATAATGTGTTTATGTTGATTAAATTTCCTATCCGTCGCCTACAGTTTTTAAAGAACGTAAGTTCACTCCGCCCGCGGGGATAATTAAAGAAAACAAATACAAAATCTTCGATTCCAAATATTCATCGTGTTCTTAACAACTTAACTAATTCATCGATTTCCTTAAAATTGCCAATCGAATCGGTTCTGTGGAATTCTACATATTGCGGCATGATGATTGTTGTTCGCTCTTCCCGACTTCCAACAGAATGAGCAGTTCATCTTCTTAAAACAACGTCCAGAGTGATTCATGAGACAGCTGAAACATCTCCTAGTATCCTGTAGAATTTGGCGTCGTTCGTCAATATTGCAAAAATTCCCGCACGCGTTACAATGGTGGTAGTTGTTGCAGAAAACGCATCGCATCTTCAACCCGTGTTGGTTATAATTCTTTGGCGCTATGGCCCGGAATATGTCTCCAAGGTCGTATTGTGGTCTGGGTTGTCGAGGCGAATCAGATCGATAACGCCTGGGTGGCGAGTTAGATTGTTGGCGTCGTGTTGGCGTACGATATCGTTGACGTGGGGATGGAGTATGCGATCGTTGCCTCCTTGTAGGAGTTTGAGATTGCCGATGTCTCGTGGGTGTTATGGATCGGCGACTCCTATGCGGCGTTGTGGATCTGGGCCTCGAATCTGAAGATTCTTGATAATCACCTGGGCGATTCTGCTTCGTATTGTCGCTGGTTTCACTTGAGGCCATTTCAGATTTTTCTGAGGAAACTTCTCTGCAATCTCTGCAGCTTCCGCCTCTCGCCACGATACTCTCTAGTGAATCGATTTTTCTTCGAATTTCTTCGAAATTGTCTTCTATGTTCGATTTCAGTGTGGACAGCGCTTCCAACACTTCGGCAATTTCCTGAGTGTGTTTAAATTCGTTATCTTCATTAAATTCATTCCAGATTCGTCGACTGATCATGGCTAGGTCGGCTAAAAACTTTATTATCGATTGGCAGTGGTAGGCGTACTCCTCCTTGCGTGGGGCAATAACCAGATTAAATTTGTAATACGCATCTTGGATCTGGAAAGAACTAACTATTCTCAGTCGTTCGAGGAGTTTTATTTGATCCATCGTCGTTTCATACTCTTCGTGATTGTTTTGGTATCTTATAAGAAGTCCGGTTACTTTTGACTGCACCTCGTTGGCCACTTTTAGAAATTTGGATCGCTCCTCATTCGTAGTCATATGGGGTGGGTAAGTGAACTTGTGTTGTTGTGCTAGATGGAGTTTTGCTGCATCTTCGATGGTTATTGCTCGCTTTACTAAGAAGTCCAGCTTCCCCACCAGGACGTCCAATTCTCGTGTAGCTCGGGTCTCGGTCATATCTGTAGAACAAAAGATTATCATCAACATCACGTCTGAGAACATGCAAATTGAAACATTAAGCCATGCTCTGTCATGCTTAGTTAGTAACATATGTTGATGCGTCTTTGGTTTCTTCAGACAATGTGGCGATGGGGTTTGTGTCTTCGGGATCGTTTCTGGCGCTCCCAGAAAAAATTGAACATCTTACGGACAACGAAGAAAGGCAGTCCAATTATAATGCAGAACAATTTCTTCGTGATTGATGTCCAGCAACTGAATATCGTCATGTAAGTCATCAAAAATATTATTGCTACTATTCCGAGGATGATAATCCCGGTTTTCATAAAGGTCAAAAACCCGTCCGCAATGTGTGAAAAATCGGGCAGATTGATTTCGTTATATATCGTCGTATTTCCTTCCAGCATTCTATACATAGATGTCCATATGGACCCAGTGTATTTCAAAATCCCGGAAATTTCGAAATTCTTCGATTCTTGACCGCATTCAACTGAGCACTTCTGATGGAATTGAGCGATATTCGAGAAAAATTTCAGCTTTATTTTATTTCCTTGTGGTGAGCATGGTACTGCATACATTTTGTTCCCGCATATCACATTAGCTGTTATTTGTCCTTTTTCCGAAAAACAAGTTATCTTCGCGTAGCTTCCTGCTGCACACGAGTAACACCCAACCGTGTGAGCAGATGCTATTGTGCATATGTCAACTTCTTTAACGATCGTGATCTCAGCTTTTTCTCTTATGCTGACGGCTACTTCCGTCGAAACTTCTTCGCTTATGGTAGCGATGACTGTGTCTTCGTGTCTTTCAATTTTCCAATGTCCTTTGTGAGTCGGAAGAATGCGTTCCACATTACGAAACAAAGATTGTAAATTGATATCGTTGCATGCACACCTCATTTCGCTTTCTGCTGGGGTACAGTCGCAATTTGCTGCTAGTTGGCATTTATTATGTGCAGCTTTAGTGTTTGAGGGACATTGAAAGGCAGGGAAAAATTTTTTGTCCCATAGTGCGATTGATGTGCCGTTCCGGATGAACCACGTGTCTAAAATCGATGACGGTGGAGTAGAAATGTATTCGGCTGTCACTGTTGTTGTTTCTATTTTCGTTGGCTGGTTGATAGGCAAGTCAGTTTTTACTTGTGCAACCTGGTTGTTCTTCGAATTCATATTTGTGATGCTCACTTTAACTTTTATGATTTTGTCCCACTCTAAGCATTTGAAAATCTCAAATGTTGTATTACTTTGGGGGATTGCGTAAATTCGATAAAATAAGCTTGCGGAACTGGGGAAGAAACAATCGCAACCCGGGCCACTGCAACTTTCAACACATCCTGTTGTTCCAACGTATTGGCTTGTTGCCACTAGTTCGGGAATCATCGAGTTTACTCCAATGCTGAGGCACTTGTCATCTTTGCAAGACCCCATGTGGGGACACCGTTTTGTGCTCCAAGTTTTTAATTCGACTTCTTTAGTGAATGTTATGGACTCTTTGGAACATTTTAGTTGCGCTTCCAAAAACTCTACTCGAATTTCTTTGAACATCGTTCCATTCCTAGTAAGTCGCAAACAAGCTTCCTTGTGAATTTGATTCAATTTCAAGAACTCTTCAGTGATGATAGTACAATTTTCAATCTTGTTATTTATGACGCACTCCGCTTGCTCCTGATGGATGGTGTCGACATGCTGGCATCCATATGTTTTTACTGTCAAATTTCCCAGTATTACAAGCCCTACTGCAGCTTTAACTGGCCACTTAGCGAATTGTGTTTGTGTCTGTCCTCGCAAAATTCGGCAGATTGATTTTATCATGATCCAAATGAGTTTTCCAACCATTTTTAGAGGACCTCCTAGTGGAATCTTCACTTGAAGACAGCAGTAAATTACGAGTGCAACAAAATAGACTATTCCTCCTAGACCGATCCAAGCCCAATATGGTGAGCACTCCGGGTTTGCTATATTTTGAAAACAGAATGTGCATGCGATTGCCTCACATGTAGTTTCTCCCTTACACACCGTCTCCCTGATCTGTACTGTCTTTCCGTCGTATAACTTTGTTGTTACCGCATGTAAGCTTGTTTTTATCGCTAATGGTAGCCATATGTCCACTGGTCCTTCACGTGTCCATTTCATTCTCGTCCGACTGGAGCAATAGTCTTGCGCACATACTTCGAATGTTTCATAGTAAGTGTTGATTCGTACTCCGGTCTTCGTGCATTCAATTTCGTTTATCGTAGCAGACTGAACCCCTGATGAGCACAAAATTGTCATTATTATCATCGAGATCATCGTTAACGTTTTTAGTGTGGATAAACAGCTGGTTTTTTGATCAGCTGCATAATTAACAGGCTTTCTCGTTCTCAGGTTATACCTATGCGCTGTGTGCTTGTCGTTGGCTTCTGGAAGTTCAATTACCATATCCTTTTCTTCGTGTTCCGGTTCAGTTTCATTTTTTGGGTCGTTTTCTGCGAGTTCCATGGGAACAATCAAATTTGGAGGTCGAATTATTACGCGGGCTGGATGGCTTTTTGGTTTAACTAGCACATGAACTTCTCTTACCTCCCCATCTTCCGATGGTATGGTTTTCACGATGCGGCCCATGCGCCAATAATTTCGTGGTTGGTCGTTGTCCTGGATTAATACCATTTGATTTTCTTTGGGTGTAAGCGGCGTGTCACGTTTTTTATCCATTCTTGTTTTATGTGTCTCTCGAATTTCGGCCAAATAAATTTCTTTCCATATCGTCCAGACTTTCTCTGTCGCATTGATTGATGTTCGTAATGCTTCGATTGTTTCGGTTCTGGTTAATTCGGATACCGCTTCTCGTGATGGGCGATATTCGTCAGTATTTTCGAGTATGTCATTCAGTGGTAGTGTCGTGTGTATTTTCTGATATATAAAATCTACTGGACGTAAAACCTCTATTGAATTCAAATCGTTTTCGACGTAGGTTAGTGGTCTTGAATTGATTGATTCAGTGATTTCTGCAAAACACGTTGCTAGTTCGTCTAAATCCAAAGTATTTGTTCGAATTCCTTTTATGAATGCAGTTTTTACTGATCTGACCATTCTTTCATAAAACCCTCCTTTCCAAGGAGCATATGGCGTAATAAAAGTCCATGTAATTCCTTGGATACCCAAAAATTCTTGAACCTCTTTGGACAGTGAATTTTCTGTTAACGCTTCGTTGATAATTTTGTTTCCCAGAACGAATGTTGGAGCGTTGTCACTTATTACACGTTTCGGTAGTTGACGTAATGAGATAAATCTTCGGAATGCTTGAATGAATGATTTAGTAGTTTCGTCCGTCACTATTTCCACGTGTATCAGTCTTGTCACTGTGCATGTAAAAATGCATCCGTGTGCTTTTCCTACAGTCCCGTCCTTCAGCTTGTATGCGATTGGGCCAAAATAATCGAGTCCGGTTTTTTCGAACGGTGAGTTCACGGTTATTCGATAAGACGGGATTGCCATCATGCTTGGATATTTGAATGGTTGTTTAATCATTCTTTGACACGGAACGCATTTTGAAATCACGTTTTTTGTCATTTGTCTCAATCTTGGTATCCAAAACCTTCTTCGAACTTCAATCATTGTATGATCCAATGACTTGTGCCATTTTCCGTGAGCGTCGTGTATAATCATCTTGCATATGTTAAAGGACGGTAGTAGTAATATAGGCTCTTTGGTTTCTTGTGGTAATTCTGCATTTCCCATTCGTCCTTTGCACACGATGATTCCGTTTTCGTTTTTGATCAGTTGTAGGTTAACCATTTGTTTGATATTCTTGTCACTGATCATTTTCTGTTGATCTTTGATCAAGATCGTTTCTCCTGCTTGAATCTCTTGTGCGGTCAAAAATCCTTTTTCTTCGATCTTCCTGAGTTCCGGAATCGCTTCCTCCAAGCGTGCCAACTGCTCCGTTTTCATAGATTTGGCTAACTTTGCGATGAATTTAAGTACTCTAGCTGTTATTCGTTTCATACATGGAAATGAGTTTGTCCGAGTACAGTCAAATATTTGTACTGGATCTCGTCTTGCTAATTCTGTTGTCTGCGAAAGGCAAATGACGTGTTCTTCGACTGTGACCGGAAGGGAGAAAATGGAAGTGAACTTTGGCCATTTTTCGATCGGATTCGTCAGAAATGATGGTCCTTCCCACCAAATGCAGTCTTTAAAGGAATTCTTGTCAATTCCTCTAGTGCCTAGATCTGCGGGATTTTGTTTGGTGTCGACGTGTCCGAACAATAACTCTGTGGAATACTGTTCTTTCATTTCTTGTACAGTACGTCGAATGATGTCCAGCCTATTGGAGATAAGTACTCCCACTTCTTTTTTCGTCGGGTCTGATTTAAGCCATTGTAGTGCAATTTCGCTATCTGACAATAATATAGCTGAGTCTATTAATATTTCGCCATCAAATAACGCTCTTCGGACTTTCTTCGTTAGTTTTACTCCCATGGTCAGAGCTTGCATTTCCAGCTTCGGGGTTGTCCACTTTTCTTTAAGTGGTCGGACTTTCGATTTCGCCATGACTAGTGCTGCATGTCCTTCTCTAATAACGTAAACACAGCAAGCTGTGGCTTCTTTTGACGCGTCTGTGAATGTAACGAGTCGGTTGTTTCCACTTTTATTAATTACCATTCGTGGTAGCTGTATTTTAAATCCTTCCATGGCTTCTAATATTTGTCGGACTTCTTTGGTCAGCTCTTCTTTGACCGGCGTGTCCCATCCATATTGATCGTCCCAAAGTTTTCTTTGAACAAGTTTTAGTGGGAGTAATAGTGGAACCATGGTTCCACACGGATCGTATATTCCAGCCAGTCGACTTGCTACCGTTCGTCGCGAAATCTTTATTAATTCTTCTTTTTCGACTGCCGCTTCAATTTCGTCGGGTATTGAGAACCACCGTATACCCAAAACTTTCATGTTCGCATCGGGTGCCCTGTCTTTGTGGTCAACTTTCTCGTTAAAATCTTTCGAATTACTGAGAAATTCTCTCAAGTTCATGTTCATTTCCAAAAAGGTTTTCTTGGCTTCGTAATAGAGATTGATTGCTTTGTCAGGTTTTTCATCGCTCGTCAGCATGAGATTATCAACATAAAGATTTAATGCCATCTCTTTTGCTAGCTTCTGGTTGGGGTGGCTTTCCAAGTGATGTTGAATTGTCGCTGCTAGTAGAAAAGGGGAAACATTTAATCCGAATAAAACTCTCGTAAAGCGGAAAATTATAATGTTGTCCTTTGTTGCTACTCAGGTAATTTTCGGCAGCTTATGGGCAACAAGGCCGCCAATAACCGAGCAAAATGGCAGTTTGCCACAGGATTCGGCAGATCTGCCCGGGGCAGGCGATGCGCAGCTCATGCGCAGCTAATGCGTAGTCTGCCACTCAGCGGGCAGCTGATCGGCAGGTCATGCGCAGGTCATGGGCAGGTCATGCGCAGGTTATCCGCAGGTTATGGGCAGTTTGCCCCGCAAAATGGCATGTGGGCCGATGGGAGTCGGCCCACATGCCCTTTTGCGGGGCAAACTGCCAAAAGTCGGGGCAAACTGCGGAAAATTACCTGAGTAGTTTTCTTATATCCTTTATCCACAATAGTCTCGTCGCATCCCTGTCGTCTTCGTGTAGCCTTACTTGTAAGAAAGCCTTTTCGACATCTGACAGTATTACTATTTTTCCTGCTCTGAACCTGACGAGCATTTCGCACAGATCCGGAAGGATAACTGGTCCTGGATAGATGGAATCATTTAGTGACGGTTGGTTTTTGAAATGACTTGATCCATCAATCACTTCTCGACATTTAGTCGTAGATTTATGTGGTGTCAATACAGGTTGGTGGGGATTATAGTGGATTAGTCCTTTGCCTTTTTCGTTCATGTCTACGACTTCGATGATTCCTTTGTCAAGTTGGTCTTTGAATATATCATCAATCATTTCTAGTACTTCGTTGGATTGATATTTAATCACACTTTCCAGTCTTTTTAAGGCAATGGCGTAGTTATCCGGAATCGGATCTGTAAATTTTTTGAACGGTAATCGGACGCAGTAGCCATCGCTTCTTTTCTCGATAGTTTCTTTGAAAAACTTCATGGTTTGTGCTTCCATTTGATCTTTTTCGTCGGCTAAAGAACCTGAGAACTCTTCGTTCATTTTCATCACCGTATCTAACTTTTGTTGATCTTCCCGTTTCCTGGCTTCCAGTTCTTCGTTTGTTAACTTTCGAATAGATAGTGAAACATTCTTCTCTTTTTCTCTGCTGTTCGAGCTTGTTATAACATTCTTGGATTTTCCCATTGTCGTGTATCCGAATGGTGTTTCTAATAACCAGAGGCCAGAGGGAAGTTCTACCATATTTCCTCTCCAAATTTTCGGTAAATAGTCAGTTCCCAAAATCATTTGAGGATTTACTTTCTGTTTGAATACATCTTTGTTAAAATTGATGTTGTGTTGCAACGCAAAAAGGAGATCTTCTTTTGTCATCATAGCTTTTGACAATTTTCCTGCTAGTTCTTCTGAAGCTAATGCGTGCATTTCCAAAATTTCATTTCCAACACGAACTGCCACCTTAGTCTTCGTATATTCTTTTTCCTTGGGTTGTTCTCCAAAGGTTTGAAGCAATACTTTTTCTTTCCCCATGTTTGGAAGACTGAGCTGTTTTTCCAGTTTTTTGGATACGTATGTTTGGTCTGATCCGCTGTCAAACATTATTGATGTAGTTTCCCACTTTTTTAGTTCATTATTATACACTTCAAACTCAATGGTGGCTAAATAAGCAGATTTTCTTGTAGCTGATGCCGTTACTCGTGTCTCTTCGTCCCCACTTGCATCTTCTTGTTCTTCCTCATATTCTTCTTCTGTTTCTCTCTCGTCTATTTCTTCATTTATGTTTACTGCATTCGAATGTTTGGTCTTGCCATCTTTTCTGTTGTAAGCCATTTTCGATGTCGCTGACTCATTCTTTCTAAAGCACAATGATGGGTTGTGTCTATTATTTTTACACTTTCTGCAAAACAAATCATCATTCTGACATTCTGCTGTTGTATGTATGTGAAGTACGGTAGCATATTTTACACACTTTCTTCTCATCCAGAATTCTGCTCCTTTCTTTAGGATCTGTTACTACATTGCATTTTGCTGCTGGATGGTCATCGCCGCAATACCAACACTTCCACTTCGATATGGGCCGTATTCCTTTTTTCTTTGAAGCGTCATCTAAGTGGTTGTGTTTTATTTTATTTTCTTCGTTTCGACTATTCAAGTTCTGGTAGAGAAGTTCTCTTTTTGTAATCGTTTCTTCAATATCTTTTTGAAGTTTTCCCATGGTCCAAAGATCAGGATTTTCTAAACTTAGTTTCCTTTCGAAAATTCCTTCTCGAACTTTGTATTCAAACTTTTCAATGAGTCGCGCCCCGATCGAATTGTCGAGTTTTACCCAGACAATCCGATGGAACACGGAAAAAAAGTAAAAAAAAAGAGAAAAAAGAAGAAGAAGAAAAAAACGAAAAATACACAGTTTCGAGACAATAATCACTTTATTATCTCCAAACTGAAAGAAAAAATATAAGAGAGTGGCCTGTCTACAGGACCACTCAACTTAACTTTAAAACACAAAAAAGAGCAAACTCGCTCCAAAAATAGATAAAAAAGTCTCACAATCGAGAACCAAAAACGAACGACCCAGCAGCACGCTGTCCGACCGAAAAACTCAAGAAAAACAATCAACACATTTGTCATCAAACAAAAAGAGATCAAAATGTGACAAACCGCGGCATGCCGTGGGAGTCAAATGAAAGAAATTCTCTGGAAATGGCGACATCGCTGCATCAAGATTTGCATTTGCAACCTTGCAGGGTGTATTCGGGAGCATTTGCTCAATGACTTTAAAGAGTTATTCGGGATAAAACCGGTCGATACCGGACATCTCCGCTCTTTTCGAGTCCCGGTTACCAAACAAAGATACTCTTGTTTAGAGCCGCTGATGCGCCGATTCAGAAGACAGAGACATTTCAATTGACTTCATAGGAACATGAGGAGGATACACATGAATTTGATAAATATGAGGAGAATAACTGGGAGGCAATTAAATTAATTCAAGATGAGGGAGAACAAATTGAAATTCGTCGCTAGAAAACAAGGATGGGGGATAAAAATGATCAACAGAAAGATAGGATAGTTGGAAAAATCAAACAAAACGATTTAGTATGGCCGATTTTGAAATCGATGACCTCCGCGTGTCCGAGCTGGTACATGACGACCTCTTTCACTCCCTCGACGAGACGGCAAGCTTTTAACTCCACGTGGGTGTTGTCGATTGGCTGCACCTCCAGACAAAGTGCCAACGGACGATGGTCCTCCTTGGTCCGGAATCGCCAAATCAACGGATGTTTTGGTGGGTGCAGACTCCTTGTTCGGTTTTATCATGAAACCTGGCCAGTTGAGTCCCTTGTCCTTGACAATCTCATAAACAGCATTCCAGTATGCACGGGACTTCCCAGAATCACCGATGTAGATCAATTTTTTGTTCTGCATCGAACGCACCTGTGTATCCGGAGAGATAACGTCCAGTCTCGCGGAAGTTCTCTCGACACTCAACATTTGAGCATTGAAGTCCTCAATGATCGCATGATCATCAAGTCTTGTAGGCGCAGCGACGAGGATCACCTCGACACTGTCCTGGAGCCAATTGAGGCAACGTGTCCAAAGCTCCACTTTGGCAGTATCCAGAATAACTGGAATCACAAAAATGAGCAGTTGAAACTTTTCGTTCACCATGGTAGTGATGATCTGTTTTTCCTGTTGTGGTGCCAACACGACCACGTCCTTTGTCAAAATCGGGACAGCACCTTCGGAAACCACTGGATCCACCAGTACCATCACTTTGCACGGGTTGAGCAACTCGGTGCCAACCTTTGCGTCCATGATCTCCTGGTACGCCTGATGGTAGACTTGTTCCCATCCTAGCACATCTTTACAGCAGATGTAAAGTGTGGGGCAGTGGGACATGTACAACAGCATTTCCTTTGTTGGCGTGGGATCTCCTCTCGGAAATGGCATCTGGGACACCAAAAGCAACGAGGGAATATCCAACAGCCACTCCGGATTGGTCTCCACCAAGTGCCACATTCTACAGAACTGTGTAGGGGATTCCGTCTTGGCATCCGTGGCGTCATATCCATTTCGACGTTTAATGACGAACGTGCAGCATTGTGGCACACATCGACACGTGTATCGATTACTGAAATTATTTGGATTAACATGATCATTACGCAATGACACTTCATTACAACACAATCCAGTTTCCCCAAAAATTTCTATTTTCGCATCATTGTGCTTTTCAACTTTTTTGTCAGCATGATCCTTCTCAAATTCGTGAAATTTGATAAGCTTCTGCTTTTGGATAAGCTTATTTTCATTCGCACCTGAGTAATCAATGCCAACGGCATCCTCTCCCGCCATTTCAAGTGGGCCCTTAGAATCAATACCACTCATCAGAAACATTGACAAATCACCATTTGAATGTACTGACTTTTTGGACTCATGTACGGAAGGTTTGGCTTGCTCATTTTCTTCAAGAGTCATTACCGTTCTCTTTTCCTGCCTATTTTTGACAGAAACAGTGTGAACATTGTTCAACATTATTTTATCAATCTGTCTTGTACTTGAGATACATTCGTTCAGAGTTTCCCATTCTTTAGGGTTTTTTTCAAACACCTCCGAACCTTTTAACTCCCCAAAAGCAATCGTTTCGCCATTTTTGAGACGAATCGTTTCTTTCCCAAAGTTAGCAAGGGTGATGATGGATTTTCCAAGCTTGTCAACCTGACAAATAGCTGGGGTGATCACTTCAGACAAAGGATTGACTAAACAAAACGTCTTGTTTTTGTCAATGATTCCTTCTATTTGAATTGGAACAATTTTTTGAGAACCTGGTGCTAGCCAAATTTCTTGCATCAAGCGAATTTCTCTAGGCCTGTTTTCCATAACCATCTGGATTCCCATTTTCTCGAATTGTTCAAGACCCAAAATGATTGTGTCCCGATTGACATCAGCAACATAGAAAGGGATTTCCCTAGTTCTTGCTTGCATGGCTGTCTTTAGAGTTACTTGAAAAAGCAAGTCGATCGGCTGGTTATTGGCAGCATAAACAGTTTCCTGTATGGGCTGTTCCAGTTTCACCGTCCTTTCCCATTCCGAACCATTGGTGGCTGCGATTCGCTCCCAGGTTTTACGAGCCATCAAAGATATGCTCGCTCCACTATCCCACAGGATATTAACGTCAGCAGAGCCGATTCTACCATGCTCAATTTTGGCCAATGGTTTGTCTGCTTCAGCCGTTACGACAAGACATTTCTCCTTTTCAATGGAGTCAATTTTCGGTTCATTGAGCAATTCAGATGCTTGAAAAGAACTATTTGGTTGATTGGGACAATTGGGCGCAATATGTCCTTTTTCATTGCAGCGGAAACACGTTGCTTCTTTAAGAACTTTTTGTGCACCTGGAGCTTTGGGGCAATGAGGGTGATGAAACCCCACTGAATGGCAATCTGCACATTGTCTTAAGTCACAGGTTTTTAAACTCTCTGACTGGTTCGGATTTCCAGTTCTCCACTTTTGCTCAGGCGCATTCGAACGAGCTTTTGGAACCGGTGGTAAAGCACAAGGATTCCATGTATTCAACGGAGGAAGCGCAGATGGAACCCGAGTAGTTCTCAACTTGCTTTTAGTGTTCTCGGAAGACGAGCCTCGATACTGCTGAAACCCCATCTCCCATCTTACAACCATCCGGCGAGCAGTGTCATAATGATCTCTTTCGGGAATTTCACCCAGTTTGTTATCGATCATGCATGCCAGCGACGGATTGTGCACCAGAGCGCTCTGAAGCTTTGTCATTTTGAGCGAGGAGAACTCTTCCGCACTACACCTTCTGTACGCAGTTACAGCAATCTCATCGATTTTCAAACAAAAATCTTCAATAGATTGACCCTCATAATACCGGATGTCTTCGAATGCTTTCTTAGCTCGTCGAGATTCATCTTCCGGTGAAATTCTCAACCTGTTGGCCAAGGCATTCAAAATGATGTCCACTGATCTTTTTTCAGAATCTGGGAGACCTCTGAACACTTGCCGAGCTTTACCGGTAAGGAATTTAGTCTCGAGCAGATTCCTCTGATCTTCGTCTTCTAACTGACCATATTTCATCAAGAAAGACTTTTTAAAGGATAGCAGGGAAACTGTGCTTTCCTGCGCCGAAAACTTTGGCGGTTCTGGCAAATGTTGGTTCATCATCCATTGCCCGAACACCTCCACTAAAGATTCAGAGCTTTTTGGCTTAGGAACAGTCACTTTTCTGCTTCTGATATACTCAGGACTACGCCTAGTATTTTCGAGAAAACTCTCATCCTCTATCTCTGCAGCTTCTAATGTCTCTTCTGCCCGTTCAGAGAATCTAGGTATTTCAATGCCTTCATCCCACTTTTTATTAGGCTCACCTGGCAAAACGCGAACTCTTTGAGTTTCTGTGGAGCCCGAAGAGGTTAACGTCGGAGCCATGATCTGAACAGATTCATTTTTGTAATTCCGAAGATGTTCTTTCTCACCAATTCTAGTGTAGGAGTTGGCCTTCAGATTAGCCTCCATCCACTCACTATCCTTGACGAGCTTTCCTTTCTGCTCTTGCACCATTTCGAGCTTGAGCTTCAAAAGGCGGCTCTTTTCTTTCTCAGAGTTCAGTTTCTGCCGCACCTCGACGAGTTAGTTGTGCTTTTCCTGAAAAACAAATTCCAGGTTATGGCATTCATCAACTTTTGCTTTGAGTTCTAGCATTAGATCTTTTTGCGATGATTGAATCGTCCGCAATGCGTTCTGCATCGTTTGCAAAGCATTTTGCGCACTCTCCAATTTTCGCGCACTCTCCAATTTTCGCGCACTCTCCAATTTTCGCGCCTCTTTTCTCAGTCTCTCGACTGTCTCTTGCTCTTCTCTCAAAAGAAACAAGTCATTGTAACGGTCTCTCAAAAATTCTTCAAAATCACTCACTGTCTGGATGTTCTGCCTCTTCAAGCAGTCCATAATCGCAGTGTGATCTTGGTCGAAGCACTGAGACGACGCCTCCTCTTCATCATCCTTGTGATGTTGGGAAGTCTGAAATTTTTCAATGACTTTATGCAATTGTGCATTTTTTGCGTTTGCCTGCAGCGCATCTTCCTCTCTTCTGCTAATGGCAGTTTCGAGAGTACTAATTCTGCCCGACATAGCCTTTAACATTATGCCACACTGAACATCAGAAAAGTTTGTGAACTTTTTAATGTCCGAAATGGTTTCTGCGATAGCTTTCGCATTTTTGTTTTCTCTCACCTGACGATGGTCCTCGTACTGTTGGAACATCGTCTCCTCCTCTATTCTCTCAGCTGAAGAGTCCAGGTCTTCCACTCTTTGCCCCACCACGACTCCCGTTGGGTTGAATTCGAATTCAACTCCATTTGCGGCAGCGGTGTCGGCAATGTGTGGCATGACGTCTGCAAACGAATACTTTATTCAATTTGTGACTCAGCGGAGATGATATGTTGGAGAAAAATGTGTACAGAAACACAATATCTGACACCAAACCACAGGTTCAATGACAAAAACCACAAGTTTTGTTTTAACTTTGAAAAAAGTTAAGTAAAAATTTCTACCAATCCGTTACGATATTGGACGAATTTCAGTGAATTACTGATTTATCTTATCGCAGATCGATTAATTTGTCACGAAAATTATTTTCCGAAACAAAATCAAAAAATTTTGACACAAAAATCAATATTTTTATGCCAAAATTCGATATTTCACGCGAAAGTTTATTCCCTTCGCGGAAGCTATCAATCTGCTATAAGTTGCCAAACAATCAATCGATTATCGACTGAGAGTGATACCGACACTCAGTAAAACTGAAACTATCCGCCGTATACCGGAAACGGAACCGTTGGCACTGATCAAGTGAAAGAAAAAGTGATTTCCAAGTTTTACCCGGGAACTCAACAATTTCCTATAATGATTCAAAAATAATTGCACTTTTGCTCAGATCTTTCTTCGCAAAAGGCAATTGTTTTTCTCCAGAGCGAGAAATCCCAAAATTCAACAAAAACAAAGTGTTCTTGTGAATTCCAGTTTAAAACGGCTTCGGCCCCCAAGTCGCGCCCCGATCGAATTGTCGAGTTTTACCCAGACAATCCGATGGAACACGGAAAAAGTAAAAGAAAAAGAGAAAAAGACGAAAAAGAAAAAAACGAAAAATACACAGTTTCGAGACAATAATCACTTTATTATCTCCAAACTGAAAGAAAAAATATAAGAGAGTGGCCTGTCTACAGGACCACTCAACTTAACTTTAAAACACAAAAAAGAGCAAACTCGCTCCAAAAATAGATAAAAAAGTCTCACAATCGAGAACCAAAAACGAACGACCCAGCAGCACGCTGTCCGACCGAAAAACTCAAGAAAGACAATCAACACATTTGTCATCAAACAAAAAGAGATCAAAATGTGACAAACCGCGGCATGCCGTGGGAGTCAAATGAAAGAAATTATCTGGAAATGGCGACATCGCTGCATCAAGATTTGCATTTGCAACCTTGCAGGGTGTATTCGGGAGCATTTGCTCAATGACTTTAAAGAGTTATTCGGGATAAAACCGGTCGATACCTTTTCATAGGATTTTCTAAACTTAGTTTCCTTTCGAAAATTCCTTCTCGAACTTTGTATTCAAACTTTTCAATGATTGAATCTTTGATCAGTCTATTTTCGAGATTTTCTCCCAAGTTATCTAATTGTTGGAGGATGACATTGATTCTGTCCCAGAGTTTTCGTTGTTCACTAATTGTTGAACCTGTCGTTTTACTGTTTCTTAACTTACGATGAAGTTCAACGACGGTAGCTTCTGTATCATCATATCTAGCTTTTAACAGAGCTACTGCATCTTCATAGTTCTCTCCTGAGATTCGATAACGTCCAACAAGCTCTTTTGCTGCGCCATCAAGATGATTTACTAAGTGGTTGAATTTCAACAGGGAACTCATCGTGGTTTTATTAATTATCTCATCAAAAATAGTCCAGAAGTTGGTCCACTGCCACCTGTCTCCTTCGAATCTTGGGATTTTTAATACAGGTGCCTTTGCGGTGGTTTCGATGCCTTGAACTGCTTGCTCACTTTGCTCTGAACCTGGTTTCAGCAGCTGTGCTCTATCTCTTTGAGCTTTTAGAAGATCTCTCACTGTCATCCCTCGTGACAGTGCCTCCACTACTCTATCTGCGTGGGCCTCGAATTTTTGCTTATCCGTATCATTGTTCGGGTCCAGTTTCTCAGCTTCGCTAGCCAATTTTCCCATGGCTGATTCGAGTACGGAAATCTTCGAATGTATGATATTAATCTTGGTAAATATCATATCTTCATCGTCTTTGATTTCTTGAGGAGACCAAAATTCTATGTCCTTTAGAAGCTCTTCGGCTTTTTTCGACTCCTGTTCTAGCTTATTGTAAGCTTTCGTTGTTAGTCCAAGGGACACTCTAAGCATTGTGTCACTGACTGATTTTCGTACGAACGGTCTAATATTACTTTACAATAACTGGTTAAGTCTTGTTAGTAAATTCACAGCATAAAGCGTCGGTGAGTTGTGAGTTAGTATCGTAAGCGATCGAATTGAACTCACTTAGTTGTTTTCCTCTGCTTGGGTCTATCGTCCCAGATGCACCATAAATTCGCTGTCGGTCAGCTTTTTGTCGACAATTTGTCGAAATTTTTTGTCGAAATTTTGTCGACAAATTTGTCGAATTTTTGTCGAAATTTTTTGTCGAATTTTTGTCGACAAAATGTCGACAAATTTGTCAAAATTTTTTATCGACAAATTTGTCGAATTTGTCGATTTTTTGTCGATAAATTTCGACGAAAAACTTTGACAAATTTATCGACAAATTTGTCGAACCTTTGTCGATAAGGCACACTGAAATAGAGGATGCTGATGTCGAGGACCACTAGGATCACGACATTCACCGTATTTACTCTAACAGTCTGGTATGCCATTCTATTTTTATTTGTTTGTTCAAATGCTGGGTGATTGAAAACCGATTCACGAAAATTGGTCAAAAGTGTTTTTATTCGGTATAAAGCGCTGCGAATTCACTCCATTAGAACAACCAAAGAGACGGCCGCGTTAGCGGCGAGAGAGCGCAGAAAATTGAGAAGGCGTGGCCGATGTTTCGCTCTGATTTCTCTGAATCTTACTCAAAATGCCTGGTGCTACTTTGAAATAGAACTCGCACGAAGTTGAACTGCAGCGAACTAGAACTCGCTTCAGAATAGAACTGTATCAAAATAGAACTGTAACGAAATAAAACTGTTCGGAATATAACTGTTGCGAAATAGAACTGCCTGAAATGGAGCTGTGGTGACCCAAAAAACCTAGAACAGCTCGAATAAGCATTCGTTTGTACATGGTGGGTAGTTGAGTTCAATTTCGCGCTGCGGTTTTTCCTGTACAGCTCCATTTCAGGCAGTTCCATTTCGCTACAGTTCTATTCCGAAACAATTATATTTTGCTAAAGTTCTATACCGAGCATTTTTATTCCGAAGCGAGTTCTATTTGGCTACTGTTCTATTTCGTGTGAATTCTATTCCGAAGTAGCACTAGAATTCATGCGCAATTCACTGCGTGATTGGAGCCAATTTGCAGTGTTTTATACCGAGTATAGCCAAAGAGGCACGAGATTTTCCAAGTTTGGCGCGCAATCCTCCAAATTCCCGGCATTTGAAGAGATATATAAAAATTAGAACGGCATTTTGGCAATTAGAGTAAACACGGTAACTCAATATCTTGTTTTGTTCAAATTCGATTATAATATTTTTAAATAAATTTGTGTCATGCATCAGCAAAAAGCGTTTATAAGAATATTATCATCAAGAGTAGGTCAAAGGAAGAAGCCCCGGGGGGAAGGGTTTCTGTTTTTAACGACGAATCGCCGCCGAAATCGGCGAATCGCCGACAAAATCGGCGAATCGCCGGCAAAATCGGCGAATCGCCGACAAAATCGGCGCGACTGCCGAAGGGCATCGGCAGTCGCGCCGATTTTCACGGCGATTCGCCGATTTTGGCGGCGATTCGCCGAAAATTCCCTGAGAATGTTTCGCCAAGTCTGATGCAAATCGGTCCAATAGGCGCTGAGAAAACGCTTCACACACACGAAATCTCACACGGACACAGATACAACAGACATGAATAAAAACCTTTGTTTTTAATTTACTCTTATTGTAAAAAATACAATTTTGAACAAGCACAATTGAAATCATGGTGTCAAATAGTTGTTTTTTTCGTAATGGCGTGGCCAGAAATGAAAAAAGGTGGCCATAAATGCAGAAATTTCCCCTTTTTCTAAATTCAACCGTACGATTTAGAAAAAAGGGAGGAAATTTCTGAATTTATGGCCACCTTTTTTTCATTTATGGCCGCCTTAATTTATTTGACAATTCATATTTTTTCTTTTTTCCAAAAATTCTGCACTTTTGCATTGTTGAACAAAACAATTGCAAAACTTTCTATTAGATATTGAAAGTTTTATCAATAAAAAGGGTAAAAACGGCGCTAGAGTTCATTCAGCGATGATTATTTAAAACTTTATTCCAAAATTTGTTTACGTTTTCTTGATTTTAGCAATTTTACTTGTGCGAGTTACTCCTTTTTTAAGTCAAAAAAATAGGTAAACCTTTAACCTACTCAATAGGAAAAAATCTATATTTTTCGAAGCGGCGTGCCGCATCCATTCAAAATCATTTTTAGGGCATAACCTATTTAAATTCGCTCGTAAATTGCATTTCTTTTCTTTCTTTAGGACTTTTTTTAAAAAATTTTTAACAGTAAAAAGGAAAAAAAAAAGAAAATCTTACCAACGTCGGCGGTGTCGAATTTCCATTGTCCTGTTGGCACCTGAAACAAAAATAAATTTAGAATTTAGAATTTTAGAATTTATTTATTATCCGTCACAAATGAATACATTACAAATTAAATCAAAGAAAATAAATATATTGGGATAATAAAAGTAAAATGACCAGTCAGACCAGCAATAGTCTATCGGTCAAGTGTGGGGGGAAAGGGTTTCGAGCGGGAATGAGGCTATGCGCGCAGCAAAAGCCTCCGAATTCAGTCTTTTCGGGAATAATTTGACGACGTGGTTCCACAAGGACAGATTGTCGATTAGAAAACCGTGTGCGGAATTACCACAAGGAGTTAACATGTACGGACTTCTGGATGACCGGGACGCTTTTACACATAGTGGTAGGGACGGAAAGTGACATTCAAGGTTGACAATTTTAAAGTACATACGGAGCACGGATAAGATTCTTCGGTGAAAAGTGGAGATCATGTGAAATTGAGTTAATCTGTCAGTATACGATGAAAAAGACACGTTACATCGTTGCAGTACCCGTCTGGTGTAAAATCGTAGTGGATATTCGAGTTTTTTGGCTTGGGATACTGAGTGGAGATTTAGTAGTTCAGAACCGTATTCTAGAATTGGCTTTACATAAACATTATACAATTTAAAATAAAATTCGGGGGATTTTGAATGGAATGCTCGTAACAGTTGTCTGCATTTTAGTAATGATATGTTAGAAATATTATTTACATGTTTGTCAAATTTCAATTCGTTGTCAATTATAATTCCCAAGTCTCTGATAGAATTTTTTACATTTATTTCGAAGTTATTTACAAAGTATTTGGTGCGCGGATTCTTGCGGCCGAAGTGCACGACCGCCGTTTTTTGTTCGGCCAATTGGAGTCGCCACTTGTCACACCAATCTGCGACGAGGTTGATGCTGTGCTGGAGTGACGCTGGATTGGAGGAAAGTAGCTTCAAATCGTCGGCGAATGCGGTCACGTGGACATCGGGCGGAAAAATTTCGAGTAAGTCGTTTATATACATTAAAAAGAGAAAAGGCCCTGTCACGCTTCCCTGTGGAACACCAGAAAGAACGCTAATCGAGTTGGCTGAGACATAATTATCGATTTTTACGACGGATTTGCGATTTTCAAGAAAAGAACGAATCCATTGACATGCTTTTGCGTCGACACCGAAATTTTGTACTTTTGCCAAGAAAAGATTGTGCGGAACTGAATCGAACGCCTTTTTGAGGTCAAAATAGACGGCGTCAGCAAAACCGCCTTTTTTCGCTAGGATTTTGCGTATTTCGGTCGTCGACTCTAAAATTGCCAGTGTACAAGAGCGGCGATTCATAAATCCAAATTGATTTTTCGAGATTTTACCGTTAATTTGCTTCCGGATCGCTTCCAAGACGATTTTCTCAAACAGCCTGGCAAGTGGGTGAGTCAATGTAATTGGCCGATAATTGCCCGAATCAGTCAGACTTCCTTTTTTATGCAGAGGAATTATAGTGGAAGTTTTCCAAATAAGTTTTAAAAATAAGAGAAAGCGGAACGGTGAGGGCGTGACAGCAACCTTTGATCAGAAAGAAATTGATTTTATCACTTGAGTAACCAAGTTTCGGTTTCAGAGCAAGGATGTGCTTCATGACGTTCACTGGCGAGAAGTCGGGAGATATTTTCGATGGATTTGGCGACGGATACGATGGAAACGCTGGTGACGGAGGCGTGAATGACAAGGAAAACGAACGGATAAATTCACGAGCAATCACTTTCGGATCGGTGACAATTTGGCCGGAAATGGAAAGAGTGATAGGCGGCGGGAGTGGCGAAATTCTGCGATTTATGAATTGGAAAAGTTCACGGCAATTCTTGGAACTTATCGCTTTTTTCTCGTCGTTCGCAAGTTTTTTCTTGATATTTTTTAGCTTACGATTTATCGATTTTTTGTTGAAGTTAGTCTTCAAGCGGCGTCGAAGCCTTCGGCTAAGATTGTTTTTCGACTGGTGCACGGGCGGACGAAATCGACATTTTGGCGTGTACGTTTCTATCAACTCATTGAAAATTCGAAGAAAGTGCGCAAGTTTCGAGTCAGGCGTTGCGAAGAATGACAGCTGACGCTCCCAATTGTATGAAAAAAGATGACGATTCAAAGCCGAGAAATCACATTTCCGGAACAATAGACGATCACGAGAAGCGTGAATATTCATAGGACGCGGATTATGGGCGAGCGAAAAACCAACTGATGAGTGGTCAGAGAGAATCAACGGCGGAACCTGTGAGCAACTCGTGAAGGAACTAGGACGATTTGTAAAAACCAAGTCGAGAAAATTGTTTCGGCCAGACGCGGCTGTTCTAGTCGGAAAGTGTACCATTTGGACCAAATCGTGCGAAACCATCAAATCTTTAAGAGAATCAGGAATCCCATTCGGAATTCTCAAGTCAGAAGACCAAGTAGCGTTTGGGAAATTGAAATCACCCAATATGTAGACATTCTGAACAGAGGAGCTGACGAGTTCGTTAATATTTGAAAAAAGTAAATTTGTTTCGATTGTTGAGCAGTTGGGCGGACGATAAATTAGAATAAATCGGGACTTGGAGGGTGGATGGTCAAAAGCCAGTATCTCACAGAAATGTTGTGAATAAAACTGATCGGAAAGTGAATTTACAAGAATAATAGGTAAGCTGCGGGGGAAAAATACCGCAACACCTCCGCCTCGTTTTTTAGGGTGAGTGGGCAGCCTGTCTGCACGAAGGCATGAAATTGTTGGTGAGGAAGTTAATGATTGGGGAATTAGATTAGACAAAAATGTCTCCGTCACACAAAATAAATCGATATTATTTACAAAGATGCTCTGATGAAGAAGAGTCAAACGTTCTGCCGTTGCGATTGAGCGAGCATTGGATAGTTGACAAGTAAGATTTTTAGTTTGATTAGTTTTTTGAACAACATTTAGTTTACTATTTACAGAACGTGAATTGGACGCGATGGGAAAATGAGCCACCGAGTGACAAACACCGAGTGTCGGACTGTTTTTACATAAAGAAGACGATAAGTGCGAAACACGAATGATGGGAACTGCCGTTTTTGACGAAAAAGAGAATTTTCGGTGGCCGTTTTCCTAGGCGCTTACCGCTGGAGCGACACGCACATTTGAGGATGTAGGAAGAGGACGCGGCGTGGGGGATTGCACAATTTCAAGATCACGAATGTAGAAACGGATTTCGCCAGCCTCGCGGTTAGCTTCGAAAACTTTTTTGCGCAAGTTTTTGAGAACGGAAAGTTCGTCTGGCGTCATATCACGCCTGCAACGAAGAGGGCGCGGGAATTTAGGGGACGACGGGAGCGCACGTAGGGCCTTGGAGAAATTGCGAATAAAATTATCTCTATCTTTTTGGCATTCGAATCTAACTTTTGTTGGGCGGGCATTAATATCCGGATTCCTACATTTTACACGAAATGTTTCAATGTGCTTCGGAAGCGAACAGGCATCAGTTAAAGCGTCGATAAAATACTTATCTTTATCCGACTGTTGGTCCGATTTGTCGTCGGCGAGTCCTTCAATCACAGCCAAGCAACATTTTTTCTCGAGTTGACGGAAGTCGTTGGCGAGTTTGAGTTGGGCTGATACTTTTCCAAGCAGCGGCGTGTTCTTACAAATATCTCTGTACAGCGGGCAAGACTTCTTGATGTTCACGGTAGAGTTGGCGTTGGAGAGTGCTGGAAAGTGCAAATCGTAAGGCGCGGAAGAGTTTCGGAGATCATTGATAATTCTTTCATTTTTGGCATTGGTTTCGACTAGTATTGCGTTGGCAGCGGTCAGCTCGGAGAACGCTGTTTCCAATTTCGAAACTCTTTCCAGCAGAGACATGATTATTGGGGTGGACTGTGATGGGCTGCCTCCGGGGTACTTCGGCGGGCGTCCTACTGCTCTTGCTGGGCGACCACGTTTCGCACACTTCCGACCATCCTTGAGCGATAGTTTCTTCGTCGGTGGTGAATCCACACTGATGTCGGCACACGTGTTCTCGTCCGTAGGTGATGCGGAAGGTGACGAGTCCATGGTAGTTGACATTTCGGATCGAGAATCGGGTGTCACGCGTTGGTCGGGATCAGCGTACCTCAAACTGGGGTTAAACACAATTTCAAAAATTTATTGGGCATATGTGAGCAAAATTAATTAAGAATTAAAAGAAATAAAAATGCTGAAAAACGGCAATAAAACATAGAAAAATGAAGATTTTTTGAAAAAAATCATTAAAAAATTTTGAGCTCCGCCCACTTTGCAACCTGAGCAGTGTGCCTTATCGAAAAAAAATTTGTCGACAAATGCCCTTTTTGACAAATTATCGACAAAAAAATTTGTCGAATTTGTCAAAATTTTGTCGACAAATTTATCGACAAAAATTCGAATTTGTCGTTTTTGTCGATAAATTTGTCGACAAAAAATTTCGACAAAAATTCGACAAATTTGTCGACAAAATTTTCGACAAAAAACGACAAAATATATTTTCTTGCTAGTCGACATCGGTTGCCGCGCCGATCTCATGCAAATGATAGCAATCGCGGACCCGTGATTTGTCGGTACAAGAAACGTATAGCACTGGGGTCTGAGGAGGGAGTGAGTAAACGCGCCCGGACGCACACACGCAACACATCCAAATGAGGCCCAAAAAATAAAAAAGGCGCGCGAAAAATTTCGCATTATCGGAGAGAAAAACCAACGCAAAATCGTGAAAATTACGAAATCCTATCCAAAAATATTTCGCGCGCGTTGATTTCTCTCTCCGATAATGCGAAATTTTTCGCGCGATTTTTTATTTTTTGGGCCTCAATTGGATGCGTTGCGTATGTGCGTCCGGGCGCGTTTACTCACTCCCTCCTGATACCCCAGTGGTATAGCCGGTTGCGTTCTCCAAGAGGGCAGCTACCAGACAGCTACCTGGCAGCTATTTGGCGGCTACCTGGCAGCTACTTGGCAGCTATTTGGCAGCTATTTGGCATCTATTTGGCAGCTATTTGGCAGCTATTTGGCAGTTATTTGGCAGCTATTTGGCGGCTGTCTGGCAGCTATCTGGCGGCTGTCTGGCAGCTATTTGGCAGCTACAGTACTGGCCATAAAGAATGCGACAACTGGTTTTTTGACGATAACTTCTTGGAAAGTTAACTTTTTGACCCGAATTTTTTACTGTATCTGCAATGGAACCTCACAAAAACTTGCGTACTTGCAAATTGCATCATTCTGCAAAAAAAAATGTTCTTAATGTTTTTTAATTTTCTCATTTTTGCACTTTTTTCATGTATTTCAGTTTTTTGTATAAAGTTGAATGAAAATTAATTGGGAGTAGATCTTATTAGTTTTTTATTGTTTTTCAGCCATGGTCAGACCATTTGGGAAAAAAATTTTCACTGTGGACGTTCGAAAAAGCATCGTACGTGGACATGAACTAGGCGCGCATCCGAAGATACTCGAAACTCAGTTTGGTTGTTCTTCCAGCCAAATTTACCGTATTTTGAAGAACAATCGTGATGATGTAAGGTTTCAATTAGCTTTCTAAACTCATTTCGACTATTCAGGATGGTGTAGCTCATCGTCCATCTCCAGGAAGACCCCGAACCACTCCCAGAGCTATGGATCGAAATATCTTGCACGCGTGCAGAGAAGATCCTAGACGCACATCTACGGATATTCAAGTTTCCGTGACGTCTCTAAATCAGCCGGTGCCATCGAGTAGGACTATTAGAAGACGTCTGCAAGTTGCTGGACTGCACGGACGAAGACCCGTCAAAAAACCACTCGTTAGTCTAAAAAACCGGAAAGCTCGCGTTGAATGGGCTAAACAGCACTTGTCCTGGGGACCTCGAGAGTGGGCTAATCACATCTGGAGCGACGAATCGAAGTTCAATCTGTTCGGTACTGATGGTATTCAATGGAATCGACGTCCTATTGGCTCCAGATATGCTCCACAGTACCAATGTCCGACGGTAAAACATGGAGGTGGATCTGTGATGGTTTGGGGATGCTTCTCCGACACTTCAATGGGTCCATTGAAGAAACTTGTTGGAACCATGGACCGATATGTGCACGAAAACATCCTGGAGAACACAATGCGACCATGAGCAAGAGCAAACTTGGGCTGATCATGGGTGTTTCAGCAGGATAATGACCCGAATCATGCTTAGGGTCATGTCGCCAATTGGTTTCGACGTCGCCGTGTGGATCTCCTGGAATGGTCAAGTCAGTCTCCGGACTTGAATCCCATCGAAAATATGTGGGTGGAGCTAGAACGACGCCTCAAAGGAGTCCGAGCCTACAATGCCAACCAGAAATTCGCTCAACTCGAAGCTGCTCGGAAGAGTATCCCGATGACGGTGGTTCAGACGCTCCTGGATTCGATGCCACGTAGATGCCATGCTGTTATTGATATCAAAGGATACCCAACCAAGTATTAAATCACTTTTTATAGTTACCTTCCTTTTGTTTCTGACTATCGGTGATTCTAGAGCCTATTTGTATAGATCTCCAAAAATGTCAATTTTCATGAATTTTCGAAAAAATTGAATAAAAGAATAATTTTCAGCAGAATT
The DNA here is from genome assembly GCA_963572235.1 of Caenorhabditis japonica. Classification (NCBI taxonomy): domain Eukaryota; kingdom Metazoa; phylum Nematoda; class Chromadorea; order Rhabditida; family Rhabditidae; genus Caenorhabditis; species Caenorhabditis japonica. The sequence continues at coordinate 16,813,878 of OY754344.1, forward strand.
TTAAAATCAACTTGACAGAAAGGTTTCTGATAGTGCTGAAAAAATCTCACAAAAAATTTGGGTCAAAAAGTTAACATTCCAAGAGGTTATCGTAAAACAACTAGTTGTCGCATTATTTATGGCCAGTACTGTATTTGGCAGCTATTTGGCAGCTATTTGACAGCTATTTGGCGGCTGTCTGGCAGCTGTCTGGCAGCTGTTTGGCGGCTGTCTGGCAGCTATCTGGCGGCTGTCTGGCAGCTATCTGGTTCGATTTCATACCAGTTCTATTTCGTACGAGTTCTATTTCGTACGAGTTCTATTTCGTACGAGTTCTATTCCGTACGAGTTCTATTCCGTGCAGTTCTATTCCGTACAGTTCTATTCCGCTCAGTTCTATTCCATGCAGTTCTATTTTGTTCAGTTCTATAACGTAGCAGTTCTATTCCGTGCGAGTTCTATTCCATATCCAGTTCTTTTCCATAGCGGTTCTATACTCGGCGAATGCATCATCAGCCTCGCTCTACGGCACTTTTTAATTTTCAACAGTGTAGTGCGCCTGTTTTGAAGCGAAAAATCAAATTTTAACTGCAACTCATCGTGGATACGTCATTTTCGGTGGAAAAGAAGTATGAAACTAGAATTCGAGTTAAACTTGCAAGTGCAACAAGGTTTTACAGGAATTTTGCAGTAGAGCGAGGTTGATGATGTATTCGCCGACTATACTCCGTGCGAGTTCTATACCGTAGCACCCCCGAAGGAACTGCCCGGAATACAGCTATCCGAAATAGACTTGTAAAATTGGCGCTACCTCGAAATAGAACCTTTTCGAAATAGAAATGTGCCGAAATAGAACGTGAAGCGAAATAGAACCGCGTGAAATAGAACTGTTCTGAATTAGAACTGTCCCGAATTAGAATTGCGTGAAATAGAACTGTACCGAAATATAACCGCGTGAAATAGAACCCAGTCAATAAATAGAAAACGCTCCTCAACTGAAATCCAACGCAGTGCCACGGTTGTTACAGGTCACGCCACTGAGTGGAACTTTTTCTGTTTGGCCATTTATTCAATAGTCTTCACCTAATTGCGCTAAAACGCTCTAAAACGGAGTACAGTTCTATTTCACGCGGTTCTATTTCCGAACAGTTCTATTTTACGCGGTTCCATTTCGGAACATTTCTATTTCGGAACAGTTCTAATTCAGAACAGTTCTATTTCACGCGGTTCTATTTCGCGTCACGTTCTATTTCGGCACATTTCTATTTCGAAAAGGTTCTATTTCGAGGTAGCGCCGTAAAATTTGATGTCTTCTGCAGTTCTACAACAACACTTCGAAATTGCGCGCTGCATTATTTAGCCAATTTGTCGAAATTTTTTGTCGACAATTTGTCGAAATTTTTTGTCGAAATTTTGTCGACAAATTTGTCGAATTTTTGTCGAAATTTTTTGTCGAATTTTTGTCGACAAAATTTCGACAAATTTGTCAAAATTTTTTATCGACAATATTGTCGAATTTGTCGATTTGTTGTCGATAAATTTCGACGAAAAACTTTGACAAATTTATCGACAAATTTGTCGAATCTTTGTCGATAAGGCACACTGAACCTGGGCACAAGATTTGGCAACTATGCTGCGCGCCTATTGTATCACGAATAACTGGACAGCAGGCTTGTGCGGAAACGGTCAGTCGGAAAAGTCGGAAACGGAATTTTGTTTCCGAAAAATTATTCGGAAAAATTCCTTTCCGACTTTCGTTTCCGAAAAAAAGTTCGGAAATTCGGAAAAATTCGGAAATACAAAAGATTAAATAGTTTTTTTTTTTAAATTTAATCAATCATTTTATCATGAAACTAAAAGATTAGCAACTAAAACATAAGACTAATATTACTGGTTTTAAAAGTTTTCACCTCGCAAACCACGCGAACATTAAAAATGGTTTTCGCCCTTTTTCCAAATTTCACGTGATTTTACTTTTCTGTTGAACAAAGAACGACACTCGAACGTTTTCGAATATCGCCTACTATTGGCTACATCTGTTTTATTTGAATTTTCGTATAAATTAAACACTTCTCAAATTAGAGTAACATTTCTTCAACAAAAACGAAAACAAACAAAAACTTTTCCGCAACTTATCCGCGGTCGGTCATGTCTAATTCTTCAAACAAAGTACTGAAAAAGCTTTGTGAGCGAAATTATTCCCATAAAACTAGGAAAAAAACATTGATAAATCTTCTTGAGACTGTTTACCATTCTCCGCACATCCGCTTGTCAGCTAACCGCTGGCGGGCCCGTCGCGGGCCCGCAGCGGGCCCGCCAGCGCTTTGAAAATGAATGCCAGTATTTTCGATCAAAAACTCAACTAACTAATTTCCTATGCGCAATTTTACATGGTTTAAAATAACTATAATTCATTTATAAACCCATTGGAAACAAAAATTTTTCAACCTGTCAGTCACCTACCAAATATCATAGCCGCCGCGGGCCCGCCAGCGGCCAGCGAGAGCACCCAAACGCTGGCGGGCCCGCTGCGGGCCCGTGGCGGGCCCGCACGCGGTTCACCAGTGTATGCGCTTGCCCTGCAAGCGAACGACGCAAGTTCGAGTTTTTGTATTGGTCTTGGGCACTCAGTTCGCTTCCGCCATGCAGTTTGGAAACAGACACACCAAGAAACTCACAAGGGAACTCATTTTACATGAGCATTGAGATTTTTCTGAAAATTGGTGGGCTGTTACTTCACATCATTGGCTATTGCGTCCCGCAAAAATTAGCTGCCGGTATGCAGAAACAGGCTGAAAATTTCATTTTGAAAATTATGACCCAAATTCTTATTTTCATTTTTTATTGTGTTTTCAATCGACTTGCGACATGAGAACGCGAGACTCCGCCCACTTATTTGTGCGCTACCTGTCTGCGTCTCTTCAAATATCACTGTGTTCGCGTGGTCGCGCACAAAAAAGTGGGCGGAGTCTCGCGTTCTCATGTCGCAAGTCGATTGAAAACACAATATCACTAGTCTTATCAGATATCCTTATTGACTCGCCGCTATCAGTTTTGTTCTTTTTTGTAACCTGCCAAAGTGTTTTTGCTTGTCGTTTGAAAAACTCACAAAAATCTTACAAGTTTACGAAATTAAAATATTTAAAAAGAAGTTCAAAAAATGGCTAAACAAGTTTCACTTTTAAAAAAATTTCTATCGTGTTTTCAATCGAGATGCGTCATCAAAACGTGAAATCTCGCCTACTTTTTTCACGCGAACATTAAATTTTAGTGCATTTTGAAATGTTGCGTGAAAAAATGTGGGCGAGGTTACAATTTTTGATATTCTCAGTACGGAGCGCTGCAAACGCGCTCCCTTCGCACAGTGGTGGACGCGGCCACGTTGGCGACGAGAGAGTGCGGAAAATTGAGAGACCGTGGCCGATGTTTTGCTCTGATTTCTCTAAACCTCACTCCAAATGCATGTGAAATTTTTTGTTCGTTTGGAGCGAGTTTTCAGCGTTTTATACCGAGTATATCGCAAGTCGATTGAAAACTCAATATTGTTCATTCGTGAAGCAAACAAATTTTAATTTTGGTTTCCAAATAATTTAACTTCATGTGTAAGTTAAACGTGAAACGAAATAGTTTGGCGACAAATATGAAAATCAGGAAGTACTAATTGTAAGTTTTGTAGCCGTTTCCCACATGCATTTGGCTATTCCCCATTTTTAATTTGGAGAAATCCCCGAAAGTAATGGCTTTTAGCCTTTTTAATGGCTATTAGCCGTTCTCGGTAAACGCCTGCAACTGTTACGCAGACTTTGGCAACTTTTACGCAGCTCTTACGCAACTGTTAATTTACGCGCTATGGGTTTCTGCTAAAGATCTGCTCAAAAGCTGCGCAACAAAGGGGCTACTACTGCTTTCACTTTGCTTTTAGTTCCTTTTCTCTTTTCTATTAGAAAATAAAACATACTTTTATAATTATTATTTTTATTTAAAAAAAGAAATAGAATTTAATACACATTATTGTCATCTCAACAACAAAAGAGCCGTGAAGGGCATGAGTGTCGGCGGTGGCTGGAAAGCGTCCTGTGAGAATGTCACGGCGGAGTTAGAGGAAGACGTAGTATCGTGCGTGATCGTCGACAATAGTGGTGGGTGTGGTCGGGTAGAATTTGACCTCGAAAGAGAACTCCCAGGGAAGGTCTGTAAAGTTTGTTTTGGGCTTTTAAGTCAACTGGGAATCATCAGAACACCAAAAAAACAAACAACTTTTCAATTGCTTATCATTTTACAACCAGTGTCTGATGCCTTCCTCTTTGTCGTAGAAGCAATGAGAAAAGTACTAGCGTTCTTCGATCGACAAGTCGCTCGTCACCTGACGGAACAATGCTTCACCCTCGGAGCCGCGCTGAACGATATATTTTTTTATTTTTGTTATTTTAAGTTTTACGCCCGTCCAAACAACTTACGTTAACCTCAAACTCCATCCTCAGGAAATTTTTGGCTAATAGCCATTGAAAACGGCTAATAGCCACCGATTCGAGGCGTGTGCCATATGTATTTGGCACACTCCCCATATTCGATGGCTATTAGCCGTTTTCCATGGCTATTAGCCGTTTCAGTTGGCTATCATTTTCAAAATTTTTCCATTTCAAATTTCGGTCATCTTGTGGCTGGAAAAAGTCGCAAAAGCACTGAGTAAGCGCGAAGACTGTTTCCCCTAATTGTTGCAAGTAAACATTTTACAGCGGCGTTTCCAACAGACGAATTTTTTATAGATGGCGACATTACCCAATAATGGCTAATAGCCCTTTTCGGCGGCTAATAGCCATATTCGACGGCTAATAGCCATAATGGCTAATAGCCAAATTCGTCGGCTAGTTGCCATTATCGCCCGCTATTAGCCTTTTCACGCGCCTATTAGCCATTTTCAGTGGCTATTAGCCACCTAGGCGCCGAATCTTGCCATAACGCGCCAAAAATTTCCTGAGTCCGGCAGGCGAACTCGTGGCGCCTGCATTTTGGGATCTCTCGGGTGTTGGCTGGGCGCCGGTGACGTGGTGGATGGTGGATGGTGTTGTTGGTCGACGGGTTCTCTGTCTTTACCCATTTGCTCTGGATATTAGGAATTTATTTGGCGCTCTGCGGGAAAGAGAGAGAGAGAAAGAAGTTAGACGGTTATAGAAAACGAGGCGCGTCATCGGTGCCGCGCGGGTGCATTTGAATCGCAAAAATTCTGTGACACTTTTCAAAAGGGCGACCGAACTGGGCGGACGCATGCTTTGCGGGGGGGGGGGATTAAATTTACTTTTTGTGATTAAAAGTTTAAAGGTGAGCCTAAAAAGATAAGAAAAAGGTTACTGGGAGCCGATTAAACACTGTAAAAGCCTTTAGACTTTAAATCACAAAACATTCCGTCACAAAGCAAGCTTCCGCCCATCTCCCTCCGGTCGCATATTTGAAAAGCATCACACATGCTTCCGGCGCGTTGCCGCTGAAATTTCCGGACAAAAAATCAATGCAGAATCTTTATCTTTACTATTATTAAGCACTGAAGTTTGTCAGTATGTGTATGAGATTTCATGTCACCAACTTTTTCTCCTACTTCTAGCGGACCGATTTGCACCAAACTTGGCTAAGCATTTTGAAACACAAGGGGCATGAGGCGGCCAAAGTTTTTTTCAGAATCGAACAAGTTTGAATGGTAGCATACTGTATGTACTTAAAATTTTCTTGGTTCCCACTTCTCGAGAGTTCACACGTGTAGCGTATCAATCTTCTTCTTTTTTTTAAAGTCTACCAGTCGCGTCCGCATGTACTCCACCAGGGTTATCGATGGGAGGGTGCCTGTGGCCAAGTGGATAAGCGCTTTGGCTGTGATTCTTGATTTATTTTGTAGGCCGGGGATCAATGCCTTACTTATCTTTATAGTTTTTTGTTAGGAATTTCGTATTTTTTTCTTATCTTTCAGAGCTTCAACTTTTTGGGAGACATGGAAATCTTGAATTTTCAAATGAAAGCCATCCTTTTCTGTCATATAACAGGGGTGTGTTGAATTGATGCGGAATAAATTTTTTTATCAAAAACAGAGGATAAAGCTACTCAAAAAAAACATAATGGAATTTTTAGAACGAGCAATTCCTCTGCCTATTGAGAAACGAAACGGATTTTAAAAAATTAGACTGTTGAATAATACTAGGAGAAACTCTTCTGAAAACCGAATGATAGCACTGAATTGGTGAATTCAAAACCGAGAAAGTTTCGTCAGTTTACGTTTTGTTTTTCTACGGTTTTGGAAAAAAAAATGTTAGGAAAATTTGCGAGAGAGTCATGGTGGAACTCGTGTACTCCGCGCGGTTTTATTCTTTGAAAATTTAGAGTACGGTGGTTATTTGATGGTTTTGTGCAATGAATCAGGAAACAACTACCAAATGAATTGTTTAAAAAATGGGTAGATAGGAACAAAATTACATTTAGATTTTAATAAATTCAATTTTGGCGGTTTGCTAATTTTCCTGTAAAACTTTTTCAAAATTCAGGGAGACTCGCGCGTCCCCAAGCACACCCAGAAGGTTTTTGACGGCGACAGCCGGCAACAACCTTCTGGTTAGATTAATATATGAAACAAATCAAAAGCGATGCGAAACCGCACAAAAAAACGAGCAAAAAAAAGTTTTTTTGGGTTGGGCAAAACACGAACCCGCGACATTTGGATTTGTAATCACACAGGTGATGTGCGGTAGGCCTGCCGCAGGTGGTCGCCTGCTGTGAGGATGCTTTTCATTTACCGCGAAGGAGAGAGTTCGCGGCAAGCCTGCCGCGACACCTGCAGCATGCCTACCGCGATATCTGCGGCATGTCTATCGCGACACCTGCGGCATGCATACCGCGACACCTGCGGCATGCCTACCGCGAAAGCTAGCAAGTGCGCTCCACTGAACTTCCTTGTTTTTATTTTCTTTTTCGAAATATTTTTTTTCCTTTTTTTCTTCAATTTTAGCATAAATTCGTTGTTTTTCTTTGTAAAAAATATATTGCCGAGAACGAATTCGTAAGTTTTTGTGAAAACCTGCCTGAAAATGTCTCATTTTATTCAAAAATCGATATTTTTCGAACGTTCCGCAGTTTTAAGTATACCGCCCTTTTTTGTTGAAATTTTTATATCGACATGCGATTTCGATAATCTGCTTATTCTCTAACATTTTAGCACGAAAATTATTGGTTTAAATGTGAATTCTGCCTGTTTTCGGCTAAAATGCTGATTTTTATTTGAAATTAGGTATTTTGTGAGTCTGTCGCCTTTTTCTCGTCCGTTTTGCTTTTTCTATCGTTTCTATTCGTTATATCCGCCAATATTGTGTTTTAAATGGAGTTGCTATTGTGTTTTCAATCGAGTTGCCGCATTAAAACGTGAAACATCGCCCACTTTTTACACGCAAAAGTTCAAGATGCACTAAAATTTCATATTCGCGTGAAAAAAAGTGGGCGGAGCTTTACGTTTTTATGTCGCAGCTCTATTGAAAACACAATACATGAAAACATGAAACTCGACCCACTTTTTTGCCCGCCAGTTTTCAAATAGCACTGAAATTGTATATTCGCACGCAAAAATCTGAGCGCGGTGACACTTTTTCATGCAGGTATTGTGAAAACAAAAAAGTTGCAACGCGGTGTTTGCGTACTTTTTAAATTCAAATGAAAAGGGGGACGTCTCTCTTCATTTGCCATGCTGTTTCTCTCATTGCCGTTTGAATTTCAAAAGTACGCAAACACCGCGTTGCAATTTTTTTGTTTTCCCAATAGAGCATGTAATAGCAACTTGATCGAAAATACAATAATTAGTAATAAAAGTCAATTTTTCAGAAGGCAGCGGTACGAGCAACATCAAACGAGAGCAAGAACGACTACTGAACGTATGGTGAGTCGTTTATGAAGTTTATCATTCTTTGCAAAAAATCGCCAAAACCGTAGAGCGTGACAAAACCGGAGAAATACACGAAATCGCGAAAAATGTAAAAGCGAAATCGGGGAAAAAGGAAAAACGGGGTTTTACATTTTCCCGATTTCGCGTATTTATCCGGATTTGTCACGTTCTCCGGTTTCGGCTGCAACTTTTCTGCGCTGGGCACCAATTTGCCAGAGAAATTCGCTCCTAAAAGTGGCAATCTATCGGTAAGTTGTCGTCAAAATCGGTCAATTGCCGTCTACTCAGAAAATGTTTAGCTGAAAGCCATTGAAAACGGTTAATAGCCATAGAATTGGGTCGTGTGCCAGTGTTGCACGGAATGGGTATATTTATGCGGAATAGGGAATACGGAGTAGAGACTGAAATATTTAGGCTTAATGTAGAATCTTGAATTCAGAATAAAAATTTTCTTCGGAATTTGGAATTCGGAATGTAAATACAAACAAAAAACATTAATTCCGAGATCCGGACTCCAGGTTCCGTCAAAAAAATGTAAACCCTATTTAACATAACCTATTCCGTATTCCGGATATCCTCATTCCGTTCAACACTGTCGTGTGCCATATGCGTTTGGAGAACGTTTTGAATTCGATGACGAAAAGCCGTTTTCGATGACTTTTCTCTTGAGCTGCATTCGAACCTTTGGCAGCTATGTGGCTAATACCCACGGAAAATGGCTAATAGCCATTGAAAAAGGCTAGTAGCCATCGCGGGGCGTGCGCCAAATACATGTGGCACACGTCTCGCTTTGATGGCTATAATTATGGATTCTTGACTTAGCGAGACAGCGTGTCAAGTTATGCGTAAACAAATGCTGCGTTTTGCCATCATTCAGCTCTTGGCGGTGAGAGAGGAAAAACTTTTTTGCAAATTGTTTTCATTTTGCTGGCGCACAACTTGCAGCAACGTGTCGCTACGTCACGAATCCATAATAGCTAAACATTTTCTGAGCATATTGCCATGTTGGCTACATTTCGACGGCAATTTGCCGTCAAAATTTTAGCTGTTAGCGTCAAAATGTTAGAGGGGGCTGGCTATTTGCCGTTTTCTATGGATATTATCCCCAACATTATCCATTATTCACCTCCAGTGGAATCGGATGATAGCTCTCGGAAACGGTTACTAGCCAAAAATTTCTTGAGGCGATCATGGAAACTTCATATCCTCATTTCAGTGTTCTGTCCGGAGACTACAACGAAACATCGGAGAAGTGGAGGACCGCGTCGAAAACCACGATTTTTTAGATTTTTTTCTGTTGCTGTTCTAATTCGTTTCCTTTTCAATAAATTGTTTTCAGAGCCATATTTACGAATATTAATAAAGTGAAAGCCCCCCTCCCCAAAAGTGTTTTCTCACCTGCGACAGGCCTACCACGAACGACCAGGGTGGCCGCGGCAGGCCAAATTCATCCTTCGCGGCAGGCCTGCTGCATCCGTTAGTATCGCGGCAGGTCGAAAGCGGGTTCGGGGAATGCATGCCGCAGGCGATTTTTCGCGGTCGGTCTGAAGCAGGCCTGCCGCAGGCATCTAGCGAGGTACTCTTTTCACCTGCCCGCGAGCTGCTTTCGACCTGCGGCAGGCCTACCGCAAATCACCTGTGCACGGGCACTACCAACTGAGCCACAGAGGACAGAAATCTCTGCAGAACTGAGTGCTTATAAATGAATGATTAAGAGTGTAACATGAGAAATAGTGGCGACGAAGTAAATATTCGCGCAAAAATGATTTTCTTATTATTTAATAATCACATTTTCTTTTTCTTTTTTTTCCTCGAAAATATTTTTTGAAAATAAATTAACCTTCCACGTTTCCGAAAAACATAAAAATGTGAAAACAAAAAGACACAAAACGCGTTTTTATTTGAAAAAATGGAAGAAAAATAATTATTTTGCGCTATATAATGTGGAATTCGTGACGTGAATGTCTTTTTTCATCTTTTAATTTACCACCGAGTAAAATAATGATAAAAAATTGCAAAAAAAGCGGGGCCACGATTTTGTGTCGCCAGGTGCGGCGCGTTTTTATATATTGCCTGCGAAAAGAAATATGTCACAAACCTATTTAGTGCAGCAAAAAAAAACAGTTTTTGATGTTTTCAACACGATGCGTTGCGCAAGAAAAATTGAAAAAAAAAAACTACCGTACTCATTGTCAGTTGTTTTCAAACTGAACACAATTCTTCAGGTCGAGTTCTGGCATTTGAATTTTCTAATTCGTCTTCCAATACTATAATGGATTCGAGGAGGAGTGACACTCGAATTCACGTTTTTATTCGAAAAAAAGAAGTAACCAAAGAGATTTTTTGTCTCCCAATTTTACGTGAAATTGCACTCCGTCACGAATCCATTATAAAAACTCATAAAGCAAAGTCGTCTTTACTCATTAAGTTATCTGGAATCGTTCTCCCATTATTTATTTTCCTCTGAACCCGATCTCAAGTTAAAAGTTCAATTCTTCATTACACTTGTTCTGGTTTCATCAAAACTTTTTGGGTTGAATGGAGAGTTTTGAAAGAAGAACATTGTTCAGATAGAGCTTATTAAAATAACAGAAATATTGGCGAAATTTTGTTCACAACCGCTGGGAAACTAAAACAGGGGCCGTATTCATGAACGTTTACCGCTCGGTAAATGAAAAGGTAAATGATTTTCCGCAAGGTAAACTAAGTTTTCGAAGTGTTCCCTGGATTAATTACACTATAAATAGTCCGTAAGTATCTTTATCGTCAATGAAAATGTTATTTACTGCCAGGAGAATCAATCAAAAAAGATAAATATTCAAAAAATAGCTCAAAATGATGAAGAAACGTACTTGAATCTAACTTTGTCGGCTAAATTTCCACTAACTATAATGGATTCGTAGCGGAGTGACAATTTTTTCACGTTTTTATTCGAAAAAATGGAGAAATAACTGAAGAAATGAAGAGATTTTTCGTCTCCCAGTTTCACGTGAAATGCAACTCCGCCACGCATCCATTATAAACAAAATATCACTAACAAAAAAGAAAAAAACGACAGTAAAACTCGAACTCCCGACCTTCCGCACGCCAGCCAAGACTATAACACAGGTAAAACGGGGTTAGCGAACGATTACCGAAAAAGAGCTGTATTAGCGAAAGATTATCGAAAGATTGCTAAAACCAGCCAAAATTAGCAAATGATTGCTCAGCGATTGGCCAACAGATTAAAAGAGAAAGATTACCGAATAGTTGTTAAGTAATTGCTCATTGAATTTACTTTTACAATTTTCATTTATTTTTTGCTTTTTATGAATTTTAACATCTTTTTTAAGTTAAATTTTACATAAACTATGGTTCAAACGAATAGGAACGTTTTTCCGTCATTATCAACACAACGTCGTCGTTTTTCAGATAGACCTCCGCGCAGTTCAACTTCTGATTCGGACGACGAAGCATGCAATATCAATACAAATGTCTCATGTGAATCTGGTAAAGGGAATTCACATAGTTGAACCCAATTTTTTTCAGATTTGGGAATGGATCTACGTGCATAATCAGATGAGGTGGTGACTTTCGTGGCAGCCGCCTGTTTTTCTCGCTCCACGAACACACACGAACACCGAATTCAAAAGATTTTTATCTTCGAATGATGATCCTGCATTCAGAAAAAATGCTATCAACTTATGGGATAATGCAAACTGTCGAATAACAACTCAATTTTTTGCAATAAGTTCGGAAAAGAAGGGCAAATTGGTTTAAAGTGGTGCTGAACTATAAATTGGGCAATATATATTTATCCGAATGTTTTCGAGATGATTGCCAGTGAGTTTTAATATACCATACTTCAAAAAAAATCAATGTGCTATTGTGTTTTCAATCGACATGCGACATGATAACGCGAGACTCCGCCCACTTATTTATGCGCGATCACGCGAACACAGTGATATTTGAAGAGACGCAGACAGAATTGTGAACGCAGATTTGCGTTTTCATTTCGCAAGTCGGTTGAAAACAGAATATTGTGAAAACAAAAAAAGTTGCGACGCGTTGTTTGCGTACTTTCGAAATTCAAGCGGTAATGAAAGAAACAACATGGGAAATGAAGAGATTTGTTCCCATTTTCGTTTGAATTTTAAAAGTACGCAAACACCGCGTTGCAATTTTTTTGTTCTCAAAATACAGGAGTTCTGAAAGCGGGGTTCCAAATTGAAGACAGTGTTTTTGCTCTTCCAGCTCTTTATGCTCAGGTAAAGAGCCTGATCCAAAATTACATGTAAGAAAAATCCAACGGGATGGTCTATTCAAATTGAATTTTCAGCGACCGTGAGCGACGCGAATGCCTGGCCAAAACTGAAACCAGACTGAAAGAATTCAACGAAGATTACGCTGAGTGAGTTTTATAATGTATTAATTTTGTAATGTGTTCATTTCAGAAATGAGCATTTCCAACGTTCAATGGAAATTATCGGCAACATTATCATCGAACAGCAAAACTCGACAACCGCTAGATCAGTTCGAGCCAGATGACAATGTTCCGATATCGAACGAGGACACGGCCGGCAGCGTCCACTCGCAGTGATTTTTTATACGATTTTCCATCAAATTGTCGTTTTTCGGCTTTTGTGTTAATGCTGTTATTTTTTTCGAAATAAATATGCATTGATAAAAAAATTGATTTTTGATTAAATATTTGAAACAAGTGATTACTGAAGGATTGCTCAGTGGTAGTCGAGCAATTAGCGAATGATTAGTAATCGATTGGTGAATTCATTCGGTAACGGATTGTTCTCCCTTCGCTAACTATTCGCAAACTAATTACTAATATTTCGCTAACCACTTGAACATCGCGCCGGATGAAAACCTCTGCAGTGTGTGATGTCACATTTCAAACGACTCCGGAGTTTTCCGTCGGATTTCATTTCGACTGTAGACTTGCAAAACGCGCAGAAGAAAAATAAGTTGACGGGCCTAACAGTAAAGTAGCCTTCAAAATAACGAAATAAAAATTTGAAAAAGACGGGCATCATCGCGGGACTCAGGAGACTCAGATTTCCAAGTTTGGGCCCCTACGGACTTCTGGGGACTGCGCAAGTAGTGCGAACATACCGATGCACAGACAGACTTACACACAGAAAAATTTTATTAGTAACAAGCTTGCAGCTTGTGGCGACTAAGTCGCCTTCGTCAAATATATATTTTTACTGATTTTTGTTTTTTTAAAATAGAAATGGCGATCATTTCTTTGCCCTATTTCTTTCAAGTTCTTGTGACCCTTGTGGTATAGTGGTTACACAGGTAAACCGCGTAGAGTTTCAACAGATTCTAAAAAGAGTGCGGGCGTTGATTCTAAAAAGTGCACAGAAAGAGTCTCCCAGAATCTGTTGAAACTCTTTCCATACTTTTTGCGCATTCTTTTGAAACTCTTTTCAGAACGTTTGCTGATTCCTTTGGGTTACTTTTTAAACGCGTTTATCGTTCATGATTTTTCATCCATCTGAGAATCATCCTTATTGTGGCGCACAAAGTAAAAAAAAAGCACGCGTGAATTTGCGAAACACGCGCACAAAGTGACGCGGGATTTGCGCGATTTTGAAGCGTCATTTTTACAAAAAGATGTTATGTCCCTTTAAAATTCATACGGTACTTGTTATATTTTTAGTCGATTTTCTCAACATTTTGCGGCAAATTGGCGCTTTATGCGGATTAAAAGATATTTTTCGATGAAGTAAATTAATTTAACCCTTATTGCTTAAAATTTCAGGTCAATCGGATCATTTTCCGAGTTTTGCGCAGTTTTAGCCGTTTTTTTGCATTTCGTGCAAAACCCCATAACACAATGCTACAAAATTATTCAGAAGAGGATAAAACAAAATAAACAAACATTTGAATTGCAGACATGACGGCAAAAAAATTTAGGTAAGTTTCTAGACAATGGAAATTTACTTTAAATAAGAAAAAAATAGTGATTACATGACGCAAACCGTTTCAAATAGTGCTAAAGTAATTTACTTTATCGAAAAATATCTCTAAAACCGCAGAAAACGTCAATTTGCCGCAAAATATTGAGAAAATCGACTGAAAATATAGCATGTACCGTAAGAATTTTAAAGGGACATAACATATTTTTGTAAAAATGACTCTTCAAAATCATGAAAATCTCTCGTCACATTGTGCGCGTGTTTCGCGATATCACGCGTGCTTTTTTTACTTTGTGCGCAGCATATATATAAAATTCCGTTTGGGTTTGTAACTGAGGATCTTTGTGTGTCTGTGTCAAAGGCGCATGGCGGGGTCGAACTCGGCACCCGCGGCCAAATAAAAACTCGACGAGCAAGCGTGTTACCGCCTGCGCCACACGGGACACGTCGAATGAACGCACTCGAGGAGTAGATTTGTTCGCGGCTGGCAACATGCCGTTGCGTTCGTCTCTGGGTAGAGGAAAAGGTCAAATAAAAAACAGTTTAGAGATGAGAAAAGATCAAAAATAGTTTTTGATTCAGCCAGGCTTGTGTTTATTTGAAAATTTATTAGTAAACAACACGAGCTCAACAACGTTATGAAAAAAATAGAAAATAAAAAAGAAAACAACGTTATAAATAGTCCGTATTGGGTTCCGTAATGGGGTCATTCACAAAACCCGATAAAAAACTGCGGGAAAAATCGGAGAATGCTCCGACTGGTCTGAAATTTTGGGAAACAATGGCAAAAATACTACCGGGCATTTCCAGAAAATTTCAGACCATCCAGAATATCGATTTTTAAAATTAACAGAAAAAATTCGATATTTTGGTCCAAAAATTTCTGAGCATGTACAGAAGCATTTTTGCCATTATATCAGGTAATTTCAGGCCAATCGGGGCGTTCTCCGATTTTTTCCGCAGTTATTTTTCCGGTTTTGAGAATAACCCCATAACAGACGGACCCTCTTCTTCCTGGACGCCACTGTCGGTGTTAATTTCTGCGTTTTGAATTCCAACTTCGTTTGCCCCGGATAGCTGGTTTCTGAAAGTAATCCACGTAAATCAGACATTTGCAAAAAAAAAAGAACAAACATTATAATGAATTCGTGGCGGAGTGACATTTCACATGAAACTGGGAGACGAAAACTATCTTCATTTCTTTAGTTATTTCTTCATTTTTTGAATACGTGAAAAAAAATTGTCACTCCGCAACGAATCCATTATATTGATTTTTGATTGTGAATGGACTTTTGGCAAAAAATGAATTTTTCTGGGATTCCACTTCACATAAGAATGACGATAAATATACTGAAAATGCTAAAATTGGTCTGAAATAATGCCAAAAATGCTCCCGGCCGTGAAAATGTAAAATTTTCGCAAAATTTGGCGGTTTTTTCACAATCTCCCGAAATTTTTGACATTTTTTTGAATAACCCAATTATAAACAGCGCGTGGAACATAAAATACGGCAAACGTTTTTGATTCAAAATGAAATTTTGTGGGTATTCTCATGAGAAATATCAAAAAAAGTTCAAAAATACCTAGAAAACGTACAAACTTCTCAGGTGTTTCATTTTGGGTTAATTTAGAAAACTCAAATCTATCTGGAAAATTTCCGGGTTAATTTGGAAAATTCTGGTTAAATTGGAAAATTCAAATCTGGTTGGGAAATTTCGGTGTTAAAAAGGGGTCTATATGAACCCGTAACGATTTTTGAATTTACCGGTTAATTTAGAAAATTTCGGGGTCTATATGGACCCCTTTTTTTTACCTGTATCGCACAACGCGCCAGTAAATACTTACATTTGTTTGCGCATAATTCGATGGTTCCTCATTCTATTTTCTTATCGTTATGGTTTTTTTTTCTTTTTCATGTAACATTATGTTGATTTTTATGTTTATAAATACTAATTTTGCAATAAGTTGGGTACATTTATCGATTTTTTTTTGCTAACACTTATCTGAATTCAATTTATTTTCAGATGAAATCAAGTACAAAATGTTCGGTATATTTCACGAAGACTCGTCTGAATATCTGCCAGCTCCTCGTAAGTAAAAACGCATTCCCAATAAGTTACATTTCTTGATAAATGGAATACCGTAGATTTTTTACTGAAGTTTACCGTGATAGTTATTGCGATGAAATTATTCTTCAGCCCATAGTTCAATTTCTATCATTTTCAGATTTGAATGGATATTCGAAACGGAAGTTGCCGAAAACAAAAGAACAAAGAAACATTCGATCAATTAGTGGAAAGGCGGACAGTTTGTGAGCGCGGAATCTTTTTCGGTGAGATCTTCTATATAGAAAGCCCTTCGAGCAATTAAAATAGTGACATTGACGTTTGCTTACCCAGTGATGCACGGGAGTTCCGTTCGGGGGTACAACGGTATAGAACTCACACGGAATAGAACCACAACTTAATAGAACTTTCTGAACTGAAGCTGTACTGATACAAAAAAGCTAGAAAAATATGTATTCCGTTGAAAATTGTTAATCATTGAGTTCTATTTCGCGCAGTTTTTTTTTGTCAGAACAGCTTCATTTCAGGGGGGCTCTGTTACGTGAAGTTCTATTCCGTTGCGGTTCTATTTCGTATGAGTTCTATACCGCTGTACCCCATCCCGCTCCACTATTCCGGCGTTTGAAAATTTCAATTCGGTGCACCACTGGTACTTTCTTATTTATTTTACCGATACAAATCGAATGAAAAGCTAAGAATTTGTAGATTATTTCAGTAAATAAGGTGTACCTAATCCAAGAATGTTATGGACCTATGCAGATGAATTTTTCTGCCATTTTATTCCAATGTAAACCTTCATTTTAATTAATTTTCCTGTATTAACCTGCATTATAATGTAGGTTTTCATAGGAATAAAATGGCTGGAAAATTCATCTGCATAGGTCCATTACAGCAATATAATGGATTCGTGACGGAGTGGCATTTCACGGGAAACTGGGAAACGAAAAAACTCTTCATTTCTTCAGTTATTTATTGATTTTTTCGATTTAAAAGGTGAAAAATTATCACTCCGCCACGAATCCATTATATTTAAAAAATTCAAAGATTTTACTTATTAAAAGTTAGTAGGAACGCGCCAATGTCGCTGCTTTTATATTGACAATTCCCCTATACATTTATATTTTCAAATGTGCATGTGGAACGAACAGTCAAGCGTAGAATTTGGTTCAAAGGAGCAATCACGCAGACATCAATATGGGACTTGTGATCTCCGCTGGTTTGAATATACATTTAAAATGTAGTTTTCATATATTTTAATTTTTTTCACGTCATTATCTTTTTTTGTTATTAACCTCATTAATTGTAAGAATTATTACCTCAAAATGTACATGTTCGCAATTTTGTCGTAGAATAAAAATATTTTAATTCATTTTTCCTCCGAATTTGAAAAAACCATTTCAATTTATTAAAAAAATTCCGTATTGATTCAAACGATTTCGGATTTATATAGAAAAAAAGGGGGTTAGATTGGAAAAGTTCCGGGTTGATTTAGAAAAAAGGGGGTTAGATTAGAACATTTGCGGGTTGATTTTGAAAAAAAGGGGGTTAGATTACACAAGTCCCGGGTAGATTTGGAAAAAAAGGGGGTTAGTTTAGAAAACTCGGGTTGATTTGGGAAAAAAGGGGGTTAGATTAGAAAACTTGGTCATTTATAGAGGTCACTTTACAATCTATTAATTTCTCCTTTTTAACCCGGTTTTTTTTCTAAATAAACCCAAAATGAAACACCTGAGTTGCCCGATAATTTGGAAAAAAAATGTCATAAACACAGTTTCTGAAAAAAAAAAAACAATTTTTTGTTGAATTTCAACATTTCTGCCCAAATTGTAGAATTTTGTATTGTCGAACCGCCAAAACGGTCAAACGCGCTCCACTGGACTCAACGCTATGCGATTTTCATTTTCGTTTCCAAATTATTTTTTCAGTTTTTCTTTGATTTTTTGCATAAAATCTTTTTTCGTGCTTTTTCCTTGTAAAAATATTTTTTCGAGACCAAATTCATGAAGTTTTATCAAAATCTTCCGAATTATTCCGAATTTAAAGGGGGTGCCAACTTTCTGTGGAAAGTTGCTTAAAATATACTCTTGGGTGGGGGATTTACGAATATCACATCGAAATCGCACGAAAAAATTTCTCTGATTTTTTATGATTTTTACAAAAAAAAATAGAAGACCACGAGGAGTACACGAAAATCGTGGCCGTGGCCTAGGAAACCCGCGGCCGCGGCTTCTAGAAACATCCATTTTCACCAGAAATATTTATTTTTCTTGCATTTTCCCTCGTTTTTATCATCGGTTTTCTATAAAACATGCTCTAATCGCTTATTAAAATTACAGATAATCGCGAAAACACATTTTAGTACTAAATATCGAAAAATCGATATTCGGCTGTCGTTCAATTCAACGTTTTAAATAATTTCTTGTGAACATTTTTTGTTCAAATATAAAATTTACAGATAAAAGAGTGAATTTAATGCGGAATTGAACAGGAAAAGGAACAAAAATGGAAGGTATGAGAATTTTTGTTCCGAATTTGTTTTATCGTGACTTTTGTGATCTACACGCGTTAATTTGCTATCTGAAATCACGAAATAAAGTCTGTACATTATTTCTCAGATTAATGCAAAAAAATACGAGAAAGACCGGAGAAAAATGATGAAAAAGAAAAATGGCGTTTGAATTTCGCGCCAAATCGTGTACTCCCCGTGGTCTTCTATTTTCTTTGTAAAATTCGCCAAAAATCAGAAAAATTTTTACGTGCGATTTCGATGTGATATTCGTAAATCCCCCACTCAAGAGTATATTTTAAGCCACTTTCCCCACAAAGTTGGCACCCCCTTTAAGTGAAAAATCAATATTTTTCGATTTCAAATTTATTGTCCAAAAATCCAGAATTCTTATAGATTTAGTTAAAATTATTAAAATTAATTCTTAAGCCACTTTAATAAAATGATGCAAACCTGCATTTTCGTGCAAATTACACAAAATTTCATAAATATGCAGATTTTCATTGGGCTAAAATGGCAGAAAAATGCATTTTTCGACTATTTTCAAACAAAAAACGTATTTTCCGAGTTATGTTTATCTCTCACGAAAAAATTCATGCTCTAAATATTTTTTATTTCAGAAGAACGGCCGACGGGACCCCGGAAAACCAATTGATTGATCAATTTTTTCTTCGTTTCTTCTGGAATTATTATGTTTTTAATTGATCTCTTTGATATTTCTGTATTCTTTTTAAATAAAATTGAACTCTATTCCACAGGAAATTTGCAAATTTATTTTACAGAAACACAAAATGGAGCAAATACCCAATTGGAGCAATGGAATTTGATTTTCCCAGAGATTGTTTCAGGTGTTCTTCTCAGTTATAATGGATTCGTGGCGGAGTGACAATTCACGTGAAACTGGGAGACGAAAAATCTCTTCATTTCTTCAGTTATTTCTTCATTTTTTTGAATAAAAACGTGAAAAAAATTCTCACTCCGCCACGAATCCACTATAACATTGAGTGAAATAGTCGATGTACAATTAACGCTTAATAGAAATGTTATTGACACAATAGAAAAAAACCAACATTAAAAAAAATTAACCGAAAAAGTTACTGAAACGAAGAAAAAATTGATCAATCAATTGGTTTTCCTGGGTCCCGTCGGCCGTTCTTCTGGAATAAAAAATTTAGAGCATGAATTTTTTCGTGAGAGATAAAGATAACTCGGAAAATACGTTTTTGTTGTTGCAAAATTGTCGAAAAAATCATTTTTCTGCCATTTTAGCCCAATGAAAATCTGCATATTTATGAAATTTTGTGTAATTTGCACAAAAACGCAGGTTTGCATCATTTTATTAAAGTGGCTTAAAGATTAATTTTAATAATTTTAACTAAATCTATAAGAATTCTGGATTTTTGGACAATAAATTTGACAATCAACTCACCCAACTATTCAGCAGAAGTTGTCGGCCTCATGTCGCTGTGCGGTCTCCTCCTGCAAAAATAAGTTTTTAATATTAAAAATAAAAACAATATACACGATTGAAAGAGAGAAAAAGAAAACCCCACAAAATTACTGATTTCAGTGAAAATTTGCCGTTTCGGCGGAAAAAAAGGTGGAATTTATATTAAAATCAGTAATTTTCGGGCTAAAAGGTAAGAAAACATTGAAAAACATCATGATGATGGAGTTTGAACAAAAATCTCTCCAAACAAATGAGTTATGAATTTTTTTAAGTACAGGGAAATCGAAAAATATTGATTTTTCACTTAAATTCGGAATAATTCGGAAGATTTTGATAAAACTTCATGAATTTGGTCTCGAAAAAATATTTTTACAAGGAAAAAGCACGAAAAAAGAAGATTTTATGCAAAAAATCAAAGAAAAGCTGAAAAAATAATTTGGAAACGAAAATGAAAATCGCATAGCGTTGAGTCCAGTGGAGCGCGTTTGACCGTTTTGGCGGTTCAACAATAGGTCCATGAATATTTTTGACACTATTTTTCGAAGTTTTAGGCAAATTTTCGTCATTTTTCAACATTCACATGAAACATTCTATCAGAAACGGCGCATAAAACATAGAAAAAGTCAAAACTAATGAAACATTCAAAATAGACAGATTTTTTCGACATTTCCCTTAATTTTTGCCTTTTTCGACATTTTCTAACTTTTCTTCTTAATTCTATACTCGGTATAAAACGCTGATAACTCGCTCCAATCGAACAATGAATTTCGCATGCATTTGGAGTGAGGTTTAGAGAAATCAGAGCAAAACATCGGCCACGGCTCTCTCAATTTTCTGCACTCTCTCGTCGCCAACGTGGCCGCGTCCACCACTGTGCGAAGGGAGCGCGTTTGCAGCTCTCCGTACTGAGAATACCAATAAACTCATTAAAAATAGCGTGTAAAAGGACCATAAAACAAATGAAAATGCCGAAAAAACGAATTATCACAGATTTTAATCCTGAATTGATTTTTCAATTTTCTCGACGCCTAAACCTCGAAAATTTCTCAACACACCGCTTATAAATCTCAAAAATAACAACTACCGATAAAAATTTAACCAAAAAAGGCGGAAAATAGGAGAAAAACGAGCAAAAATGAGAAGAAAATGGCAAAAAAATGTCGATAATTTAGGCTCCGCCCTTTTTGCAAGTAGCGCATGCCTTTTTGCAATTCTTTTGATAATCTTCTCAAATTCTCTGAAGCAGAAAGAATTTCAAAAGAATTTCAACAGATTCTGAAAAGAATTCGTTTGAATTATCAGAATGCCACTCTTTCGATACACTTTTGCGGTTCACAATTCACCCTAGACTCTTTTGGGACTCTTTCCGCACCAAAACTCTTTTCAGACTCTTTTTAAACTATTTGCGGTTTACCTGTAGTAAAAGGTATGAGCTGAGTTAAGAACGGGTTTATTAGAATAACAAGTCAAATACACGTAAGGTGATGAGCGGGATCGAAGCAGCCAGAATAGAAGATAAAGACGAGAAGGGTTCGGGAAAAAGCCATGAATGAGCGTTGACTGATCCTTTTATACGGCACTGCGGTGGAAGGGCGGGATGATATCGAGCACTCCGTGGCGGGAAGTTGCGACGAGAGAGTGCGTAGATCAGTGAGACGATTTCCCGGTGGCGCGAGAAAGTGGTGGTCCGCTCGTGTCCGCGCGCATTGACGAGAGTGTGCGCATGTGTGAAGAGGATTAGACGAACAGTGAGTCCCCGCGGCCTCGATCGGCTACAGTGTAGTTGACTGGTGCAGTGAACGTGGATGTTGTGAATGGGAAGAGGACGGCTTCGGCGTGTGGACGACGAAGCGACAGGAATGGGGACGAGGAGAGAGTTGGCATTGCGACGATCGACGAGTTCTGAAAATAAACGATTAGTTACTGTTTAATTATTATCTTTCTAACTGTATGATTAAGATTTAAACTTATGTGGTGGAGCGAGTGGCGAAGGGTTTCACATCTCCCCCCTTTTTGGAAGAATTCGTCCTCGAATGCTGAAATGTTAAAGATTAAAACTGAAACCTGAGCTATGAGCTCTTTAGTACTTAGCACAGAAACACTCCCTGGGCAGCTGGTTGAAGAGCTGATTCCACGTGTGCGCCGACCGCAGATATGAGACGTTTCCCATAATTATACAAGCCGTCTTGGTTCGCGATATTGCCACGTTAATGCGCTTCTTGTCGTCGAGGAACGTCTGAGCCCCACTCGTTCTTGACGTGAGCACGATGGTGTAATCGTACTCGCGTCCTTGAACTCCGTCGACGGTGGAGCATCGTACTTTCTTTGGAGCATTTTCTTCGATGTACGTGCACGTCGACTAATAGAAGGCCAAGATGCAAATTGAATCATCTGGCCGGATTTTGCGCAAGCCCTTGGCGTAGTAAAGCGCCAATTGAGCTTCTTCTTGGTTTAGCACTGACGTCCCGTCAATGACATGAGGGAAATTGTGGTTGATGACCACTACTGGGTGACAATCTGGGAGTCCCATGCTTCTGAGCGCCGGCAAATCTTGTCCGGGTTTCTTATTCGTTTGCAGTTTTCCATCATAGAAAAGATTGCTGAGTAGCTGCGTGACTTCCTGGGGGCAGCGGTGTACCTCGAGCAACGGCAACTGCGGGAAACGGTCGAAATCCGTCGCGTCTTCGAGCACATTTCCAACCGCGAACGAGTGCAGCTTGTCCGGAAGACAGTTGTCCGAGAATGGCGGGAGCTGGCGCCGGTCGCCAAAGAATGCCAAACGAGCTGATGGGAAGGAGTGGCACAAGGTGGCCACAGCGCATCTCGGAATTTGAGAGGCTTTGGTTATGAGAACAAAGCTAACGTCTTTGATAAATTTACACGTTCCATCAAGAGTGTATCCGATTGCGATGGATGACACGATTGAATGGTTTTCTGCCGTGTCTTCTTTAATATCTCTCACTCAATGCTTGTGCTTTTTCTACATTGGTTTGATTGATGACGGGTTTTTGAGGTTGGTAACATCTTGGGTGGGGGTCAGCAGACGGATGCGGAGGTACATAGTCCTCTGCTTTGCTCCGCCCGCTGGCACTACCTCTCGTGGTCGTTCTCCTTTAAGAAGTTCCACCGCTATCTCAATCTCTAGCTCGAGTGTCTGCCTGTTTTCGATTATTTTGCCGTGGAGTGGCTCTGTGATGACCAATTTCCAGCAAACTGCAAAATTGTTAAAAGGCTGCTGACGTAAAAGACGAGGCGTTGTCTGAAACTATTTGATTTGGTGTACCGAATTTTAGCACCAACTCTTCCAGAACCGCTGTGGATATTGTTTCGCAAGTTGTGTCTGGTAGTGGGATTGATATCACGAATTTAGAGAACCAGCAAATCATATTTATGTAATATTTATTGCCTTTTAAAGAGGTTCTTAGTGGCCCCGTCAAATCGATTCCTACTTTTTCAAAAACCTGGGACGTGACCACCACTAATTGCGGCTCTCTTTTTGACGGATGTGGATTACGCTTTTGTTGACATTTGAGACATTCGAGTGTCCATTTTAAAAAATCAGAGCGCATTCCTGGCCAAAAATATTTTTTCTGCGCCTTGTGGAGTGTTTTCCTCCAATCGAAATGGCCACCGCCTAGTAAACTACTGTGGAAAGACTCAAACATAAGCTTTTGCAAAGTTTGCGGAATAACTACTTTTGGGTGTTCGCTACCAAATGTTATCGTCAAAATACCTGTCTCTGACACTCGTACTCGTTCCAAAAACGGTAACCATTTTTCCGAAATCCCATCTATTGTTGTTGCAGGAGACGTTAAAAAGGTCTTAATGGTGTTCACGTCGTTGTCCTTGTCCTGCTCGAGTGCCAAATCCACTGGTTTTTGTGTGCTCCCTGGTGTGAAATTTCTCGGAACGCGATCCTTTGATCGATCGATTGCCATGCATACCGGGAATTCGATTATATCTTCTAATTCTTCTTTAGGAAGAGGTGCAACTTCATCCTTGGCTCTGGATATACAGTCCGCTACTGTATTTCTTTTACCGTCAATGTGAACGATAGAGATATCGTACTGTTGAATCTCAATTAGCCACCTAGCTATTCTTTCGTTTACCTTGCTTTTTGCTAATATGTGCACCAATGGACGATGGTCCGTGTGTAGAACAATTTTGGAAAGCCATATGTAGGGCTTAAAATGTCTAAGCGCAAAAACTATGGCTCCTAGTTCTATTTGAATAGCTGGCCTACGTGTTTCGACCTCGGAGAGGGTCCTGCTTCCGTAAGCTACTACTTGAATAATACCTGCATCCTTTGAGACTTGTGCCAGCACTGCTCCCTGAGCTACTGCGCTCGCATCCGTGTAGATGTGGAATTCCTTTGTGTAATCAGGGTATACCAAGATTGGCTTACTTGTGAGTTTATCCTTGAGTGTTTCAAAAGCGTTTTGTTGAAAACTGGTCCACTCGAATGGTTGATCCTTTCTAGTGAGCTTCGTTAATGGCTCTGCAATTTCTGAAAAATTTTTGATGAATTTGCGGAAAAATCCGGCCATTCCTACGAATCTCTGAACGGCTTTGAGATCTCTTGGAATTGGCATCTTCTGAATTGCATCAAGGTTAGCTTGATTCGGTGAGTAGTTTGTTTCACTAATCTCGTGCCCCAAAAAGACTATTGACTTTTTGGCAAATTCGCATTTTGCTGGCGACGCTTTCAAGTTATATTCTCGGAAGCGAGTCAGTACTTTTCGTAAAGTTTGTACGTGTGACTCAAAAGACTTACTAAAAACCAATACGTCGTCTATGTACATCATCACGTCCTGCTCCATTCCGGCCAATACGGTACACATTGCTCTTTGAAAGTAGGACGCCGCTGATCTGAGTCCAAACGGCAAATGAGTATAAGCGTATACTTTATCTTCTGTGGTGAATCCGCACTTGTACGAAGATTCGGGATCCAGACGAAGCTGAAGATATCCGTTTGCCATGTCCAGAGATGAGAAGAATTTGGACCCTCCAACTTTCTCCAGGATGCTATCTATTCTGGGAAGTGGAAAATTATCTGGAATAGTTACTTCGTTAAGTTTTCTGAAGTCTAAACAAACTCTTAAAGAACCGTTTTTCTTTGGTACTAATACTATCGGGCTAATCCACGGAGTATTAGATTCGGTTATGCGTTTTGACACTAACAAACCATTTATGTGTTTCTCCAGTTCGGCCTGATACTTTACAGGTACCCGATACGGTCTTCCTCTTACTGGTACTTCAGTGCTTGTGTATACGTGAATCGGGTCTGTCTTCGCGCTGCCAAGATCGTAAGGATTTTTTGAGAAGACGTCATTAAATTCGCTGAACAATTTTAAGAGGATACCTTTTTGCTCTTCAGAGCATATTGCGCCATCCAGTGATATTCTGGACTTTGGATCTTCTATAATTTGGGCCGTCTTATCGCTGAGAGCGTTGCATTGGAAAACGTTGTCAAAAACACAACGTTTTGTCCTCCTCTTCGAAAACCTCAGTTGCTTCTGCTGCTTTGGTGCCGGGTGTAAGGGTGACATCCGAATCCGATGTGTTTGTTACCAAAATACACATATTATCGGAATTCATAACGGCTGGAGCAGTGAGTAAGCATTTATCTAAAAGGCTTTGTGAAGCAACCAGAAACACAGATGCGCGGACGTCCGCAGTCGTCTGCTTCGTGCATCTAATGAATCCTTCGCTGTGAGCGGGAATAACTGTGTTTTCGGAAACTTTAATATCGAAAACTTGTGGTGTGAATGCCACATGTCTAGAGCCTATTGGGATGGATTCGTCCCCAATATTAAATGTTGCCTGCTTATAATTGATCGAAAACTGTGGGATTTGAGAGAGAAGATCATTTCCCAAAATTATGCCATAATTTCGTGGTCCTTCTGGAGTACACTCACCTTTTGTAAAATGCACACGGTGAACAATTGTATGGGATCCGATCGCAACTGTCACGAATGCCGCTCCTACCATTTGCACTTCATTACCACCGAGTCCAATCGCGTGAGGAGCACTTGCCTGGTGCAACCTCGGAACTCCAATTCTTCTGCTGAAAGCTTGCCCAGCCACTGTGATGGTCGATCCTGTGTCGATAAGAGCAAAACATGGGGTCCCGTTGACTTTAATTGGTATTTGCATTGTAAGTGGTACTGGTGCCAAGTGTGCTGAATTTACCGTAAAATTAGCCTTACTTTTCATTGTATGAGCATTTTCCGTTGGCCACGTGAGACTACGTACTCCGTGTGTTCCTGACTCCGCCATAAGTGCTCCATTGACTCTCTGAAGTTCAGCGATTTGCTGCCGATACACTTCAAGTTGGGCTTGCAAATCCTCTGTAGTGGCCACTTTCACCTGCGCTGGATGTTGCTGGTGATTTCTAACGGCGTCTTGATTGGTTTGTTGAACCTTGGGTTCGCCTGCCATTCTCTTGCGACAATCACGAATAAAATGACCTACGTTATTGCAGTGATAACATCTCCGCTTCATTTTCTGATTGTCTTCAATCTTCTCTTTCCTGTGTGGCTTGCCGGGACGGTTGTTATAATTTGCCCACTCCTGCTTCATTGATCTCATCTCCTCTAGCAGTGCTACTGTAGGGAGATACTGCTGAGACGCTGCTCTGTCCTCCCGGAGGATGTCTTGTCTTATTGCCTCGTCGAAGGCTTCTCTGCACGTCTTCGGATCCTTGTCTTTGACATTGTAACGAATACTATCGTCGAGACCGTTGAGGAAAGCTTCACGAGATCTTTTCTCCATCACTTCACTACTTTCAGCCCGAAAGGCCTGTGCCGCCAAAAGTCTGACACGATTGAAGTAAGTTTCTATTGATTCGCCTCTTTCCTGACGACATCTGGAAAATTGTGCTTCTTTGAGCTTACCTGTGAGCTCATTCTCAAAAGTTGCCTTCAAATCTGCTACCAGTTGATCCACTGTTGCAATTGGATTCGTGTTTAGGAACACCTCCGCTCTATCGCGAGCATTTCCCACCAGGAACGTTAGGAAGGCGTTAACTTGTGCAGCGTCTGTTGCTTCGGCATCTGCAGCTTTCATCTGATCCCTGAACTGTCGAACAAATACCGATAAGCTTTCTGAAAAGGCACCGGAATATGTTCCGATTGGAGCAGCTGATTTAAAGCCGAGCACGTTGACACGTGGCATCTGAACGCTTCCATCTGATGATGAATGTTCATCATTTCCGTCTGGAATTTCTTCTTGACGACTATTTTCGTCATTAATACTGGTACTGACTGTAGGGTTTTTCATTACAACATTCTGACTAGTGTTATTTTCACAAGTGCTACCACTCGTAGCTGCGCCGCCCGCGGAAGAACGCATTCTTCCGCTCTGTGGGGAACAGCCAGAGGGAGACGAGTTACCTGAGTGAAGAGGAGCTTGCTGGGACCTGATCACGACGACTTCCTCTTCGAGAACGGTGATGCGCTGGCGTAGCTGATCGAAAGCTCTTTCGAGGTTGTTGACACTGGCGGCACGACGATCGACCTGACCTCCCAGAGCGGTCATTTCCATCATCACTCGATCAGCAGCTTCCTTCATCCTTGCCGAGATTGAGTTGAGGTCGATAACTGCCGCATTTTTCAGGTCCAGAAGGTGAGCCGGCTTCAGATCCACTTGATTGGTGAAACGAGGCAGACACGACTCCAGCTTCCAAATGATTTGCGCCATGATGGGCATGAGGTTGTTGAACAATTCGGGATAGTTTTTTCTGCAAAATAAATTAGAAACTTCCAGCCGGTGCTGGAAGCTTTCTTACACACCGAGCTTTTGAACGAGTAAAAATCATAAAAGTGATTATAAAATCTACTAGTTACCTAAGGAAAAGAAGTCGTGAATTGGAGACAGAATAGCCTACACTATTCTACATTAGGATCCTAAACCGGGAAGACACCAAGTCTACCCAAAAACTAACCAAAAACCCACTGAGGTAGGGAAACCCTCCTAACTTCTTACCTTATCCCTTTCCCATACCCGAGCTAAATTCCTATTTTAAAAGTTGTCCCAAAATATTAGTTAAAGTTTAGTTGCGCACCTAAAAATTAAAAATAAATGAACTCAAAACCTAAAACGCGGTGGAAGATATTTGACTACCCGTTACCTAAACTAGTGGTGGATCGCTACGGCAGAGGAAAGTGATACCACTAAGAGCCTAAGCCGCACTCGCTGCTACCAGTAAAAGGTATGAGCTGAGTTAAGAACGGGTTTATTAGAATAACAAGTCAAATACACGTAAGGTGATGAGCGGGATCGAAGCAGCCAGAATAGAAGATAAAGACGAGAAGGGTTCGGGAAAAAGCCATGAATGAGCGTTGACTGATCCTTTTATACGGCACTGCGGTGGAAGGGCGGGATGATATCGAGCACTCCGTGGCGGGAAGTTGCGACGAGAGAGTGCGTAGATCAGTGAGACGATTTCCCGGTGGCGCGAGAAAGTGGTGGTCCGCTCGTGTCCGCGCGCATTGACGAGAGTGTGCGCATGTGTGAAGAGGATTAGACGAACAGTGAGTCCCCGCGGCCTCGATCGGCTACAGTGTAGTTGACTGGTGCAGTGAACGTGGATGTTGTGAATGGGAAGAGGACGGCTTCGGCGTGTGGACCAGTGATGCACGGAAATGAATTTTGAAAAATGCGGAAAGCGGAAACGGAAACGGAAAGAAGAAAAAATTTCCGCGGAAAACGGAAACGGAAACGGAAAATTTTTCGGTTTTCCGCGGAAGACGGAAACGGAAACGGAAACGGAGGTTTATAAAGAGTTTGCAATACAAGTCTCCATATTATTTTGAAATTTTTTTAAAGTATTGTTTGAAAACAGTTGCCATTAAAAAAACATACTTTGCTTATAAAAAAGACTATTGAGCAAAAAACTTGTACGGTGATTTGCCTGTTTAGCTCCACCCCTGGCTGATATCAGCCTCCACGTCAGTTGATTTTGCACTGGTTTACTCGGTGGGGGATTATACTCCCTGGGGGTGTATTCTGATATACGAAAATACAAGTATAGCCTCCCACCAATACTTTTTTTGGGGGGGGGGGTCATTCTGGCCCCTCCGTATGAAAATAGTTCGCCATAATATCAATAAAGTCCCCCATCATATCAATATTTTATATTGTCCTTGGGAGGACTTTACAGCATTTCCTTGGGGATGTTTTATTGTTATTTCATGGGGGAGTCTTATTATAATTATCCCAATTGTACTTTCAAGTGAAAAAATCAGGAATTTTTTCCAAAAAACAGAAAATTTTTCCATTTCTTAATATTGAAAAACATTTCCGTGATTTGCGGAAAAATGCCAAAAATTACGGAAGCGGAAACGGAAACGGAAATAAAATTTTTTATTTGCGGAATACGGAAACGGAAACGGAAGAGGCTAAAAAAGCGGATACGGAAGCGGAAACGGAATTTCCGTGCATCACTGGTGTGGACGACGAAGCGACAGGAATGGGGACGAGGAGAGAGTTGGCATTGCGACGATCGACGAGTTCTGAAAATAAACGATTAGTTACTGTTTAATTATTATCTTTCTAACTGTATGATTAAGATTTAAACTTATGTGGTGGAGCGAGTGGCGAAGGGTTTCACACTGTGTAGCACGTTTGACCGTCAATCGACAGGTCGCGGGATCGAGTTTTGTCGACTGCAATCTTGTGTGTGAGACACACAAACAAACACACAGACTAATCTAAAATCTTCTATATAAGAAAGATAGTAAAGATATAGACCACCCACTTACATGTCTTTTCACAAACCATATTGGAATTCTCTGAAACTTGGTGGGCTAATAGAACCTATCTCTGGCTACAGCGTCAAAAAAATTTAGCTGTCGAACTTCAAAAATAAGCTCAAAAAGTTGCTCCAAATTCCGGCTCTTCCCTCCGTCACTTCTCTCGTTTTTATCACGACCCTCCAGAGGGGAAAAATCATCGAAAGGGAGGCGCAGTGGTAGAGTGGGGGGCAGCAGGAGAAAGGCCACGGTTTCGAACCCTCTTGTGGTAAAATTTTTTTGATATTTTTTATAAGTATGGGAAACAGGGGTGGGACCAAAAAAAAATGTTTTTTTTTTTGAGTGAGAAAAAAATTTTAAACTTTTTTTGATTTCTTTTTTGACAATGCGACGTAGGCAATACTTTTTTTTTTGTTTTTTTTTAGAGTCGCGGAGGCGAAGAAGGTTTTTGGACGGAGCTCTCAGGCAACTCATTTCTTACTATAATAGGAAATCCAAATCTGAATAGGAAATTTTGGAACTTGTCCAGGAAACTCAGATCTTGTTAGGAAATACAAATCTTATATAGAAATTTACAAACTATAAAGGGGTCTTGACAGATTCGAAAAATTTTTGAAATCTCGAATCTGTACAGAAAATTTTCCGGTCTTGCAAGATCTGCTAAGATTTGTAAAATTGATTGCACGAGATGCGTCAATAAAATTTCTTGGCGCCATTCGCGTCACGAATTTCGAAATGTTTCGTGTGGATTTTTATTGCGTTGTTATTTTATTTTTATTCATTTATTTTTGGCTTTTTTATGAGTTGCATTCAATTTGAAGTGTTTGCAGCCTACTGGATCGCGCCACCAATCAGCCTGTGATTTCTTGGGCACTCGAAAAACAGTGGAGCGCAGAGAAAAATTGAAAATCAGGACAAAGTATGTAAGTAATGGATGCATTTACATGAGTTTTTCTGTCAATCTTTTTGTGAAAATAAAAAAATTGCAATGCGCTGTTTGCGTGCTTTTAAAATTCAAATGGCAATGAAAGAAATAGCATGGGAAATGAAGAGATGTGTTCCAATTTTCGTTTGAATTTTAAAAGTACGCAAACACCTTAATATCTTCAGTTATTTCTTCATTTTTTCCAATAAAAACCTGAAAAAAATTGTCACTCAGCCACGAATCCAGAATACCACAGAAAAAAATTTTAAAGCTCTCCGAAAAAAATTAAGCACTTAATACCTTCCCAACGTGAAGTGATTTTTTGGAAAAGCAGGTTTTCCTCTTTCTTTCATTGCCATTTGAATTTTCAAAAGTGCAATTTTTTGTTTTACCAATATCATAATTTATTTTCAGCGCGGCGGCCAGATCGAAGCTCGTCAAAAGGTGCAGAACGGACGACGCGGAACAGCCATCGACATCGGCTAAATTTTTTATATTTTAAAATGTTTCCTTTTTTTTTGTTATAACCAATAAAATGAATTGTCTTTTATTCAATCGATAAAGTTTAGATTCCGGGGAATCTGGACAGAAAATTGTGGAATTTGGACAGAAAATTTTGGAATCTGGGCAGAAAATTTTGGAACCTGGGCAGAAAATTTTGGAATCTGTGCAGAAAATTTTGGAATCTGTGCAGAAAAGTTTGGAATCTGGGCAGAAAATTTTGGAATCTGTGCAGGAGATGCGCGCCTGTACAGAAATTTTTGGAATCTGTACAGAACATTTTGGAATTATAAGAGGTCGCCAAATATCTATAAATCACTAGTTTATAATTCCAAAATTTCCTATTATAGTAAGAAATGAGTTGCCTGAGCTACCCCAAGGCAGAACGTTCCTGCATCAGAACTGTCCCGAAGCAGAAATTTTTTCTCACCTTCACCATCAAAAAATAAATTTTTTCTCACCCAAAAAAACATATTTTTGGTCCCACCCCTGTTTCCCATACTTATAAAAAATATCAAAAAAAATTTTACCACAAGAGGGTTCGAACCCGTGGCCTTTCTCCAGCTGCCCCTCACTCTACCACTGCGCACAGGTGAAATGCGACACGTGCATTACAGCTCGCTGGTGACTCGCGCGCAAATGGCATGGGGGCACTGCAAGGGTGTCATCATGACCGCGTAATGCATCGATCGCATTTATTGGTGCATCATTGACG
Source organism: Caenorhabditis japonica (assembly GCA_963572235.1). Classification (NCBI taxonomy): domain Eukaryota; kingdom Metazoa; phylum Nematoda; class Chromadorea; order Rhabditida; family Rhabditidae; genus Caenorhabditis; species Caenorhabditis japonica. The sequence continues at coordinate 16,845,605 of OY754344.1, forward strand.
CATCGGTGGCGCATCATTGACGCATCGTTGGCGCATTTTTGACGTGTCATTTGTTCAGAGCATGCGAGGCGACCGGCTGCCATGGATATAGTATTAATAAACCATTCTTGACTTGCGAGTTATTTAAAATTTATTGGTGACACAAAATCATTTAAAAAAAAGAAAATAAAAATAGTTGACATAAAAATTATTAATTTTTGCAAATCCTTCCTTTTGCACTTGTAATCTCGGGTATGACAACAAATCCTCCAGATGTGGGAACCGCTTGAACAGTAGAGAACCCCTGAAATAAATAGATAGATGTATATTTATTTTAAATATAGAAAATTTATTTTAAATTGACAAGGCCACACCCGCGATTTTTTACTAAACAACAATAACATTTTATGTACTTGGGCCCCGTTCAGATAATTTCCACGTGTTTTTTCAGCAAACTAAACAAAAACGTACGCAGCGCCTATAATAAGCAAGTGTGGAAATAATTCTTCAGAACAAGGTACCAAAGAAAGAACTTTTTAATCGTGAGTGGCTCCATATGAAAAAATCCGTTCTCGTCGAAAATAATATTTTTTCCGTGTCCGAAAAAAACATTCAACAAAAATTACTTTAACTGGTAGCGAAAGATACTCAGGCAACTCATTTCTTGCTATAATAGAAACATTTGGAACTATAAACTAGTAATTTATAGATATTTGGCGACCTCTTCAAATTCCAAAAACTTCTGCTCAAATTCCAAAAATTTCTGCCAAGATACGCATCGCTGTACAGATTCCAAAAATTTCTGTACAGATTCCAAGAATTTTTCGAATCTCTCAAGATCCCTTTATAGTTTGTAAATTTCTATGTTGTCCATTCGCGAAGAAAGCAAGTGCGCTCCACAAAACTTAGTACTTCGTGGATTTCATTTTCGTCACCAAATTATTTTGATTCACGTGTAAATTCAACGTGAAATAAAATAATTTGGCGACGAAAATGAAATCCACGAAGTACTAAGTTTTGTGGAGCGCACTTGGTTTCTTCGCGAATGGACAATATAAGATTTGTATTTCCTAACAAGATCTGAATTTTCTGGACAAGTTCCAAAATTTCCTATTCAGATTTGGATTTCCTATTATAGTAAGAAATGAGTTGCCTGAGTAGTTTGCTGGAATTATGATTTTTCAAAATATTCCGCCGAAATTTTTCCAGTTTTTCTTTTTGGTGAAAATTTTTCGACGATTTTGAGGGAAAACGGATCTTTTTTTACAAAATCAACCCGAATGGGACAGCTTTGAATTTTCTTTTCAGCAATTTAAAGCGTTTGCGAAATTTTTTATCTTTGCGCAGAAGTTCCTATCGATCTCCAAAAGCATCCAAATTCCACCATTTTTTTGTTTTTGAGTTTTAAAAATTATTAGAAAGACTCACCAGCTTGCGAAAGTGTTTTTGTGCGACGGAATTTGACACCTCCAAATGCTCGTCTAGTGGAGCGCACTTGCATACCTCCTCGCGTCGCGCGCCGCTCATATATCAACGGCCATTGCGGGCACTGAGAATGTGTGCAGCGGTGGCCTACACAGGTAAACCGGCATGGATGAACTGTGTCTGAATAGTGGCTCAATAGGCGGTAATGCGCGAATGGTTCCTGTACGGTGGAGGAGAAGGAAACATTCAGACGCTGATATTCGAACAATGTGTGAGACACGGCTGAATGAGAAACAATGCGCGAGGCGGGCAAATCGAGATTCTTGGTGAGCCACTGATGTGCGAACAATCGATTGCGGCCTCAGCGCTAGCGCGTGATCTGATGCAATGTTCTTTCTTTTCTTTTTTTGCTCGTGAGTCTCAATTATTACTTAAATTATTGCTTAATTGCCCTATTAATTTCCCGAATAATGATTTTTCAGCTTATTTCGTGTGAAGCTACGTTGCTTACGAATTAACAAGATTCACGGTCAATAGAACGCAGAGAATGGTGTATTTCGGATGAGCTTAAACAGTAAGTGCAATAAATTTATTATGCTATTAAATACAAACAATTTCAGGCGTCATCTCCAATTTTCCATGACGGCGTCAGAGATGAAATGTCTGAGCGTTCGGAAGTTTCTACGGGATTCTCAAATGTGAAAAAGTTGAAAAATGTGAGTTTTAGAAATGAGGTTATTCTTGAAAATAAAACTGTAATTTTTTAACTGAATTTTAGTTCGAAAGTATTATGGGGTTATTCACGAAATAACAAAAAATAGCGTAAACCAGCAAAAATTCGGAAAATTCCTCGATTGACCTGAAACTTTGGGAAATAATGGAAAAAATACTCCACCACATTCCCAGAAAATTTCAGACCAAAGTATCGATTTTTCTGAAAACGTATGGGAATGTCCGGGAGTATTTTTGCCATTGTTTCTCAAAGTTTCATTGTCAGGCCAATCGGAGAATTCTCCGAATCTTCACTGAGTTTTTTACTGGTTTAGCTATTTTTTATATTTCGAGAATAACCCCATTAAAATTCAATTACCCTAAACTTGTGTAGATAGGTCCGTCAATGCATAGGGCCGCCCTCACTTAAAAAGTATTCTTTCGTTTCTCTGGCCGCTCGTTGCGAACAAGAACAGAAAGGAGAGAATTCAATTTTTTCAATCAGTAAATGGAAAAAAGCCGTCTTCCAGACCAACACTGATACTGTCCATTTTCCTAAAGTTCTGCTCCAGGAAGATGGTCCTTTCCATTCTCCCTTTGTAAAAAGATGGTCTATGGAAAACATTACGTTAGCTGAGGCGGCTGTCAAAGAAAAGGAAAGCGGTCCTATCTTCACGAGTTTAGGGTAATAAAAAATAGGGTCATTTTTATTATCATGAGAAACAACATTAAATTAAGTAACGATTGGATGAAATGTTTTATTTTTGCAGCGACGGCACTTTTCGGATCACATATCGCCTAAAATTGGCTGAAGGCGCAGGAACCAATTGGAACGAGTGCGAGGATCCCTATGCCACCATCGATTTTAAATACTAAATTACTTTTTTCCGTTAGGCAAACCTTCATTTTTTCACAAAGCTTTGGTTTTTTAAATGGTAAACTTTTAATAAACATAGTCAATTCCATCTCGAGATCAGTAAATTTCAGGAGCAGTGAGAGAAACTCGCGCATTGAAAAGCCGCGGATGCGTGAAAAGTCGGCCATTGAAAAACCGCTAATTCAAACGTTGGTGGTTCCGTCACTCGAGCATCGAGCGGCGCACCAGTGGACCACCATTCGGCCATGCCGGTTTACCTGTGTAGTGGTGAGAGCCTGAGGACGCCAATCTGTAGGTTGTGGGTTCGATCCCCCTCCGCGGTTTTTATTTTTTTTAAATTCTTTTGTATCTGCTCAGACTAAATCTTATGGATTTTTGTTTCGAATACCACAAAAAATTACATTTGCGTGTTGGAGTAGAACGTTGAAAACAAAATTAAAATTTCCTTTTTTTTTTCGAACTACTTTAAATTCGTTAGTTTTATTTAAATCCTTCGGCAAGTAACTTTTATCCAGAAAGTTCAGCGGCAAAACGCTGGAAGCATGTGTGAAACCTTAAAAATGGGCGACCGGAGGGAGCTGGGCGGAAGCTTGCTTTGAATCTGTGGTTCAAAACAGAAAACAAAAAAAAAGTGCACCAAGAGGTATTGAACCCAGGCCTCCAGATCGGCGATCGAAAATGTAGACCACTAGACCATCACAGTGGGCGTTTATATGATCGGCGCCAAAGGAGGAGGTATGCAAGTACGCTCCACTAGACGAGCATTTGGAGGTGTCAAATTCCGCCACTGTAAGTGTTTTCGGCCCATTTGCAGCAAACATTGACTACTGCAAAAAATCAATACATGTTTTGAATGATGTTTAGCTTACCTTTATCAGTTTTCATTGTCGAAATGTGTCGCCATCGGTCTCCTCATCTAAAAAACAAAAAAATTATAAAAGATTTGGTAAAATTTGAAGAAAAATAAGAAAAATAGGACACAAAATTAAAAGAAAATTCGCTGACAGCACAATTGATGCAAATGCGCTCCAAGCGACACAAGCGCACCATAGATTCACTATCGAGCTATCGCAAGGCAGCGCAAAGATAGATCAATCAGCGAGTCACTAGCTGATTTTTAGCTGCGGTTGATCTATCGTGCATTCACCATAGACTTTCATTTGCAATAGATACACCGCATTTCTGCTGTGCGCCTCCCTTTCGTTGAGTTTTTTACCTCTGGAGGGTCGTGATAAAAACGAGAGAAGTGACGGGAGGGTACGACAGAATAGAAATAGGCGAAATAGAAATGCTACAAAATAGAATTACTACAAAAAAGAACTGGAAAAAATAGAACTGAGCGAAATAGAAATGCTACGAAATAGAACGGCTACAAAATAGAAATAGGCGAAATAGAAATGCTACAAAATAGAAATTTTTGGGCGGTGGAGCGCGTTTGCATCATTTTTTCAATTGCTCAGTTTTTCGCCGATTTTCAATTTTTTTTTTCTGAAACTGCATTGATTTTATACCTTTCTTCATTTTCGATGTTGTTAAGTGCGTAAAATATCTGAAAATTACTGAAAAATCCTATAATAATCGGAAAATTCGAAGCATAATGCAAACGCGCTCCATCGCACCGATTTCTATTTCGCCCATTTCTATTTTGTCACATTTCTATTTCGCGCTGTTCTATTCCGCTCATTTCTATTTTGTAGCCGTTCTATTTTTTCCAGTTCTTTTTTGTACACTGGTGAAGCGCCACGGGCCCGCAGCGGGCCCGCCGCGGGCCCGCCAGCGCACCGCTGACAGCTAAAAGAGTACACGCGTGGTGCACGCAGCGGGCCCGTGGCGGGTCCGCCAGCGGTTCGCTACCTGCTACATCGGGTGGGTGACCCCTTTCTTGCTTTTTTTTTTCTTTATTTGATATTTTCTATTAGAAACTAACACTGATGTTATTAATGAGACAGTTTATTGAAAAACAGAAAAGAAAAATTTAGAAAATTATTAGATTATCACAAATTTCTTCGATGACGTTGCCCGAATCATCTCATCGTCGATCGACCGAATCGAGATGTCGCACGTGTCTGAAAATTGAATAAGTTTATTATGTGAGAGCTGGCGCTAAATACGGCATCCCGGAGTTTTTAAAAACTTTATTTCCACAAGTAAATAGCGTAGAGTTTCATGTTATTTTAAAAAGTACATAAAAAATTTCCAAAACAGTTGAAAATAACTATTTTTAAATTTTTTTCAACTCTTTTTAAGCCGTAGAATGTCAAATAAGTCAAGGAAGACCGATAGTTGCATATAATTGCCACGGACTTCTTAGAATCACTTGAAATGGTACGCGGTTTAACTGGGCTTCTAACGTTTTCTATATTTTTAGGGAATATCGTTGTTAAAAAGAAATATAGCGTTATTTTGTGTCATTCCTATTTCATTCAGTTCCTTTCTTCATAAGCATTTTTCCAAATTTGATCTGCGCAAAAAGCCCTAAATATTTCGCACCAGAACTCGGTCGCTCCAAGCCCTGTGGCTTTGAAAATTTTTGGGCAAGTTTCGTGCCAATCGGCTTTTTTTTCCACCACGTACCGATTCGGATCCTAGGCCATTTTGAGAAATTTTCTCTTCCATGAAAGAAATCCTGGACCTATTTGAAAATGAAATCCAAATGAAATATCGGGTCAATAAATATTGTTCTTCGTTTAATTTACTACATTTTTTAAAGTTGGTTCAAATCGGTGCGCTACCGGCTTTAGGAAATTTGTTAAAGGTATTGCAGTCGAGCAAAAAATAACGGATTTTCGCTTCCATTTTCAGTTTTCTGTACTTTTATGGGAAATAAAGGTCTAAATAAAAAATCGGCTCGCTAATTATTTTTCTTCATTTAATTTGCTAAGTTGACACGATATTATGCAAACACCGTGTTGCAATTTTTTGTTTTCAACATATGTAATACAATTTATTTTGCTCTTTTTTCGCAAATTTCAACAAGACTAAAACTTTTCAAAACATACCGATTGGCCAGATGAATTCGATTTTTTCCATAGCAGCCTGGCGTCTTTACCTCCTGAAAATAATAAATATCTCAACAAAAAAACCCATAAAACGTACTTTACAAACTTCCTCGTTTTTCAGGCGGATTTTAACATCCGCCGACCGCAAAATGTTGCCATTTTGATTCGTTTTTCCCCTGAAAACACAAAAAATTAATTAAAAATAAAAAAGAATGATAAAAAACGGCAGAAAAACACGTAAAATTGAAGTTGTTTGACAAAAAAATATTGAAAAAGTTAAGCCCCGCCCACTTTGCAATCTGCGGCACACAGTTTTGCAATAATGCTGCGCGCCATTTGTTTCACGAAAAATGGGTAATACTGACTTTTTACGTTAATATTTTTGATGAATAATCAGAAAATGAGTATAAAATCACAAAATCATCCTTACAGGGTGGCCGATAAGTATAGGACGCTCGCTTTCAGCGTTCCCTGGCACGGTGCCAAGGGATATTTTCGAAAAATTTCGAAACTTTTCGAAAGTCCAGAGACTATATAAGTAAGCTTCTCAGTCATTTGTTCTCACTTCTCCATATCGCCGAGCTATGAAAAGTTCTCCTCATCGTCCTTCCATTGAACTCTTGTTCAAGAGAGGCCTCGGAAGTGCTGAGATCGCTCGACGCCTTCAAATTTCGTCTTCGACGGTTCGAATTCTTCGACGGCACTTTGCTGGTGGTCCATTTATCCTTCAACAAGACTGGGCACCGTCCCATGGCTCGAGATCGACATTGGCCGTCTTGGAGGCGCATTTCCCTGGATTCCTGGACAAGAACTTGTGGCCTGCTTCCAGCCCGGATCTCAATCCGATGGATTTCAGCGTTTGGGGCATGTTGGAAGGGAAGATCGCGGGAAAAGTTTTTGCTACTGTCGATGACTTGAAGGCCGCTCTCGAGGTAGCATGGGCTTCGATCGACGACGGATACCTGCGGCGCACTGTCAATTCGGTGAAGAAACGTTTGAGAGCCTGTGTCAAAGCTCGTGGATCCAACTTCGAAATTCTCTTGTAAAATCAAATTTTCTGCTTATTTTTTGTTGTTTAATAAAGGTTGTTCTCGAAAAATCCTCAAATTGAAAAAATGGGAGCACTTTCAAAACGTCCTATACTTATCGGCCACCCTGTATATATAAAATTCCGTTTGGGTCTGTAACTGAGTTTCTTGGTGTGTCTGTTTCCAAACTGCATGGCGGAAGCGAACTGAGCGCCCGAGACCAACACAAAAACTCGAACCTGCGTCGTTCGTATGAAATGCAAGCGCTTAACCATCTGCGCCACAGGTCACACGCAGGAAATGAATGAAAAATAAATTTAAAAGAAAGTGAAGAAAAAACATTTTTAGAAATGAAAAGAAATCAAAAGTAGCTTTTGATGCAGCCAGGCTTGTTTAACATTAAAAAAAATTAATTTACACGTAATCGCTTTAAAATACGCAGATTGAGCGATGTTAGCCTGCGCTGAACTCATTGTCAACGCCAATCCGCAGTACCCGATTGTCAACGTTATTAAAACGGTAATTTCAGTATTAGAGAATTTCAAGCCTGCTACGCTGACGTGTACTGGATATTGACACAGCATTTAAGAGATTTGTTAAAAAAGGAACGCACGCTGTCCAGGATTAGAAAAGTGGGCGGAGCCGAGCAAACGCGCCCCACTGAATTTTTTCGCGCGAAATTCAAATTTTGACGCATTTTTTATGTTTTTCGGGAAAAATAGCATAAATTCTTAATTTTTCCCAAATGTGCTCCAATGGAATTATAGCTGAGGTCTTTAGAAATTTTTTAAGCCTAAGAACGTCGAATTTGGTTCAGCCACCATTTCGAAAGAACCGTTTTGAGTGTTTTGGTGTTTTTGCAGGATAAATCATTACGAAAATCGAAGTTTGGGCAATTTTATGGTATTAAAAGATACAACACATACATTTTACAAAGAAAAACAGGTTTTACTGAAAGAAAAATAATAAAATCAATAAAAAAAATTCGAGAGTCGCAAACTGCGCAAGCACCGAAAGTGCGCCATGAGAGTTTGCTGACGCGCCAGCAAATTAGGCTCCGCCCACATTTCAAATCCTGGACACCGTGGAACGCGATAAGGATAAGGCGATAAAGGCTCCCTTACCGGCTTGACTCTTTTAGCAGCGTAGAAATATTTTTTCTATAAAAACTATAATCGATGGAAAACACATATAATGGATTCGTGGCGGAGTGGCATTTCCACGGGGTGTTGAGAGGTACATGAAAATTAAAATTTAAATTTCGCGGGAAAGTTGCCACGTCACTCGAGAAAAAATTGCGCGAAATGGCGTATTCAAAACGTCGTTACTGCGGCGCCGCAGCAATTTTTTATATATTTTTTTCTTGTGGGTTCATATCTTGCATGATTTTAAATATTTAAACAATATTTCCCTATTTATTTTATGCAGAAAACGTATTCCGCCAGCGCCTCGTTTTTGAAAATTCAAACTGTTTCAAATCTGTAACAACCGCGTTTCCTCAAATCTATGTGAGCAGTGGAGTGCATTTTCACGATGTACTCTTCAACACGCCGTGCATTTCACGTGAAACCGAGAGACAAAAAATCTCTTAATTTCTTCAGTTACTTCTTCATTTTTTCGAATATTTAAAAAACTTTAAAAAAATTGTCCCTCCGCTATGAATCCATTATACAACCATTGCAAGAAGCCGGAATATCTACGTAATTGCTAATGTATGCTAAATTTTTGATAAAGGCTGCTACATTATTTTTAGCAGGTACTGTAAGCTTCGTTACTGAAGCTGCACGTTTTCAAGAGAAAATACAGTGTTTATAGATGTGAATTATTCACAAGAAATGAATTACATTCAAGCGAACGAAACTCGTAGTTTTTTGAATGCCTTCATCTGTTTGTTTGAATTTTGTATAAATAATTTTGTTTTCAATGAACTTGCGACATGAGAACATGAAACTCCGCCCACTTATTTTTACGGTGTTTGCGGATTTTTGTTTTCATGATGCAAATTGTTTGAAAACCTAATAAACACTTCTCTAATTAGAACAAAACGTTTTCAACAAATATCAAAACAAACGAAACGTTAATGAAACTTTTCTGCAACTTATCCGCGGTCGGTCATGTCCAATTCTTACAATTAGAACAAAGTCTACTAAAAAAATCGTTGTACTCGTTATTATTCACATAAAACTAGGAAAAAAAAATTTATATACCTTCTTGAGACAGTTTACCATCCTCTGCCCACCCGTTCGTCAGCTGGACGCTGGCGGGCCCGCCGCGGGCCCGTAGCGGGCCCGCCAGCGCATCACCACTGAATATCAGCATTTTCGATCAAAAACTCAACTAATTAGTGTCCTATGCGCATTTTTACTTCGTTTAAAATAACTATAATTCATTTATAAACCCATTGGAAACAAAAATTTTTCCACCTGTCAGTCACCTACCAAATATCATAGCCGCCGCGGGCCCGCCAGCGGCCAGCGAGAGCACCCAAGCGCTGGCGGGCCCGCTGCGGGCCCGTGGCGGGCCCGTAGCGTCTGCGGAGCCGCCGCGGGCCCGCGCGCGGTTCACCAGTGTAGCAATTCTATTTTGTAGCATTTCTATTTCGCCTATTTCTATTCTGTCGTACCCCCAGTGACGGAGGGGGGAGCCGGAACTTTGGAGCAACTTTTTGAGCTTATTTTTGAAGTTCGGCAGCTAAATTTTTTTGACGCTGTAGCCAGAGATAGGTTCTATTAGCCCACCAAGTTTCAGAGAATTCCAATATGGTTTGTGAAAATACTTCCCTTGTTAATAACATCGCCTCCCACCACTCGGCTACAAAGGTAAACCGGCATGGGCGAATGGTGGTTCACTGGTGCGCCGCTCGATGCACGAGTGACGGAACCACCAAAATTTGAATTAGCGGTTTTTGAATGGTTCGCCTTTCACGCATCGGCGGCTTTTCAATGCGTGAGATTCTCTCGCTTCTCCTGAAATGGACTGATGGAATTGAATACTTTTATTAAATTTTTAACATTATTAAAAGAAAACACTATGAAATAATTGAAGTTAGCTTAACTGAAATAAGTAATGTAATTAATAATTTTAACTTGACGGTTCAATCGAGCTCCTCGCACTCGTTTCGATAGGTTCTTCTTCGTTTGGCAATTTGCAACCTTCGCTGTAAAAAACATTTCATTCAACCGCTAATTAATTTAATGAGGTTTCTCATTATAATAAAAATAGCCTAATTTTTTTTATTAATTAAGCCATATATTGTCGAACTAAAATTAGGTATAGCAATGTGTTTTCTAAAACTGAAAATTTAAGACCTTGAAAAACCGGGAAAATCACGAAACCGCGGAAGACAAAACCGAGGAAGACAAAACCGGGAAAAAATAACCAAAACCGGGGAAATATTGCAAGCCTCCGGCGCAGTTTTCCTGAGTTTTTCAGTACTTCCAGTGCAAAACATCGCGCAGCAGTTGCAAAAAAGGCGGAGCCTTTTCCTCGGTTTTGTCAGTTTTTTCCCCGGTGTTGTCTTTCTCGGTTTTGTCTTCCCCTGTTTTGTCAGGGTCTCGAAAAGTTCTGAATATTTTTTTGAAAGGGGTTCCTTGACCGAATATGAGTTCGCTGCCAAATTATCTTTTTTTTAATGTTCGGTAATTTCCGATTTATACGGAGCGAAGGGTTAGGCGGAGTCAGACGATTTTTTCCCCAGTTCGCGCGTGCTTGTTTACGGAGATGTACGGTAGTCCCGGATGTAAGTATTAGACTCAAAACTTTCTATTCAGAGTCCGTTTTTTTATTTTTATTTTTGGAGTACAAAGAAAACCCCTCATAGAGATCAAGTGCTCCGGTAAACTTGACCACACGTGTCAAAAGTGTTTTTTTTTCTGAGAAAATGGTCCATTTTCATGTAAAACGGATATGTCCATTAGATTCAGTATTGTGAAAACAAAAAAGTTGCAACGCGGTGTTTGCGTACTTTTAAAATTCAAACGAAAAGGGGGACGTCTCTCTTCATTTGCCATGCTATTTCTTTGATTGCCGTTTGAATTTTAAAAGTACGCAAACACCGCGTTGCAATTTTTTGTTTTCCCAATATGGTCAATTACATCTAGGGAGATAGTTTTAAGTATCACACTTCAAAATCGCCTGACTCTACCCATCCCTTTGCGCTCCCTAACTAAAATGCAGTTAAAAAATTACATTTTTACTCTTAAGAGCAACGTCTTTTCAAAAACTCACATGTTTTGATTTTTCCCATTCGAGAAAACCGTAGGCCGTGCGCCAACGGTTTCTGATGACGTACGTCAAATGATTTTCGATGCCGAACGCCAACGAGTTCCGAAAAAATTGATAAAATGTAGTTTTTATTTTTCGTGCTCAAGTCAAGGCAAAGAAAGTTCCTGCGATTATTTTCGAGTTTTCACGCGCGGAAAATTTCTAGTAAATTTTAACAGTGCGCACTTGTTTGTTTCTAGAAATAGCGCATTTTTGAGAAAACGTAATTCCAAAATTTTTTAAAAGTTTAAATGTGGAATTGAAATTACCATTTTGATCCGAATAATTGACATTCCGACAGTCTTCTTAGTGTTCGTTGGAATTGTTTAGACATTTCCTGAAATCAGAAATTGTGATAAAATATAGCGCTGTCCACTTTTTACCACCACACGCCACGGCAGGGGCCTTTCGGACATCTTTGACGGTGTCATTGAAAATTGACATCTGAAAGATTTTATTTAATAGCAAAATAAATGTATTGCACCTACTGAGTGAGCACATCGATCCGAAAGACACCTTTTTCGGCGTTTTTCACAAAAATTTAAGTAAGAATTGCCTTTCACGAGCAAAAAAAAAATAAAATTGCATCAGATCACGCGCTAGCGCTGAGGCCGCATTGTACAATCGATTATTCGCACATCGGTGGCTCACCAATAACTTCGATTCTCTCGCCTCGCGCATCGTTCCTCATTCAGCGGTGTCTCGCACATTATTCGAACATCAGCGTCTGAATGGTTCCTGCTCTTACACCGTACAGGCATCATTCGCGCATTACCGCCTATTGAGCCACCTTTCAGACACCTTTCAGACACAATTCATCCATGCCGGTTTACCTGTGTACGAATTCCACATCGACAGTCTTTCAAGAGGCAGGTTACAAAAGAGAGCAAAACTGATGGCGACGAGGCAATAAGGATATCTGATAAGACTAGTGATAAAGAATGAAAATAAGAATTTGGGTCATAATTTTCAAAATGAAAATTTCAGCCTGTTTCTGCATACGGGCAGCTAATTTTTGCGGGACGCAATAGCCAATGATGTGAAGTAACAGCCCACCAATTTTCAGAAATATCTCAATGCTCATGTAAAATAAGTTCCCTTGTCAGTTACAGACCCAAACGAAATTTTATATATAAGGATGATAACTTTTTGTATTTCGTCCTCATTTCTTCACCGATTTTATTGAGCGGGCTCGTAAATTATCGAAAATACCTATTTGGACAAAAGTTGAATCTAAAAACAACAAAAAATTTTATGATTGAAGTGTGCGGCGGAATTTGACACCTCCAAATGCTCGTCTAGTGGAGCGCACTTGCATAGCTCCTCGCGTCGCGCGCCGCTCATATATCAGCGCCCATTGCGGGCACTGAGAATGTGTGCAGCGGCACAGGTGATTCGCGTGACGCAAATAATTTGTCAAAAATTGTTCGCGCGTTTGCGAAATGTGTACGCGTGAACATTACTTTTGTGCGCGCACAATTCGCAATTCGCAAAAATTTACATTTAATTTGTAAATTATATGCGCATCCCGAAAACACGGTCAACAATTTGCAATTCGCGAAACAGCATATTCGCCGACGATAATTTTGTTCGCACACAAATGACAAATCTCGAAAATTTGCCACACAATTAACAAATCGTGTGCACATCGCGAACAAAAACAACAAGAATTGACCAATAGACAGCAAATAATTGACATTTCGCTATCATTATTCTGTTTTCATAATTCACGTACCGCTAAAAAATTTCCTGGATGAATAATTAAGATTCTTTAACTTTATTTATTGAAAAATTATGTATTGAAAAATATTTACAATTCAAAATAAATACAATCAAATATCTACATGCAAAGAAAAAAATTAAAAGCGGGGAAAAGAAAAAAAAATCCAGTGGTGATGAGCGAGCCAGTCGATCATTTTTGATTGCACTGAAAAATAATACATTTAAATCCGTAATAGAACAGATTTTGTTCTCCTCTATTGTCGGCCCGCCAAAATGGTCAAACGCGCTCCGCTGAACTCAACGCTATGCGATTTTCATTTTGGTCTCCAAATTGTAAGCGTCGAGCCCTTTCCCGGTCCGACGCTTCTCTCCTGCGCACACTGATCTGTCTCTCACCCTGCGTCTCCCTTCGTTCACCACCGTCGTCCACGCACACGCGCACCGCATGTCGTCTCGCGCCTCCACGCCGACATTGCACTCTCGCCAGGAGGACTGTTGGACCATTTCGATCGGCGCAATTACCGATAATCCACCAATCACTGATCTTATTGACTCCGCCCCTTTTTCACTCTATAAAAGGCGAGAAACCGTTCATTTCAACGGGTTTATTTCCATTCGTTTGAGCCGACTGTCGTCGCCTCTGCCTTCCTATTTGCCTGCCGCCTATTTTATGTTTTCCCCGCGCCTCTTTCACTTTTTCCATTGTCCCTTTTTATAGTAAATTTACTTTTCTTTAATAAAGCCGTTTAGTATAAGAACTTTTAGCGTTTAAGTCAGGGATGTGATTTCACGGTTACGGATTTCACGGATTTCACGGTTTTCACGGCATTTTTTGAAAAAAATTATTTCACGGCTGACCGTGAAAAAATATTCCGTGAAATCCGTGAAATTTTCGTGATTGAGTTAAATATTTTTAAGGCTAGTGCGCTGACTGCTGTATCATCCCTTTAGTGTTTTTAATGTCAGAAAACGACAAAGTTTCGAAAAAAAATGCTCATTGTGCATGCAACATCCAGAACTGACAGAAAAATTCGAATCTTGTAGACTTTATTTCGTGAAATTGTATTCTCACGTGCACCACGAGTAGCAGGTTAAAACACGGAGTGAGTTCCACAAATTCAAAAATATAATTAAGGTTTCAACATTATTATTTTAAACTTTTAAATTCAAGACTACATTGCACTAGTTGAACACTTATTCGTATGACTCCATTTATAGGTACTGTAGGCCATCAAAGCAAGGACCAGTTAAAAATTGATGGAATTTGGGCAGAGAAACATATAATTTTACTTACTTCTCATTTCAACAATTTACAGTGTTTTTGAAAGCAGTTGTACATGAAAGGAGATACTAGCTTTTAGAACTGGGCGGTTCAGAACTTGTGCGACGGAATTTGACACCTCCAAATGCTCGTCTAGTGGAGCGCACTTGCATACCTCCTCGCGTCTCGCGCCGCTCATATATCAACGCCCATTGCGGGCACTGAGAATGTCTGCAGCGGTGGCCTAGTGGTGAGAGCTTGCGGACGCCAATCGGAAGGTTGTGGGTTCGATCCCATTCCGCGGTTTTTATTTTTTTTATTCTTTCGTATCTGCTCAGACTAAATCTTATGGATTTTTGTTTCGAATACCACAAAAAAATTACATTTGCGTGTTGGAGGAGAACGTTGAAAAAAAAAATTAAATTTTCTTTTTTTTCGAACTACTTTAAATTCGTTAGTTTTATTTAAATCCTTCGACAAGTAACTTTTATCCAGAAAGTTCAGCGGCAAAACGCCGGAAGCATGTGTGAAACCTTAAAAATGGGCGACCGGAGGGAGCTGGGCGGAAGCTTGCTTCGAATCTGTGGTTCAAAACAAAAAAACAAAAAAAAAGTGCACCAATAGGTATTGAACCCAGGCCTCCAGATCGGCGATCGAAAATGTACACCACTAAACCATCATAGTACACATTCTTACTGCCCGCGATGGGCGTTTATATGATCGGCGCCAAAGGAGGAGGTATGCAAGTGCGCTCCACTAGACGAGCATTTGGAGGTGTCAAATTCCGCCACTGTTTCAGAACTCAATTTTCCTGAGTGTTATTTTTTCCTTTGTAAACATTGTCTATCTAATTATATTTAAAATGATCGAAAATACAGGAATAAAAAAAAATACTCAAGAAAATTGAGTCTAAACCACACAGTTCTTTTTTGTAGCAGTTCGCAACCACACAAATCTAAAAGCGGAGAGTGATCAACTATTAAAATGAAATTCAGGTAAAAAAGTACAACACAAGTATTTTGAAAACGATAGTACACTTCTAAACCTTTGTTAGTACACTTCTAAACTCTGAGTTTGTCATGTTTAACCAAAAACAACAAAACACAGTTGTTTCGTTGAGTTCTGTATTTCAATTTTTAATGATGCAACTCTATTGAAAACACAATACTTTGATCAATTTTTGAAATTTTGTTTTTTTCACGGATTTCACGGTTTTCACGGTTTTTCACGGTTCTTCGAAACCGTGAATTCACGTTTTCACGGATCCGTGAAAAAAATAATTTCACGCACATCCCTGGTTTAATGGACCTATTCATAGGAGAAAAAAAAACAAAAAAAAACGTTTTTTTTCCTATTCATAGATGTAAAAAAACGACAAACAATGTCGAAAAACGAATGGTAAACAAGTGTTTATTGACCATGATAGACCATTGATAGAGAGGAGGCGCAGAAAAGGGGCGGAGTTTGCATGAACTAGTAAACAAGTCTGTTCCCACGGGGTTGTAAACATCTCTGTGCCTCCTCACTATCAATGGTCTATCATGGTCAATAAACACTTGTTTACCATTCGTTTTTCGACATTGTTTGTCGTTTTTTTACATCTATGAATAGGAAAAAAAACGTTTTTTTTTGTCTTTTTTCTCCTATGAATAAATCCATAAGTTGAACACGAGCTGGCCACTCGTAACTAAATTACTTTATTTCACGTAGCGGTGCAGCCCCAAATCCGAAGCGCCCGAATCGGAAGTGGTACGAATCCGCACTGCGCCCGAATCCGAAACCGCCCGAATACGAAGTGCCCGAATCGGAAGTGTTACGAATCTGAACTGGTACTAATCGTGACCGCCCGAATCAACAACGCCCGAATCAGCAATGGTACGAATCCGAAATGGTATGAATCAGAAACGCCCGATTCAGAAGTTGTACGAATCCGAAGCGATACAAAGTGAAGTGTACTTATACCGTGATATGAAACCCAACTGATACAAAGTAAACTGCGCAAAGTTACGGTTGCGGGTGACCTATTTTTTTAAGCTGAGCAAGTTTTAAGCTTAGCAATGAGTGGCATCGCACTAAAATGCATATTTTTCATATACATTTGTTAATTTTTTTGTAGTTTTATGCATATTCTCTTGGATTTTCATTCATATTTTAATCTTTAATGTTTGATTTTGTTCAAAAAAAAAACTTTACAGGATTCCAGTAGGCACGCCTTTAATTCTTAGGTCAAACAAACAAACACAAAGACTAATTTAATATTTTATATGTAAGATTAGTCAGGTTTTCAAAAAAATACATGTTATATCTCGATTAAAGCCGAGAAATAAACCCGACACCGCTATGAAATTAGTTTGCGCCCTATTAACCCAAAGTTATCGCAAGCGTCTAAAATGTCGAAGCGTCATCGAAAAATCTACCTAACATTTCTTAATAACTTTATCGACAAATTGATCGAAAAATTTGCTGAATCTGCTTCGAAAATTTACCCTGTGTAAATATATTAGAAAACATTTTACCGGTGACATCGCTGGAAATTTTTGTGTTAAGTGCTTCTGATCCGTACCACTTCGGATTCGTACCACTTCTAACTCGGGCGTTTCTAATTTGGGCGCTTCAGATCCGTACCACTTCGGATTCGTACCACTTCTAACTCGGGCGTTTCTAATTTGGGCGCCTCGCATTCGTACCACTTCGAATTCGGGCGGTTTCGGATTCGGGCGCAGTGCGGATTCGTACCACTTCGGATTCGGGCGCTTCGGATTTGGGGCTGCACCCACGTAGCGCGTTTGACCATTTTGGCGGGCCGACAATATCATAAAATAAATACCTGAGCATGATACAACGACAGACACTTTGGCTTGTGAAGTGGAAGGAGTACTTTGACGAGGAACACCTTGTGCTCTTGCTTTAACGGAAGAGCAAATCCACTGATGATAGAGCCCAGGATTTCGAGAAGCTCACCGACTCCGTTGAACGAGTCTGCCTCGTAGACAAATCTAAAAGTTTCAGTGTTCAAGGTTTCAAAACCCACGAAATTGCTCGCTCACCTCTAGAACATATTGTTAATGTGCTTGCGAATAAAGGCGCGGAGCCCGAGGAACTTTCCATAAATCCGATGAAGGACAGTCTTCAAAAAGTCTCGCTCACGCGGATCCTCCAAATCAAAAAGATCGAGCAACTTGAGCACAAACCGTTGATCAATGTACTTCTTTCCGATCGATGCTTGAAAGTCTGGCGACTCTAAGAAGCAAAGAAACAGTTCGTAGACGAGCTGCAAGTGCGGCCACGAAACCTCCAGCGTTGGCTCGTCCTCTTCCGGATCAAACTCGAAGTTTTCCGGCGGTGGAAGCACACGGAATATGTTTTTGCCGACCATTTTGATCACCGCCGGGTAGATAGTCTCCACAATCGCGTCTTTTGTCGATGTGATGTGATCGATGAACTCGTTTAGAGCCGCTCTTTTTATTTCTTAGCATTTTAGCTGCGCGACCGGGCGTAGAAATCGAAAACGTGCTGGCATTGAACAATTTTCTCAATGACCAAAGCGGTTTGTTCGTTGGGGGCAGTGTCTGGAATGATTAGAACATTCGAATTTCAGGTGATTTTTGAGTAAAACCTTTGATCAATGGCAATTGTACGAGCTCCTGAATATTATCCACATTGTACCGGCTGCTGTTGTTGATACGCCTGAAAAAGAAAAATAGGAATGGTGATTTTTTCATTCATAGAAATTGGGGAAAAGTCGAAATATTTTTAGATGTTCTTATATTTTCGACCCGCCAAAATGATCAAACGCGCTCCACTGATTTCAACGCTATGCGATTTCCATTTAGGTCTCCAATTTATTTAATTTCACGTTGAATTTCTACTTAAAATGAAATAAATTGGAGACCAAAATAAAAATCGCAGAGCGTTGAGTTCAACGGAGCGCGTTCGACCATTTTGGCGGGCCGGGGTGCCCTCGCTGGCCGCTGGCGGGCCCGCGGCGGCTATGATATTTGGTAGGTGACTGACAGGTTGAAAAATTGTTGTTTTCAATGGGTTTATAAATGAATTATGGTTATTTTAAACCATGTAAAATTACGCATAGGACAATAGTTAGTTGAGTTTTTGATCGAAAATACTGGCATTCATTTTCAAAGCGCTGGCGGGCCCGCTAGCGGCCAGCTGACGAGCGGATGGGCGGAGGATGGTAAACTGTCTCAAGAAGATTTATCAATGTTTTTTCCTATTTGTGGCTCATAAAGTCTTTATTTTCTTTTTCAATCATGTTTCTGATTTCACCTTCACCATATTTCTGAATTGGAAACGCTTATATCCCACGACAGGCATATAAAGGAAGTATTTGTGAAATTACGTCTTAAAATAATAAAATCCACGAAAAAATTGGTGTTACCACGCAACGCTCCGCCCCTTTCCCGTGCAAAACATAAGAGCCATCGGAACCCGTAAGGTGTCGGTCCACAAGCCGGCAGCCGCGATTAGCGTGGTAGGAAAATGCGGTTAGAAAAATCTGAAGGTTTTGAGGGAGAGCCCTGGAGGAAATGGAATGTGCTCATTGAGCATCTTGAGTGAAATCAATAAAAAATGGAAATTTCAGGAAGTCTAAAAAATATCCACGATCCAACCACGTGCCATCCGTTTTAAGTCCACGCTCCCACGTCCGCATCCTATCCGTGAAAGCGTGGATCCTAATAGGATCCATATAGGATACATATAAAATTCCTATGAATTTCACGTCCCATCCGTTTCTGATAAAATGAAAATCGCATAGCGTTGAGTTCAGCGGAGCGCCTTTGACCATTTTGGCGGGCCGACAATAGATAGACAAAGTTTACAAAGGAAAAAATAACACTCTCTCAGAAAAATTGAGTTCGAAACCGCACAGTTATATTTTGTAGAAGTTCTAAACCGCCCAGTTCTAAAAGCTAGTATCCCTTTTAATGTACAACTCCTTTCAAAAACACTGTAAATTGTTGAAATGAAAAGTAAGTAAAATTATATGTTTCTCTGCCCAAATTACATCAAATTTTTAACTGGTCCTTGCTTTGATGGCCTACAGTACCTTTAAATGGAGTCGTACAAATAAGTGTTCAACTAGTGAAATGTAGTCTTGAATTTAAAAGTTAAACATGATAATGTTGAAACCTTAATTATATTTTTGAATCTGTGGAGCACACTCAGTGTTTTAACCTGCTACTCGTGGTACAGGTGGGAATACGATTTCACGAAATGAAATCGACAAGATTCGAGCTTTTCTGGCAGTTCTGGATGTTGCATGCATAATGAGCATTTTTTCGAAACTTTGTTGCTTTCTGACACTGAAAACACTGAAGGGATGATACATCAACCAGCGCACTAGCCTTTAAAATATTTAACTCACTATCACGAAAATTTCACGGATTTCACGGAATATTTTTTCACGGTCAGCCGTGAAATAATTTTTTTTCAAAAAATGCCGTGAAAACCGTGAAATCACATCCCTGGTCGCAACTCGATTGAAAACACAATATTTTGAAAGTTTTTACTATTATCAAGGGTTGATGTTTGTCCGTATGTGTGTGAGATTTCATGTCCCTAGCGTTTTCTCAGCTTCAGCTGGGCCGAGATGAACCAAACTTGGCGAAACATTTTCAAACCTAATTGTAAGAGGTATGAGGCGGACGAAATCAGGTGAGAATCGAATAAGTATGAAGGGAACGGCGTGCTAGACTCTACGTAAAAGAATTCGCGCCTTTTCACATGTGTCTGTGTCTCGACAGTGGCATTCTGCCAAGTCTAGCAAAAAGTGTGCAAAAATGGAGATACATAGATGTGAGAATTGGCGCTCGAAAATTTGATCTCAAAAAAGTTTTCTGAAACGTAGTCCCGAACACGCCGTGAAGGGTATCATATTAAAGTTATCTAGGGTGCTTCGATCGTTGCGCCGGAGAATCACCACCTTACTATTAGTGTTTGAAGAGGTAGGAAAGTACTTTAGACTTCCTCCAATATTCTAAAAATTTAACCTGGACTTGTTGAGGAGTGGATCTTTTTGATTTATGAAATAAAAAATATAGGTCATCACTGAAAATTTTGAGATAAATTTCTTCCAACTTTGACTGAAAAAACCTAAAAGGGTTAATGTAAACATATTATTTTTATTTCATAAACGAACTCAGCATATCAAACACTATAGGAATCAATCATAAAACTCGATCTGGAAGGACACTTCTCTGAACATTTCTCCTAAAAAATATTGATTTTCAGCTAAATCTGGTCTCACCAAACGATTCCTCGTGTAGATATACGTCCGCAAGCCAGAAATCATGATGTGGGTGAGAGACGCAGAGAAAAATGTTTTGGAAAACGGTTTTCCTGTTGTTTCCAGTTTCTTGTATATGGCCCCAGAAGGTAGCAAAACAAAGGAACATTTTTTTTTGCAACTCTTTATAGTGGATTCGTGGCGGAGTGACAATTTTTTTCACGTTTTTATTTGAAAAAATGAAGAAATAACGGAAGAAATGAAGAGTTTCACGTGAATTGTCACTCCGTCTCGAATCCCTTATGATAACACCCTTATTTTAAAAACATAAAAAATTGCAACGCGTTGTTTGCGTAATTTTAAAATTCAAACAAAAATAGGAGCGATTCACTTTATTTGCCATGCTATAATGTATTCGTGACGGAGTGACAATTCACGTAAAACTGGGAGACAAAAAATCTCTTCATTTCCCCAGTTATTATTGTTTTAAAAAATTTGTCACCTGGCGAGAGGCGCGAATTCAAAAAATAGGCTCCGCCTTCTCGCCGAAATATTTTTGCAACTCTGCGCGCGCCAATTTGCAATCGCGGTGCGCGCGATTTTCTGCATCGAATTTTTGTCCAGTGCCTTTCAATTTCTCCTGGAAACCTTTATAAAAATTGTTATTTTGAAGCGAATTTGGCAAATTTTGATTTAAAGTGAGTTTTTGATTTTCTTAATTGGATATTCGTTAATAAAGTAACGGAAATTCAACGCATAAAATCGCGCGCACCGCGATTGCAAATTGGCGCGCGCAGAGTTGCAAAAATATTTTGGCTAGGAGGCGGAGCCTATTTTTTGAATTCGCGCCTCTCGCCAGGTAACAAATTTTTTAAAACAATAATATTTCTTCATTTTTTCGAATAAAAATGTGAAAAAAATTGTCACTCCGCCACGAATCCACTATATTTCTTTCATTGTCGTTTGAATTTTCAAAAGTACACAAAACACTGCGTTGCAATTTTCGGTTTTCACAATAATAAGTAAACATATGTCCAATTCAACAAAATAATATCGATGCCCCCTATGAGATTTTAAGTGACCCCTAAGAGTATTCAGATGAATGCCCCCTATGAGTATAGTTGAAATGCCCCCTAATAGCGCGGCCATAAATGAAAAAAAGGTGGCCATAAATGCAGAAATTTCCTCCCTTTTTTTCTAAATCGCACGGTTGAATTTAGAAAAAAGAGGAAATGTCTGCATTTATGGCCACCTTTTTTTCATTTCTGGCCGCGCCATAAGAGATAACTGCGAATGCCCCCTAAGAGACGGTGCCCCCTTTGAGACTTTGCCCCTTTGAGCACGATGCCCCCTCTTTTTATGCCCCCTGGGAGCATGGGCCTGGAGAAATTGGCGGCGTGCTCTTGGATGCTTGTTTCATTGAGCATTCCAAGTGCGTCTACTCGTTCCGGCTGTCTAGCCGTCTCGAGTGCATCCTCGTAGCGGCGCGTGCGTAGCGCAACTGACGAGGATATTTTGTCTTCAACGCTGGCTACTTCCCCATTGGGGTCTGCCTGGGTGCTCTGAGTTGGTGGCGAGGGTGCCATGAGCGCGTTGAAGGTGCGTTACGAGTTCATCGCAGACGGATGGGCTGGCGCCGCTAGTTGGACGGTCTCGCCATTGCTGGCAGACGTTTCTTCGTCCAACTCTACCTCGTCCAGCTCGAAGAATGGGCGGACGAGGGCCGTTTTCTCTAGGACTCTGAGACGTGTTGTTTTCAGAGCCACTAGCTTTGGCTTCATTTGCTTTTCTTCGCAATGGGTCACCAGATGGTTGATCGCCTCCTCCTCCTCATCGGGGGAGGTGTGACGTGCAATCAATTCCGGCATTGCTGACGGAATATCTTGCATTTTTTTTGCATGGAGTCAAGCGTTTGCTTGCTCCAAGCTTTCCACCCGTTGTACGTCTCCAACGTGGTGGCCGAGGTGTCATTGATGATTTTATGACCGGCTCGGATTAGACTCTCGGCGAATGCGAGAGTCATTGTGTACAAAGCCTTCGCACTGGACAATCGCTGCGCAAGGGAGGTGTTAGCATTCATCTTGAACAAATCGGAGGTTTATACCGAACGAGTGACCCTGAAATTTGATAAAGTCCAGTGTTTGGATGTGATAGATTAAGAAATAAAATTTAGAAAATATTTGGAAATTTAAAATAATTAGATATAAAAGGAAAGGACACTATGGACCCAGGTATAGTCGGCGAATGCATCATCAGCCTCGCTCTACGGCACTTTTCAATTTTCAACAGTGTAGTGCGCCTGTTTTGAAGCGAAAATTCAAAATTTACCTACAATTCGTCGTGGATACGTCATTTTCCGTTAAAAAGAAGTATATAAACTAGAATTCGAGTTAATCTTGCAAGTGCAACACTGTTTTACAGGAATTTTGCAGTAGAGCGAGGTTGATGATGTATTCGCCGACTATATACTCGTTCAATGATGAACGTTAACACGTCTTCAATAAAAATGTGATAGTAATTTTTATTGTAGAATAGAGAAGCGAGGTTAATGAGATTGTGAACATGCTTTCTCGGAAATTTCCGAAAAGTCGGAAATTTCCGATTCCGGTTCCGAGGCAGTTTCATTTCCGAAAAAATTTCCGATTCCGTTCCGAGACAAAATGATTTCCGAAAATAATTCCGTTTCCGTCGGAAATATTTTTTTTCCGATGTCGGAAAAAAACAAGTTTTTCTGTCGAAATTTGGTACGAAAAATCTTTATTTTTTTTTTGGAAAAAATTTGACCATGTCTGTGACACAAATTTTCTATTCAAAACACGGGTCTACGTATCTTTCCTCAATTTTAAAAACTTTTTTGTGGATAATTTAAGATTTTATGGGCCTATTCCGGTTCATTTTCGATTTTTCCGATCGGAAATCGGAATTCCGTCGGAAGTCGGAATTCCGACGGAAATCGGAACGAGAATTTGAAATTTCGGAATTCCGACGGAAATTCGGAAATGAAAATGAAAAATTCGGAATTCCGTCGGAACATCGGAAGAGAAAATTACAAATCGGAAATTTCCGACGGAACTCGGAAGAGAAATTTTCATTTCCGAGAAAGCCTGATTGTGAAGCTATTCCCACGTCCAATTCCTCCTTGCGGCGTGCCAGGACGGCTTGTCCGGACAGTACTTTGTTGCACGAGAGTACTGAACAAGGTTACGGCCGATGGTTTCTATAAGAAAATGGCCATCTACCTCTGTCCGGCTCACGCGCTTTTACGAGAAGTTGTACCGGATTCTCTGCACGTTCAGCGATACTGAGAACTGTGCGGAGGGTTATACGAAAAATATTAAAAATTAAAAAATAAGGCAAGAAAAAATTTTTGAACTGAAGGCTCAGGTATCGAGTCAAACTTTCTCGAACTTTTCTGAGTAACAATAAAGCCGGTGCTACCTCGGAATAGAACTGAAGTGTAATAGAACTGCAGCGATATAGAACTTGCTTCGCAATAGAACCGCTCGGAATAGAACTGTTCGGTAAAGAACTGTAGCAAAATAAAACTGTTTTGGAATCAAACTGTTCGGAATAAAACTGTAGCGTTTTGGAACTAAATTAGCAATGGAGCGCGATTGCATTGCTTGGCCGTCAAGGCGGGCCGAGAAAAAAAATGATAAAAGTTTATTCAAACAACAACAAAACAAACAATTTTTGATTGATAGCTCAAATATAAAACTGTTGAAAAAAGCACGCGCATGAGAAATTCCAATATTTGAATGAGCAAGCAATGCAATCGCGCTCCATTGCTAATTTAGTTCCAAAACGCTACAGTTTTATTCCGAACAGTTTTATTCCAAAACAGTTTTATTCCGATCAGTTTTATTTCGAACAGTTTTATTTCGTTACAGTTCGATTTCGCTACAGTTCTATTCCAAAGCGAGTTCAATTTCGCTACAGTTCTATTACGCGTCAGTTCTATTCCGAGGTAGCACCAAAAATTGCAACGCGGTATTTGCATACATTTAAAATTCAAACGAAAATGGGAACAAATCTCTTCATTTGCCATGCTATTTCTTTCATTGCCGTTTGAATTTCAAAAGTATGCGAACACCGCGTTCACAGTGAATTTTGCTACGTCAAGCCAAAATTTTCTGAAGAAAAGTCCACCAATTAGCGTAAAAAGTGGGCGGGAATCAGTTGCAAAAGTCTGGCACGAATTTTCAATTGGCTTGATTTTCGAATTAAATGCTGAATAAATTGCTATTTTTCGAATAAAAAGTGTGAAATTCAGAGGAAAAACTTCTAGAAGAACATGCAAAATGACCTAGGATCCGAATCGGCACGTAGTAAAAGATTCATTGTGATTAATGTTGTGCAAACATAAAATCTGCGTTTGCGTAATTTTGAAAATGGAACCAAATTTGTTTCATTTTCTATGATATTCGCGCTGAGATCGTGACCAGGGGCACGGGGTATTGGCCACTGTCTCAATTTTTAAATTGACGGGGCATTGAAAATAGTAAGGACGAGCCGCCTAGCTCGCCCTTAGCGCCGCGCGCAAAACGCCCAACAACACTCAGTCTCACACACAAGGTTTATTAGGGCAGTAGCCCATACTACAATAAAGGGGAATTACATAAGAGCGGGGGCAAATACCTAAGGGGGAAGACAGACAGAATGGTGCAAGCAAAAGGATAGGTGGCATAAACGTAAGTGACCTCTCGAATGATCGACATGCGGCCTTAAATAGCCAAATCACGGACGGTTTCCCGCGTCATGATTTGGCGGGAAATAATGAATTATCGGCGCGCGAAGTCCTGACGAGACGGGAAGGCGAGAGGGTCCAGGTTGTGTGCGTTGACCAGCGAGACGCAGGAGGTGCGAGACCGGCGGCGAGATGTGCGAGGAGGCCAGAGAGACGCAGGGTGATCGAGGGTTATCGACAGGTAGGAGGGGCAAGGTGGACTGGTGACGTGTGTCCTGGGGAGAATGTAAGCCTGGGCGAGCCCGGACATTACACCTCCCCCCTTTTTCTCCGGATCGACCCTGATCCTTGACGTTGATCGATTGAAGGTCTGGGCGGCCTAGGCCTAGCGTATGGTCCTTCTGCGGTGAAGTTGCGGTCTCTCTGGTGTCGCGGTGGTCTGGCTGGATGATCGACTCGGTTCCTGGTGGCTTCGGATGAACGGTTTTGCTGCCTGCTTGCTTGTTGCTTTTGCTGTCTTGTACAATTGATGGGGGAGTCTGGAAAATAAAACTATGATGGGTTAAGTATGGGGAAAAGTGGGGGGAAATACTAAAGTGGGGAATCAAACCTAACGATCTTAAAATAATTGTGAGTGATTTTTTCTTTTTAAATAAACGTTTTTTTTTTGTTTGGATTAATAGAAATAATTACAAGAATGAAACTTAGTCTGGACTGTCGTGATGGTTTGTGTGCTCGGGATTAACGGCGTGTTGATGAGTCCTGTGAAGAAGTCAATCCCGGTATCTCGTTGGCTTTTTTCGTGTTCTGCGCACCCCGTATGGAATGTCGTCGTGGTTGACTGCTGTCCCAGTGACAAGTGGCGGCGGAGGAGACTGTCGAGACGATGGGACTGCCCGTGATTCCGGTCCATTTTGGCTTGGGCTGGCGGCGATGTTACTCGCTGTGCGCATTGGTGTTGCTGAAGGTGCGATCGGTGGAAGCTGTGCTGGTGGCAGATCGACTTGTTGGTGAGATGGTCTGGTCGACGTGGAAGTCTCCAGAAACTTTTTGATCTGATCGAGGTGTACTTTTCTTGGAGGTTTTGTTGGGCGGCGGCATTCGACTATGTACGCGAAAGGTCGTTCCAACGATGTGATCCGATACAGGCCTTCCCATGGCATTACTAATTTCCTGGAAAGACCCACCTTTGATTTGAAGTTCTTCATTACCACGAGGTCTCCGGGTTTCACCTCGATTGGACGCGCCCCAAGGTTGGCGGTGTTGTTGTATCTTCCTTGGGCTATTTCCGTGTGATCAGCGGCGCCCCTCCAAGCCTGTTGTATCGTGGTGGTGAGGTGGTGTTTCCACTCGTGCGGGTCTTGGGCTGCATCGTTTCCGGGTTCCGGGTGGATAATCTTCTCGA
The DNA here is from genome assembly GCA_963572235.1 of Caenorhabditis japonica. NCBI lineage: Eukaryota > Metazoa > Nematoda > Chromadorea > Rhabditida > Rhabditidae > Caenorhabditis > Caenorhabditis japonica. The sequence goes on from OY754344.1 coordinate 16,872,206, forward strand.
TTGGGAACACCGGGTCTCTCCCGTACATCAGATAGAACGGCGATTCCCCTGTTGTCGAGTGTTAGGCGGTGTTGTATGCAAATGCGACGGCTTGGAGATGGTCTTCCCAGTCATTGTGCTTGTTGTTGACGTACTTGGCCATAGAGTTGTGGAACGTCCGGAATGTTCTTTCTGTTGCTCCGTTCCCTCTCGAATGGTGCGGAATTGCGGTGTGGTGTTGGATTTCCAGGAGAGCACAGAAATGTTCGAACGCTGCTGAAGTGAAACCGCTGGCTCCGTCCGATATGAGCTCCGACATCGCCCCGTACTTGAGTACCACGTGGTTAAGCAGTGCTCGTGCGCAAGTGTCAGCTCTCGTGTCTGGTAAAGGTATTGAGATAACGTACCTGGTAAACCAACAGATGGCGTTCATATAGTAGCGGTTGCCTTGCGCTGTGACTGGGAGCGGTCCGGTTAGGTCGATTCCCACTCTTTGAAATACGTAGTTGGTCGGGACGACGAGCTGTTGTTCACGTTGTGTTGGTGGTTTGCTTCTTCTCAACTGGCATTGTTGGCAGCGCAAGCAGTGTTGGATGATTGACGTCCTCATTCCGGGCCAAAAGAACTTCTTCTGCGTTTTGTGCATGGTTGGTCTCCAATGAAAATGTCCTCCACCCAAAAGACTCGCGTGGTGCCCGGTAATGACAAGTTCCCGAAGCGCTTCTGGAACAATCGTTTTGTCTTCCACGAGTCCTGGAGCTCCGGGAAAATTGATAACCAGAGTCCCTCTTGTTGAAATTTTGACGAATTTCAGGTGGTGCTTCCATTCGTTGGGCAGATCTATGCATGGGGTTGGTCTTTTCTCGATGAGGGCTCTGACAGAGACGAGCACTGGGTCTTTTCTTTGTTCCTCGTTAATGTCGATGGAGTTCATTCCTGAGATTCTAAGAACCGTGGGCGGGACGTGCTCATAGGTGGTGTTCGCCATGCAAACCGGAAAAGACACAATATCTTCCAGTTCTGTTTCCTTTGGTTGACTTTCTCGTGATAGGTAATCGGCGACCGTGTTCTTCTTTCCGTCGATATGCACGATTTTTATGTCGTATTGCTGCAATTCGATTAGCCATCTTGCGAGGTTGTCGTTGAACTTGTGTTTTGACAGCAGGTAGGATAGCGGACGGTGGTCGGAATGCAAGATGATCTTTGACAGGCATATGTATGGGCGGAAGTGTCTGAGTGCAAAAATAATAGCGAGTAGTTCTACCTGGATTGCTGGCCACCGAGTTTCGGAATCCGCTAATGTCCGGGACGTGTACGCGATGGCTTTGAAGTGCTTCTCCTCTTCGGTCTCTGCTTGCATGAGTGCGGCTCCTAGTCCGACGGCTGACGCGTCACAAAATAGGTGAAACGGTTTCTCGTAATCCGGAAAAGCGAGGATCGGCTTGTCTAGTAGAGCTTCGCGTAGAGTATCAAAGGCTTCTTGCTGAGGAGTTTCCCACCGAAATTTTTCGTTTTTCCTGTTGAGCCGGGTGAGTGGCTCCGCGACTGTAGCAAGGTTGGGCAGGAACTTACGGAAGAATCCCACCATTCCGACAAAACGTCGAGTCTCGGCTAAGTTCTTTGGGGTTGACATCTCAGCGATGGATTTAACGTTCGCTTCGTTGGGTGTGTAATTGCTTTCCGTGATTGTGTGACCTAGAAACGTTATGGCTTTCTTTAGGAACTCACACTTTTTAGGTGAAACTTTTAGGTTGAACTGTCGGAATCGCTCGAAAACATTCCTCAGCGTGGCAATGTGTTGGCCGAAATCTTGGCTGTAGATTAAAATGTCGTCAATGTAGACGAGGACGTCTCGATCCATGTTGGCTAAGACCGTTTTCAGAGCTCGCTGGAAATACGACGCGGCTGACTTGAGTCCAAATGGCAGATGGGTGTATGCAAAAACTTTGGTTTCCGTGATGAAACCGCATTTGTAGCTTGATTCGGCGTCGAGTCTCAACTGAAGATATCCGTTGGCCATGTCCAAACTGGAGAAATATCGGGCGCCGCCGACTTTCTCGAGTATTGCGTCGATCCTTGGGAGCGGAAAATTGTCCGGTATCGTGATGTCGTTGAGTCGTCGGAAGTCGAGACAAACACGAAGGGCTCCACTTTTCTTCTTGACGAGCACGATGGGGCTGGTCCATGGTGTGTTTGATTCGGTGATCCTTCCGGATCGAATCAGAGCGTTTGTGTGTTGTTCTAATTCGGCTTGATACTTGACTGGAACTCGGTATGGACGGCTCTTTACGGGAACTTCGCTTGTCGTGTAGATGTGCACTGGTTCTGTCTTGGAGCTTCCCAAATCGTACGGGTTCCTTGAGAGCACGTCGGCGTAGTCTTCGCAGAGTTTCTTTAACTGGCGTCGTTCCTCTTCTTTGCACTGGATTGAGTTGAAATCGATCTTGAAATCAGGATCAAGTGGCTGAAGACGGCTGTCGGTGGTTGCGATGTTTGGGAACGCTTCGTCGCTGGCTGTGTCCGAGCAGTGGAGTGATCCGTCTGGTGCGGTGTGGATACGTCCGACATTGGCAATTGTAGCGCGAGCTGGCACGGTGATATCTATACGAGTTGGATTAGTTACCAAGAGTAGGGCGTTTTGCGAGCGAAAAACCGTGGGCGTGATTGACAGTCTTAGCCTGTCGAAGAGATCCGACTGCTGATGTACCACCATGTCATGATCGGTGAGCTTCTTGTTCAAGGTTCCTTTCACGCGCTGTTCGGACTCGGCTGGAAACGTGGTATTTTCTCCTAGGTATAACCTGTAGTTCCCTGGACGGGAGTCCCTTTCCTGCTGGTTTCTCATCGGGAGGATTGCTCCGCCGATATAGAACCGGGCGTTGGCGTAGTCGAACACGAACTTGGGCAGCTGAGATAGGACATCGTTCCCGATTATGAATGTGTAGTCCGTGGGACCGGCTGGTGTGCATCTTCCCTCTGTGAAGTGGGTGAGGTGATCGACCTTGAATGGGCCTATCTGGAACTTTATAACGGCGGCTCCTACCATGTTAACTGCATTTCCGCCAAGTCCCAGTGCTGTACTTGATTTTGGTGGCTCCAGAGGTGTATTGCAGAAAGTTTCCTTTGTGGCTTCACTGGTGACCATGATGTTTGCACCGGTATCAATGAGTGCGTGGCAGGGATGCCCGTTTGCTCTGATTGGTACCTGTGCGGTAATAAAGGAAGTGCTTACTTGTCGGACTGTGTTGGCTGTCGGTACTGTTTGGCTGCTGGCTGGAACCTGCACGCCGTGGATGATGGTTGGGACGGCGAAATCGGATTCCGGAGCGTACGTCTCTTCTGGTTCTTCTTCTGGGGGTGGCGGTGGATTTTCCTCTCCCTGATCGGAAACATCGACCTCGATGTCGTAATCATCTTCCCACTGGCTGATCAGACGTTGAGCGGCGGCTGTTTCGGCGTCGTGTGTTGACATCTGCGAGCTGGAAGAAACGGCGGACGGATGTCCGCTAGTATTGACCGGGATAGAATCAGTATCGATTGTTTCAAAACTGGCGGGTGCCACAGCCGCTGTCGCGAGCGATGAGGTTGGCGTGTCGCGGAGGGGTTTTTCAGGCCCGTCCGCGGCGAGCACCAGCTCATCCTCGTGTGCGACGTCGGTGTGGCGGCCAAGAGCAAAATGTACCTGATCTTCGGGTTCTTCGGTCGTCGGCGAGCCCTGACCTTTCGCTCTCTTCTTTCTGGTTGGCGGCGACATGGACGACGACGGCGAAGATTATCTGAAACTCAACAAAAGTTGCAGTGAGTTGTTGGAACGCCGGTAAACAAACACTAAAAATTCGCGGCCTAAAATTTTTGGAATTTTAGCGCGGAATTTTGGCTATTGGGTCGTTGGAACTTCCGGAATCCGGATACGAGTCAAAATTAAACGATTTTGAGTAAACACATACCTGACTGACGAAAATTGGCAACAGATATCCGTGGATTAGCAGTTAAATTAGCAGGAAATATGCGTAAACAACAAAAATTACGGGCGGCCTTGAAGAGAGTAACGACTGTTACAGTAAGCTCTTTGTTTCGCGGCGAGACCCGTTAGCGTTTAGCTTGCATGTTCCTTTAAACTATTATTGGTTGTTGCCTTTTGACGAGTGTTTCACGGAAATTGCTGGTGTTTTGGTGAACAATAGTGAGGAAAATAAAGTGGCGAATTAATTTTTGGCAAAAATTTTGTTTTTGCTTGAGTAAAATTAATTTTGCAGGCACTTAATTTTGGAATCTCACTGGTTTTCTCCGTGTTCTGCGCAGATTTTGCTGAATTGTGTCGTCGGTCTCCGTGGATTGGATAACTTTTGATGTAACTCGTCGCTGCCTAGATGGTGTATCGATGGAACGGTAACGGATGTTTTCGAACATGATCTGCTGGCTTTCGTCGCTGGGCGCATTCGAGAAGTGCTGTTGGGAACGATCCTGATGAAACCTGCATTGGCGCCGACGAATCATCTTGTCGACCGGTATTTGTTCTGACTTCTGGGTTTACTCGCGGCATGCCTGGTGACGTTGAGTACGTGGTCCTCGAAGTTGCGCACAAATACGTGAAAATTTTCTTTGCTGGTTCCGGAAAAGATGGGCACGGTGGCGGCTGACTTCATGGCGAATACGTTGACTCGTGGTTGTTGACTGGCTGACATAGCCCGGGTGATTCTGCGATTTGGACTGCTCGAACGTGTAGTTCCTCTTTTGTTTGCGGATGATGTTTGCTGGCTATCTGACTGGGTGATGACGTTAATTGATGGATATTGAGCGTTGCGCTCGGGTGCCACGTTGGATTGGCTCGCTACAATTACGTCTTCCTGGGGACCGGCGGGTGCCTTTCCGCAGGACTGACTCCTTGCAGCGACCACACGGGCTGGAGTTTCGTTGGATGTGGCTCTTGACTTCTTCTCTGACATACTTTCTTCTGTGTTGACTACTGGAATTCCTCTTGATCTGCCTGAAACTGGCGCTGACACCTCTGCTTTGTCTGAAAAACTTGGATTAACCTGCTCTCCCGGAGGAGAGACTGAGTTGCCTTGTGGCTGCTTGCTGATGGTGAGGTTTTGAAGCTTTCCTGAGTCGGAATCGGCCGAGCGCTTCACGGAGTGTGTCTCGGGGGGAGTGTTTAGTTCCGCCCGTGGCAACACGTCCGCAAAGGCCATGGTGGCTCTTTCCTTCTCAAGCTTCTCAATTCTTACCTGGATAGTTCCGAAAACATCGGATATCCGTTCGTGGGCCGCGTGTAAGTCCTTGCAGACGGCGTTTCGGAAGGTGGTCATCGACGCCTTGTCGCTGACGGCGTCACACGACAGGTGAGCGGGATGCTCCATCTTGGGTGCTTGTTGGATGTTGGGTGATCTGAAAAACGGGGTACTTGCTGTATCTGCGGAGACAGATACTCGGTACCAAATGACGGGGGACGTGACGCTCCCCGTAAAGCGGTGGGGATAGTGGGTGCGCTATCGCACTCGTGGCTATAGGTGGTCAGGGGTGCTCCCCTGACACTAAACTTAATGATGACCTGACTTAGACTTTGAACCTTAACTTTTAAACCTTGACTTTTAAACCTTAACTATTCTTTGCAGCCCGCGGAAGGCGCGACCTTCCCGGGGGGGGGGGGGGGGGGGGTACCGACTTACCTATGTGGCCACGAGCCCACTCGTGCTCATACCTAACCTAACCCTAGCTTGGGAGCCGACCTGCTGCATGAATCCCGGCCGGGTGCGCGCGTACCACGGACCGGGGCAGCGGCGGCCTCATACTACCTGCTAAACCCCTAAGTAATTGCCAAAAAATATAATAATAAAAAAAATAACCCGCAAAAAGAAAAGAAAAATAAAAAGAAAAAGGGGGAAACCTGTGGTGGGAGGGTGGGGAAAACGCTGGCGGGGGATCTTATAGAGAAGGCGGCGGTATTTGGCCTAATGCCGCGCGCCGACTCACACTCGCTGCTTACCAGTAAGGACGAGCCGCCTAGCTCGCCCTTAGCGCCGCGCGCAAAACGCCTAACAACACTCAGTCTCACACACAAGGTTTATTAGGGCAGTAGCCCATACTACAATAAAGGGGAATTACATAAGAGCGGGGGCAAATACCTAAGGGGGAAGACAGACAGAATGGTGCAAGCAAAAGGATAGGTGGCATAAACGTAAGTGACCTCTCGAATGATCGAAATGCGGCCTTAAATAGCCAAATCACGGACGGTTTCCCGCGTCATGATTTGGCGGGAAATAATGAATTATCGGCGCGCGAAGTCCTGACGAGACGGGAAGGCGAGAGGGTCCAGGTTGTGTGCGTTGACCAGCGAGACGCAGGAGGTGGAGAGAAGAAATAGCATTAGAAACAGAGAGACCCAGAGTCAGCAAGTGCGCTCTACCACAAGTGAGCGATTCGGCTTGTGCAATTAACGCAGCGTCAAAAACAATAATCTCTCAACAAGCGCTCGAGTGAGAGACTTAAACACAGAGAGGAAAAGTACAGGAAACACATCAATCAAAGAGACGCAGACAACACGAGACATTCAATTGGCGGAAAATTCTACTTTTCGAGCCACGAAATGACCAGTTCAATACGCGCGAAGGAAAGCCACGCCACTTTTTTTACACAATTTTAGCAATCCCAAAAACATGCCAGTCGTAACGCTTCCGCGATGCGAAGCGACCTTTTTTTAATGCGAAACAACTCAAAAAACAATACAGTTTTCCTTGCAAAAACTATACAAGAACTCAGGTAATTTTCGGCAGCTTATGGGCAACAAGGCCGCCAATGGCCGAGCAAAATGGCAGTTTGCCACAGGATTCGGCAGATCTGCCCGGGGCAGGCCATGCGCAGGTCATGCGCAGCTGATCGGCAGCTCATGCGCAGCAGTAGAAATGGCCTAATCTGCCACTCAGCGGGCAGCTCATGCGCAGCTGATCGGCAGCTCATGCGCAGCTCAGGGGCAGCTCACGCGACGCAACTCCATGCGTCGCGTGCCATTGCTGTGGCGCATGGCGCATGGGCGTTGCATCCTATTTTACCTTTCTACGTTTTCCTTTTTTTTTTAACGTCAGACACATTATTTGATTGATAATTATTTACACAATGTATAATGTTATTATTATTTTTTTTTTAAATTTGTCGCTTCCGAAGCCTTTTCACGCTAATTTCATGCAATTTTTAAAAATTATCCTAAATGCACTTTTTATTCGTAAAAGTTTTAAAAAAAGATTAAAAATTCGCGTGAAGAGGCGGATTTTCAGTATAAAGTTCATGCGGCCTCAAAGTGACAACTTTTTAAAAACAATATTTATTAACACTTTTCTGTTTGCTTTTCTAAACAGTGGCGGAATTTGACACCTCCAAATGCTCGTCTAGTGGAGCGCACTTGCATACCTCCTCCTTTGGCGCCGATCATATAAACGCCCATCGCGGGCACTAAGAATGTGTACTGTGATGGTCTAGTGGTCTACATTTTCGATCGGCGATCTGGAGGCCCGGGTTCAATACCTCTTGGTGCACTTTTTTTTTGTTTTCTGTTTTCAACCACAGATTCAAAGCAAGCTTCCGCCCAGCTCCCTCCGGTCGCCCATTTTCAAGGTTTCACGCATGCTTCCGGCGTTTTGCCGCTGAACTTTCTGGATAAAAGTTACTTGCCGAAGGATTTAAATAAAACTAACGAATTTAAAGTAGTTCGAAAAAAAAAAAGAAAATTTTAATTTTTTTTTCAACGTTCTACCAACACGCAAATGTAATTTTTTGTGGTATCCGAAACAAAAATCCATAAGATTTAGTCTGAGCAGATACAAAAGAATAAAATAAAAAAAACCGCGTAGGGGGATCGAACCCACAACCTCCAGATTGGCGTCCTCAAGCTCTCACCACTAGGCCACACAGGTGATTCGCCACTTATGCATTATACGCGCAGACAAACAATTTAAAAATTGTATACAAATCGCCAAGAAGATAATCGCGATTTGAGCACAATTTGTAAATAAAGCATTGTCGACATATGGTCGGAATTCCCAAATTATCGGTAAATTATTTACAAATCACGAATAGACTATTGGCAAATCCCGAACGAACTCTCGCAACGAAAATTTGCTCATCATTAATTGAGGCCCAAATAAATTCATTTCTGCCTCAAAATTTTAATTTTTATGCTACTTTTTTGGTTTATTCGTAAAAATGCTTCAATATTTTTGTAGTTTTCATTCCTTCTCGCTTTTTTATCGATTTTTCTTCCGTTAATTTTATATTTCCAGGCGACCGGACAGTCATTTCCAAAAACCGCGCGCGGCAACCAAGGAAAATGTGAGTTTAAAAATATTTTTAAAATATCATGAAAAATTTAGGAAAAAAAATGCTCAATTTTCTTTTCCTTCAATACTTTATATTTTCAGGC